>CM035837.1:38627671-39227671 GCA_020510985.1 Pholidichthys leucotaenia | reverse complement strand
GCAATTTTAAAAAAATACTGTCTTTTAAATTGGGATAGTCTTCATACATTTGCAAATTTATATTTGATTTATAAAGTACTGCATGATTTGGCTCCAGATCCACTGGCAGAGTTCATCAGCCAAAGAAACAGCTCTGAGCGTGTCACTCGAGGCTCTGTCAGAGGTGACTGTTTCATTCCTCTGCGCAGGAGCACTTTCAGTAAGTCGGCCTGGTCAGTGAGGAGCGCTAGTGAGTGGAACTCAGTACCTGAGGAGGTTAAACTGCTCACAACATTCAAGGCCTTCACAAAAAAATTGAAAATGTGGCTTATAAACACCTACAGCTGCCAACACTAAAAGATAAGTCTGCTGTGATGTTTGATGTTGTGTTTAAATGTATGGTTTGTTATGTATATGTTATTTGTTACATTAGTGCCCTCTTAAATGTCTAACTGTGGCGGTTCGTTTTAACCCCACAACAGACTAAGGACACTCAGCCCTCTTGTCTCTGTTTTTCCCTGCTGCACTACTGAGATGCAATGTGCCATTCATGTATTTGTGATGCAAACATGCATGTATTGTGATGTAATGCACCATTCTGTATAGTGTTCATACGGCTTGTCCTTACTGTGCTTTTTCTGAGCATCTTACATATGTAGATGTGCTTTGGTGTATTAATGTCTACAGGTAGACGCGTTTCTTCTGTCTTACCTCTGTGATGTTAATGATTGCCTTTCATCCATTGTACCCAGGCGTCCTGTCCTCACTGTGACCTAGAGACTCAGATCAATATGTAGATGTGCCTGTTAGCCTCTTTGTCCTGCACTTGGAGCGAGGTCTAGCTAATCTGCCCATTGTGATGTATGTCTCACAAATGCAAATATCTCCTGCCTGTTCTGTTATCCCTTTGATCATTCTAACTGTGGGGTATGTCCCTTTGATGTATTGTTATGGTCAAGTATTTAAGCTGCAACTCTGTAACGCAATCTCTCTCTCACTCTTCAACCTCTGCTGCAGGACACAGACTTTGTGTCCGCTTCTCTGAGAGCCTGAGGATCCCGCTCCGGGCTGCTCACACTACGCACCGGAGCGGGGATCCCGTGACGGCGGTATGATTAATAAAACTTCCTTAAAACCACAGCATCCCCGCTTATTTTTTCATGCCGCCGCATAACCATGTTTTTTTCTTGTAGATGCATTTTACTGCTTTTTTACATCTTGACCAGGGGACTAAGATAAGATAAGATAAGATAAGCCTTTATTAGTCCCACAATGGGGAAATTCCAGGATTGCAACAGCACAGGGATAGCAACACTCAGAGCAACAATCAGAAGGCAAGAAAAAACAAGAACAGCTAGTATACATATGTACATATTACTATAAATATATATATATATAGACACACAGTGCGGAGCATTGTGGTTGGTGAATGTGCAGCAGAAAGTCTAAGCTCTCTCTCCGCGGATGCGGCGGGCCAGCTGGATGTCTTTGGGCATGATGGTGACCCTCTTGGCATGGATGGCGCACAGGTTGGTGTCCACGAAGAGACCCACCGGGTAGGCCTCGCTGGCCTCCTGCAGAGCCATGACGGCGGAGCTCTGGAAGCGCAGGTCGGTCTTGAAGTCCTGAGCGATCTCCCTCACCAGGCGCTGGAAGGGCAGCTTACGGATGAGCAGCTCCGTGGATTTCTGGTAGCGACGGATCTCTGTCAGAGCCACGGTACCGGGCCTGTAACAGCGAGGCTTCTTCACTCCGCCGGTGGCCGGAGCGCTTTTTCCTAGCAGCCTTGGTGGCTAGCTGCTTCCTGGGGGGCTTTTTCCTCCAGTAGATTTTACGGGCGGTCTGCTTGGTTCTTGCCATCGCTCTTTATTATTCTGTCTTATATTTCTTGCACGCTGCCTAAACTCCAGCCCGGCACCCGCGTTGTTTCCGCTTCAGTTCTCCCGGTATGTCGAGTTTCTCCGTTAGCACCGGGTGGCGGTTGAGTGCTAGCTAGCTCTTCCCTGCTGTATCGTCTCCTGCTGTAAACAGAGGCTCCGTCCGCCGACTCGGGAGACCTTTGGGGCGATCCGTGTGTCCGTGATATATATATAGAGTGAAAGGTGTAGAAAGAAGAAGGAAGACAAAAAAAAAGCAGTTGCAAAAGGCAGCCAAGTCGTGTGGCGCCGCCGGTCCGGCGGAACCGGAACCGGAAAAAATACTTTACTTTACTTAAATAATACTTTACTTAAAGGCCAAATGTCACGTAACAGGGTACTTTAAATATCTTGACTACAGATGAAAACTAGCCTTTTGGCTAATTCTGGCTTTTTTTAACCATGTGTAATCATGTGTTTTATGAAATTGCATTGTCACTTTTCAAATAAACTAAACTAAACTAAACCTCTCTCTCGTCTTGTCTAAATTGTTGTTTTACACCAGATGTAAGGGGATACATGCCTTCCAAAAAGTTAAACTTTTGTCTCATCAGTCCACAGAATTTTGGGGATCATCAAGATGTTTTTGTTTTTTTTTTGTCAACTGTGAGATTGTGGGACACATATATGTGCACTTATGTATATCACTCCATGCTTCATATGTATACCACTTTAGGCTTCACATCTTAGATTGAACAAAGGACTGAGCCTCTCTGGAGATAACAGAAGGATGTGAAAGTCTAGTCTTTGGTATGCAGAGAGACGGCCTGGGGGGATTTTCCTGGCTGCCAGAGGCTAGGGGTGGAGGTGTTAAGATCTGAGGGAAGATGTATTGTTATTTGGGATTAAATACAATATGACTGTGTGCTTTGAAGTCCTGAGGTATTTAAAGGACGAATGTCTGGGTTTCTTTCTCTTTCTGCTTTTGATGATGTTGGATGATGTGAATAAACCTGACTGGTGAGATGAACTCTGCCTCGTCATTTTCACATTATCTACACTGGTGACCCTAAGACGTATCATGAGTGAAAGAAATCCCCCCGAACCAGCCGGGTCAGAAGCTCCCAGCCAAGCGTATGCCGCTACTGTCCAGCTACCGAACTTTTGGCGAGACAACCCGCGCTCCTGGTTCCACTTGGTCGAAGCACAGTTCGCCCTCCGGGGAATAACGGTAGATGACACGAAGTTCTACCATGTGATTGCCAAGCTCGACAACCGCACGGCTCGGCATGTGCAGAGCCTTGTGGAGCAGCCACCGGCCGACGACAAATACGACGGGTTGAAGGCTGCGCTCATCCAACGCTTCACTCTCTCAGTCCAGGAGAGAGCGGAGAGGCTCCTGGCTCTGAACGACTTGGGAGATGGCACGCCCATTAACCTGATGGAGAACATGCTGAGCTTGAGGGGCTCAGACGGCGACGACTTCATCTTCACCCACATTTTCCTGAGAACCCTATCTTCGGCCACGAGAGCGACCCTGGCCAGTTTGCCGTCGTTGGCCCAGCGGGACTTCCGCGCGCTGGCCCAGGAGGCGCACCGGATTCTCAACGCCAGCAAACAGCGCGCGGCCACCGCGGCAGCGACGGAGTTCGGCGCGATGGCCGGAGATGGCGAGGGGCCAGAGACGGCGGTAGCAGACCCACCGACGACGGCGGCGGCGAGGGCCAAGGATCGCGGAGGAGACACCCTCTGTTTCTACCATCGCCGCTTCGCAGAGAAGGCACGCAAATGTATACCATCATGCCAGTTCAAGCGCTCGGGAAACGCCAAGACCGGGGGTCGGTAGCAGCTGCGGCCCTCGGTGAAGAGAACAAGCTGCTCTACTTGACGGACGCGCGTTCGGGAAGGCAATTCCTCATGGACACAGGCTCCCAAGTGAATTTCATCACGCCTACCTCCGCTGACCGGCTGGTGGGTCCCGGAGGTTGCGGGGCGTCAGCAGCCAATGGCTCGGAGATTAAGACCTTTGGTGAGAGGAAGCTGCTTCTGTCCCTACACGGCCGTACATTTGAGTGGACTTTTGTTATAGCTGCAGTGAGTTTCAATATGTTGGGGGCTAATTTTCTGTGCTCACATGGTTTGTTGGTTGATCTTGCTAACAGGCGCCTGGTTAATGCACTTTCCTTTTATTCTATTCCCTGTGCAGCCCGAGTGACCCCGCCCACAGCACAAGCCAATGTCGCAACGGCAAACGGTAAGTTCCACACACTGCTCACTCAGTTCCCAGCAATCACGGTTCCCACATTTTCAGCAGCCGTCGCTAAACACGGAGTGGAACATTTTATTACTACCACCGGACTGCCCGTTTTTGCAAAAGCTCAGCACTTGGATTCAGCTAAACTGACCATAGTGCGCGAGGAGTTCGCCAACCTGGAAAAGTTGGGCATCATCAGGCGTTCGAAAAGCCCATGGGCTTCCCCGCTGCACATGGTCCCGAAAGCTGATGGCTCGTGGCAACCTTGCGGAGATTTCCGCAGGTTGAACAACGCCACAGCACACGACCGCTACCCAATCCCGCATATCCAAGATTTTTCCGTTCATTTGGCGGGGGCGTACGTTTTTTCTAAGATAGACTTGGTCTGCGGTTACCATCAAGTCCCAGTGCGCGCTGAGGACATACCCAAAACAGCGGTAATAACTCCGTTTGGCCTATTCAAGTTTTTGCGCATGCCGTTTGGGCTTAAGGGCGCTGCGCAGACGTTCCAACGCATGATGGACGCGGTGTTGCGCGATCTCCCCTTCGTATTTGTCTACCTGGACGACATCTTAGTAGCCAGCGCGTCCGAAGACGAACATGAAAACCACCTCACGGCAGTTTTCCGGAGGTTGGGAGAGCACGGGTTAATAATCAACCCAGCGAAGTGTCAGTTCGGGGTGACGCAGATTGATTTTTTGGGGCATCGCGTCTCCCCAGAAGGAGCGGTTCCGCTGCCTGACAAAGTACGCGCGGTAACAATTTTTCCCCAGCCACAAACAGTCAAGGCGTTACAGGAGTTTTTGGGAATGGTGAATTTTTATAACCGTTTCCTCCCCCGCGCAGCGCAGCTCATGCAACCATTGTATGCTGCACTAAAAAAACAAAAACCCACAAATAAGATCGAATGGTCTCCGGAGCGAGAGCGAGCATTCTCGGAGGTCAAAACAGCCCTGGCAAACGCTGCGCTGTTAGCACATCCAGACCCAACGGCCTGCATAGCGCTCACTACTGACGCGTCAGATGTGGCCATAGGGGCGGTCGTGGAGCAGCATGTAGCCGGGGCTTGGCAGCCGCTCGCATTTTTCAGCAGGACTTTGCGCGATAGCGAACGAAAATACAGCGCATTCGACAGGGAGTTGTTAGCTCTCCACTTGGCCATTCACCACTTCCAGTTCTGGCTGGAGGGACGCCGTTTCACCGTGTTCGTTGACCACAAGCCGCTGACATTCGCGATGGCCAAGGTTTCAGAACCATGGTCAGGCCGGCAGCAAAGACAGCTGGCCGCTATCTCAGAGTTTACTACCGATATTCAGCATGTGGCGGGTAAACTAAATGTAGTGGCAGACTGTCTCTCGCGCGCCGTGGCGGCCCCAGTCTGCGTAGGGATAGATTATGCAGCCATGGCCGCGGATCAGGTTAGCGACGCGGACGTGCGCGCGCTCCAATCTGGACCAACGGGGTTAAGGCTGGAGAACAGGGTGCTGCAAGACGGTATGCCCCCCCTAATCTGCGATGTCTCCACTAGGCGACCACGTCCTGTGGTACCGGCCGCGTGGCGCCGCCGCGTTTTTGACTCGATTCATTCTCTGGCGCACCCAGGAGTGCGTGCGTCGGTCAAAATGGTGGGAGAGAAATTTGTTTGGCCAAGCCTGCGCAAACAAGTTAGAGAGTGGGCAGCAGCCTGCATGGCTTGTCAACGAGCCAAGGTACACAGACACACGAAAGCTCCCTTGGAGCCGTTCCACATCCCGGCTAAGAGGTTCGATCATGTTCACGTGGACCTCGTAGGCCCCCTACCGCCGTCACGGGGTGCACACACCTTCTGACAATGGTAGACCGCACCACGCGCTGGCCGGAAGTGGTCCCACTGTCGTCAACCACAGCCGAGGAGGTGGCGCGCGCGTTTTTAACAGCATGGGTAGCGCGCTTTGGAGTCCCATTGGACATTACGTCCGATAGGGGTCCTCAATTTCCTCTTCACTTCCGCTCTTCAAGGAGAGTAGACGCTTCTCTCTTTTCTCTCTGCTCTAGCTCCCACTTCCCTAACTAACTGGATCCCAGCTTGCTGTCGTCTGTCTGCGTCTACTGCTGATTATCGAAAGAAATTATGGAATTGATAAGCTGGGCTTTGAACGCAATTGACACTATTTTTTCAACAAGGAATAGTGCTCCAGGGGAAGCTGTTTGCCCCGCAGGGACGGCTCCAGCGGGCTATTTACGGGTGACAAGTGTTTGGAGGATCTTGTGCCTGAGTAATCTCTCTATCGAAGATATTGAAGATTTGTATATCTTCGTAATAATGGTGACTGGGATCGTTCTGATTGGAACTGGGATTGTCCTGGTGTACTGCAAATTGCTGAAGATGGATACAACCTATCAAAATGCTGGCCACGCGAGGTGCATCCATCAAATTGAAAAAATGGAGAAGACTTTGATAGCGACAAATGGAGAACTGTCTCGGAAGGTGGATTACATCATGGTTACGCTTAAGTCTATCCACGACGGACTCAAAGCCCCGCAATGAAGGATTAAGCACTGAATCTGCAGAAGAAAATAAAGTTCTTTCTCTGTGATCAGTTTTATTTTGGCTCAATTTCCCTTACAAAAATCCTCCTGATAATCCCCAGTCTTTGTTTTTTCAAAACACTGAGCACACGGCCTCCGGACAGTAGCTGCTTGGGACAATTGCCAAGGACAATTGCTGCAGCCAGACAAAACATCTTCTGCCAAAGTGTCCTTGTGCTCTTATTGATACAACACTGCTTCAACACTACATCCACACTGACCCAGAAACTGACAACAAGATAACATTCACTGCTCTCCTTGTGTCCTGTGAACTCTGGTCTTGAATGTGCATCATGGGCTTTTTTTGTCTTTGTAATCATAATATCGATTACTTATGGTCAATATTCTGAATTCAATGATTTTTTTGCTCCTTCCCATTGTATGATTTCTTATCTGTACCATCCTGTTGGCAGGCGCGTTCCAGATGCAGCCGTGTCACTGGAAATGCAGGTTCATTTTCTGTGTCAAGTCAAATTCTCTCGTATGTTATCAGTGATCTGTTAATGTACTTGGCAATAAATCTTTTTCTGATTCTGATTCTGATTCTGATTCAATTTGTTTCCGAACTTTGGTCAGCAATGGCCCGCAGCCTGGGGGTAACGATCCACCGCACAACCGCGTACAATCCACAGGCTAATGGGTTATGCGAATGTTTTCATAGGTCATTGAAAGCGGCTCTCAGAGCGTCGCTTACGGATGCAAATTGGGTAGACAGGCTACCATGGGTTTTATTGGGGTTGCATTCTGCACCTAAAGAGGATTTAGAAGCCTCCCCGGCTGAGCTGGTTTTTGCGCAGCCACTTCGGCTGCCCGGGGAATTTCTCCCAGATAATCCTGCGCCAGAATGCTCCCTGGCTCAGCGGTTACAGAGTGGCATGGAATTGGGCACGCTGCCTGGCCCCGTTCACCAGAGTTTTCCACGCGTTTTTGTGCCTAAGGCCTTAAAAAACGCGGAGTTTGTTTTTGTCAGACACAATGCCCATCACCCACCGTTGCGACCACCTTATGATGGACCATTTAGAGTGCTGGAAACAGGGCATAAGCATTTTTTGCTAGACCTGGGGGGCAGGAAAGAAAAGATTGGCATAAACAGGCTCAAACCCGCCTTTGTTGTGGCAGACGAGGATGTGCTGTGCGCCAGGGCTCCTCGGCATGGTAGACCCCCTAGGGGACATTCCCCAGAACACCCACAGGGATTGACTAACAGTTCTCACCCTCAGGCAGCAGCTCCCCAGCAGGATGGCGCCGCGGAAGTGGTAAAGCCCGCTTACAGCAGATACGGGAGGCAACTGAGGCCCAAGCAGCACGTGGACTGATGTGTAATGGTTTATCATGACATGCAGACTGTTATTCCGTTGTTCCATCTTAGACGTTTGGGGGGGGGGGGGTCATGTGGGACACATATATGTGCACTTATGTATATCACTTCATGCTTCATATGTATACCACTTTAGGCTTCACATCTTAGATTGAACAAAGGACTGAGCCTCTCTGGAGATAACAGGAGGATGTGAAAGTCTAGTCTTTGGTATGCAGAGAGACGGCCTGGGGGGATTTTCCTGGCCGCCAGAGGCTGGGGGTGGAGGTGTTAAGATCTGAGGGAAGATGTATTGTTATTTGGGATTAAATACAATATGACTGTGTGCTTTGAAGCCCTGAGGTATTTAAAGGACGAATGTCTGGGTTTCTTTCTCTTTCTGCTTTTGATGATGTTGGATGATGTGAATAAACCTGACTCGTGAGATGAACTCTGCCTCGTCATTTTCACATTATCTACAAGATAAGCCTTTGTGTTCTTTTTGGTCAGCAGTAGTTTTTGCTTTGGAACTCTCCCATTGATGCTATTTTTGGCAGGTCTCTTTCTTATTGTTAAATCATGGACCAGTTTCCAAACCGAGGCAAGTGAGGCCTGTGGTTCTTTAGATGTTGTTCTGGGTTTTTATTTCTCATCTGTTCTTGAATTTCTTTAGATCATGGCATGATGTGTTGCTTTTTGAGATCTTTTAGCCCACTTCACTTTGTCAGACAGGCTCTATTTAGGTGATTTCTTGATTCAACAGATCTGGCAGTAATCAGGTCCGGGGGTGGCTCGTGAAATTGAACTCAGCTTTCCAAAAAATGTGGTTAATCACAGTTAGTTCATGATGTAATAAAGGGGGAGAGGGGTACTTTTCCACATAGGGCCATGTAGGTTTTTAACTTTTTTTCTCTTAATAGATGAAATCATCATTTAAAAACTGCATTTTGTACTTACTCAGATATCTTTGTCTAACATCAACATTTGTTTGATGATCTGAAACACTGAAGTGTGACGTATGCAAAAATACAAGAAATCAGAAAGGGGCAAATACTTTTTCACATCATTGTATTAATTAGATTGACAGTTGGTTTTATAGCACCTATCACTTGTAGAAGTTGAAAGTATGCTTAATTTTACTTATTTTAAGTCAAATCATCTGCCAGCAGTGCAAGATAATTTGGCTTATCGAACTGAGGTTAGTACTTCCACAAGTAACTATCTTCAGTATTCCGGAGCACTTTTCCACTTTCTTTAACATTCTGAGATAGGGTCCGCCCGGAGCACGTGTCTTCGATTGTACTTTTCAACTGTAGAATGTGGGTTTTTTTTTTTTTTAGAGATTGTGACTTCTGATCAAAGATTTATGACTTTTCTGCCATAAATTCATTATTTATTTGTAAACCTTGCTGTACATTTTCTTGTATATTTGTTATATTTGCAGTGTTGGGAGTAACGCGTTACTGTAACGCCACTACTTTTGCAGTAACATGCTGTGTAACGAAATTACTGTTTAAAAATTCAGTAATGCGTTACAGTTACTGAAATTTGATCAGATGCGTTACTCGCGTTACTTATTTTATTAATGTGGAGAGTTAAGAACACCAGCACGCCCAAATACAGTCCAAGGACGGATAATTTTTTCACACATAAGGAGTCGTTCAGAACTCCTTATAAGAACTCCTTATACAAAGATATAGAGTGATGATAATCAAGCCAGTGGTGGTAATGCACCTGTAAACTGGTTGCCAGCCGCCAATCAAATCTAAAAGAAGAAGAAGATATTTTAGCGCAAACAGATGATCATACAACTTGCAGTTGCTAGGCACCCTCCTCATCAGCTGCCAACTGGGGATGAATACACAGTTTCGGTGGCTATGGGTGGGACTGCTATCCCTACTGCCACCACCAGCCTCAAGCCTCTGGAGGTTGTCATGTCAAAGGCAAAAGCGAGCAAACAAATATAAACTGACCCTACCGTAACTGACGCAGCCATCACACAGTCTCCTCCGCAGGTCCATTTTCTGTCCTGCCACAGTTCACATCACAACCTGGTGAAGAAATGCCGTGGCGGTGGCGACTTCTCATTTCGAGCCCTGATCACCTGTTGTCCAAGCAGTAAGTAGCCCCTACCAGCTCCTACCTCTGTGCTTAAACATGAGTATTTTGTGAGCAAGAAGCTCACATTTAATGTCCGTATTAAATGCATTTAAAGTTTTCTTACACACAGAGAAAAAGGGATTGTGATTTGTTGCAGTAAGCAGTGAACTTTCATTTATCTGTGCTTTCTGTTTTATTTTGTTATTAATTTACATGCTGTTGTGATATGCAACTATTTCATGGAAGTAAATCCTCTAAATATGCATTGCCAATGGGCTGGTCCAGGGGTGTCAAACATATGGCTTATGGGCCAAAAACGGCCCACCAGGGGGGTCCAAAATTTTCTCTGTGAATTCACAGTTTTAGTTCTAGTAAATTTCTGACATTCTACTGATTACAATAGTTTGTGTAAATCTGAGACATTTTTTCTCTGTAAGATGAGACTTTTTTTCTCATCAGTTTTCTTTTTCTTCTTTTTTCCATTGAGAACAAGGGGGCCTTGATCTTGCTGTGTGTACAAGATGATTTAAGTATTCATTTAAAAGTAACATGAAAGTTACTTTTCCAAGTAACTAGTTACTTTAATCATGCAGTAACTCAAAAGTAACTCAGTTACTTTTGAAAAGAAGTAACTAGTAACTGTAACTAGTTACTGTTCTTTTAGTAACTTGCCTAACACTGTATATTTGCGACTTTACTCTTAACCAATATGGAAAGTTCTTACGTGCGTTAATCGTTGGAAAACTGAGCAATATATCCACATGTACCACATTAAGATAAGATAAGATAAGATAAGCCTTTATTAGTCCCACAATGGGGAAATTCCAGGATTGCAACAGCACAGGGATAGCAACACTCAGAGCAACAATCAGAAGGCAAGAAAAAACAACATCTAGTAAACATATGTCCATATTACTATAAGTGTATATATATAGACACACAGTGCAGAGCATTATGGTTGGTTGGTGAATGTGCAGCAGAAAGTCTAAGTTCTCTCTCCGCGGATGCAGCGGGCCAGCTGGAAGTCTTTGGGCATGATGGTGACCCCCTTAGCAAAGAAGAGACCACCAGGTGGGCCTCGCTGGTCTCCTGCAGAGCCATGACGGCGAAGCTCAGGAAACGCAGGACGGTCTTGAAGTCCTGAGCGATCTCCCTCACCAGGCGCTGGACGGGCAGCTTACGGATGAGCAGCTCCGTGGATTCCTGGCAGCGACGGATCCCTCTCAGAGCCACGGGCCTGTGACGGCGAGGCCTCTTCACTCTGCCGGTGGCCGGAGCGCCTCTCCGAGCAGCCCTGGTGGCTAGCTGTCTCCTGGGGGGCTTCTTCCTCCAGTAGATTTTACGGGCGGTCTGCTTGGTTCTTGCCATCGCTCTTTATTATTCTGTCTTATATTTCTTGCACGCCGCCTAAACTCCAGCCCGGCACCCGCGTCGTTTTCGCTACAGCTCCCGGTATGTCGAGTTTCCCATTAGCACTGGGCGGCGGCCAAGTGCTAGCTAGCACTAGCTCCTCCCCGCTGTAGCGTCTCCCGCTGCAAACCGTGGCTCCGTCCGCCGACCCGGGAGACCCCCGGGGCGATCCGTGCATCCGTGATATATATACAGAGTGAAAGGTGTAGAAAGAAGAAGGAAGATAAAAAAAAAAGGCTGTTGCAACGGGCAGCCTACTCGTGTGGCGCCACCGGTCCGGCGGAACCGGAAACCGGGTTTCCGGTTCATTACACCAGTTATATAAAGAAGGAATAGACAAAAATTAGTATTTGCTGATCCTGGATTTAACTTATGATTTTACTGGACTAAAATGAAAAATTCACTAATATTACTAAGGATGGAGTAATTTCTGGTAAGAACAGTTTATTGCAGTATAAACAAGAACATGTCTAACCCGTTTACAAATCAGTGAAATGAAATTACTCAGTGTATCACTACATGTACTTAAGTAAAAGTACAGTTTTTTTTTCTTCATAAATGCAATCAAGCAAGACTAAAAAGGATCCTACAGTGAAATTAATCAAATTACAATTTTGTAAATGTTACTTGGTCATTATGCACTTGAGTAAATCTAATTAATATCCACTTGTGATTTTTAGCCAGTAAATTCAAATAGCTACAACAAAGAAGAACTGCAGCTGTGTTGATTTGTTTTTGTTTGTAATACCAATTAGTTCTGCAGTGGCAAGAGGCCATTTTAAATGATTGTCAAAATTCTTTGTTATACAATTTTTGATTTAAATGCAAGATGGTGTGACTGCAATATTTTTTTTTTCCATTTTCAGTATGCAATGTTAAAAAATGATCAAGGCTGTTATTGAAGCTACCAAAACTTAAGCAAAACAAACCTGTGTAAAAATGAACTTTTTTTTTTTTTTATCATTAAACCGTGTTTTTATGTAAGGGTTTCCAGGCACCCAAGAATCCCTATTTTTCACACACTGACCACTAACCAAAGTTAAATTTAATCCTGCTGTATGTATTGTTGATTGTTAATGACTGGTACTGTTTTTTTTGTTTGTTTTTTTTCCCCAGGCGTAATAGAGAAATAGACATGAAAAGGCACAGAGACATTCAAAGCTTCTTCAAAAAAAAGAAGGGAGTCAGAATCAAGTGAGCAGCCTAGAGACAGTCGGGATGAAGAGCAGTCAGCTCTGCCTGCATGGTAGGTTATGTTCAGATTCCAGTTCCTGTGTGTCTTGGGTAAATATGCAGGAATATGCCATGTTCTTTTGATTCAAGTTGTCATTCCAGTTATACAAGTCCATTTTTCTGAAACATTTACTGAAGAAAAAAATGAAGGTAACTTTAAAGACAGAGGAACGGTATTAAATGGACACAGGAGAGAGAGAGAGGGAGAGAGAGATGTGATTAACATCATGTTGCCACATTCTGAAAATGCATCTGAAGCAAAACCTCTAATGATTTTGCTTGATGGTTTTGGGCAGCTCGGTGTCACTCAGTGGAGCAGTGGTTAGCACTATGGCAGTACAGTAAGAAGGTCGTGGGTTCGATCCCACTTCCGATCATCAATGACTGTTATGGCCCCCGACCATCAATGACTGTCATAGCGTGTTAAGTTCTTTGACAGCTCACGCACACGATGCCAAACACAGGGTGAACCACACAGAGGGGCACGTTTGACAATTTATTAATAGCAAAACACAGCAACGCACAGCTACAGAAACAGTCACTCGCCAGAGGAAAGGACCTGTGGAGAGAAGACGAGAGCTGTGAGCTGAGGAGTGGAGTAAGGGGAAAATGGGCGAGCCAAATTGCCACTTACTTGGGAAATCCAGGGATGGCTGGCAGGACCCAGCGGGGAATAGATGAACCAGTAGGGTAGGGGGGAGTAGTGGAGCTGATGGTGCCTGACCGAGGGAATGAAGTTGCTGATGGGTAGTGAGGTGGAGCAGGAGAGCGCGCGCAGTCCCAGTGACACACCTACATGGTGGCAGCAACCTGAAGAGGAGAGGGAAAAGAAGGTTAACAACGTGTTAACGTTTCCAATGATTTGAAGCTAGTCCGAATGAACTGGCAGTATACCCAGATGAGCCAGCGTAGACTGCGCGGAGGAGACCTCCTTAAGTACACTGGCTGATGAGTGGGCGCAGGTGTGTCTTCTGCCTCAGGTGCCGTGATGACCTGGAGGAGATGAGACCGGAGGGAAGAGGCGTGCTCCCATTGCCCATGACTGGGCCCCCCCCTTCTAGGGATGCCTCCTGGCGGACTGGAGGGCTTGTCCGGGTGGGCATGGTGAAAAGCCTCGAGCATCTCCTTGTCCAGTACCCGTGATGAGGGAGTCCAGGATTGCTCCTCCGGCCCGTAACCCTCCCAATCGATGAGATACTGTAGGCCCCAACCCCGTAGGGACGAAGGCAGCTTAAGCTGGACCAACGCATTGTTGATTACCCGGGCGATGGGATAAGGCCCAAGGAAGCTGGGGGACAGCTTCTTGGATTGACCCTTGAGGGGGATCTGGCTAGCTGCCCACTAGACCTGCTGTCCCACGATGTACTTGGGGGCTGGCACCCGCTTATGATCAGCAGTGGTCTGGGTGCGTTTGGTGGTGCAGGTCATGGCGGCCCGAATGGATCTCCAGACATGCCAGCAGCACCGGGCGTGCACCCCTACGGATGGCACCGAAACCTCCCTCTCGGACATAGGGAGGAGAGGCGGCATGTACCCCAGCGACGCCTCAAAGGGGGTTAGTCTGGTGGCGGAGGATACCGCAGAGTTCATGGAGTATTCAACCCAGGTCAGGTGTGTGCTCCAGGATAAGGGATTATCGGCTGCTACGCACCCGCAAGGCAGCCTCCAGGGACTGGTTGGCACGCTCCGCCTACCCATTGCTCTGAGGGTGATTTCCGGATGAGAGGCTCACCGTTGTTCCTGATGTCCAGCAAAAGGCCCTCCAAACCTGGGACGTGAATTGGGGACGCCGGTCAGACACATTGTCAATAGGGATGCCGTGGATCCTTATGATGTGGTCAGTGAGGAGGATCGCTGTCTCCAAGGCGGACGGGAGTTTGGGGAGGGACACCAGATGGACCGCCTTGGAGAAGTGATCCAAGATGGTCAGAATGACCGTTTTGCCGTGGGAGGAGGGCAACCCGATCACAAAATCCACAACAATGTGGGACCACGGCCGACCAGGGATGGGAAGGGAATGGAGGAGTCCCGATGGGGGGAGGGAGTCAGTCTTGCGCCGGACTCACGTCTAGAAGGGTCTGATGTACTCCTGGATGTTCCGCCGCAGCGTGGGCCACCAAAATGCCCGTTTGATGAAATCAATGGTTCGGGCGATGCCAGGGTGGCAGGCAAAGTGACTGGTGTGACCCCACTGGATAACATCGCTGCGGAGGGCGGCCGAGGTGTACAGACTGTTCCGGGGGCACCCTACTGGCACAGGCTCCTGGGACTGGGCCTGGCGGGCCCTCTGCTCGATATCCCAAGTAAGGGCTCCAATGATGCATGCGGGTGGCGTGATGGTTTGGAGGGGAGGGGCTACGTCCTCGGAATCAAACTGGCGCAAGAGCGCGTCTGGTTTGGTATTCCGGGTGCCAGGCCAGTAAGTGATAGTAAAGTTAAATCGCTGGACGAATAACTAGCGAGCCTGCCTGGGATTCGGTCAGTGGGCCGACCGCAAGTACTCGAGGTTCTTGTGGTCGGTCCACACGACGATGGGATGAACAGCACCCTCTAACTAGTGCCTCCACTCCTCAAGTGCCAACTTAATGGCCAGCAGCTCTTTGTCCCCTATGTCATAATTCCTCTCGGCCGGCATGGGCCGCCGAGAGAAATATGCGCATGGGCAAAGCTTCTGGTCGGGGGGCATGCGCTGCGATAGTACAGCGCCAACCCCTAAATCAGACGCGTCCACCTCGAGGACAAATAGAAGCTGCGTGTCGACCTGGGCCAAGATGGGTCTTTCAGTGAACTGGCGCTTCAATTTGTGAAACGCCAGTTCAGCTGCTTCAGTCCACCGAAAGGGGACTTTAATGGAGCTCAGCTGCGTTAAAGGCAGTGCGATCCCACTGTAGTTCCAGATGAACCTGCGATAGAAGTTCGCGAACCCTAGGAAGTGTTGGAGCTCCCTGCGGGAGTGGGGTATTGGCCAATCTAACACTGCCTTTACCTTGGCTGGGTCGGCAATCAACTCCCCCTCAGCCACTATGAAGCCCAAGAAGGTGGTGGATGGTGTAGAAAACTCACTTCTCGGTCTTCATGAACAGCTGGTTCTCCAAGAGCCATTGTAGTGCAGCCCTTACGTGGACCTCGTGTTCCTCTGGTGAGCGGGAGAAAATCAAAATATCATCAAGGTAGACGAACAGGAATTGATAAAGCATATCGCGGAAGACGTCATTAATTAACCGCTGGAAGACGGCGGGGGCGTTAGTGAGCCCAAATGGCATCACTAAGTATTTGAATTGGCCCTGATGTGTTTTAAAGGCCGTCTTCCATTCATCGCTCTCACGAATGCGGACCAAATGATACGCATTCCTAAGGTCTAACTTGGTGAACACCCATGAATGCTGAAGGAGCTCGAAAGCTGAGTTAATCAATGGCAGAGGGTACCTGTCTTTGATGGTAATAGCATTGAGCTCCTGGTAGCTGATGCATGGGCGCAGCAAGCCATCTTTCTTCCCAACGAAGAAGAATCCAGCCCCAAGCGGGGCCGAAGATGGCGGAATGAGGCCGGCGTTCAGCAACTCCTTGATGTACTGCTCCATCGCCTCCCTCTCGGGGCCGGAAATGCTGTACAGCCGGCAGGATGGCAGCCCCTCCCCTGGGATGAGGTCTATAGCGCAGTCGTAAGAACAGTGTGGCGGTAGCGACAATGCTCTTGACTTGCTAAAGACCTCGCCCAAATCGTGATAAGCCCGAGGGATGAGGCAGAGGTCCGGCGACTCAGCCTGGGAGGGGGGAACAGAGAGCGATGGGGAGCATTCAGCTGAACGCATACAGTTGGCCATACAAAATGGGCTCCAGGCAGAGATGGTGCTTTTAGCCCAATTGATCATTGGGTTGTGTTTCTGGGGCCACGGAAAGCCTAGGACCACTGGGGAAG
This sequence comes from Pholidichthys leucotaenia, assembly GCA_020510985.1. Taxonomy (NCBI): domain Eukaryota; kingdom Metazoa; phylum Chordata; class Actinopteri; order Cichliformes; family Pholidichthyidae; genus Pholidichthys; species Pholidichthys leucotaenia. The sequence goes on along the minus strand of CM035837.1, from coordinate 39,211,055 downwards.
ATGACACGGGGAGAACAAGGAATGAAAGTTCCTCCCGGTGGTTCCCGAAAAGAAGGATGGATATAGGCACCGTGCTTAGGGTGACCACCGCGAGTTCGCTGCTAGATATGGCGATGACTCTCTGATTGCGGGGCAATTTACGCGTGGGAATGCCCACCTGCTTGACGAAAGCAGCAGAAACGAAATTACCCTCCGACCCTGAGTCAATCAGCGCCCCAACCCTCCTCTCGACCCCCAGCAACTGAACGAGGGCGCAAATACAAAAATTGCTGGGGGGAGTAGATTTGGTCCCGCCAGCCAGACCCCCCACGGTTACCGACAGGCCACATCTTATGGCCGCTGGCGGCATTTGTCCAGACTGTGGTTGAGTGAACCACAGTACATGCATGCGCTGGCCCTTCGCCTTCACCGACGCTCATCATTGGTTAGACTCTGAGAGAGCTCCATCAGTTTGGGCGAAGAACTGGCGCTGCCAGTTCTAGTAACTGTAGCAGATATGCGCTCGGCGTGAGGGCAAAGGGTGGGGCTGCGCTCCTTTGCGAGCTCACAGTAGCGATTATCCAGCCCTACCGCCTGATCTATGAGGCCGTCAAACGTCTCCAGGACAGGATGAACCGCCAGATCATCACGGAGTTGGTCGTTCAACCTGTGGAGGAACGCATTGCGTAACACAGTCTTGTTCCACCCCAACTCGGATGCCACAACCCAGAACTCCACCGAGTACTCGGCCTCCTACCGTGTACCCTGGCGGAGAGTCAGTAGGCAGCTCATGACTTTGGCCTGATGCTTGGTCCAGCCAAACGCGCAATTAAATGCAGCCACAAATTGGTCAAACGTATATCGGTGCCCCTCAGGGTTATCTAGAGTGGACTGGGCCCACTCCAGGGCTCGATCCCTGAGCAACAGGGTGAAAAGCTGGATCCAGGCTACAACCCCCGGATACTCCTCCCAGACCTGCTCCAGGTACATCTGCACTTGAAGAAGGAATCGTTTACATTTCCCCACCTCCCCTGCGTATGAGGAAGGCATGGAAAGGGAGAAGGTACGGTGCATCATAGCACGCAGAGCAGACTGGGGGGGGGGGGCAGCAATGGGATGTGCCACGGACCATAAAGTCATCAGATTAGACACCTGTTGTGTCAGCACAGCGAGCTGCTGCTCGGTCGCCACTAGGCGGTCCATAGCGCATTGCTTCTGCAGTGAGGCACCGTCTGAGCAACCGTCCTGGCTGGCTCATTCTGTCATGGCGTGTTAAGTTCTTTGACAGCTCACACACACGATGCCAAACACAGGATGAACCACATGTCTTCTGCCTCAGGTGCCATGATAAGCTGGAGGAGATGAGACCGGAGGGGAGGGGCGCCCTCCCTTGCCCATGACAGTGACCCTTCTGTGTGGAGTTTGCATGTTCTCCCCATGTCTACGTGGGTTTACTGCAGGTACTCCAGTTTCCTCCCACAGGCCAAAAACATGCGTTAGGTTAATTGAAGACTCTAAATTGTCCCTAGGTGTGAATGTGTGTGTGTGTGTGTGTGAATGGTAAAGGGATTGGTGCCGCGCCGTGGCTGCCTCATCCATCCACATGGATGCCCTGAATTTCCCTCTGGGATTAAGTTATTATAATTATAATTAAATTAAATTATACAAAATACAACAAACAAACAAATAAATAAATGATGTTTCTCTGTAAATTTAGGTGAAGAAGAATCAACTTCACCGGACCAGCCAGCAGTGTCTGAATGTCTGTTGGTTTATCATGGTAAATCAAATCCAGACCTTAGTTTACACACATATATTATTTAGATCTAAACAGAAAACTCACATATAAAGGAATATTGTAATGCCAGTGTGTCCATGAGCCAACTGTGAAAATGATTAAAAAATTTTATTACTTCAGGTACTTTACCGATTGAAGACATTGATTCTGACTCCATGTCAACAGGTCATGCACAGAAGGATGACGTAGAAGTTCATGCTGCAAACACAAATGCTGCCCCACCTGGTCCTGATGGTATGTGGCAATGTTTGATGTGCCTTCTATGTGAATATCATGGTTAATGGTGTAATACTGACTACTACTTCACCATGTAACATACAGTTGCAATTGCAGTCAAAATCATTCAACCCCCACTGCAAATTAGGTTTATTGACAAAATGTGCAAAATAGAAGTTGTTTACAATAAACAAATCAAACAAGAACAATTTAAATAGTTCAACACAACTAATATTACAAGTGGTTTCTCAATATTAAAAACAAAATTCCACTTTTAATGACTACTGCAGTTTCATATTTATTCAATCTTTTCATGACAAACATCTTTAGTACTTAGTAGAGCACCCTTTTGCTATTATGATCTGCTGCAAACATGATGCATAGCCAGACATCGGCTTGTGGCAGTGCTGTGAGGAATCTTCACCCATTCCTCATGGGCAAAGACCTCCAGTTCACTAATGTTCTTGAGTTTGTGCTGCAACTGTCTTTTTAAAACCCCACTAGAGATTTTCAACGGGGTTTAACAGACAACGGTGATGGCCACTCTAGTATCTTCCAGGACTTCTTCTAAAACAAAACCTTGGTGGACTTTAAGGTATGCTTGGGATCATTGCCCTGTTGGAAGGTCCAAATGACACCAAAGCTTCAGCTTCCTCACAGATGGCATGACATTTTCTCCCAGGATTTCCTGATACTTGATTGAATCCATCTTGCCCTCCACATGCTGCAGCTTTCCAGTGCCAAAGGAAGTGAAGCAGCCCCAGAGCATCACTCAGCCTCTATGATGCTTCACTCAAATTCCACCAGGGTTTGTTAGTCCTGAAAGATACTAGAGTGGCCATCACAGTCACTTGACTTAAACCCCATTGACAATCTCTGGTGAGATTTGAAAAAGGCAGTTGCAGCACAAACCCAAGAACATTAGTGAACTGGAGATTTTTGCCCATGAGGAATGGGCTAAGATTCCTCACAACACTGCAAGAAACTGGTGTCTGGCCATCATCACATTTGCAGCAGGTCGTAACAGCAAAAGGGTGTGATACTAAGCACCAAAGGTGCTTGTCATGAAGGGGTTGAATAATTGTCTGTAGTAGTCATTAAAGTGCTGATGACACGTTTTTGATTTCCTCTAATTTTTCAACACATAATACAATATGACAAAATAGGTTGGTCTGTGCAGTTCTAAGTCAAACAGGCTTTTTTTGACGCAAATATCCGACGTTTTCATGAATGACACATCACCCATTGCGTCAGTGGCTGGAAACCCCCCCGGCCATGTTGTAACGTCATCGACGGAACACAGCGCTTGGCTGCCCTTTGTACACACAGGATGGAAGTGGTTGAAAACATCGACGATGGTTCCAGCACATGTAGTCTGGAATTGCTTTGTGTTGTCCAATCTTCAGATGATTATAGTTCCGAAGAATGGGATGACAATGATGAATCTGGGGGCATCAAACTATATAGGTTTGAGCTGTGCCAAGCGGGCATTGTGCCTAGCGAGTCAGACTCAGTGACAGTCAGCTGTTCATGTTTTATGTACATCATCTGCCGTGTTGTCAGCCAGCCAATATTGCCAACACTATCACGACATGTTAGCCACTCCACACAGCCATGGTTCTGTTGCGCTCCTTGTAGCGATGTCGGCTCTGGGGCGCAACCGTGGTTAACATGTCTCCTCTCCATGTTCGCTGGTCGATGTCAGCCCTGAATGTCTACTGTTTGCGTTTCTGTGTATTTTTGTAAGTCTTCACCTTTTGGGATCAGTCTTTATGTTCAATACATGTACTGTGGTGAATCCTACGTGCAAATCATTGTTATTTACGCGTAAATCCTCCCTCTCCATGCGCTCTTACACAGGGCATGGAGAGGGAGCATGAAATAACAATGATTTACGTGCAGAGTTCATCACAGCACATTTAATATAGAACGACAGATCCCAAAAAGGTGAAGATGTACAAAAAACACAAACACACTTACTGATGGCGTTTGGGGACCAGCATCACCAAGAGAATGAATGAGAGGAGACGTGTTTGCCACAGGTGCGCCCCAGAGCCGACATTGCTTCAAGGACGCACGAGAACCACGGCGAACATGGAGTGACTAACACATTGTGAGAGTGCTGAAAATACTGGCAGACAAACAGCACAGATGACTGGCAAACGGCCGGGAAGTATACGCAGTGCTGGTGATGGTGTGATGAGAAGCACCTGGGCGAGGACTGGGAAACATGATCAGCGGGAGGGGAATCAGCTGGTGATAATGACAGAGGGGACATGGCTGGACCAGAGAGAGTCAGCATGCGATCAGAGAAAGTAGGTCAAAGCTGCGAGTAAATCCATTAATCCTTCTCCTCCTCGTGCACTCTTCCTGCATAAAAGCCCATGAGGAGCGCACGAGGAGCGCACGAGGAACGCATGAGGAGGTTTATGACAGTTGGAGCTGAAGCGTGTGATGTGGTCTTTCACGCCTGCTGTTTATCTAAGCCTGCGACACAACGCGAAGGCACAGCCATAAAATTAAAACAAGAAACCAGAGAAACTGTGAGCTACAAAGCTGCTGTCATTCCAGTCAGCAACACTGGAGTCCGTTCTGTTGCTTACGTCATGGGGGTGCCGCCCTTAATTCGGTGGGCGGCACCACAGTCCAATCAGCAGCTGCGGTTTTTTTGATGATAACTAGTTTATGCAGGTGCAGTTGTAAATATTACATTGATCATCGACAATGACTTTCGGGTTTACACAACATCCTAAAAAATGTCAAAAATGTGTCATCAGCACTTTAAAAGTGGCATTTTGTATCAAATTTGGAGAAACCACTTGTAATATTGTGTTGAGCTATTTAAATTGTTCTTGTTTGATTTGTTTATTGCAAACAGCTGCTAGTTTGTACGTTTTGCCAATAAACCTAATTTGCAGTGGGGGTTGAATAATTTTGATTGTTAACTGTATGCTTTTGAATGAAATGTAAAAGTTGAAATCATGTCAGTGTGGCACTGTACATGCCTTACAATGGACTGACTTTGACTGTCTACAATTTTCAGATATTTCACAGTCCACAGTAGCAGGCCCTGCTCAGCCTCAACTGAAGGTATTTCCCCAGACAATGCAAGGCAACAGGAAGAGATGCTTCTACAGCGAGTGGTATAAGCAGTATTCCTGGATTGAATATTCTCAAAGGCAAGATTCTGCCTACTGTTTTGCACGTAGACATTTCTCTCTACCAAACACATCACCATGTGTTTTCACATCACCTCTGGGATTCTGCAATTGGAAAAAAGCAATGTTTAAAGATGCTGGGTTTAAAGTCCATGTATGCATGGCATTGACACAAAGATGGGAGTACTTACCAGAAGGACACAAGAAGCACAAGAAGGGAGTGCTTACCAGTTCCTCCACCTGTGGCATCATTAATGAGGCATATAAGAAAAAAGTCCAAGAGAATCAAAATTACATTAAAAGGGTGGCTGAAATACTACTTTTAACTGCAACACAAAACATTGCCCGAGGTCACCGTGAGATTGAAGAGGTCGATAATGGAGGGATTTTTTTTTTTTTTTTTTCGAAATGTTGCATCTTATTGCAAAGCATGACCCAGTGGTACAGAAAAAACTGAAAGGAAGGCAGAATGCCATATATACAAGCTCTGTAATACAGAATGAAATCCTGGAATGCTTGGCAAATATGGTTCATGAATACATAACTAAGGAAGCTGAAGCAAAGTGAAATTTTCTCAGTAATTGCTGATGAGACCAAACACCTGAAGAAGAAGGAACAGCTCTCACTGGTGCTTCAATACTATTACAATGGGGCAGTGCATGAAAGTTGTCTTGACATTCAGCAAGCAACACAATTAAATGCAGAAGGACTTAAGGACAAAATTATACACTGTTTGGAAAGATATGGACTTTTATACAGATCCAGTCTTGTTGGACAAGGTTATGATGGAGCATCTGTAATAAGTGGGAAACATTCTGGAGTGGCAGCCAGAATAAAGGCTGAAGCAAAACATGCAGTTTATGTACACTGTAATGCACATTGCCTCAGTTTGGTACTTGTTCATGCTGTGAAGGCAGTCCCAGAGGCTGATTGTTTTTTTTTCTTTGCTGCAGAAGATTTATGTATCCATGTCTGGGTCTTATGTTCATCAGAAGTGGCTGGATGCTCAAAAAGAAATGTACATAGGTCAGCCAAGAGAGTTGCAGAAGCTTAGTGACACAAGGTGGGCTTGTAGATACTTGGCCTGCAAATTGACAGATTACCAGCTGCACTTCATGTTCTTCATGGCATTGCTACAGAAAATAGTGGCGAAAGATCTGTAGATGCCAGGGGTTTACTGTCTCAGTTAAATTTAAGCTTTGTCAGTCTTCTTGCAACTTTCCAAAGGCTTCTTGGTAATACAGAGCTGCTAGCTGACATTCTCCAATCTCCTTCACTTGACCTAGCTATGGTTGTGGATTTAGTTAATGCACTTAAAGACTCATTTAAAAAGTGCAGAAGTGAATCATTTGTTGACAGTCTATGGAGTGATATTGTTAACACTGCCACAAAGTGCAGTATAGCAATTGAAAATGCAGAGAACAAGAGGTCTCAAAAAGTCAGTTCCAGACTTGGTGGGTCTGTCGTAGCATCTACAATAGGTCAGCACTAATGCAACAGTGGTGACAAGGATGCCTTTCGGAGAACAATCTTCTATCCTGTTGTAGACACTATCCTTGGAGAATTAGATAGGCGTTTCTCTAAAGACAGTTGTGACATAATGAGAGGATTACAAGCTCTGGATCCAAAAAGTCCAAATTTCCATCAAGAGGAAGCAGTGTTTTGCTTAGGAGGATTTTATGAAAGTGAGCTGGAAGATCTCACTCACGAACTTTACCAAACTAGGAGGCTTTTGCAAAGAAAACCTCATGGTGGAATGCATAAATTGTCCAGTACTGTTGAATTTGCAGTGTTCCTTGAGCTTCATAAGGAGGCTTTTCATGAACTTTTTTGTTTGTGCAAGATAGCTATAGCCCTACCAGTAAATACTGCAGCATGTGAGCAAAGTTTCTCTGCTCTTAAACTGATCAAGACTCATTTGCGCGCAATTATGTCAGACAACAGACTGAGCAACCTGGGTGTTCTTAGCATTGAGGCCAGAAGGGCTAAATCACTTGACATGGATAGGTTCATAAAAGTTTTTGCAAGCCATCACCAAAACAGGAGAATTAGTCTCTTTAAGGTGGGTTAACACAGAGTCTGCTTGTATTATAGGTTGTGACAACATTTTGACAGGATAAGTAATCTGGTTTGTGCAAGAGTAAAGTAAGACTGGTCATTGCATGAAATGTTTGATGAGTTCTAAAAGTGACAAAACCAACATCAAGAATTCAATAAAAAATATTTGTTGAATGTAAACATGAGTTTGAGTTAAATTAATAGTTATAAATATGTTGAAGAAAAGCAGTGTGATATTTAAACAGTCACGTGGCAATAAACTATTAAACCTCTTCCTAACTTGGCCACCCCATATAGGCTCTGAGTATGACCTTGGCCACCCTAGTGGCCCCCCAATTTTCTGGATATGCCACTGGTCTTGGTAGAGCCCTGTGTTCTTGAATCAGCTCCAAAATCTAATGGGTTTATTTGTAGCATGGGCCACCTCGGGTGAAAATTTCTTTAGAATCTGTCCAGCAGTTTTTGGTAATCCTGCTAACAACCAGACAAACAAACTACCCTTATCACTATGTGGTGGAGGTACATACATATCTCAGACATTAAAAAAAATAAGCTTATATAGTCTTGATTTAAGATATTTCAGCTTACTTAAATTTTACTTTTTGCAGCGTGGGTCCCTGTGGTTTTGACAACACACACACACACACACACACACACACACACACTGTATCTAAAGGTAAAAATGACTCATCTATGGCAATTTTTTGTCACGATCTGAGCATGGGGGGATCCTGCCGTGCTCTGTCTCTGCCTTTTTTCCTTATTTGTATAATATTGTATTTTTGAGTTCTAATTCCTGTTACTTTATCTTTAGTTGGTTTTCACATATTCTGTATTGTTTCTTAGTATGACTTATTTTCCTGTTTATGTTCATTGTTGTTTTGTTATTTACATGTTTGGGGTTACTTGTCTTTATTTATTATCATCACATTATATTCATATTTTGCCGATTCCTTTGTTCTCTCTCAGGGTTGCAGCTGTCGGAGGCACTTCTGGGTTTTTCCCCGGTTATGGGTGGTGCCTCTGTCAAGCTGTCAGCCCAGTCTCCTCTCCTCATGACTCCCAGCTGATTGTCATCTTCTTCCCCAGCTCGCTCATGTGATTCACACTGGTTATCATTTGTGTTTAATTATTTTTGGCCCTATTTAAGGGCGTTTATTTCTTTTCTCTTTGCTGGTGTCTTAAAGAAGGAACGACATCAGAACCCTGTCCTTGTTCAGACATTTGTATTCATTTGTATCCTGCTTTCTCCCCATTGCTTGTAAGTTTTGCTTTGTGCACTTTTTGGATTTTTGTGTTTGTACACTGTTTGGATTTTTTTGTTTTTGTTAATAAATTTCACAAACTGCAGTTCAGCGCATGGGTCTCTCCTCCCTGCCCCAAGGGGCAATTCATGACATTTTTAAAGGAAATCCTCAAAAAAAAAAAAATACCTGGAAAAAGAAGTAAAATCAAGACAAGAAAGTTGTTGATTTTCACAAAAAAAAAAAAAAGTTACAATTTAATAAGTAAAAGTCAAGTTTTGGACAAAAGCTATAAATGTAAGAGGAAAAACATCACAAATTTGCAATAAAAGAAGTATAAAAGTAAGAAAAAATTAGGCTAATTTATGAGGGGGAAAAAAACTTTTCAAATTCATAATTTAGAGTTATATCACACAAACAATTTCATGTCTTTTTTGAACGCACCCATTAAACATTCACCATGCTGGTAGAACAAGTAAATGAGCCCTTATGTTAATGACTTCAACAAAAAACAGGAGTTAGCAAACCTGGAGTCCAAGCATTGAAACAAGATTGTAGCGAGGTGTAGAGCTATTTTGACCTATAAAAAAAACTCCAACTTGTTTTTTTTTGGGGGGGGGGTGCTTGGATTGTGGTATGGTGCTTGGATTGAGCACAGCACTGGGTGACGTGATGGCCAATAACATCGGCTGCTGGATAGCCTGATAAATGGTAAAATGGTAAATGGCATTCACTTTTATAGCACTTTTTCTCATCTCTAAATGATCAAAACACTTTACAGATCCTGCTATCCATCCATTCACACACTGATGGCGGCGGCGCCACCATACACAGGCACTGGCCTGAACCACCAGGAGCAACTAGGGGTGCAGTGTCTTGCTCAAAGACACTTCGACATGCAGAAGGCGCAGGAATCAAACCCCTGACCCTCCGATCAGTAGTCAGTCACACTACACCTGCACCACAGCTGCCCCTATTCCCTATAAAGGTGAAAAGAGAGCAGCTCCAGCATAAGTCTCCTGTGCCAGCACATCAGCCTCTCCTCAGTGAAGACTCCTGCTTAACCTCCTAGAAGTACACCACAGGCAACTGGGCACCTTGTGGCCCCAGGCCAACTGGCAGGGGATCTCGGAGTAGCACAGACCCCAGAGGTGTATCATGCAGACGGCCATGCCTTGGCGCTCACCAACCGTGCCCCGGCTATGAGGTATGTAGCAGGGCAGGCAGAGCTCTTTAGCTTTTTAGTAGTCTGCCTAGGTCTGGACGATCCAGTACATCGTATCCCTCCAACCCACACTGGCCAAGTGTGGGGGTATGGCTAACAACCAGCATGAAAACAAGAGGAAGAAAAGGGCCCCCAGTCCCCAGAGGCATTGATACCAGAGGTCAAGGAGGTTGCTCGGGCCTCGAAAGGCTAGATGCAGGGGATGTTAAAATTCCCAGGGTCATGAAGACCCACCAAAGGAGACAGGACACCCTGCTACATATAGCTGCATATAGCATAAGAACACTACTGGGAGAAAGAAGACATCTTGAATTAGAACAAGAGTTGGAAAGAACAGGAATAAAATGGGATGTCATGGGGTTATGTGAAACAAGAAGGAAGAAAGAAGAATACTAAACCCTTAAAAGCAGAAACATACTCTACACCAGTTCCACTACCAAAAGCCAGGCTGGCATTGGATTTCTTGTACATAAAGAATGTAGTAGCAGAATTATACAGCCAAGTAGCATAGGAGAAAGAGTAGCTATACTAATTGTCAGCATTAACGAGAGATACAGAAAGAAACTCATACAAGTGTACATGCCAACATCTGCACACGAGGACTTTGAAGTCAAGGCCCTATATGAAGATGTCATTCAAGCATTGGCAAGAGACAAGGCCCATTATAACATCCTGATGGGCGACTTTAATGTCAAAGTTGGTGAAAGTCAGAGAAAGAATGAAGATACATCTACTGGGAAAATATACCTAGGTGAGAGAAACGAAAGAGGCTTTATGCTAGTGAACTGGGCAACAGCAAATGGATTCAAATTCATGAACAGCTTCTTTGAAAAGAAGAACCGTAGATGGATGTGAAAAAGCCCCAATGATCAAGTTGGAAACAAAATAGACTTCATCCTCACAGGCAAACAATTGTTTGGAACGTTACGGTCATCAGTAAAGTGAACGCTGAGGGTGACCACCGGATGCTGAATTGCGTGGTGTGTGGCGGATAAAATAAGGGAACCCAGTGTGGAGGCACGGAATAAGGCACGGCGAACTGAAGTTTAAAAGGGTGTTTATTTCATCCTCCAGCACGAGGGTTCACCCCAGCGCTGTGGGAGTGCACTGGAGCGAGCCCTGTGTCTCTAGTCAGCAAACAGGCAATGCAAGTGATCAAAAAGCAGTAAGAGAGAGAGCAAGCGATATACAGTAGACTTATATACCTAACTACAGACAATACATGCACAGCAGTAAAGCATGGACATTTGCATTAGAGTCACACATATCAATAGCAGGATTACTGGCGCCGGGATTAGACAAAGAGAGGCTGCCTATTGATATCAGTCCATACATCTTACTGTTCTGCTAATTGCTCCAGCTGAGCGCTCTGCTTGTCCGTAGGCTGTGGGGGTCGCCCACACCACTCCCCCCCAGAGGGCTCAGCAGGGGGCTGAGGCCTCGATCGTCCGGCTTTGGTAGCGAGCTGCAGGAAAAGCTCTGTGCAGGCAGAGGTGGAGGGAGGGGAGGGTGGGGGTAGCAAGTGCCGGCCTGGGACGGCGAAGTTGTCTGGGCCGCGCAAAAATTGCATGTGGATCCACGATGTTGAGGGGCTGTCCCGTTGAACGTGGCGGAGGTCCACAGCGGCTGTAAGAAGAAACATTTGTCTCTGACTCCTCTCGCGGTTCAGTCCTGCGAGGACGCGTAGCAGCCATGAAAAAAAAAAAAAAACAAGAGTTGGAGCTGCAGCTGTGTGAGGGACTTGGCGTGTCGGCTTTAGGTGCGGGCGCAGCCCTAAAGCCCTCGGGGACAGCTGACAGCTGAATTCCCATTGTGCGCCGTGGCTGAGACCCATACAAAGTCCTGTGTGGTGTGTGTCTGCTTCAGGTGTGTGAGCAGCCCTGAAGGTTCCGAGGATGGCGATCGGCCATGTTTCTCGGGCGTGTGCAGCGGCGGAGGACGATGGCAGTCTGTGGAGCCGGTATTGTCCCGTGCATGGTGCGCTGTCCTCGTAACCCCCCGGTGTGCGTGCGGGGGTTCCGTGCATGGCAGGTCCGCTGTCGCGAGGTGGGTCAGGGTCAGGGAGCTTGATGGAGATTAGCGTCGTCGGCGCCGATGGTCCTCCCTGTCTTGGCTGTTGCTGTTGTTCGCTCGTGCTGGGTCATGGTGCGTTCTGGTCCACGCGCTACGTTCCCCGTCCGGTCCTGGAGGTCGCCGTCGTAGAGAGGGGACGAGGTGCGTGCGCGCTCGTGTGGATGCGGAGGAGCGGTGAGAGGGAGTAGATGTTCTTTGTTCCTCGGCCGGTCCCAGCGTGGATGTCCAGATCTCAGGCGAGGGTCGCACAATGACACTTTCTGCAGCTTTCACAGTCATGGATGATCTCCGAGGGAGTTCGCCTGGTGTCGGTTCTGCGTCGAGGTCTCCCGTGTGGCAGAAGGGAGGGCAGTCCATTAGCGTCAGGCAGCTGCGTTCGCTTGTCGTCGGAGTCACCGCCGGGGGCTGCGTTCGTTCGTCGTCAGAGTGTTCTTGTATTCGGGGTCACCAGTGTTGCGGATAAAATAAGAGAACCCAGTGTGGAGGCACGGAATAAGGCACGGCGAACTGAAGTTTAAAAGGGTGTTTATTTCATCCTCCAGCACGAGGGTTCACCCCAGCGCTGTGGGAGTGCGCTGGAGCGAGCCCTGTGTCTCTAGTCAGCAAACAGGCAATGCAAGTGATCAAAAAGCAGTAAGAGAGAGAGCAAGCGATATACAGTAGACTTATATACCCAACTACAGACAATACATGCACAGCAGTAAAGCATGGACATTTGCATTAGAGTCACACATATCAATAGCAGGATTACTGGCGCCGGGATTAGACAAAGAGAGGCTGCCTATTGATATCAGTCCATACATCTCACTGTTCTGCTAATTGCTCCAGCTGGGCGCTCTGCTTGTCCGTAGGATGTGGGGGTCGCCCACAGGTGAGGCTAGACACAAAGTCTGAGAAGAAGAAGTTGCATGTGAAGAAACATCATGCTGACCTCAGGCTACTTAAAGAAGGACGTGAAGAATTCCAGATAGAACTCAAAATCAGATTCGCAGTTCTGGCAGAAGGGGAGGATCTTGATGATTTGGAAGAAGGAATAAGAGAACAGATACTGTTAAGCACAGATAAGGTTGCTAAAGCTAAGAAACAAGGGTCTACATCGAAATTTTCAATTTCAATGAAGGACCTGAAGAGAAAAAGAGCAGACAGAAAGCAAAACAGCAGCACATCAAAGATAGAATATGCCAAAATATGCAAGACCATCAAAAAACGCATATGAGATGACATTAAACGCTTCATCGCTGAAACCATTAAAAAAGCTTTAGAAGACTTGAAAAGTCTGAAGATTGCAAGAAGGAGGCTACCACCCAGTCAGTGTCACCTGACATGCCTGATTGATAAAAATGGTAACGAAATTAGAAGAAAGGAAGATATCTTGAAGAGTGTTGGAGAATTCTACACCGAACTCTACGACAGCAGGTCTAAGGCAAAATAACAACAACACAGAAGGTGATGCCGAGCTGAAGATGACTGCCTGGGACGCTGAAGCAGCCTTAAGAAAAATGAAGAACGGCAAAGCAGCAAGGAAGGACGGAGTCAAAGTGAAAGTACAGAAGGAAGGTGGCACATTCTTCTTAAAGAAGCTCACCGAGCTCTACACCAAATGTCTGAAAGAAAGAAGAATTCCATCAAGCTGAAAAGAAACCAAAGTTGTCATTTTTTTCAAGAAAAGGTGACAGAAGAGACATTAAAAACTACAGACCAGTTTGTCTTCTCTCAAATATGTACAAGTTCTTCACAAAAATTCTAACATCAAGAATTGAGTGCCTACTAGATAAAAGCCATCCAACAGAACAGGCAGGTTTCCGCAGGGGCCACTCCACCATCGATCACGTACATGCCTTAACTGCAAGAGAAATACAGAGAATACAATAAGCCACTATGTGTCATCTTTATCAATTATGAGAACGCTTTTGATTTTATTGAGACACTGGCCATAATGAAAACAATTAGCAGACAAGGGGTGTCTCCAGCCTATGCTAAGCTTCTCAATAATATCTATTCAGACAGCTGTATCCGTGTCCACCTTGAAGATGTCAGTGAGAAAATTCCAATAAAAAAAGGGCATCCATCAAGGTGAGGTTATGTCCCCAAAGTTTTTTACATCAGTACTAGAAGATACATTTAGGAAGCTTCAATGGGAACAATGAGGCATACAGACGTGGACAAAATTGTTGGTACCCCTCTGTTAATGAAAGAAAAACCCACAATGGTCACAGAAGTAACTTGAATCTGACAAAAGTGGCAATAAATAAAAATTCTATGAAAATTAACCAATGAAAATCAGACAATGCTTTTGAATTGTGCTTCAACAGAATTATTTTAAAAAACAAACTCATGAAATAGGCCTGGACAAAAATGATGGTACCTTTAACTTAATATTTTGTTGCACAACCTTTTGAGGCAATCACTGCAATCAAACAATTTCTGTAACTGTCAATGAGACTTCTGCACCTCTCAGCAGGTATTTTGGCCCACTCCTCATGAGCAAACTGCTCCAGTTGTCTCAGGTTTGAAGGGTGCCTTCTCCAGATGGCATGTTTCAGCTCCTTCCACAGATGTTCAATAGGATTTAAATCAGGGCTCATAGAAGGCCACTTTAGAATAGTCCAATGTTTCACTCTTAGCCATTCTTGGGTGTTTTTAGCTGTGCATTTTGGGTCATTATCCTGTTGCAAGACCCATGACCTGCAACTGAGACTAAGCTGTCTGACACTGGGCAGCACATTTCTCTCTAGAATACCTTGATAGTCTTGAGATTTCATTGTACCCTGCACAGATTCAAGACACCCTGTGCCAGATTCAGCAAAGCAGCCCCAGAACATAACAGAACCTCCTCCATGTTTCACAGTAGGGACAGTGTTCTTTTCTTGGTATGCTTCATTTTTGCGTCTGTGAACATAGAGCTGATGTGCCTTGCCAAGAAGTTCCAGTTTTGTCTCGTCTGTCCATAGGACATTCTCCCAGAAGCTTTGTGGCTTGTCAACATGCAGTTTGGCAAATTGCAGTCTGGCTTTTTTATGATTTGTTTTCAACAGTGGTGTCCTCCTTGGTCGTCTCCCATGAAGTCCACTTTGGCTCAAACAACGACGGATGGTGCGATCTGACACTGATGTACCTTGACCTTGGAGTTCACTATGAATGTGTTTAGAGGTTGTTCTGGGTTCTTTTGTTACCATTCGTATTATCCGTCTCCTCCTGAGGCCATGTCCAGGGAGGTTGGCTACAGTCCAGTGGATCTTACATTTCTGAATATGTGCAACTGTAGTCACAGGAACATCAAGCTGCTTAGAGATGGTCTTATAGCCTTTACCTTTAACATGCTTGTCTTTAATTTTCTTTCTAATCTCCTGAGACAACTCGCTCCTTTGCTTCCTCTGGTCCATGTTTAGTGTGGTACACACCATGTCAACAAACAGCACAGTGACTACTTGTCACCCTTTAAATAGGCCGACTGACTGATTACAAGTTTGTTGACACCTGTGATGTTAATTAGAGGACACATCTTGGTTGAACATGTCCCTATGTTCACATTATTTTCAATCTTTTCTAGGGGTACCATCATTTTTCTCCAGGCCTGTTTCATGAGTTTGTTTTTTAAAATAATTCTGTTGAACCACAATTCAAAAGCATTGTGTGATTTTCATTGGTTAATTTTCATAGAATTTTTATTTATTACTACTTTTGTCAGATTCAAGTTATTTCTGTGACCATTATGGGTTTTTCTTTCATTAACAGAAGGGTACCAACAATTTTGTCCACCTGTATGTATTGATGGAGAATGGCTTTCACACCTCAGCTTTGTAGACAATATAGTAATTGTTGCTCAGAGTGCAGAGGAATTACAATCAATGATGCAAGTGCTTGCCAGTGAAAGTGCAAAGGTTAGACTGAAAATGAATATGAAGACAACAAAAGCAATGTTTGGAGCGATCACAAACATTAAAGATGTCATTGTCAATGGTGCAAAGATGGAAGAGGTAGAGCAAGACATATACCTCGGACAAGGGTTCAGTTTGAAGGATCCCACCCAGGATAAGGAACTGGACAGAAAGATATCAGCCAGATGGGCAGCCTTTGCCCAAAACAAGGATTTACTGAAGGACAGACTGCCTCTTTGCTTAAAACAAAAAATATTTGATTTGTACATTACACCTGCAATGACTTATATGTCAGAAACCTAGACAATGTCCAAAAGGATGGAAGAAAAATTGGCTGCCACACAGAGAAGAATACAGAGAAGCATCTTAGGTAATACACTAAGAGATAAAAAGACTAATATCTGGATAAGATGGCAAACCAGGGTGAAAGGTATGGCACAGATCATTAAGTCAAAGAAGTGGAAATGGGCCGGACATGTCGCCCATATGACAAGACAATTGCTGGATGAGTAGGCTGACGACGTGGAGGCCAAGAGATGGAGTAAGAAACCGGGGACGTAAGCACAAAGGATGGCAAGGCGAAATTACTTCATTTGTCGAGAAAGGCAGCTGGTATCATCTGGCTAGAAACCGCTTGGAATGGAAACTACAGTACATGCTGAGGCTTTCGTCCAACACTGAAATTCAGCAGGTTGATAATGATAATTCACAAGAAGCATCTGCTGATGTGAATAATGAATCACAATAAAGATATCTTCAAAGACCTATGATCAAGAATTGGTGATTTGCATAAAACTGGAAAGGGTTACAAAGTAGTCTCTAAGACTTTAGGTATTCACCAGTCCACAGTTAGATAAATTATCTACTAATAAAGATGATTTACAGTCATGTGAAAAAATTAGGATACCCCATTAAATATTCAGTTCTTTATTAATAAATGTTCACATGTCTATGTTTAACCTTGTTTTTGTGTTTATTTGCATTTTTTAACATTTATTTTAGCCATTTTAAGTGGGAATGAATGTGTGGGTGTCCTAAAAATGATGGGGGGTATCCTAACTTATTCCTCACTATTTGTTTAGAATTATATTTTACAGAAAATTTGAAAAAAAGTCTTTAATTAATTTTTAATTGTTTAGTTGTATTACATGAATCTCCCAGTATTTTAAACACTGATATTAAATAACCATATGTCCAAATATGTTAAAACACACACACACACACACACACACACACACACACACACACACACACACACACACACAGAGAGAGGCTTATACACGGTATCCTAATTTTTTCACATGACTGTAGTACTGTGACCAGTGTCCATAGAAGAAGGCATCCAACCACGCTGACTCCAAAGCTCGAACACAATGTGGTTTAAAAAAAATATTGAACAGCTAAAGGCTTGAAGAAATTATTGGAACTGGTAAAAAAAAAAAAAAAATTAAAAAAAATCCAGTTTATTTCTAAAATTGATCTGTTTTCCAAAGGTTTAAGGCTCATATTTAGATCTATGCATTTATTTTAATGTAGCTTATTTTATTGGACATGAATTACCCAGGGCTGCATTATCCTACAGTGCACATTGGATTGGTATTGGATCTCCAATCCAATATCAAGCTATGTACCTCTACACAGCATAACAGCTGTGTTGATCTCATTAGTTTAAACACATTTGCATTTATGACTAAAGGGAATCTCTGTTTTGTTCACAAGGGTTTGTCTGTTATGGCTTAGTGGGACACGAACTGGGCCATCAGTCGTGAAGCAGCTGAGCATGTCGCCCTGCAGGCTTCAGTGCGTGTGGGATGAATGCAGAAAAGTTTCAGGATTAAGATCTGTTTTATCTTGAGCTGACACAATTTCTTTTTTTTTTTTTGTGCCTTCACTATTGCAACAGCCTTATGCCCCGTCTGACAAAAATCTCTTAATTGGCTCAGAGTTGTTTAGAATGCATGCTGCTTGGCTATGAACCAGGAGAATTATATCAAATATTTTTGCTGAAATTAATAACTGGTTACATATCTGAACTCTTTGTAGAATGGTGTAGGTGGAGATTAATATTGTGCTCCTGAGGTTTAGAAGCTGAAGATTAAGGAGTCCAAAACCTATTAAATGAACTGCCTAATCACATCAGCAACCTCAAAGAGATCTTTTGGCTTTCCTTTAACACAATATTTGGCAAGTTTACTGTACTTTAGTTAATTATCTGTTTATTCAGTGCTATGTTTTTGTACCAATTAGATTCCTCATCAACTGCAATTATGCTTCACTGTGCACTTTACCTGGCACTGGACAGGGGAAATTTTTACATATTGTCATAAGCTCCCCGTGTGCTCGCTCAAAAGACTCTGGGAACCACGGCAGCAGTGGAGGTGGCTAATACGTTCCAGCACAGTTAAAACACGACTGTGTGCTTCCCCACAATGACATAGACAGCTCGGGTGAAACTTTAGAGTCCTCCAGGACGCTCGACTGGCACAGGAGAAGAAGCTGGGCAACAGTGCCTAAGTGTAGCAGTTGTGCCGCAAAGGGAAACGCTACAGACAAGCATAGAAGCACAACTGCAAACAGAAATGCAGACAGCTCTTACTCACCGTGCAGGAACAGTCTGAGTCGTCCATGTCTGACAGCAAGCACACACACAAATAATCCTTCGTAGATGTGACGGTTCCACAGTGAAAAACGACCGTGAACTCGTACAATGGTCCAGCGGTGTTTGACTGGCAAAGAGCTGCCTAAGTACAAACACCGCTGGCATGACAAACTGGCAACACCTGGGCGAGGCAAACAGCTGATTGTCAGAGAGAGAGGGGGGCGTGGTCGGACCGGCGAATGTTAGACAGCGTCCACCAGGAAGTGGGTCAACCAGCTGCCTAATGATCACTGGCCAGAGCAGCGGCTACAGGCATGGAAAGAAACAATAAACAGACATGGAAACAACACATGATAAACCCAATCTCTGAGCCACCAAGAACGATCAGAACCGAGCCAACTAAAAACACAGGCTCGGTTCGTGACACATATAAAGAAATACAACTTACACACTCACTTGCTGTGTTTAAAATATCTATTGACTCTCTACCCCTACTCACTATACCATGAATTTAGATGTAGCGGACTATATAGTGACGTCAATGGATCACTTGCAGGATAAAGCATGATACTTTCTTCACTGCCTGACCCTCAGTTAATCTTCATTCATTCATTCATTCATTCATCTTCTTCTGCTTAATCCTTTTCGGGTTGCGGGGGGCTGGAACTTATCCCAGCATCTTTGGGCGAGAGGCAGGGTACACCCTGGACAGATCGCCAGTCCATCGCAGGGCCAACGAAGAGAGACAGACAACCATTCACTCTCACAGTCATACCTAAGGACAATTTAGAATCCCCAGTTTTAATTTTCAGTCAAATCCAAACAATTATATTCATTCACAATATAGTGCTTTCTCATGAGTACATCAATTTATCCACTTTCAGACATCATTTTATATCTTTTCATTAGTACTGAGAGTTCATTTTTGTGTATAGAGTTTGAGATTCACATTTTGATTGTTTTATAATCATAGTGTCTGCACTTTGATTGTTATCCTTAGCTAAGCATAGCGTAGCTACCGTGTTGTTTATGAGTAAAATTAGGAACACAAGAAAAAAATCTGGAGTAACAGATTTTAACTGAATGCATATATAGTCACACGATGCCGTGCAATACACTGTACATCTACCTGTCTATCTAATAGCAGGTAAACATATCAAAATTTCCAAAAGTAAAAGCATAATTATGAATATTAAATCAGAACGGTTTGGAATGTTTCACATTTATGTGTAATGAATACTGAGAGTTTCTTAAATAATCTTGCAAAAAAATCTAAATTTGTCCAAACATTAATTTATTGAAATACAGTAGCAGTTTCTGGTCTAAAACTCAGCCACAGGGGGTGCACAAGCCAGTGTACTCCTTGTGCTGGTCCTAAGCCCGGGTAAATGGGGAGGGTTGTGCCAGGAACGGCATCCGACATAAAACCTTTGCCAAATCAAACATGCAGATCTTAACGAATGAGACTTTCATACCGGATCGTTTGAGGCCCGGGTTAACAACGACCATCACCGGTGCTGTTAACTGACAGGGTGCCGGTGGAAATTGGGCTACTGTTGGTCGAAGATCAAGGAGGAGGAGAGGGGGAAGGCCTGTTAGGAGGGAGAGAGAGAAAAAAGAAAGGTATAAGTGTGGAGGTGAGAGAAGGGATATGAAATGTAGGGACTATACCAGGGGTGTCCAATCATGTGCCATGGAGGGCCAAGACCCTGCAGGTTTTCTCTTCTACCCAGTCTCTTCAGCAGGTATTTTCACTTATTAGCAATCAGTGGGAAGAAATTCAGTGGAATCTGCTGTTGAAGACACTGGTTGGAGGTAAAGCCTGCAGGGTCTTGGCCCTCCATGGCAAGAGATTGGACACCCCTGGGCTATATAGTCCCTCCAGGATTTCTCGGGATGTTTTTATGATTGTTGTGGCCCCAAAAGCCTGAATTTGCGGGAGCTTTTTTAAAAAGTTGCAATGTTTTTAGAGTGTTTTTTGCACTTAAAGTTGTGAGAAGTATTACAAATTTTTAAAGTAGATGTTTTTTCCGGTTTACTGGAGTGATATTCTATATAACAATACAAGAAAAGCACAGGATTGCCACACATTTCCTATTATAATGATTTGTAAATTAAGCAGAAATTTCTGCTGTACTGAAAAACTCTTTTGTGCAACAGCAAATACAGACTTTAACACATAATATCCATTACAACAGCTAAATTGCATTGAATGCATATTAAAGAGCATAGATTTGGAAATTATTGGCAGCACCTTCATTTGAAAACTTTCTACGGTCCCCAACCATTTGGCACCGAGTGGAGAGGAAAAACTAACAATTTATTCATCTGATTGTTAACATCATTGATAAGAAAATAGAAAGTGGATTCTTGATAAATGACAAAAGTGACCATCTGCCAGTCTTTGCACTTATCCATGGCCACATGGGGGCCAATACAGAAATTCTGGGCAGAACTTCCGGTTTCGGCAGAAGTCATGTTAAATCACTCAGCAAGAGTTGAGTAAGGGGGCATTTAAAATAGTGTTTTTAAAAGTTTTTCAAATTCATTTTAAAGTATAGATTAGATAGATACTTTATTTCAAACAAAAAAGTATAACAAAAACAAAACAAATGACAAATGCAATAAAGTAACAGTATACAGTGTTCGAAAGGGAGAAGGAAGAAATAAACACTTATTAATTCCATCTCCTCTTTTCCATAAATACACCCATGTGAATTATATACAAATTACCACCTTTAAGACCCCAAGTAAACAATTTACTGTATTTTTTACATATCAACATTAACACCCATCCATCCTAACATACATTGATGTCCATACATCAAAACCAGCCTCAAACAACACAGATATACACAGTGCTGTCCCACCCACCATTCCATAGTGTCCCATAATGTCCCAGAGTGAGCAAAGTGAATTGTACATATAAATACTACCCTTCTAACATATATCCTTTCAGCAAATAATCTTTATACCTCTTTTTGAATTGAATTCTGTTTGTACATAGTTTCAGTTCCGGCTCCAGACTGTTCCACAAATCCACCCCACAGACAGATATGCACATACTTTTCTTGGTTGTTCCTATCTTGGGTTTTGTAAAGTTTAAGTCTCCTCTCAAATTATGATCATTGTCTCTTTTTTTTAAAATATTTTTTGTATATTAGTTGGGAGTTGATTAATAATTGCCCTGTACATTACTTGTGCTGTCTTAAATTTAACTAAATCGATGAACTTTATGACATGTGACTTTAAAAACAACGAATTGGTAGGGTCTCTATATCCTACATTATTTATTATCCTTATAGCTCTTTTTTGTAATGTGCATATTGACTGTAGGTTGGTCTTGTAGGTGTTTCCCCAGACTTCTACACAGTAGTTAAGATAAGGTAGTGTAACGTGAAAATGGGATATTAATAAATAATAAATATGATCAGGTATGAATTATTTAATTTATATTGATGTATTGGAATCTGAGCTCAAATCTCATTTCATATACATCAGAAAAGTTAATAACACTCGTAAGGGGCACCAGCTTCTATCTTTAAGAAGCAATTTAATCTTTAATTTCACTTTATACCTGTTTGATCACTCAATAAATTAATCAATAATCAGTCTCAAAAATTTTCCGTGAATTCGATACCTGGGCTTGAAACAGACTCAGAATGAAATAAATTCCCAACAACTTCTCATTTTTAAATATTTATTAAACGAAATGATTAACAGACACTGAAATAATTTCATTAATAATTATAAAATCAATCTTGTAAATGATAGATTAACAATGTCAATATTTTCGGAACCAGGGTTAAACTGAGAAACGAATTTCTATCAGTTTGAGTTAACAGATTATTAAAAACAACGCAAATTTATGGAGAAAGTTTGCTAATTATGAAAAAGTCCCAAATTAATCTTAAGAAAATAAAAACAGAATTTTAATGAAAAGAAGAGTTATGTTAAGGGCTTCTTAATTTGCATCTGATTAGATATACAAATTATTACCGAGCCTCAGAAGTTAATTCAGCCGTGGAATTAAAGTTTTTACAGCTCACGTGCTTCTCGGTGATGGTTCTGTCATCCGTCTCCAGCCCAAGACTTTGTGGATGTGAGGGGAAATATCTGCCCGCAGATACTTCAAGGGTTCACAGCTCGACCTTTAGATTCAAGCGGTCGAAGGAGGCTGGATTCTGGGCTGTATGACCCACAGTTGAAACGGGTCTTAGCCAGATGGTGCCGACGTTTCTTCAGAGCGATGTGGGACAGCTGCGTTTTGATTTCTCAGCTGCACGTTATGTGGGAGCTGCGTCTTTCTTTCCTGGTAGACAAGCGCTGCAGGTCTTCGGGAATAATTAAAAGATATCTAATCCGATCTCAAATTAAAAAGGCTTCGGACTTTAGATAAAAATAGTAGCTTCTGGTGGGTGCTTGGTCAAGAAAAATATTATAAAAATAAAGTCAAGATTAAAGTTTACCTTAAAATTAAACAAACGGCGGTTTTACAGAAAGTTTAACAGAAAAAGTGATGAGTAAAAATTGGAGTTTAACTCCGATTAAGAATTGAGCTCAAAGAAATAGGAATTCCTAGGCATTTAAGAGAAAAAGAAAATACAAAGTTACATAAATTACGAGTTATCTGCTCTGTGTTCAGAAAAGCGACATGTGGTCGAAGTCCTTTGTTCTTCCTTGCTGTGTGTAGACAATGGAGAAGATCAGGAGAAAAGGGAGGATGAAAAAGAGCTGACGACAAGAGAGAATCCGGAGCAGAAAGAGGCTGAAGCAGGAGTCTCTCTCCTTTATACAGTATAAGCTCTGTTGAGTTTCGCGGGATTCCGACCTGACCGGAATCTCAGCCAATGAGAGTCCTTCGTGGGCGGGCTCGATGAACCTTTAGTCCAATAACAGGCCTTGTCTGTGAGAGACCAATAGGATGAAGAAGCTGGGGTTCTATGAAGACTGGTGACACGTGATATCAGTCCACAGGAATACACAGTTTTAAATACATTGGAATGTACTGTTACACACTTATGTATAACTAAACTAACCTTAGTGTATCTTATAAGCAGTGCTTCTAAATCAACATGCAGGAATAAACATTCATTTAAAACCTTAACATGCATATATATATAAAATCACAGATTAATGCATTTCACACATATTTTCCACATCAAAAACATCAGAGTCCATCTGCATTTTCATAGTTCTGAAAAGAATGAAGGTTTAGAATTGAGTTTGTGATAATGTACTTTAAAGTTGTTTAAATCCAGCGTTTTCACAGTTTAAGGAAATTAGCTGAGTGTGGATCTGTTGCATGTTTTATGGGGGCAATAAAATGGAGCAGGACATTGGGGAAATTCCTTAGGCTGGTTTTAACAAAAGGGGATTTCAGCTGTGGCCTGGAGGAAGAAAATCCATTTCTTTACGTTATTCCTGGATGAAACAAAAATGTCCTTAAGCAGAAGAATAATGGTTGCTGAGCCAAAGTGAGATGATGCTACAGTAGAAACAGCGAATTGTACAGTAAGACCAATGATTTATAGTCCAAGATGTGTCTTGTCTTCCCCAGTATGCCTATACATTTTGCTAACTTGGCCCGGATGTGACTGATGTGAGGTTTCCAGCAGATTTTATTGTCTAGCGTCACCCCCAGAAACTTATTTTCCTGTACTGTTTCTATTCTGGTATCATCTATCGTTACCATTATTTCATGATTTATTTTATAATTTCCAAACAACATAATCTTTGTTTTTTTTAGATTTAGAGATAATTTATTTTTGTTGAACCACTGCGTTAACTTTTTCATTTCAGTTGTGACCACCTCTAAAACCTGCTGCAAATTCTCACCAGTGCAAAGGATATTTGTGTCATCCGCAAACAAAATAAATTTCAGAATTTTTGATACTTGGCATATGTCATTTATATACAAAATAAAGAGTTTGGGTCCCAAAACTGATCCCTGGGGCACACCACAAGTGATGTCCATGAAGGGTGATTTGTGCTCACCAATTTGTACAAATTGTTGTCTGTTACTTAAATACCTTTCCACCCAACTCAGTCCTACCCCTCTTATCCCATACCTTTCCAGTTTCCTTAGTAGTATTCTGTGGTCAATGGTGTCAAAAGCTTTCTTTAAATCTATAAGTACTCCTACAGCAACCTTTTTTTTTAATCTATACAACTAGTAATTTCTTCTATAAGTTCGATCAGTGCCAAAGATGTAGATTTATCTGCTCTAAAACCATACTGGCTATCTGTAAGGAGGTTGTGTTTTTCAATGAAATCATCCAGTCTCTTAGTGAAGATTTTTTCAAGTATTTTGGAGAATTGTGAGAGTAAAGAGACTGGCCTGTAATTTGTGAAACAATGACTGTCTCCTGTTTTGTATAGAGGTATTACTTTTGCTATTTTCATTTTGTTTGGAAATTTACCAGTTTGAAATGACAGGTTACAGATGTGGGTGAGTGGCTTAACAATTCCTTCAATTACTTTTTTCACAATTGTCATGTCAACTTCATTCCAGTCCGTTGATTTTTTGTTCTTAAATTTACTCACAGTCTTGATAATTTCCTTTTCAGTAACTGCACCCAAAAAGATTGTGTTTGGATTTCTATCTTCTATTTCATTTACAGAACCACTGTTATTTGTTTCTGCTGTCACTATTGATTTTGCTAATTCAGGACCAACGTTTACAAAAAATTTATTGAAACCACTGACCACATCCTCCATATTATTTATCAAATTGCCATTTTCAATAAAATATTCTGGATAATTAGCATTCTTAGGTCGATTACTAATAATCCCACTGAGTACTTGCCATATTCCTCTTAAGTTATTTTTGTTATCCTCTAATATTCTGTTGTAATATTCTTTCTTACAGGTCCTCATTATATTAGTAAGCTTATGCAATCAACTAGTGAACAACTAGTGAAGTGAAACCTGGAGGGGGGTGATTGGGAGGAACGGCCTGCCCGATCTGAACCCGAGTGGTGTTCAGTTATTGGACTTCTGTGCTAACCACAGTCTGTCCATAACGAACACCATGTTCAAGCATAAGGGTGTCCATATGTGCACCTGGCACCAGGACACCCTAGGTCGCAGGTCGATGATCGATTTTGTTATCGTATCATCAGACCTGTGACCGTATGTCTTGGACACCCGAGTAAAGAGAGGTGCAGAGCTGTCAACTGATCACCACCTGGTGGTGAGTTGGATCCGATGGCAGGGGAGGAAGCCATTCAGACCTGGTAGACCCAAACGTATAGTGAGGGTGTGCTGGGAGCGTCTGGCTGAGGCCCCTGTCCGGGAGGTCTTCGACTCCCACCTCCGGAAGAACTTCAACCACATTCCGAGGGAGTCTGGAGACATGGAGTCTGAATGGGCCATGTTCTCCAACTCTGTTGTTGAAGCGGCGGCCCAGAGCTGCGGCCGCAAGGTGGTCGGTGCATCTCGTGGTGGCAACCCCCGAACCAAGTGGTGGACACCAGTGGTGAGGGGGGCCATTAAGCTGAAGAAGGAGTCCTATCAAGCTTGGTTGGCTTGTGGGACTCCCGAAGCAGCTGAGGTGTACCGGCAGGCCAAGCGGAGTGCAGCTCGGGTGGCTGCTGAAGCAAAAACCCAGGTATGGGAGGAGTTCGATGAGGCCATGGAACAAGACTTTCGGTCGGCTTCAAAGAGATTCTGGCAAACTGTTCGGCGGCTCAGGAGGGGAAAGCAGCTCCCCGTCCACACTGTGTATGGTGCGGATGGGACACTGTTGACTTCAACTGGGGATATCGTCGGGCGGTGGAAGGAATACTTCGAGGATCTCCTCAATCCCACTGATACGCCTTCCACAGAGGAAGCAGGGTTTGGGGACGAGGGGGATGACTCGCCTATCACAGGGGCTGAGGTCGCCAAGGTGGTTAAAAAACTCCTTGGTGGCCGGGCCCCGGGGGTGGACGAGATTCGCCCCGAGTACCTCAAGGCCCTGGATGTTGTTGGGGTGTCATGGTTGACACGCCTCTACAACATTGCGTGGAGGTCGGGGCAGTGCCTTTGGCATGGCAAACTGGGGTGGTGGTTCCTCTCTTCAAAAAAGGGGACCGGAGGGTGTGCTCCAACTTTAGAGGGATCACACTCCTCAGCCTCTCTGGGAAGGTCTATGCCAAGGTACTGGAGAGGAGAGTCCGGCCGTTGGTCGAACCTCGGATTCAGGAGGAGCAATGTGGTTTTCGTCCTGGCCGTGGCACATTGGACCAGCTCTTTACCCTCTCGAGAATTCTTGAGGGTTCGTGGGAGTTTGCCCAATTAGTTTACATGTGTTTTGTGGACTTGGAGAAGGCATTTGACCGCGTCCCTCGTGGATCTTTGTGGGGGGTGCTTCGGGAGTATGGGGTATCGGGCTTGTTGTTACGAGCTATTCGGTCTCTGTACGACCGTTGTGAGAGTTTAGTTCGTATTGCCAACACTCGGTCGGAGTCATTCCCAGTGAGAGTTGGACTCCGCCAGGGCTGCCCTTTGTCACCGATCCTGTTCATAATTTTTATGGACAGGATTTCTAGGCGCAGCCAGGGAATGGAAGGTGTCATGCTTGGTGACCACAGGATCTCATCTCTGTTGTTTGCAGATGATGTTGTCCCGTTGGCTTCATCCAGCAATGACCTACAGCTCTTGCTGGGACGGTTTGCCGCTGAGTGTGAAGCGGCTGGGATGAGAATCAGCACCTCCAAGTCCGAGTCCATGGTCCTCAGCCGGAAAAAGGTGGATTGTCCTCTCCGGGTTGGGGACAGGCTCCTGCCCCAAGTGGAGGAGTTTAAGTATCTTGGGGTCTTGTTCACGAGTGAGGGGAAAATGGAGCGAGAGATCGACAGACGGATTGGAGCAGCATCTGCAGTGATGCGGACGTTGTACCGGTCTGTTGTGGTGAAGAGGGAGCTTAGTTCTAAGGCAAAGCTGTCGATTTACCAGTCAATCTACGTTCCTACTCTCACCTATGGTCACGAGCTTTGGGTAATGACCGAAAGAACGAGATCGCGGATACAAGCGGCTGAAATGAGCTTTCTCCGTAGGATTGCTGGACTCACCCTCAGAGATAGGGTGAGGAGCTCAGTCATCCGGGAGAGGCTCAGAGTAGAAGCGCTGCTCCTCCACATTGAAAGGAGTCAGTTGAGGTGGTATGGGCATCTGATTAGGATGCCTCCTGGACGCCTCCCACTTGAGGTGTTTCAGGCACGTCCCACTGGGAGGAGACCCCGGGGCAGACCCAGGACTCGGTGGAGAGACTATGTCTCCCAGCTGGTCTGGGAACGCCTTGGTATCTTCTCTGAAGAGCTGGAGCAGGTGGCAGGGGAGAGGGAAGTCTGGGCTTCTCTGCTTGAACTGCTGCCTCCGCGACCCGGACCTCCGGAAAAGCGGTAGAAGATGGATGGATTTTTATATCTTTTATATTTGATCTCAGCTTCCACCCTTCTGCATTTAATGAATTGTTTATATAATGTATTCTTCTTTTTACATGCATTTATTAACCCCTTGGTGACCCAAGGAATATTTTTTTTTTGTTGTCTGTCACTGTATTGTTTTATAGGACAGTTTTTATTGTACAATGATTGAAATATTTGTAAAAATTTATCATGTGCTTTATTTATATCATTTTCATCATAAACTATCTTCCAATCTTGCATTAATAATTCCTTTGTCAGTAAATACATTGATTCTTCGGTTCTTATTCTTTTATATTTAATATTTTTGGTATACTTTTTCTTCCTATAATCACATTGATAGACAACAAAAATCGGCAGGTGATCACTGATGTCATTCAATAAAAGCCCACTCCTGATATTATTTTCCATAATGTTTGTGAATATGTTATCTATTAGTGTGGCACTGTGTGACTTGATTCTGCTAGGTCCGGTAATTGTTCGATGTAAGCCCATACTGTACATTGTGTTGATAAATATAATGTAACTATAATGTAACTAATGTATAATGTAACTAATGTAACTATAACTATAATATAGTTGATAGTATAATCCACATATGTGTTTTGCACTCAAGTGGTAGCTAATTTCAGCACTTGTATTTTTTGTATTTTTTGAATGTTTTGGCATAGTTCTGGTACTTGTTGCTGGTGTTCGTATAAATGGAGGCTGTTGGTGTGATTGGTGGGACAGACAAAAGAGCACACCAGGTATGTTTTCACTTGTATGAATGTCACAGGTCTGATGTTTATGCATCATATATGTCACCAGATGCAAGGCTGCATGAAGTAAAATAATAAATAAAAAACAGCAGTTTGCTTCCTAAGACTTAACAATTTAAGAAAGATATCAAACAGTGAGATAGTCATGCAAAGCCCTGATTGACCAACCCCTCAGGACCACCCTGTGCGTATGTGCCTTTATCACATGTCTAGACCAGAATTCATTCTCTTTTGCTGCTGTTTTTCTGAGGAGAGAGGTCATTGGCTCTCTCTGTCTCCTCAGAGGTCTGAATGCCTCTAACCCAGCTCTTATCTGACTGAAGGTAACACTTGAAGAGTTCCCTTTTCCTAGCATGCTTTAACTCCCTGAACTTTGATACTTTTTGGAGTTTTCTTTAAAACTTTATCACCTTCTCTAGCAATTCATGACTAGTGGAAGTAATCTTTAATTTTTATCTTTTCTAAAGCCAACCAAGCCATGATTTTCTTCTTTAATCCTAATTTTTCTGTAAGTCATGCGTGATCACACTTTTTAGAGCTCATTCCATTTTTAAGGCTTTCTTCTGGCTATCCTACACTGAAAAATGCAGGCCTAGAGGAGATCCATTGTTCCAGCCATCTCCAGCAGATGCAAGATCCAGGCCTGAACCAGGCCCCACCTGACCAAGGATTTCCAGGCTAAGACCCCGGGGCACAGGGCAGCAGGGAGAACCATTGCTGCCAAGGCTCATCTCCAGCCAAGGTTGGACCAAAGCCGGGCTACCCAGAGTCATTCCTCCCACGCCTGTGACCCCTCCTAAGGCTCGACCATTTTGTCCTGTTCCAAGCCTCTTGGGAACCAAGCAATGCCAAGACAGTAAGGCAGTTAACAGCATTAGCTTCAAGGAAAGTCATAACCTTTTTCTGTAACAACTGTCCCTTTTTGAACACAGGGCAAAGTTAATCTGTTTTCTTTTTCATTCATTCATTTCATTTTGGGTTTTTCTGTAGTAAATTTACTAACCTCTTCATCAGTGTCCTCTCTGTCCAGAGTTTAAGAATCACACAGTGTCAAGAACTGATACCCAGATTATGAGACTGATCAAATATTGTCAATAGAATTATTAACTAAGGCTTAACTTACCAATTGCCAAATTCTTAAGCTTAAGCTTTGGTTCATAAGAGTTTCCACCTCTATAAAACGTGGATGGTGCCCCAACTAGTGGTACAAATGAGGTAATGCAAGAGTTATTAATAATTATTAATTCCAGTTATTAATTATTAATAATCAATGGTGTCCCCACCTCATGATAATGCTACAGGGCTGTGATAAGGGGGTGGGGACTCTCCTGGCATTCTTTGCACCAAGGAGGATTCAAACACTGTTATTATCCATGTGTTCTGTTATTGCTATGCCATTATAACTGTGTAATAAGACCAGTTGTGATAGCGTTGTTTTCCCTGTATGTGATAAATCATGTGTCTATGTCACCATGAGTGAGATGAGGGTCTGTGTGAATGACCTCCCCTCCGTTCTGTGTAGTGAGGTAATGAAAAATAAAGCCTGTTGCGTCACAATCATCTCTCCTTATTGTGTGAACCCCATGAAATGTCACATTTTATTATTTTTTTCGATGAATGAATGAATGAACAGGGAAAAGGATATGCAGAAGCAACTACATAGGAATATAAAACAAAAAAAAAATACTGAAACGTATGCCTAAGGGAGATGTGTTCACTCCAGAAGCAGGTCCAGAATGGCAGGAAGCCTCCGCAAACATTGATCTTTATATGAGTGTCACCTGACACTGATGTCAGCTGAACTGCCTGAGTATTTCTCTAATTTTTCAAAACATCTGTAAAAGTCAGTCCAAACGCTATAGAGTGAATCCAGCTTTAACTTAGGCTGACTTAGGTAAACTCTGCATAACTTAGCTCAGCACTCAGGAACTTTTACAAAATGAGCACAACTTTCACCAACATATATTTCCAAACGTCAGTAAATTTTCAGCAGGCTGAAAATTTTCAAAGAACACAACTTTCGCCAGCCTTTGCCAACAAACACCAGCAATCATTAACTTTTGCCAGCAGAGCCAGACGTTTGCCAAAACATCAGTAAAAGTCGGTCCAAACGTTGTAGTGTGAATCCACTTTTACAGCTATGTGTTGCCCATTATGTCTCTTAGGGGAGACAACTCCAGTTCTGAGTATGTCCTCTAATGGGTTTTAAATAGATTAGCAAATGAATTGCACAAGTATTTGTGTTATTTTTTGCCACGGTGATGATAAATGTCTCTGTCAGCTGGTAAGGAGCCCTAAGTGGCATAGAAGAAAGATGCTGCAACTCTGTAAATGGTCATTTAATTTGTGGAGAAGAAGAAGACTGAAAATCATCCTAAATTACATGGAAGTTATTTAGAATTATAATGATCCCTGTGTGACTTTGCACAGAAAATCAGAGATGGGTAGTAATTAGTTACATTCACTCAAGTGTATGCACTCAAGTAATTTTTTTTCCACAAAATTGTACTTTTGATTAAGTTGAGAGGGTTCTACTGTTTGTGCCGCTGCCATAACCCTTATACTTCTTATATTTCACTTTATACATGGTGCAACAAAGCTACAATGGTGCATAAAAGTTAAACCTCAAATATCACAGCATTCATACCTTGAACATACAGTAATACGGCAGTAAAAGAGTACACTTACTGTCTAACTCAGGAGATTTTCCAACATTTAACATGTCTCTTCACCCACAAGAGCTGCTGGGAAATGGGAAGCCTGTTTTCTTCTTGTTACAGACTGATGCACTATGGGGCCCCAAAGCCCAATCTTGCATAATGAGAAACAAAACAAAACAAAACAAAAAAACAGGAAATGACCCTGATACCTAGGGACAATTTAGAGACACCAATCAACTTAACATGCATGTTTTTGGATTGTGGGAGGAAGCTGGAGCCCCCAAGTAAATCCATGCAGGACAGACAGAACATGGAAATGTCATGATTTGGTGTAATTTTGAGGAGGCTTAAGTGCAGGGCAACCACTTCAGAAGAATGCTCAGATGCAGAAGAAAAGTTAGCACCACTTTAATGAAAACCCAAAACACAACAACACACTAACTTAAGAAATAAATACACATACCACAATTAATGAAACCTGCAACGAAAACGGAACACTATACTGTATACAGGTAAACAATTGCACTCCGCTTCACGGATGCAAAATAGGACACCAAACGCTTGCTGTAGGTTTGCACATTTATTAACATAAACACAAACAAAAACGTTGCATACAAATACAATGAATGAAATTAAATAACACAAATGCTGGAGGAGAGTTGGGCTCAACGTCAGTGGTACAAAGTCAGGGAACACCTGACCAAGGGAAAAGTTCAGCTGGAGGACCCCGAGGGCTATGGGGTTCAAACGGCTAAGAAAAAACAGAGGAAAAAGGCACTAAGACGGAGCACACCAACTCACCTCAACAGCGGGACCAAAACCATGAAAGCAGGTCATGGCAGGAGAAGGAGAGGGCGTAGATGAAGATAGAAGAAGGACATGACAATGAGCAAGGGTTGTCATGTCTCATAAATACCCAACATGTAATCAAAGACAGGTGTAAATCATGCATAGACAAATGGACAGCAGCTGTGCAGCCCCGAAGGAACTGACAGCCGGAATCTGCGCAGCGCTATCAAAATAAACAAACCGGAAACACAAAAATACAAACACAACAACTCAAAAACATCATAATAATCTTAAAGATAACAGAAAAAAAACCCAGAAAAATGATCACTGGGCAGAGAAACTGGGCACAGCTGTAACCCGTGCCCCAGGATCATGACATGCATGCTTCTCATGCAGCCTAGGAGGAAAGAGAGGAAAAGGATGATTAATAATGAGGATGACACACAGGGAAATGACAACTGAGGTAGTGGGTCTTACGATACTGGAAGAGAGCCCAGCAGTGAACTCCAGCGTGGGAAAGGTGAAGGGGATCTGGAGACTGCAGGGAAGGATGAGGAAGGGCTGATGAACCTGGGTGGAGAAGCCGTTGTCTTTGAGGAGAGATGGTTCAGGCGAGCATATAAACACAGCTCTGGAGATGCACCACTGGAGCCGGCAGCAAACCTGAGAGGAGGAGAGGAGAAAGATCACACAACTTGGGGGAATAATTAATTTACTACACAACAAGAATTAATATTGCGAGGCGGCACAAACCCAACAATTCAGCGGAGAGCTCTTCACACACTGACCCTTAAATACGCTGATGAATCAGAAAACAGCAGGTGTGTAATCATGCAGGTGTGCTGACAGGAAGGGAGGGGGGAGGTACGCTCGCCTGATCATGACAGTGCCCCCCCCCACCCCCCAAGGCAGGGGTGGGCAGTGAGGGCCATTCCACTGCAGGTTTTTTGTTCCACCCAGTCTCTTCAGCAGGTGTGTGCTCTGATCAGCTTCAAGGATTGCTAATCATTGAAAACACCTGCTGAAGAGACTGGGTGGAACAGAAAACCTGCAGTAGAATGGCCCTCCATGGCACATGATTGCCAACCCCTGCCCCAAGGGATGCCTCCTGGCGGACCACCGGGTTTTTGTGGATGGGCAAGGTGGAATGCCTGAACCATACTCTTGTCATGGAAGTGGGCCTGTGGAATCCATGATCTCTCCTCCAGACCATAACCCTTCCAGTGCACCAGATACTGCAGCTCCCGGCCTCGACAGCGCACGTCCATAATCCGCTGGATGGTATATAGGTGGTATGTCCGTCGATGATCCGGGGGGAGAGGTTGAGGGGGATCTGGAGGTGGGGACAAGGGACTGACGGAGAGGGGTTTGATTTGTGAGACATGGAAGGTAGGATGGATGCGGAGAGATGGGGGCAACTTCAACCGGACGGTGACATCATTGATGATGTGGGAGATCGGGAACGGTCCCAAAAAGCAAGGGGCCAGGTTCTAAGAATCCGTCTTCATTGGTACCTTTTCGGTGGATAACCAGATCTTCTGGCCCATGGAATATTTAGGCGCCACCGCATGCCTATGGTTGGCATACAGGCGATTCTGCTTGGACCATCGCTGAAGAGCTGCCCAAGTAGACCTCCAGAGGCGGCGACAGCGACGGGCATAGGCCTCCACAGAAGGTACTGCGATCTCCCTCACCATCATGGGTAGAAGCGGTGGTGTGTACTCCATGGCGGCTTCAAACTGTGCCAGTCCCATGGCGAAGGAGACGGCAGAGTTAAGTGCGTACTCCACCCAGGTCAAGTGGGAGCTCCAGGTTGCTGGGTTGCAGGATGCTACACACCTCAGGGTGGCCTCCAAGGACTGGTTTGCATGCTTGGCCTGACCGTTGATCTGGGGATGATATCCAGATGTGAGGCTGACAGAGGTGCCCAGGGATCGGCAGAACGCTCTCCACAACCGTGAAGTGAACTGTGGTCCTCGATCTGAGACAATGTCTTTGGGGATGCTGTGTAACCAGATGACATGGATAGATAGGAGACTGGCCGTCTTGGCAGCAGTGGGGAGACCAGGAAGGGGAACCAAGTGAACGGCCTTAGAAAAATGATCAGTAATGGTGAAAATGACAGTGTTACCTTGAGATGGAGGGAGACCTGAGACAAAGTCAATGGCAATATGGGACCAGGGATGGGAAGGGATGGGGAGTGGATGGAGGAGACCGGCTGGGGGAGAAGAGTCAGATTTATTGGCAACACATGTGTGGCAGACCTTCACATAGTTCTTAACATGCATTCTGAGGGAAGGCCACCAAAACACACTGTAGCATCAACTCCCTTTGGCTCTAGTCTATAAAATCCCTTTTCACTGTAAAAAAAATTGTTTCACCCAAAAAGTCTGGTCAAGAATTATTTCCTTCATCTAAGAACCACAGTTGGAAAACACATTCTATGGTTAAAGGTACAATAACAATCCCATTTTGTGCCAGGAACAGATTTATTTTGCCATCATAAATAACTGAAACTTCCTCCCAACAAGGTAGTTTTATGCTTTAACAACCGTTTGACATCCCAGATCCCTGAGTGCATTCCACGGTCACAAGGAATTATCCACAGCTCAACATTACCCCCGGTGGACGACTCTGGAATATGTTCGCTTTTGCCTCTACAAGCTGACCTGAGGTTAATGAATGAAATGACTTCCTTTTTTACAAAAACTCAATTCTCAGATTATTTTCTTTTTCAGGAC
The DNA here is from genome assembly GCA_020510985.1 of Pholidichthys leucotaenia. NCBI lineage: Eukaryota > Metazoa > Chordata > Actinopteri > Cichliformes > Pholidichthyidae > Pholidichthys > Pholidichthys leucotaenia. The sequence continues at coordinate 39,176,466 of CM035837.1, read as the reverse complement.
CCCCTGGAAAATCAAGCGGGATTCTGACATACCATTCTGGCTTGAAATGTTTCATTACTCATTGATTTTAAATGTGTTGCACGTTTGAAATGCGTACTGAACCTTATTCTAATGCATGTTAATTATAGAAAGACAAGTTTATAAACGTGCATGCTCACTGAAAGTTAGTCAAGAATCACTGAAGTTAGCTTAGACTTTATACATAAGTATGTAATTTGAATTTCACAGTTGAAATGTGTGCCTTCTAAAACTTACTCAAGTCATCTGACTGGCTCAGCCAATCACCAGCCAGTCTCTGTTGGACAATACCCCCTTTCATTCTATTGGTTGGTTACAGACAAAGGACTGTTTTCTTATTGACCAGAGTTCATTCAAACCTCCCGCGATGGGAGACAATTGGTTACCTTTCATGTCAGTCAAGTTTTTCCCCTGGAAACTTACTCAGTTTTAAGGGAGAAACGCCCTAGTTGAGGGAGAGTTGTTCTGTGTGAAAGTTTTGTCTGTGTCCTGCTTTTAATGCTCTTTCCTTTAAATGTCTGGGAAAAATATTTTTTTCTTTTTTTTGAGCTTAAACTTCTGTTTTATATGGAGGGAAGCTCTGTGTTCACAGATGTTCTTCTATTTTATTCTGTTAAACTTTTCCTTATTGATTTTTCATAACTCACCGTGTTTTAAAGTGGACCGATCGTTTTTCTCACACTGGAAGCTGTTCTCTCCAACCGCCACGGCACCTACAGAACTTGTATTTCGTGGTTTAAATTTTTTTTTATTAATCTTGTCTCTCTAATTCTGTGACCTTGATCAGTCTGTGAACTATATCCAATTTATTTGGCGCTGAGGAAGCTGCTGAAAAATTCTCGTGTTGTCCACATGGCATATTACACAGCCAGCAGCTTCATTATCACTGCCAGATCTCAGCTTCTGACTTGCTTGTCCCTGGGAGGAAGTATCTGCTGGCAGATATTTTCTGGTCTAATCTTCAAATAAAGCTTCAACTCCTGGATCCAGCTAGAAGCCAATGCACCAGTGTCACGTGAGCAAGACTCCTTTGTTTCATCTGCTGAATAATGAGATATCTATTGCCTTAAGTATGCCATAATTTGTCTCAGGTTTAAAACTAGTTCATAACTCTGATCAGAGCTATAGAATTAAAGCGAAATGATATTCCTCTCTTTATTAAATTCCGTTTTTATTTTTAGAGTAATTCAGAATTTCTTTTCCATATAATTAGCTTTTGTAATTTTCTTCCTAAAATTTGCGTCCAATTTTCTTCATATTTTTGTTACAGTTATCTCAGTCTCCATTTTCATCACAGTTACAAATTCATACTAAGGTTTCCTTGGTTCCACAAATGTGATTACATTCTGTTGCTCAATAATCAGTTACAAGTTGAATGTGATGCTTAATACTTAATCATTTCACTTTACCAACAAATCTGTTGAATGTAATGTCATTTAATCTGAGTCTGATCATTAAAACTGTAAACAGTATATGGAAGTTTCTGTTGATTTCTTTTCCTGTTTTTGTTTCTAAAGTTACCCAGTAGAATTCACAAATATTTGAGACTGATTGATTGAAGGTATAAAAATTAGGTATTAATAAATTGTCCAAGCTTGTGGACTGGTGCCTCAAAAACGAGTTTTTCCGGTGTGTGCGTGGACTCGAAGTAAACCTCTGTTTCTTCATACACCTCTAGGTATAAATTAGATAATCTTTGCACCTTATAATTAAATGTTGCTACACACACGCTGAATGAGTTCCGTAGTGTGGGTGATGCCAGGATGACCGGCAAAAAAAACTTGTGTGCCCCCACTGAATGACGTCACTGCGTAGGGGGGAGGGCACGTACAGCCTGCTGGGCAGGGCTCCCTCCAGGACAGGTTCCACTGACTGGGCTTGCTGGACCCTTTGCTTGATATCCCAAGTAAGGACACCCAAAATGCAGGAGGAGGGCAGGATGGTGTCCGGGAGGAAGGCAGAGGCTGCAGGAGAAGGAGTGGAGGAGGAGTCGGAGGAAAACTGACGTGAGAGTGTATCAGGTGATGCACTCTCACGTCAGTTTTGAGAGACCCTGGGCAATATGTGATGGAGAGGTTGAATCTAAGAAAAAACAGGGCCCACCGAGCCTGCTGGGCATTCAAACGTCTGGCCGATCTGAGATATTCTAAATTTTTGTGATCAGTCCAGTCCATCTCCGGCTGATTGGCTCCCTCCAACCAATGTCTCCACTCCTCCAGCTCCAATTTAATGGCCAGCAGTTTGCGGTCCCCTACATCATAATTACCTCCGCCAGGAGGTTATGTTTTTGGCGGGGTTTGTCTGTCTGTTTGTCTGTCTGTCTGTCTGTTTGTCTGTTGGTTAGCAAGATAACTCAAAAAGTTTTGGACAGACTTCGATGAAACTTTCAGGCGTTGTTGGAAATGGTACAAGGAAGAACTGATTAAATTTTGGGGATGATACGGATCACCGTCTGGATACAGGAAATTTTTAAAGGATTCTTTATTGTAACTTCTTGGGCTCATGCTGACCACTCCCCGGAGGAAAATTTTTATTTGCTGGACATAGCTGTCGGGGTGATGCAGACATGCCCCAGCCTTTGGAAATGCCTGGAGTTTGTGCCGCTGCTCACCCAGATCTGCCAGACTTGACAGCGCTGTGAGGAAGCGTTACGGGGGTCCTCCGCAGCACCCACCTGGCAGCCAAAGAAGCACTCCTCGAGGCGGAATGCCCAGCGCACGCTTCCCAGACTGGTGTCCTCTTTTCCTCGTCTGATGCATTGTCCTACTCCTGGGGAGACGGAGCAGGACACCAAGACAGCGGCTGACATCGTCACCAGCCATAAACTCAGGCAAGTGTTACTACAATCACTCGCTCTTTCGCCTGATGTAGTATGCCAGATTCCTGTGGAGGAGCTCCAGATTTTGCTTTCCACTGGGGCTCCCCCGTCAGCTGCTGTCACCTCTCCTCTGTCCCTTGTCTCTGTTTCCCCCGAATTCTCGCTGGTCCCAAGAGGATGTAGCCAGACACTGGAGGAGCCAAGGGAGAGAGAGGAGCCTCAGCCATGGCGTAAGAATCGCCCCTCCTCGGGACGTCGGAAGAAACCCTCCTCTGTATCGACGGCCATGGATTTGACGTCACACCCGGCTGTCCCTGCAGCAGAGCCAATTTCCGTGCCAGCTGTTCCATCAGCTGGTGCCTTCTCAGCCCTGACCGTAACCCACACCGCCAGAACGTCTTCCCTCACCGCCGTGAGATCAGCCAGAGGTTCCCCAGACCCCCCCACGTCTGCACTGCCAGAACCGGGTTCTCTTCCATTCTCTGACGGGCCAATTATTGTCGTCGACGCAAGGGAGGATGGTAGCTCACTGCTGGCAGCAGTTTCCACCGAGACCCGGGAGATCAGGCAAGTGTGTTTACATTCTATCTCCATGAATAATGATGAATCTTGTCTGTCTCCTGGGGAGGAGCCTCAGGTTGGGCAGTCACCTGAGCGCTCTCTCCCTGCTGCCACTGTCCAAGACTTACTGATCCCCTCCGTGTCTCCTCCCCATTTTTCTGAGTGCTTGCTGGGGCCAAGCCACCGATCGGGGAGGAGCTTGTGGCCCTGGGTGATCAAGAACAAGGGTCAACACACAGTGGACCCCCAGCCATCACGCTGGAGAAACAGCCTGCGTGGGGGGATTCCACTGGGGGCTTCAGGACTGCCACCACCAGCATTATGCTTGCTGCGGAAGCCGCTGCAGCAGGGTCTGCACCTGAGCCGGACCATCCAGAGGCAGGGCCCGAGACAGTGGTATCAAGTTCGTCGGAGTCCTGGACGGCGGTGGAGCTCGAGCACAGGCAAGTGCTCTATTTTGTTTTCCTTTTGTCTGTACTCGAGCGTTCTTGCCTGGCTCTTGGTGAGGACAGCCGGGTGGTGCCACTAGCTGCACCTGAGCTTGCCTCGCTGGGCTCCGCCACTGCCCGCGACCCTGACCCTCTACTTCTCTTTCCTGTCTCCGAGCCTGCATTCAGGGTCGCCGGAAAGGATCCGCTGCCGTCGGACAACCGCAGGTGCAGCTACTTCCCAGACTGGGACCGCCATGGGTGCAGCTACGTCCCAGATCAGGTCCGCCGTGGGGGCAGCTGTCCCTTGGCCCAGGGCCACGGGGGGTGAAGGGCTTCACCCTCGTCACTGTCCATTGATGTCGGGGCTCCCCTTCTCTGGTCTCCCTTTTCTACCTTGGGCCTTCCCGTGGGTAGGCCGCCTCCTGGGCCTTCTCTCCTGAGTTGGTGGCTCTCGGACTCAGGCCGTCCACCTGGTGAACTGTGCCGTGGATGTCGGTGGCCCAATTGTCCTGGCCGGCCACCTGAACTGCCTGCCCGGGTGGCCTGCTTGGTCCTGGATGTGGTCGGGTCACTTGACCAGCCTCCTTTCATCTCCCCTGGAGCCTGGGACTTTGGCCGGCCCCCTGAACTATGGGATTCTGGGGGTTTTGGGGGAAGTGTTGTTCTGGGTGTTGGGACGTATGTACTCTGGGTTTGCCTGTTCTACCTTGTTGTGTTCCCACCTGACCTGGTTCCCCCACCTCCCACCTTGGTTAGTTGTTATAGTCTCCTGGGGGGGGGGGTTGTCTCCTTGTATTGTTGTTTCCTTTTCTGATGGTATACTGGGGTGTCTGGAATCCACCCCTTGAGGAGGTGTGTGTGTGTGTGTGTGGAGGGGGGGGGCTCTGTCATTGGGCAGATGCCACGATGAATGTTTGCCCTCAGGAGGGTGTTTTTCCCCTTACCTTTCTCTAGGCTCCTACTCGGATGCCCCGAGCCCTGCTCAGCTGTGACAGCTCAGCCATGCCCCTCTCTCCTGCCAGTTCTTGCCAGCTGTTATTTTCTCCGCTGTGAACACACACACACACACACACACACACACTTACCCTCACTCACTGGTGCAGATGTCCATCCACACAGGTGTTTCCATTCACGCTCTTCTACACTCTCTCTCCTCTCTTCACACTGGCATACACTCTGCTTGTTAGTGTGCTGTATTTAAGATCTCAGTACGCCATTGTGTATTGTCAGGTGATTGAGGTGAATTTCGGAGTAGCCGTCATCTGTCTATTTCCCCTTCGTTCTCTCCAGCCTGTGGATTTCACGGATTAACTTGGACGGCTCCAACCTCATGAGTACAAACTATTTCGCCCCTGCTGTCTATGTTTCCAGATGGCTCTTTTCCAGGCTCCTCCTCCGTTCCTCCGTTGCAGTTCCGTCTGCCTTGGAATATTTTTCCCCGTGTTTGACTCACCTGTAAGATTGAGCATCCTAGAGACTTCCCTGTACTCCTTTGGCTCACTATGTTTGGACAGTTATATTTTGTTCTGCACAATAAAGTACGCACAACGTATTTCTGCGAGTGGGTTTCAGTCCTTCTGCCTTTAACAGGCAGAATACATATGACAAATGTGTTCATTCGACATGGGCTCTTTGCCCGCTTACCTCACAAGACTCCATTGCTGAAGAAAAAGCATGTTGAAGTTCGTTTAAAGTTTGCTGCACAACATTTGGGTAAGCCAGTAAAATACTGCAGGGTCTCCTCTGATAACATTTCTGGACCCCGCCATGCTTGAAATTATCCCGCCACTCTATGATGAAATATAATTTTAAGAAAAAAAATATGAAAAAATATGAAAATATTTTTCTTTCATATAAAAAATATGAAAGAATGATGGTGCACAAGTGTGCACACGAACAACGTGCATGACCATCATCCACATGGAGTCCAAAAGTGCCCCGCCCGTGTGACCGCTCCAGTCGGTAGGCAGAGTGTCTCACTCGCGTCACTGTCCAAGCAAAACATGAACTTATTAAAGGCCAAATGTCACGTAACAGGGTCCTTAAAATGTCTTGAAACTAGATATAAAAGGGAACCGATCCGTTCGGGTCTTGGTGCATATGCTTCAGTAACTCCGGCATATTCATTAATTTAAAACTGCCGCTCTTGGCCTGACGTTCCTACTCACGGCCCCCGGAATCGTCTGGGGAAGAAGGCGGAAGTGACGAAATTGATTGTACCTTAGTTTGATGTTTGGGGTATCCCGATTGATTGTTTATATGGAGACTGGAAGATTGAAGTGAGCAACAAGAAAGAAAAAATTGGATATTTCACCCATACCTTAAAACGGGGCTATAAGGGACAGCTGGGTAATAAGGGACACTTTTCTGGGAAATGTTTTCATACCTGTCAAGTGATACGTTTTCGCCGTATTTTAATACCGTAAAACGCGGCTATAAGGGACGGCGGGGTAATAAGGGACACTTTTCTGGGAAATGTTTTCATACCTGTCAAGTGATACGTTTTCGCCGTATTTTAATACCATAAAACGCGGCTATAAGGGACGGCGGGGTAATAAGGGACACTTTTCTGGGAAATGTTTTAAATGTAATTCGTGTTGTTATTGTCAAATATTTTAAGGATTCATGGATATTTGACAATAACAACACAACTCAGCGTCCGGCTCAAAATAAAAAAAGCAGAATTCTGGATTTGGAAAGCGATTCCTTTCTGTTCCGCAGCCGCAGGACAGCTGAAAGTGTGAGGCCTAATGCCTAATGACTTCTAACAGTAGTGATAATAGCTCCCGCTGAGCGATCTGCCCGCCCCGGCCATCAGCCTAATGATTGAGTCCACACTTCTAACAGTAGTGAGAATAGCTCAGGCTGAGCGATCTGCCAGAACCCTAGCTGTGGGGGTCTCACACACACGACGTGTTCCTCAACACACTCAATAATTTTTTTTCCCGTATATTTTTCTTTTGGGCTTACAGAAATGGCAATACGCCCGTATTTGCTAAAATTGCATTTTCCCCGTATTAAAATACGGCGAAAACGTATCACTTGACAGGTATGCGCCTCCATTCTCATATTGATCTGGTAAATTTCTTGACAACAGCGGCTCTCCTCCACTGTAATAATAATGGCTTCCGAAAAATCAATATTTATGGGGCGCCCTCAACAGACCCCCTTCGGCTTCCCAATTCTGGAGGCGATTAATGTCCAATTCAATGACATTTTCTACTGGTTCTGTTCTCTGGTCATCGTCGGAACTGTTGTCATCAGACAAAGCATCTGATTCCGTCTCGGACGGCTCGAACCTGTAAGGTTCTATGCCTCTGTCACTGTCTGAACCACTGACAAAAAAAAAGACAAAAAGAAAAGACAAAAAAAAGGACAAAACTAAACTAATTTGTTCACAATCGCTGTCACTTTCCGTCATGATTGTCCAATGTTGATAAGTGTGAATGTGGATCAGGGCAGCCAGGGTACAACTTGTGACGTCAAAATCATGGCCGCGGTCTGGATTGGCTGTCACAAGCCAGCGAGCAAGACGGGGACTTCGCCTGGTGTATTTTGTGCAATTTTGTAAATACGGGTGGGTGATATGGTCTCCGGTATGAATATTTGGTTTAAGCTATGTGTATTTTATCAAAATTCGTTGTCATTTAGAAAAAAAAATTAAGTGACATTTGGCCTTTGAAGTACATTAAACGCAGAAAAAAATGCAGAAGATTTATGTAAGCAGCGAAGGCATTTATCATAGTTTTAACTGCTGGTAATGGGAGCAATAATGGAAGAGTCGCTTAGCTAACAGGTGTGGTTAGGAGCTTGAGTAGGTTCATTTTGTCTTCTTTTTAATGATTAGTTTTTTGTTTTTCTTATTTCAGACAAGAATAAAAAAAAGAGATGTTTTACCTTTACCTTAGTTAATAATAGTGAATGTAAATTAGTTAATTAATATGTACCTAGCAAATTACGATAACCGACCCCCCACTCGGGGGTCCAGTCAATGCTGTCCACCGGTTTCCTTTTTTTTTTTAAATGCGGTGTACAACGGCTGGATAAGCTGAGCTATGTGGGGGAGTAAACGGTTGTAAAAGTTAACCATCCCTAAAAACTCTTGAAGCATCTTTACCGTCTGATGACGTGGAAAATCTGCCACCGCGCGCACCTTGCCCAGTAACAGGATCGCGCCCTCCGGCAAGATGCGGTGGCCCAAAAAGTTGATCACTGTTGCTCCGAACTGGCACTTCGTTGGGTTGATTATTTACCCCTGTGCTTCCAATCTCTGGAAAACCATCCTGAGGTGGGCGACATGTTCGTCCTCGGACGCGCCGGTTACCAGGATGTCATCCAGGTAGATGAATACAAAAGGCAGATCACGCAGCACCGCGTCCATCATGCATTGGAAGGTCTGTGCCGCGCCTTTTAACCCGAACAGCATGCGCAGAAACTCGAAAAGGCCAAACGAGGTTATCACCACTGTTTTGGGTACGTCTTCTGCACGCACTGGGACCTGGTAGTAACCGCGGACCAGGTCCACCTTGGAAAAAAACGCGTGCCTCGGTCAGGTGGACGGAAAAATCTTGAATATGGGGGATGGGGTAGTGATCATATGCTGTAGCGTTGTTTAATCTCCAGAAATTGCCGCATGGTTGCCATGACCCATCGGCTTTAGGCACCATGTGCAGCGGGGACGCCCATGGGCTGTTTGAGCACCTGATGATGCCTAACCTCTCCAAATTGGCAAACTCGTCATGTGTGCTGGTCAGTTTAGCTGCGTCCAGGCGCCGAGGTTGTGTGAAAACGGGCAGCCCTTTGGTGGTAATAAAGTGCTCAACCCTGTGTTTAGTGATGGCCGCTGAAAACTTTGGAACCATGAGTGCTGGGAACTGGGTGAGTAGATGTTGGAACTTAACCCCTGGAGCTGTGATGTTGGCAAGTGTTGTTGACATGACTCCTCGAGCTGTACAGGGCAGAGAATCAAAAGAAAGGGCATTAACCGGGCGTCTGTTAGCAACGTCAACAAATAAACCGTGTGCACACAGAAAGTCTGCACCCAAAATGGGGGAGTTACATGCCGCTATGACAAAAGGTCCACTGGAAGTTACGGCCGTGCAAACATATAGTTAGTGTCCTCTCACCAAAAGTCTTAATGTCAGAGCCATTGGCGGCTGCCAGCTCTGGACCGCTACTTCTAGCCAGCCTGTCCGAGTTCGACAGCAGGATGAGGCTCTTTTGGGAGCCGGAGGCCACCAGGAACCATCTGCCCGAGGGCAAGTCCGTATCGTAGAGCAGCTTGTCTCTGTCACCAGCGGCCGCAGCTGTTACCGACTGACGGTCCTGGCATTTCCCGACCACTTGAATTGGCACAGTGGCACGCATCGCCATGCATCTGCTCCGAAAAAGTGGTGATAAAAGCAGATCGTGCCCTTCCCGTGCTTCCTGGCATCTGCCCTGGCCACCATCAATGGCTGGTCGTCTCTGTGGGGTCCGGCACCGCTGCGTTCACGACGAAGGTTCTGGTCGCCAGGATGAGCCGGTCCGCTTCTTTCACTAGTGCGCGGTAGTTTTGTGTCGCCAGCAGTGGTGAGTTGACGAAGATCACTCTGGCCGCTGTCGGGAGGTTTCTTAGGAAAAGATGGGCAAACAGGAACGGCTCACCATCTCTGCTCACTAACGCCAACATGTCCTCCATTAACTCGACCGCTGGCCTGTCCCCCAACTTGGAATGCGTCAGGAGCCTTTCTGCTTTCTCGCTGTCGGAGAGCGTGTAGCGCTGGGTGAGCATGGTGTTGAGTGCATCGTATTTACCATGGGCTGGGGGCTGTTGGAGCAGGCCTGCCACCTGCTGTGTTGTGTGTGCGTCCAGCGCGGTGATGACATAGTAATATCTGGTGTCGTCCGCCGTTATCCCACGGAGCGTGAACTGGGCTTCTGTGTGGATAAACCACGCTGTCGGGTTGTGCAGCCAAAAGTCTGGGAGCTTGACCGAAACAGCGCACACAGTGCTGGCGCTTCCAGTCCTGGACGTCTCCGGGGTGTTCGTCTCGTCTTCCATTGCATGTACAGGGTCACCAGTGTAGAGAGAATAGAGCAAGCAAGACGACGAGCTGGATCAGCACAGACTTTATTTCTCTCTAACAGTTGAGTTGACAAGACTAGCTCCCAGGCCGCAGGGCATCTCTCTTTTATACCTTTAATGCCTTGCCTAGCGGCCTGGGGGCTCACACCTCAATACACATTACAGACAAAGCCTGCACAGTGCATTAACATAACAGTCCACTGCTGCCATGCTTCTTCCTTCTCCCGGCAGCCAGCGTCTCCACCTCTGCTGTCCTGTCTTGACCCCCCGTCAGCTTCTCTTCTCCTGGGCCATCATCTCTGGGTGGAGAATGTAACACTTATGTCCTCCACAATGTAATTATTTTATTAACCTTTTACAAACTGTGATCAAAAATCTCTTTATGCTTCATCATCATCATCATCATCATCATCATCATCATCATCATAGCAGTCTGTCGTGGGAGACAATGACTGTTTCATTTAGGTCTGATCAGATTCCTCCACACAGCTCTGTCCTTAGCCTCCTGCTGCCAGGAACTCCTGTCTATGTCCAACTTCTTCAAGTTTCTTTTTACAGTGTCTTTAAATCTGAGCCTTGGTCTACCCTGATTGCGTTTGCCCTCGCATAACTGTGAGTAGAGTAACTGCCGAGGGAGACGCTGGTGGTCCATCCTCTCAACATGTCCGAGCCATCTCAGGTTCATCTGTATTAGCATGTCCTCCATTGATGGTAGACCAGCTCGTTTCAACACTTCTATGTTGGTTATCTTATCTTTCCATGAGATGTTCATTATGGCTCGAAGGTGTCTCATCATGTACGCGTGGAGTTTCTTCACCTGCACTCTGTAGACAGTCCAAGTTTCAGCACCGTACAATAGAGTAGCCAGTACTGTCGCTCTGCACACTTTGCATTTCACACGGATTGACACATGTCGATTGTTCCAGAGTCTCTCCCTCAAGTTTCCAAACACAGCGCTCGCTCTTCCCATTCTGAGAGATAGTTCATCCTCCAGCCTAGCATTCTCTGAAACAGTACTCCCTAGGTACTTGAAAGTCTTGCACTTGACTAGGGGCTCTGTACCAATGCTGATCTCTTCTGGTAGTGATGCTGATAATTGAAACTTTGGTGGTTGATAAAGGCACTCTGTCTTCTTGATGTTGATTTGGAGGCTGAATTGGCTAGCTGCTCTTGCAAATTTCTCCACTAAAGATTGCATATCTTCCACGCTGTGTGCAACTAGAGCACTGTTGTCGGCAAAGAGCATTTCTCTTACCATCTTTATCGATGTCTTACTCTTGGCTTTAAACTGTGCCACATTGAACAAGTCTGCTTCTTTCCTTGTTTGAATGTATACTCCTTCTGAAGTGTCTTTGAAGGCCACCTCAAGCATGGCTGCTAGATATAGCAAGAAGAGTGTAGGTGCCAGCACACACCCTTTTTCACCCCGTTGCTTACTGAAAAGTCTTTAGATACTGAACCACTCATTGCCACGTTTGCTTGCATACCTGTATGGAGTGCCTCGATCAGGCTGACAAACTTCTCTGTACAACCATATTTCTTGAGTACCTGCCAAAGTCCTTGTCATGAAACAGTATCGAAGGCTTTACTGAAGTCTATGAAGACTACATAAAGCGGCATGTTCTGTTCGATTCACTTTTCTTGAACCTGTTTCAAGCAGAAAATCATGTCCATTGTGCTTCTTCCACTTCTGAAGCCACACTGGGTTTCCGGTAGTACATTCTGCGAGATGTGTTCACTGAGTCTGTTAAGTAGTACACGTGAGAGAATCTTACCAACAGTGGCTAGTAGTGATATACCTCGGTAATTTCCACAATCCTTCCTGTCACCTTTCTTGAACAAAGGCACAATACTTGCATCCTTCCAGTCTTGAGGTACTTTCTGGGCATCCCATATCTCTTGGATCAGCTAGTGCAGGCAGTTGGTCAGCTGAACATCACCAAATTTCCACACTTCTGCTGGAATTCCATCCCTTCCTGGAGCTTTACCATCCTGTGTTGTCCTGATAGCTGCCATTAGTTCATCAAAATTTGGTGGTTCATCCAGACTTGATACAGCTGGTCGCTGCACTAGAGCTTCTTTAGCCTCTTCAGTGAGATCTCCAGGGTTGTTTAGTAGTTGGTCAAAGTGGTCTGCAAATCTGTCCAGGATCTTGTCTTTCTCCTGCGCAAAACCGTTTCACCATCAATAGCCTTTAGTTGGATCAATCCTCTTGGTTTAGGGCTGTAGATTTCTCTCAAACCTGTGAAGAATGTTTTCATGTCCTTCCTGTCTGCTGCAGTTTGAAGTTTCTCCGCTTTTTCATCCCACCAGTTGGACTTCATCTCTCTGACGTACTTCTGTAGCTCACTCTGAGCCTTTGAGTATTTCTTCTTCTTCTTCGACCTTGTGTTACACTGTAGGTTTTCCTGACTAGCTGTATTCCTCGCTTCTAGTAGTTTCTTCAGGTGTTCATCATGCTCATCAAACTAATCTTGATGGTTCCTCTCAGGGTAGCCTAATACATCACTCGCAGTCTGATACACCGTATCCTTCAGTGTTGCCCATTTCTCTTCTATGTCATTTTCTGAGTTGTTGCTGTTCCAGTCTTTCAAGTTTTCATCCATTTCCTGTGTAAGTTCTTCCTGCTTCTTTTGGCCTTTCAGTGCACTAGTGTTTAGCTTCCGTGCTTCGCACTCGTCCTGCAGTGCTGTTTTCGTCTGCAAATCCTTAATCTAGATCTCAGCATAACATGATCAGTGCCACAGTCCGCACCTCTCATTGCTCTGGTGTCCAATACATCCCTTCTGAGCTCTCTGCCTGACTATGATGTAGTCTAATAAGTGCCAGTGCTTGGATCTTGGGTGCATCCATGTCTTCTTGTGTGTGTCCTTGTGCTTAAATAGAGTGTTTGTTATCACAAGGTTGTACTCTGAACATAGTGCAAGTAGAAGTTGCACTATTCTTCTAGTAGAAGAATAGTGCAACTAGAAGTTGCACTATTAGAAGTTCACTATTCTAACTAGAAGTTCACTATTCTAGAAGTTCTCCATTAGCATTGCACTTGCCTGCTCCATGACTGCCTAGCACTCCTTTCCATTTCTCGGTGTCCGAACCAACTCTGGCATTAAAATCTCCAACGAGTATCAACCTGTCATCAGTCGGTACACGCCTGATAGTCTCACGTAAATCACTGTAGAACTCTTCCTTCACCTCTTCTGTGTTGGTCATTGTTGGGGCATATACACTGATGAGTGTGGCATACATCTTCCGCTGAAGTGGGAGTCTCATAGTCATTATCCTGTCGTTGATTGGCACCGGTTCCTCATCAAGCATTGCTGCTATCTCCTTTCTAACTGCAAAGCCCACTCCTGCTTCTCTCCTTTCTTGAGTAGAAGATGCACCCATGGTCTTCCAAGCTGTCATATCCAGGCAATCTTGTTTCACTAAGTGCAGCTATGTCTACATTGTACCTGTTCATTTCCAGGGCCACAAGCGTGGTCTGTCTTTCTGGGTATTGTGATGTTGTTCTGTCCAACATAGTGCGTACATTCCATTCTGCTACTCACAAGGTTGCTGTTTTCTTCTTCTTTTGTCTTCCTGCTCCTAGCTTACTTCTCGCTGCCTGTCGGAGTGTGAACAGATCAGCACGGACCTTGTAAGCCCGGGCGGCGTCCGAGCCGGTATGGGTTGCTTTCTGATTGACCATTTCATGAAACTGCTTGCAAAGTATTTGAGTACTGCTAGCTTTTGCTGGACTAGCAGCACATTCTTGGCAGATAAAGGTAATATCAGTGGCAAGGACAAGCCAAGACAAACTGACTCCAGTATCTGTTGCAGTGACTGACCAGGTGATATGTTTGTTTATCTCTGCTCTTTGTGTAGTGCATGTCACAATGCACCGACTGGCACAGTCCACCACAGACCTTGTGACAGATGTATTTATCTGCCAGGATGTCCAATCTCACCCTGTGTAACTGGGAGTGGTCCACCACAGACCTGTGACAGATATTGTTTTTAGTTCTGCCAGGATGCCCTGTTTCACCCTCCACGCCCTCGGAAGGGCGGGGATGCCGGTTGAGTCGCCGATGGCCCGACCCATGAGACAGGTAGTACCGGTTTTCACGGTTATCCGGTAGCAAGCAAGCCAATGCCTGACCTGACAAAATGTCAGTGTTTAAATACACAGCACTATTTCAACCCAGATTTATCAGTTTTCTTCACAGTGACCCACTTCATGATGCTTTGAATGTAAATAAACCCCAGCTCATCCCATCCTCCTCCTTTCATCATTTCTGAGATCTATGGTTGAGGGTAATGCTAGCTGGCTAGCTAATAATGCCGGTGGCAAACACAACCTGAGCTGACGAACATAAAATACAATGTAAAGGCCCAAATAAACCATTAACTGGTACAGGAGTTTGTGGTTTGAATGGTTGACAGGATATAACTGGTTCCTAGGGTATAATAAGCACAAGCCTGAATGAGTGAATGGCTGACTCTATTACTGATAGCCAACTATTACTGGTTAAGGAGAGGCCCCAGCCAGAGTACAATAAGATAACATCTAGGAATGAGATATATGGATATATGGATATATAAGTACTGGAAGATGATATGTTTGGATTAGTGATGTCTAGTGGGATGAACAGATTATCACTTTATATATCACTCTTACTCTATATATGAACTCTCTCTCACAATGTCACGATCATAGAACTTTGTGTTGCCATGGTAACCATGTCAAAGATCAAAGGCAGGCATCACTGAACGAGTGGTGACGTCAAAGATCAAAGGCAGGCATCAGACGTCACGAGTGGTGACATCAAAGATCAAAGGCAGGCATCAGATGTCAAAGATCAAAGGCAGGCATCACTGTATGACATCAAAGATCAAAGGCAGGCATCACTGAACATGTGGTGACATCAAAGATCAAAGGCAGGCATCACCGAACGAGCAGTGATGTCAAAGATCAAAGGCAGGCATCAATGAATGAGTGGTGACATCAAAGATCAAAGGCAGGTTTCATAGGACTCGCTATGACATCATCAATGATCAAAGGCAGGCATCACTGTATGACATCAAAGATCAAAGGCAGGCATCACTGAACGAGTGGTGATGTCAAAGATCAAAGGCAGGCATCACTGAATGAGTGGTGACGTCAAACATCAACGGCAGGTTTCACCAGGGTTACTGTTGCTATGGTAACCATGTCAAAGATCAAAGGCAGGCATCACCATGGTTACTGTTGCCATGGTAACCATGTCAGAGATCAAAGGCAGGAATGCAGAAATGCTTGCTTACACTTGCTTTCTACGGGCTATATACTGTATAATTCAATAAATCTCTGTCACGATGTCACAATGTCACGATCATATGACTCGCTAAAAGATCATAGGACTCGCTATGAAATCATCAAAGATCAATGGCAGGCATCACTCACAATCATAGGACTCACATCACTCACGATCATAGGACTTGCTATGACATCATCAAAGATCAATGGCAGGCATCGCTCATGATCATAGGACTCACTATGACATCATCAAAGATCATAGGAGTCACTATGACATCATCAAAGATCCAGGGATGGCAACAGGAAATTCTGATTTCAGCTGAAATCTAATTTGGTCGACTGACTTACGGGGGGGCCGGGGGGGCGCAGCCCCCCTGAAGCTGGGAGGTTTTCAGTAAAATACAAGTAATTTAGACTGAAAAAAATGATTAAAAAAATGAAATACTAGACTTAGATAAATCATTAAATTTAATGAAAAGTTAACTTACTTTTTCTTCAATGTTGTCTCACTGTCTTTAGTCCAACATATTTAACAGTTCTATTAGAGTTTTTTACACTATTTACACTGGTCACCAAGTCACTTCTAATGTGAAACTTTCTTCCTTTTGGCAGCAAGCTGTGTCAGTCTCTGAACTTTGAACTTCATCTCCTTTTCTGGTTTCTTCAGAAACTGTCCAAGTGTTTCTGTTACCTCATTGAACTTTGAGCCAATTTTCACCTTTACTGTCACTTCGCTCCCCGAAGCTCCTGGGTTTTTATGATTTTTAAGTACCAGAACTGTGCTTACATGACATAAAACAAACAGCTGAATGCCACTTATTACTGTATAATATTGACTTATGTTCCAAGAAGATAGCATTCCTAAACTAGAAAAGCACTCAGAGCGCATCCCTCTGCCAAGGCTCCTTCCGTTTGTCATGGATCAACTCCAAAATGTAATGGTTTTGTGTGTAGGCCTATAGCCACTTGTGGTGAAAATTGCATCAAAGTCTGTCCATCAGTTTTGGAGTATTGTTGCTAACACAATGTGAGAAGATAAGCGCCTTGGCTGAGGTATGCATTCTCAGATCATCACCAAAATATAATGGGTTCCTCTCTAGCCCAAGAACCACCTCTGGTGAAAATTTTATCCAAATCCATCCAGTAGTTTTTGTGTAATCCTGCTGCACAAATACAAAAAAGCCCTTGATGGAGGTATGCACTCTCAGATCATCACCAAAATCTAATCATCTGTTCCCCGTGCCATTGCACACCTTTCCTGAAAATTTCATGAAAATCCGTCCATCACTTTTCCTTGCTAACAAACAGACAGACAGACAAGCCAACGCCGATGAAAACATAACCTCCTTGGCAGAGGTAAATATTCCAACAAGCATTATCCATCACATGCTTTAACACTTGATCAAATCAAAATCAGTTAATTTTATCTATTCCATAATAGAAATAAAATTCCAACATACCATTACTTTTTATAATTTCAGCATTCATTTCAGATCACCAGTTTCAATCTCCATTGAGTCTTGAGCAGCTCATTTTCCTCCCCCGCGCAGCCCAGCTCATACAGCCGCTGTACGCTGCACTCAAACGGAAACCGGCGGACAGAGTCGACTGGACTCCTGAACGGGAGCAGGCGTTCTGAGGTTAAAACAGCGCTCATTACCCACGTCTCGGACATGGGCATAGCGGCCGTCGTGGAGCAATGCGTTGCCGGTTCTTGGCAGCCGCTCACCTTTTTTTTAAGCAGGTCTTTGCACGACAGTGAGCGTAAATACAGCGTGTTCGACAAAGAGTTAATGGCTCTCTACCTGGTGTACGCCACTTCCGGTTCTGGCTGAAAGGGCACACTTTCACTGCGTCGTGGACCATAAGCCACTAACATACTTAACGTACATATAATATACAAATAAAGCGGAATTCGGTGAATTACCGGAAAAATCACATCCCTGAGAACAAGCCGAAATGAATTTTTGACAAAGCATACGAGCCATTTGATTGGTCCAATCGTTTGCAACTATCCAATCACAGGGCTGTTTACAATACAGCAGTAGCTTGAGTACATCCGGGTTATCGCAAGACTTCGGGGAAGCACCGAGCGCGTATGTTTTTTTTTCCAAACTTTATTGAGAACAAGGTAAAGGTACAAAATTATGACATAGATGATGATAAAATCGGCGGAAATCCGCGGATCGGCGGAAAATTGCCATCCTTGAAGATCAAAGGCAGGCATCACTAAATGAGTGGTGACGTACTTGCTAAAAGATCATAGGACTCACTATGACATCATCAAAGATCAAAGGCAGGCATCACTCATGATCACAGCACTCGCTATGACATCATCAAAGATCAAAGGCAGGCACCACTCATGATCACAGCACTCGCTATGACATCAAAGATCAAAGGCAGGCATCACAGATCAAAGGCAGGCACCAATGAACGAGTGGTGACGCCAAAGATCAAAGGCAGGTTTCACCATAGTTACCATTGCCATGGTAACAGTAACTTTCTACAGGCATGCAGAAATGCTTGCTTACACTTGCTTTCCATGGGCATGCACGGGTATGCACAGGTATGCACTACTACAGGAAATTCCAATAAAAAACAACTGCAGTTGCTGGGTTAAATAAGGATCTCATTGACGCCGCAGAGGACACAGTCCAAGGAAGCATAATTTTTTCATACATAAGGAGTTGTTCAGAACTCATAAGAACTCCTTATACAAAGATATAGAGTGATGATAATCATGTCAGTGGCGTTAATGCACCTGTAAGCTGGTTGCCAACCGCCAATCAAATCTAAATGAAGAAGAAGAAGAAGCTGCAGAGAGCGGTAGGGAGATGTCCCTATTGCTCCGCCTCCACCTTGAGATGCTCTGGGTTCAAAGGGGTGAAACATCTATGAAGGGCGTCCCCAGCTGATGATTCTGCAGCTGGCCCAGTGGCACCAGCGGAGGTGCATCAAGCAACAATGCTATGCAGGCAATTTAGTCCTGTGCTATACACCGTAGTTGCTGAGCTGAGGTAATGCTAGTGGCCTGATCTACCGGATAAAATATTTCAAAATAACCCAGAATGACTGAATTACTGAAGCAGCTGGGAACATGGATGTCTAGTGAGTGACAAGAATTTCTATGGCTAGAAAACAGCCACAAAAACCACAGTTGCTCCCAAAGATATTTTGTTATCAGCACTGTAGTCGAGTGATAAGTTGAAAAAAAATATATACAAAAATGAAATTGTTATGATGTAAGAGTAAAGTTTGTGTTGGGGTGCTTCTATTTATGTTTACATTGTAAAGTTTTAAATATTCACTAATTGGTTGCCACTGGGGATAAGTGTGCATTACTTGTAAATAATTTAAGTATTGTTGAAATTAAAGGAGTTCATCAAAAAAGGGGGAAAAGGGGTTATAATTTTTACATCTACCTGCTCCTTTTTGAAAGTTGCTTTTGTTTGTATTCTTTTATCATGTTGTTTTTCCCTCCCTTCTTCCTTCCTTCCTTTGTAAAACATCCTGGATTATGATAAATCAGGTGACAAATGTTTTACTTTTGGTTACTAACTTACCTTACTTACCTGAGCGTAATTAAATTGCCTGTTTCTCTTGGTGCTGCGCCGTCAACATTATGACCTCCCTAAAGCTGTGGGTAACCCTGACATCTGATGGACATGCTGAGTGTGCACACTGCACTGGATTTATACTTACATCTTTTTGCATATGTGAATTTTTATTTCTGTTAAAGACATACGGTGTATCACTGTGCATTTATTAAACTTTATTATATTTTTGTGAATTCACAAAAGCACTTGTTCATAACTTATTACACTGTACCTGTTCCCGCTGCATTGTTTTTAAATTGCATATTTTCATGTTGGGTTTGATATTTTGATTCTTATATAAAAATTAATTACCTGTTTACCTGTGTACATTCAATTCAGCTTAATACATGTACTGACATTTCTCAAAGTTTAAATATCACCAGTGTTGGGGGTAACGCATTACAAAGTTACGTGTTACTGTAACGCCACTACTTTTGCAGTAAAGTGTTGTGTAACGAAATTACTGTTTAAAAATTCAGTAACGCATTACAGTTACTGAAATTTAATCAGATGCATTATTCATTTTATTAATATGGTTAGATATTTTTAGGCCAAATAAATGAATATACAAACTGACCCTACCATAGCTGAGACGAGCTGTCAGTCGACGTGACCTGTTGGAGAGAGCTCAATCTTCATTGCTGAGTGGAGGAACAGATGAAGCTACTTTATTTTTGTGGACATACACAGATTATTTTTCCTTTGTCTCAGTTAAGGACAAAAGCATATTGGTTGGTTGCAAACTTAGTGCCGATGTAGTCCTCTTCAGAAGCGCCTGAAAACAGCAACACACGCTGACAAAGCTAGTGCTAAGTAACTGCTAGCTATGCTCTGCTAGCTATGCTAAAAACTAACGCCATGATGTGGATCTCACAGCAGGATGTAAAGTGGAAATACTGTTCTCTGAACACCCACAGCTGGATTTCAAGCACAGGTATGCATCTGGACAGTTTGTGACCCGGCAAGAATTAAACTAACTGACTGCCAGATACATTGTTAAAGAATGAAGACATGAAATCAACAGTGACTTTCCATCAAACAGCTGGACTGGGATCCATTGAAGTTAAAACACATTTACCTGCTACCTGGATAAAGATTTTTCAAAAATGGATTTTGATCTCAAAAAGGCATTTGAGAGACTGGATCACGTATCTGTCACGGCAGATGTTTGGACTGAGGAAAATTAATGTTTTCTTTGGATTACTGCTGTAGTGTTAACCCCTGGGTTCCAATTTATAAAATCATTCTTTACTGAGGAGAAACTGTTTCACCCCAAAAGTCTAGTCATGAATTGCTTTTGTCACCCAAGACCAGAGCTGTAAAACACTACCCATCGGCCATAAAAGTGGAAGTTAATTCAATTCAATTTTATTTATATAGTTGAAGAGGATGATAAAATAAAGGCAGCGTTGGATTTTTAATAGCTTTATTATCATCCGCCTTCATCAGAACTCGGCTCCAGCCCATAGTGTGAGCAGGCTGAAGCTGAATTCCTCAGGCTCTCAAAGAGGAGACAGTGTGTGTGTCTCGCAGCAGATGCAGAATCAGAGTGAGAGAATGAGAGAGTTTGTGTTACAGAGTTGCAGCATATATACTCGACTACAACAATACATCAAGGGCATACCCCAGCAGTTGGTATGATCAAAGAGATAACAGAACAGGCATAAAACATTTGCATTTGAGAGACATATTGATCTCAGTCCCTAGGTCACAGTGAGGACAGAACGCATGAGCACAATGCATGAAAGGCAACATTAACATCACAGAAGTGAGCCAGACGAAACGAGTCTGCCTGTAGACATTAATACACATTCCACTGTTCTGTTATTTGCTCTAGCCGAGCGCTGTGTTTGACCAGTCTGTTTGTGGGGGTTACACCAAAGCACATCTACATATCAATAGTGCAGCAGAAAAAACCAAGAGAAGAGAGCTGAGTGTCCTTAATCTGTTGTGGGGGTTAACCGAACCGCCACACACGCTCCCCCCCAGAGGGCACGGCAGGGGGCCGAGACCTCGATAATCCCTCTATGGGAGCGAGCTGTGGGAGAAGCTAACTGCAGGCGGAGGGGGAGGGAGGAGGGGGGTAAGTGCCGGCAGGGGGACGGTGAACTCGTCCGAGCCGCGCAAAAATTGCTTGTGGGTCCGCGATGTCGAAGGGCTGTCCCGTTGAACGTGCAGAGGTCCACAAGAAGAAAAATTAGTCTCTGGCTCCTCTCGTGGCCATGAAGAAAACAGGAGCGGCGAGGTTGTAAGAAAAAAGAAGCAGAGGGACTCGGCTTGTTGGCTTTAGGTGCAGGAGCAACCCTAAAACCCCCCGGGAACAGCTGACGGCTGAAATCCCTTATGTGCCGTGGCTGAGACCATTAAAAAAAAAAAAAAAAATCCAGTGGCGAGCTGCGTGCTTGCTTCAGGTGAATGAGCAGCCCTGAGGGTTCTGTGAGCAGTGGCGGAGGACGATGGCGGTCTCTGGAGCCGTTATTTGTCCCGTGCGTGATGCGCCGTCCTCATAACTCCCCGGTGCTTGCGCCGGGGCTCGTGCGTGGGTGGGCCAGCTGGACAGGAGAACCAGGGTGCAGAATCTTGGTGGGGATCGGCGCAGACGGCGCTGATAAAATCCGGATTGAGCTGTGGCTGCAGATTGGCCATGGTGCGTTGGAGCGGTGAGAGGAAATAGACGATCTTTTGTCCCTCAGGCTCGTGCAGATGCGTTGGAGCGGTGGGAGGGAATAGACGATCTTTGCCACCGCTCAGCCGTGGTGCGTTCAGGTCCACGTGTTGAGTTCTCCGCCAGCCATGGAGGACGCCTACGCTCACGTGTGGAGGAGCTGCGAGTGCGGCTGGTCCAGCGTGGATGAGCGGATCTCATACGTGCAGATCTTATCCTGAAGAACGGGTCACCAGTGCAGCTGTCCACATCAGAAGGTTGCGTTTGCACAAAACGTGTGCATTCCGGGGTCACCAGTGAAGAGGATGATAAAATAAAGGCAGCGTTGGATTTTTAATAGCTTTATTATCATCCGCCTTCATCAGAACTCGGCTCCAGCCCATAGTGTGAGCAGGCTGAAGCCAAATTCCTCAGGCTCTCAAAGAGGAGACAGTGTGTGTGTGTCTCGCAGCAGATGCAGAATCAGAGTGAGAGAATGAGAGAGTTTGCATTACAGAGTTGCAGCATATATACTCGACTACAACAATACATCAAGGGCATACCCCAGCAGTTGGTATGATCAAAGAGATAACAGAACAGGCATAAGACATTTGCATTTGAGAGACATATTGATCTCAGTCCCTAGGTCACAGTGAGGACAGGACGCATGAGCACAATGCATGAAAGGCAACATTAACATCACAGAAGTGAGCCAGACGAAATGAGTCTGCCTGTAGACATTAATACATATTCCACTGTTCTGTTATTTGCTCTAGCCGAGCGCTGTGTTTGACCAGTCTGTTTGTGGGGGTTACACCAAAGCACATCTACATATCAGTAGTGCAGTAGAAAAAACCAAGAGAAGAGAGCTGAGTGTCCTTAATCTGTTGTGGGGGTTAACCGAACCGCCACATAGTGCCATTTCACAACAACAGTCATCTCATAGCACTTTCAACTGGAGGGGAAACCCCCACAGTTGCAGAAAGACCCCAGTTAATCCCTGCTTCAGGACCTGGAGTCACTTCCCCCCCAAATGGCAGGTTTATGGTTGATGTTCCACAGGCCTTTGAAAGGCAAGAGTCCTCATTAAGACTCAAACAGTCCAACATTGCCCCCCAGTGGCTAACACAGGAATATTTCTCTCTGAAGTTAAAATATGAATTGTGAACAATGAATTAAATATTCTTCTTTCAAGACTAATTTTTCAGAAGAGACTTCTCAGGACACTATTGAAGACATGGCCGGACTCTGTGATGGACAATTGTGGTTTGAAATGCTTTTACTGATATGATTTGATATACAGTATATGCTTTATTCTCAGGAAGAAATTAATTTTTGCATGCCTACATCAAGAAATTATCACATTTACAATGTAGACACATGGTTTGTTCCTTTATTAAGTAAAATATCTTAGTCACTAAAGTTTGAAAGCATTTATGCTTTCATAGGCAGCACACATACTTTAGGAGGATTTCACTTTCATATCAAATTTCTCTCTCTCCTCTTTCTTTGCGAGACACCCACCTCAGAACTTTGAACTGACCAATCAGTTTCCAAGACTACCTGCATTGCCTTTTTAGTCAGTTTATGACCTCTGCCAAACAAAGAAACTCAGTGTAATTGGTCAAGCCCAGTTGTCATGAAATTTAGTGAGATCCTGCCACAACCTGAGAAAAACTTTCCTTTGTCTGCAGTTAGAATTTTTGTTTCGTTGAGTTGCAGCAGGGGTGACCCTTGGAAGGAGCAAATTCTCTGCTCTCCCGTTTTTTTTCTCTTTTTAATTAGGCCAAGAGTCCAGGCTCTGTGAAAACTTTTTTTTGTTTCTTTAAAGTTCACTTTTTCCTATTTTACTCCTTTTCCTTAAATTACCGTGTGAAGAAGCTTTCGTTTGATTTTTATTAAGCTTAAGTCAACTTTTCTTACCACAATACATCGGAAGAAACAGATTTGTGGTTTGGTTTTTCAGTTTGATTTTCTGATTGGACTTTGAATTATAAACAAATATCAGGAATTTTGCAACCTGGCCAAATTCCTTTTTCAGTGCATAAAGAAGACCTTGCCCAGCGTGCTGAACATCAGCTCATGTTTGTGATCTCTGGAGCATGCCCGAACCGTGTGACAGCACCTTTCTGTCAGTTCTTTCAACAGAATCCACGCCCGTCCAGATGGAACAAGATCCAAATGGACCACCTGCTACCAAAGGGGACACAATCTGACTCTGCTGTGCTGAAGGTCTGTTGTCCAATTTAAACTTAATTCTTCAGAATATTCCTGGTATAAGTTCTATAAATCTAACAGCTCAAACTCCTTTTAGAATTTCAAATATATTTGTCTTTTCATTAATCTCCGTTTCTTTTCAGAGTAAACATCGATTTTCCTTTTTAAAAAATAGTTTAATTATCATTTTCTTCATAAAATTGAATCTACTTTTCTTAACTAATGCTATTTTATGGCTTCTCATTTCCCATTACATATCCAAGTTAAGCTATGTTCCCCTTGGTTCCACAAATGTTTGATAATTCATGTTATGCTGAGTAATTCAATAACGGTCTATGGTGCTCATGATGCATGTTGAATTCCCTGTCTTAGTCATCCGAAAGTGTTAATCTATTCTGACATTTCTTATTAAACTGTTGAAAGACATATGGGAGTTATTGTTTGATTTCATGTCCATCTTCTTAATTAAAAGCAGACAAGAACTCACAGGATGTTTTGAGACATTCATTATTGGTACAAATACAGAATGATTAATAAAATTTTCCATTCTTTTGGACTGGTGCCCAAACAAGCTTATGTGTGTTGGTAATGAAAAGAAATCTTCATTCCTACCCACATTCATAGTTACATTAATACTTGTACCAACAATAAAACACCTATAAAACCCAACAACAATAAATCACTACACTGCACATCGGATGAATCCATAACATAAAGGTAAGATAAACATGGACAGCTTACATGTCCCACACTGACACATGTGCAGCAACACCAGCATTAAAAAAAAAACTGTCGGTGAAGCTGTCTGAAACAGTTTGTTTTCAGACTGACATTAATAAGCCTGACATTAATTTAATCCATTAATTAAATGATCTTGCTATGTGTGCAAGATGATGTAAGTATGCATTTAAAAGTAACGTGAAAGTAACTGTTCCAAGTAACTAATTACTTTAATCATGCAATAATTGGTAAAGTAACTCAGTTACTTTTTAAAATAAGTAACTACTAACTGTAATTAGTTACTATTTTTGTAACTTGCCCAACACTGAATATCCATCCATCCATCCATCCATCCATCTTCTTCCGCTTAATCCTTTTCGGGTCGCAGGGGGGCTGGAGCCTATCCCAGCATCTTTGGGCGAGAGGCAGGGTACACCCTGGACAGATCACCAATCCATCGCAGGGCCAACACAGAAAGACAGACAACCATTCACTCTCACAGTCATACCTAAGGACAATTTAGAATCCCCAGTTTGATGCCAATTAACCTAACTTGCACGTTTTTGGCATGTGGGAGGAAACCGGAGAAATCCCAGAGTAAACCCACGCAGACATGGGGAGAATATGCAAACTCCACACAGATTACTGTTGGTCGGGGGCTGGGATCGAACCCAGGATCACCATTCATAATTTAATTCAAAGAACTAATTTCTTATTAAAATTGAAAGCTAAAAAGGCTTGAAATAACTTGATAGTGAATATCAAAAATATAAAAGTTAATTAACTCTGTTAAAAAATTTATTTTCCACAATATAACTGAAGATACACAAGTATTCTAAGAAAAATGAAAAAGACACCTTACATGTTATACAAAAATGTATTTAACATATCTTGATGTCATTTAGACAAAAGGAACAATAATGACATATAACCCACACTGTCCTTTATATCAAATCAACAGTCAGCCAAAACCACATCACCTGGCCAAAGTTTCTGCAGCAGTCCACTGGGCATCATTCCTTGCAAATACTGTCTGACAAGTGCAGACAGTCATGCATGCAATGTGGTTATGGTGTCACTGAAGACAGGGGAAGCTGTTTTTCTGCTCACGTTAAAGAGATGTGCAATGTGTGTGATGGGAAAATAAGTCTCATACTCAGTGTCAAATGCAGAATTTGACAGATGTTAAGCTCATTAATAACTGCATACAAAGTGAGCCAGTGTAATATTTCACTCTAGTGTCATTCTGCAGGAAATGTTCATTCAGCTCCCTCTTACCGAGTTTAGATGTCTGTTGTCTATTCGCCTTGAGCAGGTGGTTGATTTCACCTTGTCTTGATTTGCAAAAGTCACACTCTTCCCTTTGTCCAGTGTGAGTTCTGTCTGCTGTTGCAGTCTCATTTTCCTCCAGTGGTACAGCACTGGGGGGAGACCCCGGGGCAGATCCATGACATGCCGGAGAGACTATGTCTCGCAGCTGGTCTGGGAACACCTCGGTATCCTCTCTGAAGAGCTGGAGCAGGTGGTTGGGGAGAGGCAAGTTTGGGCTTCTTGCTTAAGCTGCTGCCTCTGCAACCCAGAACTTCAGAGAAGTGGTGGAAAATGGATGGATGGATGGATGGATGGATGGATGGATGGTACGGCACATGCCAGCGTCCAGGACTGAAGGTAGGAAGACAACCCTATAATAACTTAAACATAATGCAATAATTTATATCAAACTATTTAATTTTGTATATGAAAACATATTAAATAATACATTTGTCAGCCCCTTCAGGATTTTGCAGGATGTTTTTATGATTGTTGCAGCCCAAAAACCTGAATTTGCGGGAGCTTTTTTAAAAAATTGCGATAAAAGTTGGAATGTTTTGAGAGTTTTTTTTTTACACTTAAAGTTGTGGGAAGAATTACAAATTTTAAAGCAGATGGTTTTTTCCAGTTTACTGCGTGATATTTTATATAACAATAACTAGAAAAGCACAGGATTGTCAAAAATTTTCTATTACAGTGATTTGTAAATTAAGCAGAAAATTCTTATGCAGAAAAACTTTTTTGTGCAACAGCAAATACAGACTTTAATACAATATCCATGACAGCAGCTAAATTGCATTGAATGCATGTTAAAGAGCCATGTTAAAGATTTAGAAATTATTGGCAGCACCTTCATTTGAAAACTCTCTACGGTCCCCAACCACTCGTTATTGCGTTGAGAGAAAAAAAATAATAATTTATTCTGTTGCGCTGTATTGTCTGTCAGAGTTTGTGTTTTTCTGAAAAAAATATTACAGAGAATATTTTCTCTCTTTCCGTGCCTAACTCCTACCTGTCTGTCTACTGCATATCTTGACACACACTTGCCTCATCAGACACTCATCTTTCATTTACAGTGGGGGGGAGGGGGGGTTCGTCCGTGTCCAGACAGGAGATTCACAGTTTTAAAGCTCACTGACAAGGTGTGGTAATAATTTTACCTCTTAAGATGTATAAATGTTCAAACTCTGGCTGTAGTGTTAGATTTGCTCCTTTTGTCTGTGGTGTTATGACCTCTCTCTTTATGCACGCTCCCGTGACGGGGTGCTTTTGAGGCAGGAGGACAATTTTCAACACAAACCCAGCACTTTGTACACACGGTCAGGATGGAGACGTAGCAAGATGTCCACCAGCAGGCTGGGGGAGACAGAGGAAGGGACAGTGTTGGAAACCTCACAGGTGAGTGTTTTTTGTTTTTTTTTTAAACACACACTCTGTTTTTGCTGATGTGTTCCGTTAATACTCACTGTAAACACGGAAGTGAACGCAGTGCAGCGACACATTTCATTGATTAGACTGAGCATTTGAGGCCACTCAGGGACAAATTTTATTGGTGAAATTGGCAGAAGTTGACAAGGATTGACCAAAATTGCGAGAAAGGCGCGGTAATTGGACAAAGCTGCAAGGTTGCACAATAGTCGCGCTGACTGGCTGATTTTGTGTGAACTGACGCAATCGCAACATCGCGAAATCCTAGAGGGATTGATTTATTGCCATAAAGTGGAGACTCCATTTTTGCTAAGTGATCCCCATTATGAAGTGCAGTGGTGTCTGTAGCCCTGCTGGTGTAGAACATAAAGCACCAGCTAAGGCAGCTGTGAGCAGATCAGCTGTAAAAGTGGGGCTGATACACAGGGAGCACTGATGTAATAATCACACCTGTACATGCAACACAGACAGTAATAATCAGCTAGTTAGCTCGTTGGCTGTCCAGAGCAGGTGTATTGATATTATAACATGATTTGAAATGAGTACATACCTGAGTGAAAATGCAGAGAGCACACTCTTATTGACTCTGAGATGTTGTCAAGATGATTTTTTGCACCCAGGCCATCTGATGTCTCCTTGTTAGCTAGCTGATCTGTTCTCCCTCTCTTTGCTTCCAAGCACAGAAATGGTAGAATGACGTTCAATTGGTTAATTTCTTTTTTGTGCGCTGGTCATAGGAGCTGCTACACAACCATACTGAATCCTTTCTGATTTTAGGAAGAACACAACCACAGACAGAAGAAAAAGAAAAAAAAAACAACACTTCAATACCTACTCCTCCGTCTGTTCTGCTACATACTGCAGGTGCTGCACAGCCTACTCTCCCAACATGGAGGAGCTATCCCACAATTCATTGCGCTTGTGATGTCAGTGCGTGTTCTCTATATATTGTGTATTGTGGAGATTGTGTGGAAAGGATGAGGCTGAGTTATTTCTCAAGTTCCATTTTATTCTCAACACACTCTCCAACATTCAAATACAGAAAAGAGGCAGAACCCCCAACATCTGCCAGTCTTATACCCCTGACAACAAAGCACAAAATCCCATTGTCTTTAAATCCCAAACACAATGCATCCCCCCTGCAGTTCCTATCTCCTTCACCCAAACCTGGGTGGTCAGGAACTCCTTCATGTCCATCTCTTTGCATATCAAAAGGCCAACTCTCACATCCTCCTCATCTCCCTAGGAGGTCCAGACCTTTTGCTCCTCTTCAGATGTGAAGCCAAAAATAAGCACACAGGAATATACATGAGAGCATATGAACAGTCATATACATGTGAGCCCGTGAAACTACATATGTGCACCACATATACCCCCCCCCCCCGCAAACGTCTAAGAGAGAACAACCAAACACAGATTGCATATTGCATGTCATAATAAAATCACCACACATCAGTCCACATGCTGTCTTGGTCTCAACCGTCTGCCGTATCTGCTGCAGGCGGGCTTAACCTCTTCCGTGGAGTCCTCCTGCTGTGGACCTGCTCTCTGGGGATTAAAACTGTTACTCAATCTCTGTGGGTGCACTGGGGAATGCTCCCTAGGGGGTCTACCCCGTCGCGGGGCTCTCGCCAACTGCACAGTTTCGTCAGCCATCACAAAAGCAGGTTTGAGTCTGTCTATGCCAATCATCTCCTTTCTGCCCCCCAAATCTAGCAAAAAATGCTTATCACCTGTTTCCAGCACCCTGAATGGTCCACCGTATGGCGGTCGCAGAGCTGTGCGGTGGGCATCATGCCTGACAAAAACAAACTCCGCATTTTTTAAAGCTTTAGGCACAAAAACACGCGGAAAACTGTGGTGAACGGGGCCGGGTAGGGCACTCGGGCCCATACTATTCTGCAAACGCTGAGCTGAGGAGAACTCTGGCGCTGGGTTGTCAGGGAGAAATTCTCCGGGCAGCCGAAGTGGCTGTGCAAACACTAGCTCCGCTGGGGAGGCGTCTAAATCCTCTTTAGGTGCAGAACGCAACCCCAATAAAACCCATGGCAGTTTGTCAACCCAATTTGCATCCGTAAGCGACGCTCTGAGAGCCGCCTTCAGCGACCTGTGAAAACGTTTGCATAACCCGTTAGCCTGCGGGTGATACGCGGTCGTGCAGTGGATCGTTGCCCCCAGGCTGCGGGCCATCGCTGACCAAAGTTCGGAAACAAATTGTGGGCCTCTGTCAGATGTAATATCGGACGGAACTCCAAAACGCGCTACCCATGCAGTTAAAAAAGCGCGCGCCACCTCCTCAGCTGTAGTTGACGACAGGGGAACCACTTCCGGCCAGCGCGTGGTGCGGTCGACCATTGTCAGAAGATGTGTGCAGCCCTGCGAGGGCGGTAGGGGGCCTACGAGGTCCATGTGGACATGATCAAACCTTTTAGCTAGAATATGAAACGGCTCCAAAGGGGCTCTCATGTGTCTATGCACTTTGGACCGCTGGCAAGCTATGCAGGCTGCCGCCCACTCTCTAACCTGCTTACGCAGGCCCGGCCATACAAATTTCTCCCCCACCATTTTGATCGAAGCGCGCACCCCCGGGTGCACCAGAGAATGAACCAAGTCAAAAACGTGGCGGCGCCACGAGGCCGGAACCACCGGACGGGGTCGCCCGGTGGAAACATCGCAGATTAGGGGGGCATACCGTCTTGCAGCACCCTGTCCTCCAGCCTTAACCCTGTTGGTCCAGACTGGAGCGCGTGCACGTCCGCGTCGCCACCCTGCTCCGTGGCCATGGCTGTGTAATCTATCCCTACGCGGACTGGGGCCGCGCGCGCTTCCGCGTCGCTACCCTGCTCCGCGGCAACAGTTGCAAAATCTACCTCTACGCGGGCTGGAGCAGCCACGGCACCCGAGAGGCAGTCTGCCACCACATTAAGTTTGCCCGCTACATGCTGGATATCGGTAGTGAACTCCGAAATTGTGGCCAGCTGTCTCTGCTGCCGGCCCGACCAAGATTCTGAAATCTTGGCCATCGCAAAAGTCAGCGGCTTGTGGTCAACGAACGCGGTGAAACAGCGCCCCTCCAGCCAAAACTGGAAGTGACGAACAGCCAAATGGAGGGCTAACAACTCCCTGTCGAATGCGCTGTATTTCCGCTCACTATCGCACAAAGTCCTGCTGAAAAATGTGAGCGGCTGCCAGGCTCCAGCCACATACTGTTCGACAACCGCCCCTATGACCACCTCTGATGCGTCAGTAGTGAGCGCCATGCGGGCCGTTGGGACTGGGTGTGCTAACAACGCAGCGTTTGCCAAGGCTGTTTTGACTTCAGAGAATGCGTGCTCCCGCTCGGGGGACCATTCGATTTTATTTGCGGGTTTTTGTTTTTTAAGCGCAGCGTACAATGGTTGCATGAGCTGCGCCGCGCGGGGAAGGAAACGGTTATAAAAATTCACCATTCCCAAAAACTCCTGTAACGCTTTGACCGTTTGTGGCAGGGGAAAATTTGCCACCGCGCTCACCTTGTCAGGCAGAGGAACTGCACCCTCGGGAGAGACGCGATGCCCCAAAAAATCAATCTGCGCCACCCCGAACTGACACTTCGCTGGGTTAATTATTAGCCCGTGCTCTGCCAACCTCCGGAAAACTGTCGTGAGGTGGTTTTCGTGTTCGTCTTCGGACGCACTGGCTACTAAAATGTCGTCCAGGTAGACGAACATGAAAGGAAGATCGCACAACACCGCGTCCATCGTGCGTTGGAAAGTCTGCGCTGTGCCTTTAAGCCCAAACGGCATGCGCAAAAACTCAAAAAGCCCGAAAGGAGTTATTACCGCTGTTTTGGGTATGTCCTCAGCGCGTACTGGGACCTGATGATAACCGCGCACCTTCACTTGGTGAAGCCCAAGGGCTGTTTGAACGTCTGATGATGCCCAATTTTTCTAGGTTGGCGAATTCCTCGTGCGCTATGGCCAGTTTAGCTGAATCCAAGCGCCGAGCTTTTGCAAAAACGGGCAGCCCGGTGGTAGTAATAAAATGCTCCACCCCGTGTTTAGCCACGGTCGCCGAAAACGTTGGCACCGTGAGTGCTGGAAACTGATTGAGGAGTGACTGAAACTTATCACCTGCAGCTGTGACGTTGGCTTGTGCTGTTGGCGGAGCCACTCGCGCTGTACAGGGAATAGAAGAAAAAGAGAGTGCATTAACCAGGTGTCTGTTAACAAGATCGACCAACAAACCATGTGAGCACAAAAAATTAGCACCTAACATGTTGAAATTGACTGCCGCTATGACGAAAGTCCACTCGAATGTACGGCCGTGGAAAGAGAGAGGCAGGGTCTTCTCCCCGAAGGTCTTAATTGCCGAGCCGTTCGCTGCTGACGCCACAGGGCCACTGGAAGGCGCCAGCCGGTCAGCGTAGGAAGGTGTGATGAAACTCAGCTAGAAGCCTGTGTCCACGAGGAAGTGCCCCCCCGATCGCGCGTCCCTCGGGTAGAGCAGCTTGTTCTCTTCACCGAGAGTCGCAGCTGCTACCGACTCCCAGTCTTGGCGTTTCCCGAGCGCTTGAACTGGCACGGTGGAATGCACTTGCGTGCCCTCTCGGCGAAACGGCGATGGTAAAAGCAAAGGACGTCATCCGCTCCGCATCTCCTGGCCCCTGCTGCTGCTGTCGTCGGTGAGTCTGGTGCTGCAGCCTCTGGCCCCCTGCCACCTCCGGATGTTGCGCCCAGCTCTGCTGCTGCGGTCGTGGCCGTGTGTCGTCTATGGGCGTCGACGAGTTGCTGCGCCTCCTGGCCCAGCTCGTGGTAGTCCCGGTGGGCCAGCAGCTGTGAACTGGCCAGGGTAACTCTCACCGCTGACGGTAGTGTCCTGAGGAAAAGGTGGGCGAAGATAAAACCATCATCTTCGGAGTCTCTCAAACTCAGCATCTTCGCCATCAGGTCTGCAGGTCTGTCGACCTCACACTCAGTCAACGCCAGGAACTTCTCTGCTCACTCTCCCAGCGAGGGGGTGAAAAAACGGATGAGGGCAGCCTTCAATGCGCCATACTTGTCGTCGTCTGGCGGGTGGTTAATCAGGTTCTCTACTCGCTGGGCTGTGTGGCTGTCCAGCTTTGCAACCACATGGTAGAATTTCGTGGCGTCTGCCGAAACCTTCCGAAGATGGAACTGTGCCTCGACTGCGTTAAACCAGAAGCACAGGCTATGCTGCCAGAAATCAGGTAGCTGGACTGTGGTAGCTGCATTAGCCTGGTTGGCTCCTGATGAGTCCGGTGCAGGAGAATCGTCACCGGCCATTATACGTCTTAAGGTCACCAGTGTGGAGATTGTGTGGAAAGGATGACGCTGAGTTATTTCTCAAGTTCCATTTTATTCTCAACACACTCTCCAACATTCAAATACAGAAAAGAGGCAGAACCCCCAACATCTGCCAGTCTTATACCCCTGACATCAAAGCACAAAATCCCATTGTCTTTAAATCCCAAACACAATGCATCCCCCCTGCAGTTCCTATCTCCTTCACCCAAACCTGGGTGGTCAGGAACTCCTTCATGTCCATCTCTTTGCATATCAAAAGGCCAACTCTCACATCCTCCTCATCTCCCTAGGAGGTCCAGACCTTTTGTTCCTCTTCAGACGTGAAGCCAAAAATAAGCACACAGGAATATACATGAGAGCATATGAACAGTCATATACATGTGAACCCGTGAAACTACATATGTGCACCACAGTATCACAATTATATGGCATTACATTTTTTTCTATATTACCCAGCCCTATCTGGACACATCAGTAACTGCACTTCAAGGTACAATGGGTTCATATTAGTTCAGGTTCAGGTTACTTTCTTTGTACCCGCAGGTAGATTTGTTTTGCAGTCAGGTGACATCCTTTTAGACACATATTTACAAACCACAATTACATTCAACATGAACACAAACACAGGCACACATGAAGCTGACTATAAACACGATAAAAGCACTCAAGGCTCCACCAATCAGGACATAAGACAAAGAAATAGAAAAAAAAAAGAGATAAGAGAGAAGGGTCATAGTAAAAAAGTTAAAAGCTAAATCAAAGAGATTAAAAACTCAATAAAAGTCTAAAAACCAATAAAAGATTTAAAACCCAAATAAAAAACCTACAAAAATAAATAAATATAAAACAAAATTCATAAATAGATAAATTATGTGCAATATATTGCTACATATTGTTCAACTTTTTGACAGCAGCAGGAACAAAGCTGTTTTTGTAGCGCTGGGTTTTACATTTTGGGACAACAAACCTCCGTCTGGAGGGAAGAAGCTGAAAGTGGCAGTGCAAAGGGTGGGAGTCATTTAAAATGGAGGTAGCAATTCTCTGTACCTGTCTGTTGTACAGGGATGTCAGGCTCAGCTGTGACTCACCAAGCAAACGACTGGACCATCTAACTACTTGGTCTAAGGATTTCCTCTGTTTCAGTTTTATCTGACCAAACCATGACACTAAAGAAAAGGATAACACAGATTCAATAAAAGCCTGATAAAACATTGTCATTATGGTTTGGTCAATATGAAAATGTGTGAGTTTCCTTAAACAATGCAAATGTTGCTGACCCTTTTTGCACACCCTTTCACAGTTCTCTTCAAAGTTTAAATTACTATCAATGACTGTCCCAAGATATTTGTAAGATTGCACACATTCAATGATCTGGCCTTTTAGTACAGTGACTTTGTGCCTGGGAGTTTTCCTCCTAAAGTCAATAATCATATCTTTAGTTTTTGTCGTATTCAGCTGCAGGTAGGAATCCTCACAGCAGTGAATAAAATCATCAACTACTGGGCCGTGGCCGCTCTCACCATCCTGAAGGAGACTGACAATAACTGAATCATCAGCATACTTTATAATGTGTCTGTTGTCATGTCTGCTCTGACACATGTTTGTGTACAGGATGAAGAGTAGTGGTGACAACACACACCCTTGAAGAGAGCCAGTAGAAGAACCCTTTTGGTCAGACAATGTACCATTGACCCTTACTCTCTGTATCCTGTTGGTTAAAAAATCCAGAATCCAACCCACCAGATTATTACTCAAATCAAATTGTTGCAGGAGCCTTTCAACTAAAATATGAGCTTGGATTGTATTAAAAGCAGAAGAAAAATCCACAAATAAAAGCCTGGCATGTGTCCCATTAAAATCCAGATGTTTAAAAAGCATGTTAAGCAGAGTGACAGTGGCATGCTCCGCTCCTCTGTGAGGCCTGTAGGTGCATGCTCAGTCTGCTTTAGGACCTCAAATCTGACCAGTTTTTCAAAAATTTTCATTAAAATTGAAGTCAAGGCAACTGCTCTAAAATCATTTACCGTTTTAGGACAGCTGGATTTTGGAACAGGGACAACCACAGTGTCTTTCCAGACCTTAGGCACATGTTGTGTCTGTAAGGACTTATTAAAAATGTAGTGAAAGACAGGACTCAGTTCAAGTGCACAGGACTTTACCAAGCGCCCACATATATTATCAGCGCCCTGACTTTTGTCCACGTTTACAGCACAAAACGCCTTTTTAACATCCTGCAACTCAATATTAAAGTGCTGAATGTCTTTGAGTTTCTGTTTCAAATCTTGGGTTTCTGCACTAAAATCAAAGGAGTCAAAACGACCATAAAAAACAATTAAGAGCATTAGCCAGCTCTGTGTCTAAATTAAAACCATCTAAAAACACACAATTACTGCACTCTGTGTTCTGAACGCCTGCAATAGTTTTCATACTAGCCCAGGCTGAACCAAGCTTCTTTGCTGCCATCTTACTTTCCAATTCTGATTTATAATTCTGTTTTGCTCTTAAAATTTCGGACTTCAGCTCTTTTGTGGCAACCTGCAGCTCAGAAACCCCCTGGTTAAAGGCAAGTGCTTTCTTCTGTAAGCAGGATTTAACTGATTTAGTAACCCATGGCTTGTTGTTGGGATATATTTTGACATGTTTATGTGGAACGATCATATCCCTGCAAAAAGCCATGTAAGAGCATATCACGTCCACTAAAGAATCCAAATGATCCCCGCAGGACAGTATGAACACCTCCCAGTCCGTACAGTTAAAACATTCCTGGAGGCAGAGCACTGAGTCATCTGTCCAGACCTTTATGTCCCTGGTCTTCGTCTTCTCTCATTTGAGAGCAGTTTTTTATGTGGGCAGCAAATGCAAATATGATCCAGGTCTTCATTAAAAAGGACGTGATGATTTTCAGGAGGCACTGAAGGTCCATTTGTTTTCATTAACTATGTTGCATCCTCTCCCAAAATTTCTGGTAAGTTTGTTCATTTTAAAGATTTTTTTTTTTTGGAAATTAACTATTTATACCACTAATGGGCCATATTTCATTTTAAAACTGGGTCTTTACCTCTCTCTGAGTGTTGGGCAGCTCATTTTTCCTTTTCGGCTGCCGTAGCTTTCGAATCATTCTGAAACTGGATCAAGGTTCAGTTTGACCCAGACCATGACCACCTCTTTCAGTTCTTTCATCTGGACCATAGTTTGGGTGAGGGTCACACCTAAAATTTTGGTTTGGCTCAAATTGAAATGTTGGAAAGTCTGGAGTAAACAGGTTAGGTGTGAAAACACAATAAATATAATCTGCAAAGTTGCATAAACTTTGAATCAAACACAGTGGAATATCTGAAAATGCTACAACTTCAGAAGTTGGTTTGATTCTTCACTCCTCCCATCATCCTCATCTGTATCACTGTCACACAGAAGGAGGATTTCTGCGTGTCGCCGTGATCGGAGGAGATTTGCTCCTAAGCAGCAGGAGCTCTGCACATGTAGGTGAGCTGCTCCTTTAATCCCCGTGGCAGGTGTCAGACACAGACAGCAGCTGCTCCGCAGGAAATGAGGTCACACCTTTACTATGGAGATTTCCTGTGTGTGGTGACCTGTGACCTTAGAGCGTGAGCATGTGTGTGTGCATGTCTGGACAGCCAGCTCTGCTCTGATTGGACGGATTCCAAACAGCAGGTAAAGAACCCCGACTGGCCTGATTTCTCACACACACACACACACACACACACACACACACACACACACACAGAGCAGGTTATCTCCACATGGTTAGCGTGTTTTTACGCCACATGATGAAATATTGAAGAAACAGAGGAGGGAGGAACACAGCGCTGGTGTGTGTGTGTGTGTGTGTGTGTGTGATGTGTGTGTGTTAAACTTTACTGTCTCTTTCATAACCGACGTGATGAAATCAGAGGCCAAGTGTCTGACTCAACTACAGCCCGCCACGAGAATGCACACAGACTGAACACACATACTTGTTCTTAGTGAAACACTCCTGGATTATCACCTGTCTAGCACCTGTGCTGCTGTGACGGTGAAGTTTTGATCTCCACCTGCCAGGCTGCAGTCTGTGACCCAGAGTTGTTTTTCTTTTAAATCCACTTCCTGTCTACCTGTGGACCTGCTGCCTTTTCTCAGCTCTGTTCCGGTGGTCTCCTTTACTCTCTCTCTTTTTTTTTCTCTCCCACTCAGTGTTTTGCTTCAGGGCATCCTGATCTGTGAAGCCTCAGGGTAACACGCCGAGTTTAAAAATTGGTGAACTGTGGAGGTTTTTTAAAGACTCGCTAAAGGCCCAGAGTGATAAGACAATAAGACAGCCCTGAGCGTAGACTTCGCCTGGGACCTGTTCACTCTGTGGTCTGTACTAAGTGAGCATTAAGTCAGTTAATATAACCCCCCACCTCACCCATGGGTGGATATTTAATTTCACTGTTGGGGGGAGGAAGGCAATAAACAGAACATTTTCTCAGAAGGAAATAATGAGGTGGGGCACTATAAGTAATATTCATAGTTTTAATATGACGCCACACGGCTGCCAGTCGCTATATTGGTGGCCATGTTGGGAGGGAAGCTGCAGGGGGTAATTCATATTTATTAGAGTTAAATTATGAAAATATAGTACACTGGCTGCACGGTGGCGCAGTGGTTAGCACTGCGGCAGCACAGTTTACCCTTGGCCGGGGGATTGTGGGGATCGTGGGATCGTGGGTTCGATCCCAGCCCCCGACCAACAGTGATCTGTGTGGAGTTTGCATGTTCTCCCCGTGTTGCGTGGGTTTACTCCGGGATTTCTCCGGTTTCCTCCCACATGCCAAAAACATGCATGTTAGGTTAATTGGCTGTTCTAAATTGTCCCTAGATATTTGTTTCCTATAGGCCCTTAGAATAGAGGGTTAGTATTAATGAAAGCGCTTTGAGTGGTCTTTGTGACTAGAAAAGCGCTATATAAGTGCAGGTTAGTTAGTTAGTTAGTTACTGTGGAATAATTGGTTGTACAATCATTGGTGGGAAGGAGAAAGTGTTGTTTTATCGATTACCTGCTATTATTTTGAACCAAGGCGAGTTAACTCAGGAACTGTCAGAGAAATGGAGGAGAATTTGGCTTTCTCCTATAGTATTTGTCATAAACGGCCCTTTCAGGGCAGGAATAAGGCACCATTCACCTGCTGTGAGCTTGCACATTTAATAGTGAAGAGCACAAATAATAGCCACATTGCGCACTTACAAAAAGGCAATCAAGAGGACCACGAAGGGTTACTTACAGAAGAATGCAGTCAATGAAAACCACGAAAGGTAACTTAGTTATTCAGGCGAGGCTGAGTACAGAGCAGAAAATAAAACAGGAATCAGACGGGGGATTCCTGTCTACACAATGTGAGGTCGCACCGAGGAATGAACCTCGCAAGCGAGCTTAAATAATAAAAGGGGGGGAAACCAAAATGTGAATCAGTTGTGGATGCATGAGTGAGAAAGTAATTAAAGACAACTAAGCAGCTGTGACAACCCACAAAAAGATTTGACAGGAGGAAGTGACAAACGGAGCTGTCAAAATAAAAGCACAAACCATAATAGATGAAAATCAAGAACAAATACATATACAGAAAAAGAGTAGCAACCAAGAAACCCGAGCACAGCACTACCCGTGCTCAGTATCATGACAGTGCCCCTTCCTTATGGGGTGGATCCAAGACACCCCACCGTAACATCAAAAGGGATGAAAGTACCCACCCCCCCAACAGGAATAACCTCAAAAACCAACCCGGGGGGGGGGAGATCCAGGCTTGGAGGGAGAGACACATAAACAAACAAAACACACATGACCCACAACACTGACAAAATAAGGTGCTATGAAGACCAAGCAATACTGGGTAAACAAGGGAACCGTTCTGGTGGCCTTCCAGAGTCCTGGCTCCACCCCGTGACGACCTCAGCAGGAGGAGCTGAACCCATCAAGACCTTGCGGTGAGCCCAAACCCACGGAGACCTCTGGCACTGCTGAATGATCCTTGGTGACCCTGAGGAAAGGCTCAGACAGGAGAGGAAGAGGAGCGGGGTCAGGGTCACCAGCGGCAGTGGAGCCTGGTGAGGTGAGCTCAGGTGCAGCTGACGGCTGCACCTGGCTCTCCCCACCAAAAGCCAGGCAAGATCTCTCCAACACAGAAACAATGAAAACAAAGGAGAACACTTGCCTGAGCTCAAGCTCCACCGCCGTCCAGAACTCCGTCAATTCAGACAACGATGTCTTGGGCCCGGCCCTCTGGAGGTCCAGCTTGGACTCTGCTGTGGCAGCCCTAGCAGCTGGCATGATGGTCAATACAGTCCTGGGACCCCCCCTGTGATGTCCCCCCAGTGATGTGACCCACGCAGGTGGCTCACCCGGCGTGGCAACAGGAGGTCTGCTCCCTGTTGGCGCTGAATCCTGCACAGCTGAAGCCTGGCGACACTCACTCGTTGGCATAGGCTCCGGACTGCAGGCAGCACTCTCCCTCCATTCAGACCATGGCTGCGGGGCTGGAACCAGGTTCTCCAGGGCTGCAGGCTCCTCCTCCATCTGACAGCTTAATCCTGGAACCGGAGGACGCTCAGGGGCCGTAGGAGGAGACACAGAGAGAGCAGGTGAAGTCTTTATGGCTGCAGCAGGTGGTGAGGACTCAGTGGACTGCAATGACTGAGCCTCACCCCCGGGAATCAGGCAAGATAATTCATGTAGTAATGATGGAGAATGAAAAAACACTTGCCTGTGTTCGAAGGGCCCGATGTCTTCTGCTGCAGCTGGTCTGGAATCAGCCCTCTCTGTGACTACAGTTGTTGTTGGCCCCTCAGAGAAATGTTGAGGAGCCGTCCCTGCAGACATGGTGGCAGACGGAGCCGGGGAGGAGATGACTGGAATCTGAGTAGGGGGAGGAGATGCCGTGGTAGAGAAGGGAACAGCGATGGCCCAGAAAGAGAATGCTGATGAGACAGCCGGCGAGGAAAACCTAGAGACGGAAGCTGCAGTGGTACCCTTCTGACACGGCAAAGAGGAAGCTGCGGACTGAGGGGCGGAGAAGCTCCTCTGGCAGCCTGTGGCTGGGTAATGGCAGGAGATTTGCAGCGTCTGGACCCGGTGACTCTCCTCCATCCGATTTGGTACGGCCTCCTCCATCCGATTCGGTATGGCCATGTCTCGGGGAGGAGTGGAGGTCTGCACCGGGAGGTGGCGTCTATGGGTCTGGTGATGAGCCTATCGCCAACCCAGGGAATGACAGCTGGAGAGTGGAGACAGTTGACAATAGTTCGGCAAGCTCAGGATACTTCCTTAAACCGGGATGCGCCTCCACAATCCTGACCGCTGCCACCACGTTCTCCAGGACCTTTTTCGGGCTGCGGAAGGTGAGGGCTTCAGCAACATAGCTCTGGATGAATTGAGCTGCCCACTATTCATCCATGCTGGGGCCCCTGGCTGCCAACCTCATTTGGAAAGCTGAGTCCTGGCATGCTGGGGACATACTGACAGCTCTCCCTCCAGCAACAAAAAAGTTGAGTGGAAAAAAGAAAGAAAAAAGCAAACCCACAGCCGCTGGCACCTACTGGCTGCAGCCTACTGTCATAAATGGCACTTTCAGTGCAGGAATAAGGCACCATTCGCCTGCTGTGAGTTTGCACATTTAATAGTGAAGAACACAAATAATAGCCATGAAGGGCATTTACAAAAAGGCAATCAAGAGGACCACGGAGGGTGTCTTACAGAAAAATGCAGTCAATGAAAACCACAAAAGGTAACTTACAGTTATTCAGGCAAGGCTGAGTACAGAGCAGAAAATAAAACAGGAATCAGACTGGGGAATTCCTGTCTACACAATGTGAGGTCGCAGCGAGGAATGAACCCCACAAGTAAGCTTACATAATAATAGGGGGGAAAACCAAAATAAAGACAACTAAGCAGCTGTGACAACCCACGAAAAGATTTGACATGAGGAAGTGACAAATGGAGCTGTCAAAATAAAAGCACAAACCATAATAGATGAAAATCAAGAACAAATACATATACAGAAAAAAGAGTAGCAGCCAAGAGACCCGAGCATGGCACTGACCCCCGCCTGGCATCACGACAGTATTAGTAGAGCTGACTTGGTGCCTTCCTTGTATCCCAACTTGCAGGTGTGCTCTGACCATTTTGTCATAGGTTTGTAGAAATAGTTGACTAATAATATTGTTGAAGAGTCTGTGATGCTCCGTGGTCATTTTCACAGATTCACCTGCCCTCTACAAGCAGCTCAGCTGCTGCCTGCAGCGCATACACACTCACAGAGAGCTAAACACACGTACTTGTGCATTTAATGGGAACTGTAGGTGGCCTGTCCCAGCCAACTTAAGTGTAACACTTTCCAGTCACGGAATAAACAAATCGCTGTTTAGCCCTTCTTGCCAGGTTTTTGAATTTGACTGCAGTCTGTACCATCAGCTGTCCTCACAAGGAAGAGAAAATGATGGAGTAGTAACCCAGGGTATGCTGTTCTGATAGGTATGCCAAAATGTCAAAACACCAGCTAATTAGCCTTTGGCTTTAAGGATTATTGCACATACCTGGGAGTCTACAAATCAACTGCTTATTGTTAACAATGAGGATAATGATTAGACACCAAGACAATAATGTCTAACTTCATCTGAAAGCACCTGGACAGGTGAGTGCTGAAGCTAACCTTTAGCTAATGCTAATTCAAATTAGATCACCTATAAAAAACTGAGAGCAAAAACAAACAGGAGAAATTAAGTTGAGGGCTTTATGAATAATTTTTGGGCTGATATATGGATAAACATGCATGATAAGAGAATATTTTACTGTTTTTATAAATATTGCTCTGGTTTTTAAAATGGTGTTGACTAGCCTACAGGAGCATGATAGAGTCTAATTTTAATTTGACGTTTTTCCTCAATTTTTACAAGTTTAACATAAAAAAAAACCCACAACAGGTACTTAGGCCCCAGTTTTATAGCCTTTGAAAATTCTGTGTAAAGCTTTACAAAATATTTGCAAGTAAACAATCCGATTTTTTCTACTTTTTCATTAAAAATAATTAAATCTTTTATTTACCTTGGCTATGTCCACAGGAAGGTCATTGATTTCACACACTGCCACACCTCAGACCCAGCTGCTTACAAACTGGTTGCAAGATTCTAGACCTTTGTAGGATCTTAGTTGTTTAAGTTTAAGCAGCACTGGTACTGTACAGTAATAAATTAATGATGTCTGGATATAAGGCTTGGCAATATGGCTTTTAACATGTATCATGATGCATTTAGGGTTTTATCGCGATACACAGTATATATCACGATATCTTGAGATCTCCTCCAACCACTGTATAAATGTAGATAGATAGATAGATAGATAGATAGATAGATAGATAGATAGATGTACTTTATTGATCCCAAACTGGGAGATTATAGTGCAACGACGATGACCAAAATGACAGAGCAGACACAGCAGAAAAGAGAAAGGAATTACCCATGGAAAGTAAAACTGCCTAGATAACTTATATACATTGCAGATGAATAGATGATAACCCGTATAGATACATGAATCATACTCGCTGTGGAATGCAGGACTATAAGGCACAGGGTGCAATGCGAAGTACCAATTTTGTCATGTTTGCCCTTTTCGAGGTGAAGAAAAGGACCCAATCGCCAGGCGAATCTGGTAAACCATGATTTATTGTAAAACAAAATAAACACTGCGCGAGGGTAGAAGTGAAATACAGTAATGATCCAGACAACGTGGAAAGAATAAACAACGATAATCCAAACAACGTGGTGTAAATAATAGTAAGGTTAAGATAAGGATGCAGCAAAGAACACAGACTGAAAAAGCACATATATAGACAGGGGAGCAATCAGGACAAAACAGAACAGGTGAGCACCATCAAGGCCATCAGGCAGCACAGGACGGACAAGGCCGCACAAACACAGAAAGGATACACACCAAACATGATAGATGGGTCAAAACTGAAACACAAAGCATGGACAGGGGCTGCAGACCTGTCCAGAACACTACAAATTTGACTGCAAGGTGCAGTATGGCAGCATTGTTATGACCAGAATTCAGCATTAGAGCGAGTTATTGTACAGTGAAATGGCATGTGGCAGAAAAGATTTCCTGTATCTGACTGTTCGGCAGCGAAGTCGTAGCAGTCTGCTGGAGAAAGTGTTCCGCTGTCTGTCCAGTGTGTGGTGGAGCGGGTGATCAGGATTGTCTAAGATGGATAACAGTTTGTCAGTGTTCTCCTCTCCACCACAGTCTCAAAGGTCTCTGGCCTGAGACCAGTTACAGAGCCAGCCTTCTCGATAATCTTATCAAGTCTGTTGGTGTCGCTAGCTCTGATACTGCTACCCCAACAGACAGCAGCGAAGAAGATGGTGCTGGTGACAACAGCCTGGTAGAAAAGCTCCAGCGTCTTGTTGCACACATTGAAGGATCTCAGCTTCCTCACAAAGTAGAGTCTGCTCATCCCCTTTTTGCATACAGCATCGGTGTTAGATTTCCAGTGCAGTCCATTGCTGATCATGACACCCAGGTATTTGTAGTCCTCCACTGTCTCCACATCCTCCCCCACAATCCGCAATGGCTGTGAAGGCATCCTCTTCCTTCTGAAGTCAATCACTTTGTCTCTGGTCTTGCTGACATTCAGCCTCAGGTGATTCTGCTCAGTCCACTCCACAAATCTGTCTACCAGTGCCCTGTACCCCCCTCC
Source organism: Pholidichthys leucotaenia (assembly GCA_020510985.1). Classification (NCBI taxonomy): domain Eukaryota; kingdom Metazoa; phylum Chordata; class Actinopteri; order Cichliformes; family Pholidichthyidae; genus Pholidichthys; species Pholidichthys leucotaenia. The sequence continues at coordinate 39,133,347 of CM035837.1, read as the reverse complement.
CCCTCTTATACACCCAACAGTATCCGAGTCATCAGAGAATTTCTGCAGGTGGCATGACTTCGTGTTGTACTGAAAGTCGGTGGTGTATAAGGTGAAGAGAAAAGGAGAAAGCACAGTCCCCTGTGGAGCTCCCATATCACTAACCACCACATCAGACAAGACACTGCCCAGCCGGACAAACTGTGGCCTGCCTGTGAGGTAGTCAGTGATCCAGGGGATCACAGCGCTGTCAACCCCCATCTCCTGCAGCTTCTCACCCAGCAGCAGTGGCTGGATGGTGTTAAACGCACTGGAGAAATCAAAGAATGTAATTCTCATAGTGTCTCGTCCGCCACCCAGGTGCAAATGGGCTCGTTGCAACAGGTAGGTGCAGCCTTGCACTTCTCATTTGCATGATATGACACCGGTATGATAATAGAAACAAATCCATGTATTGCATTTTTTGAAATGGCATATGGAGGGGGGTGGGGGGTGGGGGGTAAATCAAGTAAAATTCAACAACTTTGTTAAACCAGTCAGACAACCCCCCCAAAAAAGGACTCAACACAATAAAAAGTGCATTAAGCAAGAATTTTAGAGAAATATATTTTAACCTTGTAAATTAAAGTCCACTTTTTTCTGTTTGGTCATATTTTTAACAATAAGGGTCATGTCTCTGGCAATATAATTTGTGACTGCAGTTGTGATCTCTTTCCATTTTGCACTTTTGTTGTATGGGATAAATTTTCCAAATGAATTCAATTCAATTCAATTCAACTTTATTTATATAGCGCCATTTCACAACAACAGTCATCTCATAGCACTATCAACTGTAGGGAGGACCCCCACAGTTGCAAAAAGACCCCAGCAATCAGGCGATCCCCTGTGAGCAAGCACTTGGCGACGGTGGAGAGGAAAAACTCCCTTTTAACAGGAAGAAACCTCCAGCAGAACCAGGCTCAGGGAGGGGCAGTCATCTGCTGCGACTGGCTGGGGGGTGAGGGGATAGAGAAGAAGAAAAGAACAGACATGTAGAGAGCAAACAGCACGATGGGGACTCAATCTATGGGAGAGAACAAACAAATGTTAATGACCAGCAAAAAAAAAAATATTTCATAGAGAGTGAGGAAAGGAGTGAGGCCCAGTGCATTACTGGAGGTCCCCCGGCTGACTAAACCTATTAGCAGCATAACTAAGGGAGGGTTCAGAAAACACATGATCCCTCCCTAATTGTAGGCTATATCAAAAAGGTAGGTTTTAGCCCTATTCTTAAAAACAGAGATCGAGTCTGACTCCCGAATCCAGATTGGCAGCTGATTCCACAGGAGAGGAGCTTGATAACTGAAGGCTCTGCCTCCCATTGTACTTTTGGAGATTCTAGGTATTACAAGTAAACCTGCATTTTGGGAGCGTAGTGCTCTGTTAGGATGATACGGTAGTATCAGATCTTTTAAATAAAAAGGAGCCTGATTGTTTAGAGCTTTGTAAGTAAGAAGAAGGATTTTAAACTTAATTCTAAACTCTATGGGAAGCCAATGAAGGGAGGCCAGAACCGGAGAGATATGATCTCTCTTTCTAGTACCTGTTAAAACTCTTGCTGCAGCATTTTGGATCAGCTGAAGACTTTTTAAAGATGTTTTAGGACAACCTGATAATAAAAAATTACAATAATCTAATCTCGAGCTAACAAAAGCGTGGATCAGCTTCTCAGCATCACTCTGAGACAAGATGCTCCTAATCTTGGCAATATTACGCAAATGATAGAAGGCAGTCTTAGAAACAAATTTAATATGTGAATTGAAGGACAAATCCTGATCAAAAATAACTCCAAGGTTCCTCACAGAGCTATTAAGAGAAAGAGTAACTGCATCCAAACTGAAAGTTTGATTTGGAAAGGAATTTCTAAGGTTTTTTGGACCAACAAGAATGACTTCAGTCTTATCTGAATTTAATAGCAGGAAATTACAAGTCATCCAAACTTTGATTTCCTTAAGACAGGCTTCTAACTTGGCTAATTGATTAGTATCATCTGGCTTCATTGACAGGTATAATTGTGTGTCATCTGCATAACAGTGAAAATGTATACAGCGCTTTCTAATAATGTTGCCTAACGGAAGCATATATAAACTAAAAAGAGTAGGGCCAAGCACAGATCCCTGTGGAACTCCATGACTAAGCTTTGAGCTGAGAGAAAACTCATCATTTACATGAACAAACTGGAACCTATCAGATAAATAAGATCTAAACCACTGCAACAAAGTTCCATTAAGTCCAACATAGTGTTCTAATCTATCAAGTAGAATATTATGATCAATAGTATCAAAAGCTGCACTAAGATCTAAAAGGACAAGTACAGAAACTAGTCCATTATCAGATGCAATGAGGAGGTCGTTAGTGACCTTCGCTAAGGCTGTTTCAGTGCTATGATGGATTCTAAACCCAGATTGAAACTCCTCAAATAAACCATTTCCCTGCAGGTGGTCAAATAATTGCATAGCAACAACTCTTTCTAAGATTTTTGAAATGAAAGGGAGATTAGAGATTGGTCTATAGTTAGCTAAAGCTCCTGGATCTAGCGTTGGCTTTTTGAGTAAGGGTTTAATTACAGCCGTTTTAAAAGCCTGCGGTACATGGCCTAAAGTTAATGAAGAATTGATTATATGAAGAATAAAGCTACCAATAAGTGGGAAGACTTCTTTAAATAACCTGGTAGGAATAGGGTCTAAAAGACAAGTTGAAGGTTTGGATGAGGAAACTATTTTGTCTAACTCACAAAGGTCGATTGGAGTAAACTCATCAAGACAGACATCAATAGAAGGAGTTGTAGTAGTTACAGTATTTAAGTTAACTGTGGGAAGAATCTGATTGATTTTATCTCTGATGGATGAAATTTTATTATTGAAAAAGTTCATAAAGTCCTGACTAGTAAGCTCTAAGGGGATGCTAGGATTGACAGAGTCCTGACTCTTTGTCAACCTGGCTACAGTACTGAAAAGAAACCTGGGATTATTCTTGTTCTCTTCTATTAATGCAGAGTAATAACTCGTTCTAGCTTTTCTAAGAGATTTTTTATAAATTAAAAGATGATTTCTCCAAGCTAAATAGATTTCATCTAAATTAGTAGAGCGCCATTTTCTTTCTAATTGACGAGTCTTCTGTTTTAAGCTACGAGTTTCTGTGTTGAACCAAGGAGTTAAAAATCTCTGATTAGACTTTTTCTTTTTTAAGGGGGCCACCAAGTCTAGAGCCTGATGTAGAGAAGCTGAAACACTATTCACCATGTTATCAATTACAGAAGGAGCAAGCTGTCTATAGCTTATTTCCGTTGTGTTGACACATGGCATAGAGGAAACAATCTGCATAAATTTGGAAACAGCATCATCTGAGAGGCATCTACTGTGATAATATTTTTCTTTAGGAGCCAAATAGTCAGAAATAGTAAAATCAAAGGTTAACAGACAATGGTCTGACAGTACAGGGTTATGAGGAGACACTACCAGATTTTCTATTTCTATGCCATATGTCAGAACAAGGTCCAATGTATGGTGGAGGTAATGAGTAGAATTTCCTACTTTCTGAGAAAACCCAATCGAGTCTAATATTGAATTAAAAGCCACATTAAGGCAGTCACTATCTACATCCACATGTATATTAAAGTCCCCTACTATAATTATTCTATCAGATTTCAGCACTAAATCAGCTAAGAAATCAGGAGATTCGGATAAAAATTCTGAATAGGTTGATGGGGGACGATAAACTATGGCAAATAAAATTGGGTTTAACCTGGAATTGCTAAAGTGCCCAATACTGAGGACCAGGCCCTCAAAGGAATTATAACATGTTTTTTGCTTTACATTAACTAGTAATTTGGAATGGTAAATTGCTGCTACTCCTCCTCCACGACCAGAACTTCTGGGATTTTGACAGTTTAAATAACCAGAGGGAGTTGATTCATTTAAACCAACATAATCCTCTTGTCCTAACCAAGTCTCTGTAAGGGAAATTAAATCAATCTGATGATCAATTAACAGATCATGGACTAACAGAGACTTGGGAGTTAGAGACCTAATATTTAATAAACCACATTTAATTTTTAAATTATGAGGAGGAACAGAGGCCAAATCATTCAATTTAGAGGCTTTATGTTTAATTTGAGTTTTACCAATATTTTGCTTTATCACTTTGGGATGCTTATACATTATATTTTTATTTACTTTGGAGGGAGCAGACAACGATTCTCTGATGGGGAAGACAGGGGCTAAGCTGAGGGGTGGCGGATGAAGAGGAGCTGCAGAGAGGCGTGTAAGACTGCGACTCTGCTTCCTGGTCCCAACTCTGAGTAGTCAGGGTTTTGGAAATTTGGATAAAAAAGATGCCAGATTGTTAGATAAATGAGAAGAACCATCCAAAGTGGGATGAATGCTGTCTCGTCTCATAAGACCAGGTTTTCCCCAAAAAGAGCTCCAATTGTCAATGTAGCCCACGTCATTTTTAGGACACCACACAGACAGCCAGCGGTTCAAGGATGACAAGCGACTAAACATGTCATCACTGGTCAGATTGGGGAGGGGTCCAGAGAATACTACAGTGGCAGACATCGTTTTTGCAAACTCACACACCGATTCTACATTAAGTTTCGTGACTTCCGACTGCCGGAGACGGATGTCATTAATGCCGGCGTGAATAACAATTGTGGAATATTTACAGTTACTTTTAGCCAGCATTTTCAAATTTGACTCGATGTCGCCTGCTCTGGCCCCAGGAATGCATGTGACTATGGCCGCTGGAGTCTCTAGGTTCACGTTTCTGACTACAGAGTCGCCAATGATCAGAGTTTTTTCCTCAGCGGGTGTGTCGCTGAGCGGGGAAAAACGATTAGAAACGTGAACAGGTTGGTGGTGAACCGGGGCTTTGCGACTAGGCTTCCTTCTCACCGTCACCCACCCAGTCTCCTCGCTGCAGAGGAGAGCCGGGGAACCGGTGACAGTGGGACCTAAACTAGCTAGCTCCGCTGCAGCTAAGGGGCGTCCGTCGAAATTAACTGGCGCAGACGGTGTTTCAATGCAGTGGAGCCGGGATTCCAAATCAGACAACCTCGCCTCGAGCGCCTCAAAAAGACAACATTTATTACATTTACCGTTATCACTAAAAGAGGCAGAGGTGTAGCTAAACATCTGACAGAGAGAGCACACCAGAGGAGGAGAGGAAAGAGAGCTAGTAGCCATAGCTAGTGGCTCGAGAGCTGGAGAGCAAACCACACAGGCAGACAGCAAAACAGGAAGTGACGATACGTTACCACAAGGAAGTGACGATCTCGAAGAAATGAATATATGAAGAAACCATATAATCATTTTCTTAGGGCTGGTTCCTTTATTTTTAATTTTTATTTTATTTTACTTTATTTTATTTTTAAAAACAGACCTGGCAATGACCCTGAAATGAAACATGGCCCAAGGAGGCTGGGGAGGGGAGGAAGCGCCTGAGTGCAGCTCAGAAAGAGGAGAGGAGAGCGACACCGACAGAGAGAAGCGGCCTTAAACTGCCGGACTCGAGATCAACGATAAATACATCATACTGTATGTATCGCGCATAGTAGAATGTATCGATATAACAAATATATTAATTGTATCGCCCAGCCCTATCTGGATTGGTGATGCTAGCCCACTTCTCTGTGACTGTTGACCAGTTTGCTTTGGAATGAGATAGGGGGCCTGCTTCTCAATTAAAACTAATTTGTCATCATACCACTGTCTGCTGTCATTATCAAGAGTTTCATAATAAATTTCGGACGTTGTCACATTTTTTTTGTTCCATTTTGCTCTGTGATTATCCCCCAACATGATCGCCAAACTTATTTGACCCCGCCAGAAGTCACGTGATCAAAAACTATGAATTACAGTGAGGGCCATTTCTAGCTTTTTGGGGGCCCTATGCAAACTGTACTTGGGGCTTCTTTGTTGCAATGGGGGACAGTTAGGAAAGCCTTCCGAACAAAAACACTTAAAGTAAACTTCCCCATCATCTAGATCAGGGATGGCAACTGGCAGCCCATGGACCGCATACGGCCCCCACCCTGATTCAGTCCGGTTGCCAGTCCATTTCAAAAATCAATTATTTATTTATATCACATTTGACTGTATTCGGAGCTGCATTCTTAAATGCTATTATAGTATCTGCCAGCAGAGGGAGCTCTAATCAAGACCTAAGTGTGAGACGTCGCACGTGAGTGACGGAGAGCGGAGTACACCAGAGCATTGGAGTCCACGTTGTAAGGTATGTGTTGCATGCTGAGACCAAAAAGAATAGAGCTGGCGATCAGAGCAGGAATAAAGTTAGCATCAACAGGCTGTAAACAGCAGTAAATATGCAAGGTAGACTGCTTTTAAACAACAATAAATGCTCCCCAGAGTGATGGGCAAGTGAAGCTTCAATGAAGCTCTGAGTGCCGAAAAAGATTAACCGCTTCAGTCTTCAGTCTAACAAACAACAGTGACATCTGGTGGCCAACTGAAGCCATAATAACTGAAGCACTAACCGATTCAATCCCATGTCAGCAATGAAAGATCAGAGAATACTGTGGTCGGTTGAATCTGCTGATGGTTTTGTTCATTTATACCAGCGGAAATTTTAATTGTAATATGATAAACCATTGAGAAGCTTTTTCTTTTTTTCTTTTTTTTTTTTTAAATTAGCATAAGTTTTAATTGTAAAACTTCTGACTTTGAAGAAAGTACCACCCCCCTTCCACTAAAGGTTTACTTGTAAATCTGGCCCTTGGAGAGTGAGAAAAAAAATTTGTGGCCCTCACTACCACCAAAGTTGCCCATCCCCATTCTAGATTATCATAAAGTCACAAATAATGCACAAGGAAAAAAGTAGCAGATTTACAATGAAAAAAGTTGTGAATTTATGAGAAAAAAATTTGCAGATTCAGGAGAAAACAACACAGATTTGTAAGGAAAAAGTCATTAATTTAGACCAAAACGTAGGATTCAAGGAATTTTTATTGTCATTACTGCTTACAAGAGAAACTATGTTTCTGAGGTCCTGGTCTTGTCAAAAACAACAAAATTAAAACAGTAATAAAGAAAATAAAAATATATTAAAATAAGTTAAAAAGTATAAAATATTGTGTAGTGGCGCGGGTGGGGGATTCTCCACCCAGAGAAGGCAGCTGGGATAAGGGGGAACAATGGACCGGAGGAGCAAGTGCCACCGGGGGGTCTCAAACGGGACAGTATGGACTATGCACCCCCCGCGGAGGAGAGGAATCGCCGGAGCCGCTGGAAGAAAGAAGGGTGTGAGCAGCGGGGCCAGCATTATGTTATGTTAATATGCCACACGGGTCTTTGTTCCAAATTATGTATTATGGTCGGAAGTTCCGGGTCTCAATGCATGGAATTAAAGGTATACAAGAGGAATGCACAGAAACCCAGGGGCTCTTTTACTGTACAATATGTTGGAGAAGGAATAAAGTTCATGTGTCGTCCAGCTCATTGCCTTGCCTGTTTCCTTTCTCCACAATAGTATAAAAGAACACAGTAATAGTCTATACATGTTTCCCAAAAATACCAGAATGATCAGAAGTTACTGGCTGTGCAACTGAATTAGTGACCAGTAATATGCAAATTCACAGCAGAGCAACCTACAGTACCTTTCCAGTTGTCAACAGTCTCACAGCTGTTGGAAAAAAATGCTGTTCTTCAGTCTGCTGGGTTCTTTAGTCCCGTGGTCTTGCTCTGGATGCTCCGCAGCCTCCTTCCTGAAGGAAGAGGGACAAAAGTTGACTGTGCAGGGTGGGTGGAGTGACATCAGTAAGGTGGTGGAGAGTAAGAAATATGTGAGAAAAAAATATCACAAATTTATGAGAAAAAAGTTGGAAATTTACAAGAAAAAGGTATATTGAAATGAATCAAAAATATCTCCCCTCTCAACAAAAACGCTGACAAAAATAAAAGTGGGTCATTGTCTAGATGAACAGAAATAAAACGTTACATAGTATAAAAAACATTAGCCAGCATCCATATGAATGTTGCAAATTTACATAAAAAGGTGAAAATTTAAAAAGAAAAAAGTCGCAAACTTGGAAGAATAAAAGCTGCAAATTTGCAAGAAAAAAATGGCAAATTTATGAGAAAAATTTGCAAATTTACAGAAAAATGGTCAAACGGGGAAAACATTGCAGCTTTATGAGAAGTTACAAATCGGTGTGAAAAGTTGCAAATTTACAAAAAAAAAGTTTTTGCATTTATGCTTAACACTGGTGCTTTAAATGCATTTTACTCAGTTATGTAACATGATGTGAAAAGGTTTATGATATTGGGGGCAGTTCTCTCTTTTTTCTATGCATGGGGGGAAATGGCCCTCCTGTCTCCCTCTTGATTTAGACCTGTGTCCTTGCATCCTCTTCTGTCAAACCAACCGTCCTCATGTCCTCCTTCCCTACATCCATGAATCTTCTCTGTGGTCTTCCTCTTTTCTTCCTGCCTGGCAGTTTCATCTTCAACATCCTTTGTCCATTATATCCACTATCCAGCTTTTCTCTTTTCAGCTGCCATTATGTTCCTGTGTTTGGTCTGAAAGTCCGAACATTCCTGAAAACTCTTTTCACAATAGAAACAAACTGGACCAAAGTTCAGTTTGATTAGGAGTGAAACTGCTTATTTTTGCAGCAACAAATTTAGACTTTTTGGTCCAGACTGAACTGGGGGAGGTTTTGCACCTACAGTTTTTTTCTGAACCCTACTGAAAAGTCCAAAAATCCAGATCAAATGGGTCCAAGTGTGAAAGCACCCCATGTCTTCTCATATCTCAAACTGTGGCTCATCCAGAGGACTCTACAGACAGGTATGAGCAAGATGAGTTTTGCTACCAGAAGAAGATGCAAGGGATAAGATGAAGGCAGATGATCCGCTGTAGCAAACCCTAGTCAAAAGAAAAAGAAGGTACAGCCACGAATGAGCATTACAGCAGAGAGCAGAGGGGCACAACACAAGAAGCTGTCTCCATAGCGAGGATGTGGATCCACGCCGGCGGCCAGCAATGAACAGAGTCCCCCAGTAGTGCTGCTCATGCTGTGCTCGTGTGGCTATGCCTTATAATGCCTAAAAATTTTAAATCTAATATTGGCATCATTGTGGAGAGGAACAGTCCGATCGATTATACAGCATATTCAAATATGTGTTCACACAACACGACCATTGGGAGTTTATAAGTGTTTAATGAGAAGGGCACGACACAGTACTGGTAACTCATATTCGCCATATTGGGCATGTTAAGCCACAATAGCGGCCAGTTTAGGACAAAATCCCTGCTGGTGCTGCTCATGCTGTGTGATGATCTTCTCTTCACAATCATTCAACAACCATGGTCCAGTGCACTCCACTCTACATTAATTTCATGCATAATCATTTCTGTATGATTTCTACATACTTTAGATTTATTTTACTTTGCCAACTGAAGCTGTCTAACGTTTAGGTCATGAACAAAACCTCTGGAGAACGATAGGTCCTTCCCCAAAAAGGGAGAGGACCAGATACAGGAATGGTCCTTACCAAAGTTCCTGTCCTCTAAAACTGGTTCCCAGTTCCTGCAGTGGAAATGGTGCTTGTCAGAGAACGGCTCTGCATGAGTGATAGCTAGATGGCCTGTTTTTAATGCAGCTGTAATGGTAGCTGCAGCCATAAATGTTGCAGTCATCTTAAAGCAGATGTGAAGGTATGAACTCATAAATCTGGACGAGCCAATCTCATCTCTGCTTCTTTACCCCCCACCACACACTCACAGAGGTCACCAGGGATGATGCAAAACTGAGATAAGAAGACATTTCAATATTGGATGTGTGTGTGGGGGGGGTGGTAGAGCTCTATAAACACACACACACATACACTGAGGCCAGCTTGGGATTGTCTCTGTGATGAAACCAGCAGTAATGTCTGCTGTTGGCATGACGACTCCATCCTTAGTGACATGACTGTGTGTGCATGTGTGTGTTTGTGTTTTATGTGGGGGGAGTGGCAGGGGGTCTGACCTTTGACCTCCTCAAGTTGTCTTGTGTAAAAAAGAAGCAAAAGTCATCATTGTGGAGCTTTCAAACTACATCCTGCTGATGGACAGCCACTGTGCTTCTTATCATTAAATTAAGATTTGTTTGACTATTAAATATGTTTTATGCATGTCTCAAAACGTCAGCTCTTTGGCCCATAACCAGTGGTTCTCTGTAGCTAAAAAAAAAAAAAAAAAGAAAGAAACACACACATTATTTCCAGAGAAAAGTGTCACAAACTTTTTCTGCAAACTTATGAGAACAATTTAAAAGAAAAATAACAAGAAATAAGTCTAAGTGCTTTTCTTGTAAATTTGCAACTTTTTTCTTATAATCTTGCAATTTTTTTTCTTAAAGGTGCACTGTGTAAAAAACTGGCGGGATTTCGTGGTGAGGTTCCATATTGCAACAAACTGAAAATCTGTTCCTCACGCCTCCCCTTCAGAGCGCAAGTGACTCTCCACAAAGGCCATCAGGTGTCAAAACTTTTGCAATTGCCAAACACATATTTGCCAAGATGATGTCTCTTAGTGACTCTACGGATATGTCAAGTGGTAAGAGAGAAATTGGCAGCTTTTAACGCTTTGAGTGTGTATGGTGCAGAACAGTGACATACCCCCTAGTGGTCCAAAGTGGTAAATATTTTTTGTCAATAAAATAGCTCAGATTTCCAAGGCCATAACTTGAAAGTGGTAAGAGATAATGACTTGCTGTCATTTAGAAAGATGTAAAATATGATCCAAAGTTTCAGATGAGAATAAATTTACACGTTTAATTTGCATAATGTTGCGGCACCTCTTTAATTTCCATAACTCAGCCAAAACTGGACTTTGGACATATTTACACAAAAAATGGTTCAGTCTTTTGACACTGTTTTTTGTACAGAGGTACCTCATCATCTTATCTTCAACATATATGAACAAGAAATCAGTACATTTAAAAAAAACCCCAGAAATTTCTCACTTACTTTTGACAAAGTCAGAGTGAGAAGGCAGGCGTAGTGCCGCGCTCTGCCACTAGGGGCACACAAATTCTCATACTCAAAGGGTTAACTGAGACGTACATCCCCCCCCCCTTTTTTTGTTAGCTTGCTTGCTACCGGATAACCATGAAAACCGGTACTACCTGTCTCATGGGTCATTCCGACTCAACCGGCATCCCGCCCTTCCGAGGGCATGGAGGGTGAAACTGGGCATCCTGGCAGAAGTAACAACAATATCTGCCACAGGTCTGTGGTGGACCACTCCCAGTTTCACGGGGTGAGACTGGACATCCTGGCAGATAAACACATCTGTCACAAGGTCTGTGGTGGACTGTACCAGTCGGTGCATCATGACATGCACTACACAAAGAGCAGAGATAAACAAACCTATCATCCGGTCACTCACTACAACAGATTACTGGAGTCAATTTGTCTTGGCTTGTCTTTGCCACTGATAATACCCTTATCTGCCAATAATGTGCTGCTAGTCCAGCAAAAGCTGGCGGTACTCAAATACTTTACAAGCAGTTTCATGAAATGGTCAGACAGAAAGCAACTCATACTGGTTTGGACGTCGCCGGGCTAACAAGGTCTGCGCTGATCTGTTCACATGCTGACAGGCAGTGAAAAGTAAGCTAGGAGCAGGAAGACAAAAGAAGAGGAAAACAGCAGCCTTGTATGTAGCAGAATGGAATGTATGCACTCTGTTGGACAGAACAACATCACAGTGCCCAGAAAGACAGACTGCGCTTGTGGCCCTGGAAATGAACAGGTACAATGTAGACATAGCTGCACTTAGTGAAACAAAATTGCCTGGATATGACAGCTTGGAAGACCATGAGTACATCTTCTTTTGGAGTGAGAAATCAACTCAAGAAAGGACAGAAGCAGGAGTGGGCTTTGCAGTTAGAAAGGAGATAGCAGCAATGCTTGATGAGGAACTGGTGCCAGTCAACGACAGGATAATGACTATGAGACTCCCACTACAGCGGAAGATGTATGCCACACTCATGAGTGTATATGCCCCAACAATGACCAACACAGAGGAGGTGAAGGAAGAGTTCTACAGTGATTTACGTGAGACTATCAGGCATGTACCGACTGATGACAAGCTGATACTCGTTGGAGATTTTAATGCCAGAGTTGGTTCAGACACTGAGAAGTGGAAAGGAGTGCTAGGCAGTCATGGAGTAGGCAAGTGCAATGCTAATGGAGAACTTCTACTTGCACTATGTTCAGAGTACAACATTGTGATAACCGACACTCTATACACACAAGAAGACATGGATGCACCCAAGATCCAAGCACTGGCAGTTGTTAGACTATATTATAGTAAGGCAGAGAGACATAAGGTATGTATTGGACACCAGAGCAATGAGAGGTGCGGACTGTGGTACTGATCATGTTATGCTGAGATCTAGATTGAGGATTTGCAGATGAAAACAGCACTGCAGGACAGGTACAAAGCCACCACGGAAGCTAAACACTAGTGCACTGAAAGGCCAAAAGAAGCAGGAAGAACTTACACAGGAAATTGATGAAAACTTGAAAGACTGGGACAGCAACAACTCAGAGAATGACATAGAAGAGAAATGGGCAACATTCAAGGATATGGTGTATCAGACTGCGAGTGATGTATTAGGCCACCCTGAGAGGAAACATCAAGGTTAGTGTGATGAGTAGTATGGACATCTGAAGAAACTACTAGAAGCGAGGAATACAGCTAGGCAGGAAAATCTACAGTGTACCACAAGGTCGAAGAAGGAGAAATACTCAAAGGCTCAGAGTGAGAGACAGAAGTACACCAGAGAGATGAAGTCCAACTGGTGGGATGAAAAAGCGGAGGAACTTCAAACTGCAGAAGACAAGAAGGACATGAAAACATTCTTCACAGGTTTGAGAGAAATCTACAGCCCTAAACCAAGAGGATTGATCCAACTAAAGGCTACGGATGGTGAAACGGTTTTGCAGGAGAAAGACAAGATCCTGGATAGATTTGCAGACCACTTTGACCAACTACTAAACAACCCTGGAGATCTCACTGAAGAGGCTAAAGAAGCTCTAGTGCAGCGGCCAGCTGTATCAAGTCTGGATGAACCACCAAATCTTGATGAACTAATGGCAGCTATCAGGACAACACAGGATGGTACAGCTCCAGGAAGGGATGGCATTCCAGCAGAAGTGTGGAAATTTGGTGGTGTTCAGCTGACCAACTGCCTGCACAAGCTCATTCAAGAGATATGGGATGCCCAGAAAGTACCTCAAGACTGGAAGGATGCAAGTATTGTGCCTTTGTTCAAGAAAGGTGACAGGAAAGATTGTGGAAATTACTGAGGCTGTGGAAATGTGAAAATGACGAGGCAGAGTTTACCTCACGAGTCAGGTTTATTCACATCTTCCAACATCAGCAAAAACAGAAAAGAGAAAAAAAAAAACAGACATTCGTCCTTTAAATACCCAGGACCTTCAAAGCTCACAGTCACAATGCATTTAATCCCAAGTAACAATGCATCCTCTCTTAGATCTTATTACCTCCACCTAAAGTCTCTGGCAGCCAGTAAATCCCCCAAGGCTCTCTCTTTGCATACCAAAGACTAAACTTCCACATCCTCCTGTTATCCCCAAGGAGACTCAGTCCTTTGTTCAATCTGAGATGTGAAGCCTAAAGTGATATAACAATGTGCATATGTGTCCCACATGACCCCCCCCCCCCCCCAAACGTCTAAGATGGAACAACGGAATAACAGTCTGCATGTCATGATAAAATCACTACACATCAGCCCATGTGCTGCTTAGGCCTCAGTCTCCTCCCGTATCTGCTGTAAGCGGGCTTCACCACTTCCGCGGCGCCATCCTGCTGGGGGGCTGCTGTCTGAGGGTGAGAACTGTTAGTCAATCCCTGTGGGTGTTCTGGGGAATGTCCCCTAGGGGGTCTGCCGTGCCGAGGAGCCCTGGCCAACAGCACATCCTCGTCCGCCACCACAAAGGCGGGTTTGAGCCTGTTTATGCCAATCTTTTCTTTCCTGCCCCCCAAATCTAGCAAAAAATGCTTATCCCCTGTTTCCAGCACTCTAAATGGTCCATCATAAGGTGGTCGTAGCGGCGGGCGATGGGAATCGTGTCTGACAAAAACAAACTCCGCGTTTTTTAAAGCCTTAGGTACAAAAACGCGTGGAAAACTGTGGTAAACGGGGCCAGGCAGCATGCCTGATTCCGTGCCACGCTGCAACTGCTGAGCCGGGGAGTATTCTGGCGCAGGATTATCTGGGAGAAATTCCCCGGGCAGCCGAAGTAGCTGCGCAAAAACTAGCTCAGTCGGGGAGGCTTCTAAATCCTCTTTAGGTGCAGAACGCAACCCAAATAAAACTCACGGTAGCCCGTCTACCCAATTTGCATCCATAAACAACGCTCTGAGAGCCGCTTTCGATGGCCTATGAAAACATTCGCATAACCCATTAGCCTGCGGATTGTACGCGGTTGTGCGGTGGATCGTTACCCCCAGGCTGCGGGCCATTGCTGACCAAAGTTCGGAAACAAATTGAGGGCCTCTGTCGGACGTAATGTCCGACGGGACTCCAAAGCGCGCTACCCATGCTGTTAAAAACGCGAGTGCCACCTCCTCGGCTGTAGTTGACTCCAGTGGGACCACTTCCGGCCAGCGAGTGGTGCGGTCTACCATTGTCAGAAGGTGTGTGCACCCCTGTGACGGTGGGAGGGGGCCTATGAGGTCCACATGGACATGACTGAACCTCTTAGCCGGGATGTGAAACGGCTCCAAGGGAGCTCTCATGTGTCTGTGCACCTTGGCTCGTTGACAAGCCATGCAGGCTGCTGCCCACTCCCTAACTTGTTTGTGCAGGCTCGGCCATACAAATTTCTCTCCCACCATTTTGACCAACGCGCGCACTCCCGGGTGTGCCAGGGAATGAATTGAGTCAAAAACGCGGCGGCGCCACGCGGCCGGCACCACAGGACGCGGTCGCCCAGTGGAGACATCACAGATTGGGGGGGCATACCATCTTGCAGCACCCTGTTCTCCAGCCTTAACCCTGTTAGTCCAGACTGGAGCGCCCGCACATCCGCGTCGCTACACTGATCCGCGGCCATGGCTGCATAATCTATCCCTACGCGGACTGGGGCCGCCACGGCGCGCGAGAGACAATCTGCCACTACATTCAGTTTACCCGCCACATGCTGAATATCGGTAGTAAACTCTGAGATGGCGGCCAGCTGCCTCTGCTGCCGGCCTGACCACGGTTCTGAAACCTTGGCCATCGCAAATGTCAGCGGGTTGTGGTCAACGAACGCGGTGAAACTGCATCCCTCCAGCCAGAACTGGAAGTGGCGAATGGCCAAGTGGAGAGCTAACAACTCCCTGTCGAATACGCTGTATTTTCGTTCACTATCGCGCAAAGTCCTGCTGAAAAAGGCGAGCAGCTGCCAAGCCCCGGCTACATGCTGCTCCATGACCACCCCTATGGCCACATCTGACACATCAGTAGTGAGCGCTATGCGGGCCGTTGGGTCTGGATGTGCTAACAACGCAGCGTTTGCCAGGGCTGTTTTGACCTCCGAGAATGCTCGCTCTCGCTCCGGAGACCATTCGATCTTATTTGAGGGTTTTTGTTTTTTAGTGCGGCATACAATGGTTGCATGAGCTGCGCTGCGCGGGGGAGGAAACAGTTATAAAAATTCACCATTCCCAAAAACTCCTGTAACGCCTTGACCGTTTGTGGCTGGGGAAAATTTGTTACCGCGCGCACTTTGTCAGGCAGAGGAGCCGCTCCTTCTGGAGAGACGCGATGCCCCAAAAAATCAATCTGCGTCACCCCGAACTGACACTTCGCTGGGTTGACTATTAACCTGTGCTCTCCCAACCTCCGGAAAACTGCCGTGAGGCGGTTTTCGTGTTTGTCTTCGGACGCGCTGGCTACCAAGATGTCGTCCAGGTAGACGAATATGAAGGGGAGATCGCGCAACACCGCGTCCATCATGCGTTGGAACGTCTGCGCAGCGCCTTTAAGCCCAAACGGCATGCGCAAAAACTCGAATAGGCCAAACGGAGTTATTACCGCTGTTTTGGGTATGTCCTCAGCACGCACTGGGACTTGGTGGTAACCGCGGACCAAGTCTATCTTAGAAAAAACGCGCGCCCCCGCCAAATGTGTACCAATGGGCTGCACGGTGGCGCAGTGGTTTAGCACTGTGGCAGCACAGTTTTACCCTCAGCCAGGGGATCGCGGGGATCATGAGATCGTGGGTTCAATCCCAGCCCCCGACCAACAGTGAGCTGTGTGGAGTTTGCATGTTCTCCCCGTGTTGCATGGGTTTACTCGGGGATTTCTCCGGTTTCCTCCCGCATACCAAAAACATGTAGGTTTAGGGTGCTCGCGCATGCAGCGACCGGCAGCCGGTGGCTTGTCACCAGACTGCAAACCAAATCTACCTACGGGTACAAATAAGTAACAAAAAAAAAAAAAAAATGAACAGAAAAATCTTGGATATGCGGGATTGGGTAGCGGTCGTGCGCTGTGGCATTGTTCAACCTGCGGAAATCTCCGCAAGGTCGCCACGAGCCATCAGCTTTCGGGACCATGTGAAGCGGGGAAGCCCATGGGCTGTTCGAACGCCTGATGATGCCCAACTTTTCCAGGTTGGTGAACTCCTCGCGCGCTATGGTCAGTTTAGCTGAATCCAAACGCCGAGCTTTTGCAAAAACGGGCAGTCCGGTGGTAGTAATAAAATGTTCCCCTCCGTGTTTAGCGACGGCTGCTGAAAATGTGGGAACCATGAGTGCTGGGAACTGAGTAAGCAGTGTGTGGAACTTACCGCTTGCCGTTGTGACGTTGACTTGTGCTGTGGCCGGGGTCACTCGGGCTGCACAGGGAACAGAATAAAAAGAAAGTGCATTAACCAGGCGCCTGTTAGCAAGATCAACCAACAAACCATGTGAGCACAGAAAACCAGCCCCCAACATATTGAAATTCACTGCAGCTATGACAAAAGTCCACTCAAATGTACGGCCATGTAGGGACAGAAGCAGAGCCCTCTCACCAAAGGTCTTAATTTCCGAGCCGTTCGCTGCTGACGCCCCGTGACCTCCGGGACCCGCCAGCCGGTCAGCGGAGGAAGGTGTGATGAAACTCACTTGGGAGCCTGTGTCCACGAGGAATTGCCTCCCCGAGCGCGCATCCGTCAAGTAGAGCAACTTGTTCTCTTCACCGAGGGCCGCAGCTGCTACCGACCCCCGGTCTTGGCGTTTCCCGAGCACTTGAACTGGCACGGTGGTATACATTTGCGTGCCTTCTCTGCAAAGCGGCAATGGTAGAAACAGAGGGTGTCTCCTCCGCGATCCTTGGCCCCCGCGGCCGCCGTCGTCAGTGGGTCTGCTACTGCCGTCTCTGGCCCCCCGCCATCTCCGGCCGTCGCGCCGAACTCCGTCGCTGCCGCGGTGGCCGCGCGCTGTTTGCTGGTGTTGAGAATCCGGTGCGCCTTCTGGGCCAGCGTGCAGAAGTCCCACTGGGCCAACAACAGCGAACCGGCCAGGGTCACTCTCGTGGCCGACGGTAGGGTTCTGAGGAAAATGTGGGTGAAGATGAAGTCGTCATCGTCTGAGCCCCTCAACCTCAGCATGTCCTCCATCAGGTCAATGGGCGTGCCATCTCCCAAGTCGTTCAGAGCCAGGAGCCTCTCCGCTCTCTCCTGGACTGAGAGAGTGAAGCACTGGATGAGCGCAGCCTTCAACCCGCCGGATTTGTCGTCGGCCGGTGGCTGCTCCAAAAGGCTCTGCACATGCCGAGCCGTGCGGTTGTCGAGCTTGGCAATCACATGGTAGAACTTCGTGTCATCTACCGTTATCCCCCGGAGGGCAAACTGTGCTTCGACCAAGTGGAACCAGGAGCGCGGGTTGTCTTGCCAAAAGTCCGGTAGCTGGACGGTAGCAGCATATGCTTGGCTGGGAGCTCCTGACCCGGCTGGCTCGGGGGAATTTCTTTCACTCATGATACGTCTTAGGGTCACCAGTGTGGAAATGTGAAAATGACGAGGCAGAGTTTATCTCACGAGTCAGGTTTATTCACATCTTCCAACATCAGCAAAAACAGAAAAGAGGAAAAAAACCCAGACATTCATCCTTTAAATACCCAGGACCTTCAAAGCTCACAGTCACAATGCATTTAATCCCAATGCATCCTCTCTTAGATCTTATCACCTCCACCTAAAGTCTCTGGCAGCCAGTAAATCCCCCAAGGCCGTCTCTTTGCATACCAAAGACTAAACTTCCACATCCTCCTGTTATCTCCAAGGAGACTCAGTCCTTTGTTCAATCTGAGATGTGAAGCCTAAAGTGATATAACAATGTGCATATGTGTCCCACAAGGTATATCACTGCTAGCCACTGTTGGTAAGATTCTCTCACGTGTACTACTGAACAGACTCAATGAACACATCTCGCAGAATGTACTACCGGAAACCCAGTGCAGCTTTAGAAGTGGAAGAAGCACAATGGACATGATTTTCTGCTTAAAACAGGTTCAAGAAAAGTGCATCGAACAGAACATGCCACTTTATGTAGTCTTCATAGACTTCAGTAAAGCCTTCGATACTGTTTCACGACAAGGACTTTGACAGGTACTCAAGAAATATGGCTGTACAGAGAAGTTTGTCAGCCTGATCGAGGCACTCCATACAGGTATGCAAGCAAACATGGCAATGAGTGGTTCGGTATCTTAAGACTTTTCAGTAAGCAACGGGGTGAAACAAGGGTGTGTGCTGGTGCCTACACTCTTCTCGCTATATCTGGCAGCCATGCTTGAGGTGGCCTTCAAAGACACTTTGAAGGCCAGTATACATTCAAACAAGGAAAGAAGTAGACTTGTTCAGTGTGGCACAGTTTCAAGCCAAGAGTAAGCCATCGATAAAGGTAGTGAGAGAAATGCTCTTTGCTGACAACAGTGCTCTAGTTGCACACAGTGCGGAAGATATGCAATTTTTAGTGGAGAAATCTGCAAGAGCAGCTAGCCAATTCAGCCTCAAAATCAACATCAGGAAGACAGAGTGCCTTTATCAACCACCAAAGTTCCAGTTATCAGCATCACTACCAGAAGAGATCAGCATTGGTACAGAACCACTAGTCCAGTGCAAGACTTTCAAGTATCTAGGGAGTACTGTTTCAGAGAATGCTAGGCTGGAGGATGAACTATTTCTCAGAATGGGAAGAGCAAGCGCTGTGTTTGGAAACTTGAGGGAGAGACTGTGGAACAATCGACGTGTCTATCCGTGTGAAATGCAAAGTGTACAGAGCGACAGTACTGGCTACTCTATTGTATGGTGCTGAAACTTGGACTGTCTACAGAGTGCAGGTAAAGAAACTCCACACGTACATGATGAGACACCTTCGAGCCATAATAAACATCTCATGGAAAGGCAAGATAACCAACATAGAAGTGTTGAAACAAGCTGCTCTACCATCAGTGGAGGACATGCTAATACAGACGAGCCTGAGATGGCTCGGACATGTTGAGAGGATGGACCACCAGTGTCTCCCTCAGCAGTTACTCTACTCACAGTTATGCGAGGGCAAGCGCAATCAGGGTAGACCAAGGCTCAGATTTAAAGACACTGTAAAAAGAAACTTGAAGAAACTGGATATAGACAGGAGTTCCTGGCAATGGAAGGCTAAGGACAAAGCTGCACGGTGGTGCAGTGGTTTAGCACTGTGGCAGCACAGTTTTACCCTCGGCCGGGGGACCGTGGGGATCATGAGATCGTGGGTTCGATCCCAGCCCCCGACCAACAGTGAGCTGTGTGGAGTTTGCATGTTCTCCCCGTGTTGCGCGGGTTTACTCCGGGATTTCTCTGGTTTCCTCCCGCATACCAAAAACATGTAGGTTTAGGGCGCTCGCGCACGCAGCGACCAGCAGCCGGTGGCTTGTCACCAGGCTGCAAAACCAAGTCTACCTACGGGTACAAATAAGTAACAAAAAAAAAAAAAAAAAGCTGCATGGTAGCTGATCAGACCTAAATGAAACAGTCATTGTCACCTACGACAGACTGCTATGATGAAGAGAGAAATTTAGGAAAATTAATGTGCAAAACTATCACAGCCAATATCAGTCAATAAATGCTCAGCAGTTGAGTAGTGTTATTGAAAATGTTAGCTAACTCTTTTCTATACAAATACAAGTTAATTAGCACTGTAACCATTAGGAACTCCTTCATGATGATATAAGGCTTGCACAATAGTTTTTTTCTCCATTTGCAGATAACAGACAACATAATAGTATAGTTTGGCTGTGTTATGTTTGGCTATGATATTTTTTGTCATAATAATGTCCTTTTCAACTAATGTCTTGGTTTCGGTTAACTCAACAGATGTTTTTCATTGAAATCACGGGTTATTTCTCATATTTGCATCTCAAATTGAAACGTTACAATACGGGTAACATTTATGCAGTGATTGCAGCCCCAGAACGTGTTGTTAAACTAACAAAATGACATTTCATAACACTAAATGTTTCTTTATAGGTGAAAAAATGTGCTACTATTTGCATTGATCTTGGTAGGGTACATAGCCTGTCCAGGAGAAAGCAGGCGACTTCGCTGTCACTTTTAAAACTTTTGTCCCTCATGTTTCCATCGGGTAAAGGCAACACCGATGTTTACACGAGTCTTCTGTCTTTGCCTGTCCTGAAGTTTTATCATCTTATCATGTTTTCTTTTTTTCTTTGATGAAGATGATTTACACTTGTTTTTCTGTTCTTGACGAGAATAAGTATGATCTGCCATTTTTATAAGTGCAACCCAAGAAAGTCCAACTCCCAGCAAAAATGTTTATATTATAACCGCTCCTCTTCCATGTGTTTCTTCTTCTATCTTGTTTTATGTTAGCCAATAGTCAGCTTAAGCTACAGTGTCCTCAAATTCTAAAGGCCAGTTCGTCATTACAACATAAATGGTATACAGCCAGCTGTATGTTTGACCCTTCAGAGCTACTGTAGAAACATAACGGTGCAAAATGGCGGCCTCCATAACGGCACTGGTCCAGCACCATGTAGATATAAACAACTTATTCTAAGGTAACAAAAATCAAACAGCTTTTTTTTAAAGACTATACACTATTAAAAAGATGTTTATACATGATTGTCTTATTTTTTGATAAAATATCATCTAAAATTTTACACATTGTACCTTTAAATGTGACTTTTTTCTTGTAAATTAGCATTTTTTTTCCTCACAAATATACATTTTTTTTTGTAAATTTGCAACTTTTTTCTTGTAAATTTGCTACTTTTTCCGTTGTAAATTTGCATTTTTTTTTCATAAATTTGTGACTTTCTGTTCATCTCGACAATGGCCAAAGTTTATTGCTACAATAATACACTAACTGTAGAAGAGCTTGGAAATGAAGAGGCGATTTGATTTATAAATCAAGTTTAATAATCAGCATAATCAGCTCTTCTAACAAGTCTCATCTGGTGCAGAGAGTGGCAGAAGGGACAAGAGACAGAATCTCTCCAACTCACTGATTTTATACATGCACACAACAAAAGACATGCATAACAAAGGCTGACATCCCTCATTATCTTAATCCCCCCATTGTCTTGGTATTTCCTCTCCTCGCCTTGGGGGGTGAGGGTGGCTCCTCCGGTCTCCTCCGCCGCGTCCGGGAACGTCTTTGTTCTTCGCTCGGCGGGTGAGAGTCCTTTGTCCTTTCAGACGTGTGAAGTTCTTTACATATGTAATTACCAAACATTTCCACATGCTTCAACATATGTAGTTATGGAATATATGGTTAATATAGACCACACTAACTACATTAATGTGCAGTACACCTTTTAGTTTTAAATGCTGTTGCTTAACAGTACAAGACCTTGAAGTCTACAGCTGCTTGGAACCCAATGATTGTGGCTTGCAGCTATTTTTTGTTTGTTTGTTTTTGGAGAAGGGAGAATTGTTTTCCCATTCCAAAGGGTTTAAACTCTTTCCCATTACAAACATACCCCCCCTCTGCCAAATACAGTCTTGCATAGGACCTCCAAAAAGCTAGAAACAGTACTACTCACTTTTATTTTTAGCAGATTCTTTATTACAAAGGTTTCTTATAATGCTACTTTTATTTGAGCGTCTTATTTACCCACCTCTGACAATCATAAACAAAGAAGAATTGCAACTGTTGTTTTTTATCTTTACAAACATGCCCTATCTTATCTGACTTTATTAACTCTGAATAAATCAAAAAAATCAAATCAAATCAATCTTTATTGTCATGTGCTGTACATACAACTGTAGTGCAGGCAAGATGAAATTGTGTTTCTCTCGGCATCCATATAAGTAAAAAGAACATAATTTAAGACACACTCACACACCCCCTCACCCCCCACCCCAACACAGCCATTCACACATCCCTGAGACATACTTGAAAACTAACTAGAACTATAATATACAAATAATATACATAATGTCCATAAGGTGCAGTAGTATGTATGAAATATTCCGGATCTTCCGGAACTTTACTTTACTTTACTTTGCTTCCGGAGTAGTAAAATGTACAATATTTCCTATTAAGTGCAAATTACTTCATTTAAAAAGCAGGGCTGCTTTATCTCAGATCTTACTGCATGTGATTATTTAATAATGTGTTAACCCCTTATGGCTTCAGTGTAGCTCCAATCAACTTCAGCCTTGCGTGTTTACATCCCTGCATGGGGTGTGTGTAGCCCTTTAATTTTATTTTCTATAAGTCCAGATGATGAATCAAGCCACCTCTGAGGATCATCTCAGGTGTGTTGCATCAGCAGCTCATTAAGAGTCAGAATCTTCCTCCTCAGGGATCCTCACATCTTTCCCTCATTTACCAAAATAAAACATATACATGTAAAACAGCATAAACAGCAGCAGAGAAGGAGGACATGTTTGTTTTAATGATTCAGACTGTGTGAAGTGTTTGTGTGAAAGCTGATGGAGATTGCCATTTATTCATTTATTTTCTTATTTATTTAATTAACTATAAACTGGTTTTGTACATTTTAGTGTAAACTTGGATTTATGATCATTTTTACCTAATTTATATAATTAATTTATTAATTAATTTATCAATTTATATATTTACATATTTATTCCATCTAGCTACAATGCTCTGCACTGTGTGTCTGTGTGTGTGTGTGTATATATTTATTTTATAGTAATATGTACATATGTATATTAGCTGCTCTTGCTTGCTTGTTTTTTTTTCTTGCCTTCTGATTGTTGCTCTGAGTGTTGCTATCCCTGTGCTGTTGCAATCCTGGAATTTCCCCGTTGTGGGACTAATAAAGGCTTATCTTATCTTATCTTATCTTATCTTAATTTGATGCAAAGAAAATATTTTTTGACTATTCTGTTATTACAATCATATCAATTTTATCTCTAAAGAGACTGATGCAGTAATGTTCTAAAAGTTGTCCTATATACAAAACTGTATTCCTTGATAGTATGTGTTATTTCTTAATTGTTTATTTAATAGAAAATGGTCATTATTCCCTTAAAACTTTGCTTTTGTGACCTGGATAATAATGTAGAAACTGAAACTGAGCTCTTCTATGTAATGGTGGGCAAATTTGAATATTTTTCATTTTTTATGTTTAAAAATGATGAAAGAACTGTTTATACAGTAGAAGCCATTAGCTTTTTGAGATTTATGACTGCAATGTGCTTAAAGTGCAAAGGAGACAAATCTATTTACTTTAGGTATAAACAATTTAGAACTAACAGACTTTCCTCCCAGGAATTAAGAAAAAGTCAAAATGTTTTTTTACTCAGTGTTATTAGCATATTACCAGTAAACAATATTTTAAGGCTAACAAAATATGCACTAATTCTCTAGATGATTGAGACAATTTCTCACCATAATTGTCTGTGAAATGCCTTTGAACTGATTTTCACTGTTTCTGATTTGTGGTACTGCATTATTATCAATTCAGTTGTGTTTCATTTTTTTAGGAAAACTAGTGCATGCCGTGAAAAGCAAGTATTCCTGTCTGAAACATGTATCCCAATCAGGCTTTACAGGCCCAAATGTAGGCTGTGTTTGAAAGTGGAATACAGAGGAGCAGCGTATATGTAGGCAATCACATGTTAGACTTTGGCAAATATGAAAGGGATTGAACTAAGATTTATTTGATTGTGTGAACATTAATCACAGAATAATTGAAAATGAATGGGACATCCAATATTAGCCACTGTTTAAGAACCACTTGTTTATTTTTTTGTCATATCACTTATTTGTATGATCTTTTATGAGTTATATTCATAAATGTTGTATGTTGCACTTTGGGGAATGAGATTTGTTCAGTCATTATAATTTAGTTTATATGTGTAGTTTATAGTCTATCATCAATAAACTCAGGCAGTACTATAACAGGACACGTTTACAAATATTTGAGACCCATCCTTTTATATTTTAGCAATATTATAAGTACAAAACACCAAACATTTTTTTTTTTTTTTTTTTGTATTTGTATCTTGTATGCTTTATTGTTTCCCAAAGGGAAATTCAGGGCATCCATGTACGGCGCCGATCCCTTCACCACACACACACACACACACACACACACGCACACACACTGGAGAATGAGCCTTTTGGCTGCAAGTTTTGCATCAGTGTTGGCCATTTGTCTGTAAATATTTATATAAAAATGATTTTATTTTGTTATTTGGACATTTGTGAGTGTTGTTTTCGTTTAGTCACAGTTTAGTTGCCCAGTTAACAGGTGTTTCGGCTGCTGCTTTACCCGTGTGCCAGTGATGTCCTTTGTGGCACCACTGGTCCCCACCAGTACCCCCCCCCCCCCCCACCTCACGTTGTCCATGGTGAATTATCCATAAGACATATGCAATCACAGCTACTTTATGGTATATACTTTGACTGAGCGACTCCATACTCAGGGATAGCGCTAATAAAATCTTTGTTTGAGAAGCACTGTGGTGACTGACAGGTTGTGATGCTGTGTGTTATCCAATCAGTGTGGTCGTGAAGCTGCGTATTGTCCAATCAGCATGGCCGTGATGTGGCGTATTATCCAGTGAGCATGGAGTCAATCTGAAACCCCACTCACACTTGTTGAAGCCAGGACATGAAGACACAGAGAGGTCACAGAGCGTGGCTAAACTTTTATTGATAAAAAATACATATTTTGACTGAGCAACTCTATATTCAGGGATGCACACCCTCGTAACCTCAGGAAAGCACATTTAAAATCTTAGGCCAGTCTGACGAACGGTTTGAGAGATATGTGAGGTACACACACACAGACAGATAGACATACACACAAACAGACAGAGATTTCTTGCATTTATACCTAGATTTTACTTCTTACCTTAGCAGTGGAAGTTTCACCACATTTTTGTTTTTGGTTTCACCTGCATTACTGTTGAGGGCTATTTCTCCATTCAGATGTTCCTTATGTTCTATAACAAACACTTTGTCATCACTTGACAGCTTAGTTTTGAGCTCCATAATGTCCTGTTTTTTCTGGATTTGTACACTTTAAATAATGCTAAAATAAATAACTTGACATGAAGGAAAAGTCCAGGTAAACAAGGGTGGATGTAATCAGCTTAAAGTTTGTGTTTGAAAAAAAAACCCTGACACATGTGGGGTTACAACACCCTGTTGAAACACAATAATTATTACTACTCCAGAGCAAATTGCTACTGATAGCTCTCACTATAGCTGCCCTACAGAGACCCGAAGCAGACATCCCCCGATGTAATGCAATATAAGGATTTTTTTTGGGGGGGGGGGGGGGTTTGAGCCAAGAACTGAAAATTGACAATTCAATTTCTGCCTTTACTAACATGTAAAAATTCTGGTGGCTACCAGTGATACCCCTCAGCATACTGGCATTAAGAGCACTGGCTGGCTGAATTTTTGTCCAAAGCCACCTGAAATCAAAATCATCCCAGATTTTTCAAAGAAAACTATAGTATCAATATCAAAAGCCTCCAACATTTCCTACTTAAAGATGCACCCCGCTGGATATGAATTCCCTATAATAACAAATCTACATTGCCTAAAATTGTATCTTTTTTCTACAAAAAACCTTTCAGTGTCTTACAATTTCATGTCAAAATCTTTTCACCCCCCCACCCCCCAAACACCAGAATTGGTGACTAGACCCAACCCACATGCCGCAAGCAGTGTTGCCAAGTCCACTTATTATAAGTAACTTTGGGCTTGTTTTTCTCTAAAGTCGCTTGCAAATCTCATCAGTAGAAGGTTGCGAGTTTTTAGGCTTGTTTTTTAATGTGTAGTTGCTTACTTGGGCTTGCTTTGCTGTCTGTGTGACAGCTCTCCCAGCTCCCAGCCTAAGTCATGTCCCCTTTACTTCTACAATGGGACACTGATCTCTATAGAAAAGTTGGATGGCTCATGCCCCATTAGCGAGTACGGAGCCGAGTGAGGCCACGGTGCCACCTAGCCACCGTGTTGATGCACTCAGGGCACTCGGCGAGTTGGCGGGAAGTGGGTGGGTTTGATGGTGGACGGGACCACTTTTGCCTCGGTAGCTTCCAGGGAAATTGGCAGATTTTGGGCTTCTTGGTGTGGAGGCACGGCTTGTGGCCAATGATTTGTCCGGTTTTTCTATAGGGAACAGTGTATGGGGCTTAAATTGAAAAAAATCTCCACTGAAATGAATGGCA
The DNA here is from genome assembly GCA_020510985.1 of Pholidichthys leucotaenia. Classification (NCBI taxonomy): domain Eukaryota; kingdom Metazoa; phylum Chordata; class Actinopteri; order Cichliformes; family Pholidichthyidae; genus Pholidichthys; species Pholidichthys leucotaenia. The sequence continues at coordinate 39,106,660 of CM035837.1, read as the reverse complement.
AGAGCAAAATTATCTTGTGATCCCAATCAAATTTTGCCACAAGCTACACATATGATGTTTTTCAATTTAAAAGGTAATTTCCCACATAATTAAAATTGTCAGCTGTCGCATAATAACAGAGTAATATTTAGTTTTTGGTTAAACGACTAGCGGACAACAGCTCCCATCATCCCACATCACTAAACTGTAATCGTGTTTAGTGCTGTTACTTATGCAGAATGCTCATGTCTTTTCTTTTGATCAGAGTTTAAAATTTTAATTAATTCAGAGTTTTTATGTTGACCGTGTTTGCTATAAATTTGCTGTTGGTTATGTAGAATGCATATGTATTTTCTTTTAATTCAAGTTTATAAAATTCAGTTATTCAATGCTGAATATGTTTACAGTCAAGTCACTGTAAACAAAAATAAATATATATATCCATACTGTTGTGAAGCAGCCTCTCTTTTACACAGTGTGGTAGTGTTATGTCTGGATATGGAGCCAAGGATGAGGCCAGGTGTCAAACTGAACACACGTTTATTAAAGAGGCACAGGAGCACCACACATGGCCGCCAGGCAGAGGAAATGGCCAAGAGGCTGTCCCTCCTGCCCGCAGCCCTTTTATAGTTACGGGTGGTGGCATGACCGAAAGGCGGACCCACTACCCCGTGCCACACCAATAAGAACATAGAACATAAACCATATAAATAATTATATAACATTTTCCCTCCCCCTTAAAAAGTCCAAAACATACACATACAATTGAGACCCTCCCCAATTTAGAACCCGAATCACGCACTAAGAAAACTAAACTTAAGTTCCTAAAAGGGGCCCATCACAGTCACACAAAACAACTAAAAACTAGGGGAGGACAGGTGGACTGCCGTCTCACCCCCACACGGCAAGATGGATTATTCTGCCATCTGTACTAAAGAAAAAAGTCCCTAAAAAACTAAAATACTGCTGTGTTTCCCAAACTAAAAAAACAACAACAAAAAACCCAAAATAATCCCAAACTATATACACAATAAACAAAAAACTCAAATACATGCATAACAGTTAACCTATATACATACATAACAATCAACTTATGTACACACGGATGGAGAAAACAACCCTGTGGGCCCCCTGGACCGTCCTGTCATCAGTCCGCCCCTGGAGGCAGCCTGCCTCCTGGGCCACAGCACGTTGCCCCGGCCCCGGTGTGCCTCCTCTTCTTCACCATCGGATTCTCCGCTCGTCCAGGTCCACTTCTCACAGTCATCTCCCGGGCACACTGCAGCTCGTTCGGGTGCCTCCACGAGCCGTGCGACAGCTGGAGACAAGCATCCCTCTGTCTGGCCACGACGTGCAGCCGTCCCTGGTGCTCCTCCACCAGCCGTTTGGCCCGTACTCGCTGTGATCTCACCACCTCCCGAGCCCAAATCCAGTCCGCAACTCCCAGAGGGGTTTTGCTCGGCTCGCAGTGTTTCTGCCTGGCACTCGTTCTCTCAGTGCCAATCGGTCTTGCCCCGACCTCTTCTAAATCCGCTGCGGTCCTTGCCGATGTGGCCTCAAGTTTGCCAGCCCATTTTATCCAAGCTCCGGGAATGACAGGGACCATCCTCTCAGCGACGCTTCTCATTGCAGTTGCCCCACTGTGCCGCCCAGTACCCTCATCCAGGGTGACGTGGGCTCTGCACCGGAGCTCTCCTGCTGTGACCCTGAGCAAAACAAGGCCTGCCCACTTTCCAGGGTGCTGGGTAACTCTTCATCCCACACTGCGTCATCCTGCACTCTGCAATGTGAAGAGAGTTGTCTCGTTGTAGCCCAGTTCAGCAGGGTGTCCCCCGCCCCAGTCGGCAACGGCACGTCCACACCATCCAACTCAACCGTGCAGAACGTGTACCCATTGCTGTTCAGGGCACCAAGTGGAAGACCGTTGGGGCGGGAAAGGTCGACTTCTTCTGTGGGCTCCCTCGCTCAAACACTGCAGAGCTACACTCTTGCCATGCAGTCTCTTGTCTTGGAGCGGTACTTTGTGGACCCACAGCCCATATGCACACGCATAGGCTTCCCCCGGGGCAGGCCTCAATATCACAGCGTTGGCATCTCCCGCTTCTTCTTTCATGCTCCCATCGCTGTTCGGGTCCGCTACTCGTGTGGTAATGGGACACTTCAGCTGTTGCTGTGAGCAGCAATGCATGTGAGCCAGCCTGTCACCTGTCTCCAACTGAAGCACTAACTCAATGGCTAGCATCAAGTCATCCAGTAAAATGAGCAGCTCCGTCTTCATTTCAGCACTGTTAATATGCTCCGTCAGCTGGTCGCGCCCCATCTCCATCTCCAATGGTCCGAACCGACACTCACTATCCCGTAGTTTCAAGTTGGCTCCAAACCGCTAAGTAGGCCTGCCCACCTGTTGATGGTGCTGCTGAAACTTGCTTCCTGGAATGATGACGTTGTCCAAGGAGCGAAAATAGCACGCCATTAGCTCGACCGTGTCGTCAAAGCCATCAGAATTGCTGAGCTTGCTCAAAAACTGCTGTCCCTCCATTTTTAAGTTGTGCACCAACAACATGTGTGCCCTCAATTTGTCCATCCTTCCCGGGTCCAGTGCCACCATGTAAGCCTGGAAGGCAGCGCACCGTCTCGATCGGGAAACATGTGGCCCACCCAGGAGCTCCAGAAATGGCTGAATTTTAAAACCACACGCTTTCATACCTTTTCTCCACTTTAACCCTAGTTGCCGAAATGTTATGTTTGGATATGGAGCCAAGGACAAGGCCAGGTGTTGAGCTGAACACATGTTTGTTAAAGAGGCACAGGTGCACCACACACAGCTGCCAGGCAGAGGAAATGGCCAAGAGGCCGCCCCTACTGCTCACAGCCCTTTTATAGTTATGGGTGGTGGTGTGACCACAAGGCAAAGCCACCACCCGGTGCCACACAAATAAGAACATAGAACATAAACCATATAAATAACTATATAACAGGTAAGTTGCCTGTTGGGCTTTTTTAGGCTTGCTTCCATAGAGCTGGTTGCTTGGTTCTCTTGTGAGATCTGGCAACATTGACCACAAGGCTAATAGTGGCTAGCACTACATTACACAGCATGAACGCTGTGATAAAAAGACTTACCCATTGAAGGACATGCCCAGTTGTATGTACGTTGGCCCAGGATAATGGCTGAAACAGCACTGGCCCTTAAAAGCAATCTAATCTTAATTTGGGTCAAGTTTTTAAAGCAGCTAGCCCAGCAATGCTAACTGGCTCTGAATGCTAACTTCAGTTAGGCCAGAGAGTCCTGATTGGCTTAAAACTAAGCTACGTTTCAATCCACAGTGTACTTCAGCTATGTTCCCTACTCCATGCTCCGTTCATAGGGAATATCAGTTAAGTGAACTTCCCTTCACAAAACTTCTCCATTTGAAACACCCTGCAACATCACTTCCCTCCTCCATGCAATACCATGGAAATCATGGACATGTACTGATGGATGCTACTGTGGACATTTTATAGCTCTTAAATAAAATATTAATACAAATACACTACCGTTCAAAAGTTTGGGGTCACCCAGACAATTATTTTGTGTTTTCCATGAAAAGTCACACTTATTTACCACCATGAGTTGTAAAATGAATAGAAAATATAGTCAAGACATTGACAAGGTTAGAAATAATGATTTGTATTTGAAATAATAATTTTTTTCCTTCAAACTTTGCTTTCGTCAAAGAATCCTCCATTTGCAGCAATTACAGCATTGTAGACCTAACGTGATTGCAGAAGGGTTTTCTAATCATCCATTAGCCTTCTGACGCAATGAGCAAACACATTGTACCATTAGAACACTGGAGTGATAGTTGCTGGAAATGGGCCTCGATACACCTATGTAGATATTGCACAAAAAAACAGACATTTGCAGCTATAATAGTCATTTACCACATTAGCAATGTATAGAGTGTATTTCTGATTAGTTTAAAGTTATCGTCATTGAAAAAAAGTGCTTTTCTTTCAAAAATAAGGCAATTTCTAAGTGACCCCAAACTTTTGAACGGTAGTGTACATTTTTATCACTATCACTTGATATACAGAATAACCAATGTTAATTTTGTTTGTTAATAACGTTAGCAACAATAGTTTGTTTTACTCATATTTGAGGTGCAGTGACTTATGAGTAATCTTCTTGTCAACTTCCGGTGAAGTGATGTACGGTTGTTCACTTCTTCCCTGCTCAGTTCTCAGTTCCCTTAGAGCTGAAGACCGTTTGCTCCCTTCGGTTTGGAATCTCATTTAATATGGCAGTATATCCTGTGCAGTCCACTTCGGAGAACACTCTTGGGTGATCGGAATGTACCTTTAGTCTTACGTCACCAAAAACTGTCTAAGTTCATCTTTTTTTCAGGGGGTGGGACTTACAGTGAATATAAAAAGTCTACACACCCCTGTTTAAATGCCAGGTTTTTGTGATGTAAAAAAAATGAGACCTAGATAAATCATTTCAAACCTTTTTCCACCATTAATGTGACCTATAACCTGTACAACCCAATTGAAAAACAAACTGAAAGCTTTTAAGGGGAAAAATAAAAAAAACTTACAATAACCTGGTTACATAAATATGCACACCCTCTTATAACTGGGGATGTGGCTGTATTCAGAATTAGCCAATCACAATCAAACTCATGTTAAATGGAAGTCAGCACACACCTGCCACCATTAAAAGTGCCTCTGATTAACCCCAAATTAAGTTCAGCTGTTCTAGTAGGCTTTTCCTGACATTTTTGTAGTCACATCTTACAGCACAAGCCATGGTCCGCAGAGAGCTTTCTTCTTCTTCTTCTTCTTTTAGATTTGATTGGCAGTTGGCAACCAGCTTACAGGTGCATTACCACCACGTACTTCACTCTATATCATCACTCTATCTGGTCAGGAGCTGTATTCTGCAGAGAGCTTCCAAAGTATCAGAGGGATCTCATTGTTCAAAGGTATCAGTCAGGAAAAGGGTACAAAAAAAGTCCCAAGGCATTAAATATACCATGGAACACAGTGAAGACAGTCATCATCATATACTGGCCTATACTGTTGCATGCGACAATCAGCACGACGTCGAAGATGTCTCTCATTACAGAAGTGCCAGTAGGCTTCAGAGGAGCGTGCCACACCAGTGCTAAGTGCATTCCCCCAGTCAGTTCGGGTGTGTGCTGTTGCTTCCCATGTTTCCACATCTATGCCAAATGTGTTCATGTCCTGGTTTATGACGTCTTTGTATCTTAGGCGAGGATGACCCACAGGGCAGCTGCCAGATGCTAGTTCTCCATAAAAGATGGCCTTTGGAATATGTCTGTCATCCATACGCACAATGTGGCCAGCCCAGCACAAATGGCGACAATGTAGCATGGTATATATGTCTTTTGTTCCCGTCAAATTGAGCACAACAGCGTTTGGGATGTGGTCATGCCAGGTCACACCCATGATGGATGAAGGCATCTCATGTGAAAGGCATTGATTCAACATTCAAAGATTTTATTTGTCAATACTACTATATGTACAGGACATACAGGATAATTGGAATGCCGTTTCTCTTTCTTCAGTGGTGTGCACAATATATAGACAGGAATAAGGCTGGAAAAACAACAACAGCAGTCTATGTACAGTAATGCTACTCATATAGCAAATAACAGTAAAAGATAAAACCTAGACATCCCATAGTGCCAATAAAGATAAACGACAAGACCCAGTAATCCTATATACAGAAAAGGTAGAGCAGTGATACTCGTAGTTTCAAGTTCGATGCGGTAGTGTAGGTGCAGACAGTGACAGATTGGACTGCACATGCTCAATATTACAATAACAGATAGCAGCAGGTATAGTATTTGTGCAATTGGTTGCAGTAAGGTGCAGAGACATACAGCAGTAGATGTATTACTGTTGATGTGCCAGTCTTTCTGTGCCAACAGCTAAGGTAGTTATTGTGCGAGTGAGTGGTTTACAGTCTAGGGGTGGGGGGGTGGGGAATGGACAGAGTTCAGGATCCTGATGACCTGGTGAACAAAGCTGTTTAGCAGTGCTGTGGAGTGAGCCCGGAGGCTCCGGTACCTTTTTCCCAAGGGCAGGGGGCTGAAGAGGGAATGCGAGGGGTGGGAGGTGTTTGCAATGTTGATGGATCTGCGGGTGAGGTAGATGTCCAAGAAGGGGGGCAGAAGGGCACCGATGATCTTGCTGGCAGCTTTCACTGTGTGTTGTAGTGTCTTCCAGCAGGAGGCGGTGCAGTTTCCATACCACACCGTGATGCAGCTGTTGAGGATGCTCCCAGTGGTGCCCCGGTAGAATGAGCACATGATGGGGGGTGAGACTTATGCTTTCCTCAGTTTGTGAAGGAAATGGAGGCGAGTTTGAGCCTTCTTGGCCAGTGGCGTAGTGTTGTTGGACCAGGACAGGCCCTCAGAGATATGCACCCCCAGGAACTTAATGCTGCTCACTCTCTCCACAGCTGCTCCACCGATGATCAGGAAGGGATGTTATGTGTGTCCCCTTCTGAAGTCGACCACAATCTCCTTGGTTTTTCCCACGTTCAGGAAGAGATTACTGTCTTTACACCACTGGACCAGTTGGCTCAGCTCATTTCTGTACTTGGCCTCCTCATTGTTGGTGATGAGGCCCACCACCGTTGTTTCATCCGCAAACTTGATGATGTGGTTGGCGTTGTAGGCTGGTACACAGTCATGGGTCAGCAGGGTGAAGAGCAGCAGGCTGAGCATGCACCCTTGTGGGGCCCCTGTGCTCAGTGTGATGGTCTTGGAGATGTTGCTGCCAAGCCACACATTCTGTGGCCTCCCTGTCAGAAAGTCCAGCACCCAGTTAAAGAGAGAGGTTTTGAATCCCAAGTGGCTGAGTTTTTGTATTAGGTACTGGGGGATAATTATGTTGAATGTGGAACTGAAGTTCAAGAACAGCATTTGCACACAGAAGTTCTTTGAGTCCAGGTGGGTGAGGGCTGGATGGAGAGAAGCAGAAATGGCATCTTCTGTGGATCTGTTTGACCTGTATGCAAACTGAGATGGGTTGTGGGAGGGAGGGAGGGAGGATGTACTTGATGTTCTGCATGACCAGCTGCTTGAAGCACTTTATTATGATGTAGGTCAGTGCTATGGGCCGTTAATCATTATAGCTGGATCGGATGGGCTTTTGTGGGACTGGTACTATGGTAGCATTTTTGAAACATGTGGAGACAACAGCTTGACTCAGAGAGATGTTGAAGATGTCGGCAAGGACATTCTTGAGCTCCTTCGCACAGTCCTTCAGAATGTGACCTGGTATGTTGTCTGGTTCAGCTGCCTTGTGTGGGTTAATCCTGGAGAGGGTCCTCTTCACACTAGCCGGATCCAGACTTATAGCCTGCTCATCTGGGGGAGGAGTGGTCTTCTGTGCTGATGTGCTGTTATGTGTTTCAAAATGGCCAAAGAAGTCATTTAAGTTGTTAAGCAGTGTGATATCACTCGCACAGGTCTGAGGTGATTTGTAATTGGTGAGAGTCTGTATGCCACATGAGAGAGAACATGCATCTCTGGTGTTGCTAAAGTGTCTGGTGTAGCGTCAATTCCTTTGGCTCCAATCTATAAAATCACTCTTCACCTTAAAGAAATTATTTCACCCAAAGTCTGGTCAAGAATTGTTTCCTTCACCTAAGAACCACAGTTGGAAAACACATTCCATGGAAAAAGGTACGATTAGGATCCCATCTCGTGCCAGGAACGGATTAGTCTGCAATCACACATCCCAGAACTTCCTCCCCAACCAGGCAGTTTTATGCTTCAAGAACTGTTTGAAACCTTCCAGATACCTTTGGACCACATTCCACATGTCTCTAGGAACTATCCACAGCTCAACATTACCCCCTGGGGGACAACTCCGGAAAATGTTCGCTGTTGGCTCTGCAAGCTGAACTGGGGTTAATGAATGAAATGACTTCCTTTTAAGAGAAACTCTCAATTGTCAGATTATTTTCTTTTTTAGGACACCCTGGAAAATCAAGAAGGACTCTGACATACCATTGTGGTTTGAAATGTTTCATTAATCATTGGTTTAAATGTATTGCATGTTTGAAAATTCTTAAATGAACCTTATTCTAATGCATGTTATTTATAGAAGGACAAGTTTATGAAAGTGCATGCTCACTGAAAGTTAGTCATGAATCACTGAAGTTAGCTTAGATTTTATATATGAGTACTGTATATTAATGAAACATTGATTAATGAAACATTTCAAACCACAATGGTATGTCAGAGTCCTTCTTGATTTTCCAGGGTGTCCTAAAAAAGAAAATAATCTGACAGTTGAGAGTTTCTCTTAAAAGGAAGTCATTTCATTCATTAACCCCAGAAAACCAGAAAACCAGAAATCCACGGAGCTGCTCATCCATAAGCTGCCCATCCAGCACCTGGTGAGGGAGATCGCTCAGGACTTCAAGACCGACCTGCGCTTCCTGAGCTTCGCCGTCATGGCTCTGCAGGAGGCCAGCGAGGCCTACCTGGTGGGTCTCTTCTTCGCTAAGAGGGTCACCATCATGCCCAAAGACTTCCAGCTGGCCCGCCGCATCTGCGGAGAGAGAGCTTAGACTTTCTGCTGCACATTCACCAACCATAATGCTCCGCACTGTGTGTCTATATATATATATATATATATATATATATATATTTATAGTAATATGTACATATGTTTACTAGCTGTTCTTGTTTTTTCTTGCCTTCTGATTGTTGCTCTGAGTGTTGCTATCCCTGTGCTGTTGCAATCCTGGAATTTCCCCATTGTGGGACTAATAAAGGCTTATCTTATCTTATCTTATATAATGTGAGTTTCACAGTTAATATGTGTTTGGCTTCTAAAAACTTATGCCAGTCATCTGACTGGTACCAACCAATAACCAGGCCATCTCTGTTGGACGACGCCCCCTTTCATTCTATTGGTCGGTTACAGACAAAGGACTGCTTTTTTATTGGACCAGAGTTCATTCAAACCTCCTGAGATGGGAGACAATTGGTTCACGCTCATGTCAGTCAAGTTTTTCCCCTGAAAACTTACTCAGTTTAAGTGAGGAACACCCTAGTACAGGCAGTTAGTTCTTTCTGAAAGTTTGTCTAAGTTGTCTGTGTGTCCTGCATTGAACTCTCTTTCCTTTAAACTTCTAGGAAAACACTTTTTTTTTTCTGTTTTCAGCTCAAACTTCTCTTTTATAGGGAGTGAAACTCCGTGTTCACAGACGTTTTTTTTCTATTTTATTCTGTTAAACTTATTCTATTGATTTTTCTTAACTCACCGTGTTTTAAAGTGGACTGATCATTTTTCTCACACTGGAAGCTGTTGTTGCCAATCACCACGACATCTGAAGAACTCAAATTTCGTGGCTTGAATTTTTTTTTTTTTTTTTTGATTAATCTTGTCTCTCCAATTCTGTGACTTTGATCAGACTTTGAACTATCTCCAATTTATTTGGACCTGAGAAAGCCACTGAAAAATTCTTGTTGTCCACATGGCATACTCAACGGCCAGCAGCCTCTCATCATTGTTGCCAGATCTCAGCTCCTGACTATTGTCCCTGGGAAGAAATATCTCCAGTAATATCTTCAAATAAAGCTTCAGCTAAGGATCCAGCTGGGAAGCCAGCGCAAAGGTCACATGAGCAAGATTCCTTTGTTTCATCTGCTGAGTAATGTGATGTCCACCGCCTTAAAGTATGTCATAATTTTTCTCAGGTTTAAAACTAGTTCATAACTCTGATCAGAGCTATAGAATTAAAGAGAAATAGTATCCCTCTTTTCAATAATTCCCGTTTTTACTTTTTAGAGTAACCCAGAATTTCTTTTCCACATAATCAGCTTTTATAATTTTCTTCATAAGATTTGCATCCAATTTTCTTCATATTTTGGTTACAGTTATTCCAGTCTCCATTTTCATCACAGTTACAAATTCACCCTAAGGTTTCCTTGGTTCCACAAATGTGATTACACTCTTTTGCTCAATAATCAGTTACTGTCACGCCCTGAACGCTCTTTCTCTGCGTTCAGGTTGTCCAGTGTCGCTCCTGCTCCGGGGTAGTCCGTGCCGGGTCTTCCATGGCCCGCTCTTTGACAGCGCCCAGCTGATTGCCAGCTGTCTGGTCAGCTGCGCTGGGACAGCTGTCTCCCATTCCCAATCTTCTCCCCCATTTAAGCGAGCAGCCGAGAGTTACTCGTCGCTGCGACCTCGCTATGGGAAGACGTTCCTTGTGTTTCCCACGACTGTTAGCTCCTACGTCTAGCTTCAGTCCGCCGTTACCTCGGCGCTTCACCCAAAGTAAGTGTTGCGACTCGGCGTGTATTTTTCCCTCGCTGCCTCTCTAGCCTTTCTCCCTGGGTGGTATGTTACCCTTAGTTCTGTGTGTGTTTTAGCCCCACGTGGCTCTTTACTTTTCTGTTCGTTATTTAGTGTAGTGTGTGCTTTGTTAATAAACTACGTTAACTCACTGGTCGCCCTCGTATCTCCTTTCCTGGCTTGTGAGAGCCAGAGTTATGACAGTAGGTCGCAGCCATAGTGAGACGGCCGCGACCGTGAGTTGGCTGTAAGGACTCGACGCCTTTTTTTTCCCTTCCTCTGGGTACGGGCGAGCCAGTATCATGTCTCCCTCCAAGAGACTCATGCGGCACCCAGGCCACGATCTCTCGGAGACTCTGGACCTTGTGGACGGAACGTTGTTCACCACGGACCTCTACGATGCCCCCAGCGAGATACGCTGGCGCCTGGAGCTCGCCGAGGGTATGCTTAACTGCTTTTCTCGCTACTTCCTTCTCCCCGAGGTTAAGGCGAGGAGGGCAGACATCTCTGTGGCCTGGGAGAGGCTCCGTAGGCTGGAGGAGAACTCCGGCAGGAAGCCGAGGACAGGACGCCTTCGCTCCTCGCTTCGGAATCCCGCTCCTGCCGCCGATCCAGTCCAGGAGTTCGCCTCACCCAGGGGTGATCCCCAGGATAGAGTGACGTCAACCGGGTTTCCCCCGGAGAAGATGAGAGTGACAGCGATGCGCATTGCGGATCGAGTGGCAGCCGCTTCTTCCGCCGCCGTTCCCCCCGTAGCCATGAAGAACGTGATTGCGGCGGTCAGGCTGGTCGAGAAGAACCCGGAGCTGAACGATTATCCGGAATACGCTGACCTGTTGGCTTCGCTCATCGCACAGGAGCGGCGTTTTCCCGACCTCACGTTCAGAAGACGTCGCTCCCAAATTCCCCACTCATCTCAGCGAGAGTCCCGTCCGGATCCCGCTCCAGGAAACCACACGAATTCCGCCTCCCAGCCTGCTGTTGCTCCCGTTTCTCGCCGAAGAAGTGAATCAGCTGCTCCCGCTCCTGGGCCCGCTCTCCCTGCTGTCCCGTCAGCTTTGGGCCCCCAGCTCTCCTCAGCTGTTTCACCCCCCTCTTCGTCATTCACTCTGGCCGCTGGGAGAAGCGCAAATTCATCTCCAGGTGTTCCAGGTCCCGATCCGGTGCGGGTAGCACCGCCTCATCTGTCCGGGGGGTTCCCCACTTCTATCCGGTTGGGAGAAGAGAGACTCGAGTCCCTTGTAGCGGGTTCCACCGGCCCTCCGGGAATCAGGCAAGTGTCCTTTCATTCTCCTCCCATTATGAGTGAATTGCCTTGTTTGATTCCTGGGGGAGGAGTTCAGGGTTCACAGTCCCCTGAGCTCTCTCCTCCCGCTGCAAAAACTAAATATGAACCTGCGTCCTCTGTGTCTCTTCCCCTTGAGTGTGCCCCGGTGCCAGGTGTACACCGCTGCGCGAGGAGGAGGCGGCCTGCGGCCCTGGAGGGTTTTGCCCCAGCCCCGCAGCCACGTTATGGGCAGAGGAGAAGGTCGAACTGCCTGTTGGAGCCAGCGCCGACGATTAAGCGTCCCCGGGTCTCCACGGAGGAATGGTTCGGCCCAGCAGAGTCCAGATCTCCTGCCTCCACGCCAGGTGGGCTGTCGACGCGGTCTTCGGCGTTTGGAGGTCGTTTGACTGTGGAAACCATCATGCCGGCTGCGGAGCCATTCGCAGTCGAGTTGGAGCCGGAGGAAGGAGTCCTGCACGCTGAGCCCGGAGCATCGAAGTCCTGGATGGCGGTAGAACCCGAGATCAGGGCCATCGGGAGTGCTGTCTCGGTCCAGCTGGAGTCCACCGGGAGTGTTTCGCCGGTCCAGCTGGAGTCCACCGGGAGTGTTTCGCCGGTCCAGCAGGAGTCCACCGGGAGTGTTTCGCTGGTCCGATCGGGGTCCACCGGGGGTGCTGCGCCGGCCCGATCGGGGTCCACCGGGGGTGCTGCGCCGGCCCGATCGGGGTCCACTGGGGGTGCTGCGCCCGTCCGGGTAACAGTTAGTGTGGGAGCTGGAGGATTGTGTTCGCCTGACATCAGGCTGACTTCGTCCCTTGCCTCCATCATTTCTCCTCCTGCCGCTGTTGGGGTTCTTTTCACCCGGGCCAGTTTCCCCCTACCCTTGTTGCCATTAGCTGGCAGGCTAACTTTGCCCCTGGCCTCCATCTCTTCTCCTCCTGCCGCTGTTGGGGTTCCTCTCACCCGGGCCAGTTTCCCCCTACCCTTGTTGCCATTAGATGGCAGGCTAACTTTGCCCCTGGCCTCCATCTCTTCTCCCCCTACTACTGTGGGGGTTTTTCTCACCTGGGTCAGTTTCCTCCTGCCTTTTCCCTCAGGGAGGAAGCTGCACCAAGACTTCTCCCTCAGCTCTCCGTGGTCTGAGGTCACGGGACGACCGCCTGGGAAGCCATCTGGCTGGTTCGGTGATCTGGGCCGGCCTCCGGAGAAACTGTGTCTCCTAGCCTGGGACTCGGGTAGGCCACCCGAACTGGTGTTGTGGTTCCTGGCCTGGTGGAGTTCGGGCCGCCCGCCGGACAAGCTCTCATCGCCTGCTCCACCTGCTGTCGTTCCTGACATTGTCTGACTGTATATAGCCTTGTATTTTGTATGCCCTCCATTATTTAGTTTCATTCAGGACATCAAGGAACTTTCTTTGCTAGAGTCCTTATTGTGATGTCATTTCAACGAAGAATTTTTCCTTAGACAATTTTCTGTTTTACGGTCCCTGTATGGATCCTTATTTTAATCTGTCCTTTAAGTTGCTTCCGCCTCACATTGCCTGGCCTTATTCAGAATAGTTTGTTCTTCTGCATTTATATCCTCCTCCAGACTGTTTGATTTTCTGTGTTGCGTTAATTCATGTTTGAGGAGTTGATTTTTTTTTGTATCCTTATACCAGTTAGATGGCCTCAGGCTTTGTTTTTAGGTCTTGTGCCCGGTTTGTCCCTTTATACTTTCTGTTTTTGGCCGGGGTTACATGTGTAGTCTTCTGCAACTTTATGTTTACTGAGTTTTGTAGTCTTTTTGGTCGCCGGGACATGAGTTTTGCATTGTCCTCGCCCTGAGTTGTTGTGAACCTTTTTTTTTTTTTTTCTCCATGATTATGTCGTTGTTTTTTTTTTTGCAGGTTGTTCTCCCCACCTCCTGTGGTTACCTGCACAGACCGTCTGGCCTCTGCAGAGGAGGGGGTGATGGTTTTCTTTTGTGTTTGAAATTATTGTGGTATCTGACCCTATACTGTATCTAGGTTTTTTTTTTTCCTTCCCTGCCTCCTTTGTCTGGTCCCTCCCTTTCTCCCAGATCTGGCCCCCACCGCCCTCCCTGGTCTTCCCTCAGGAGGGGGGGGGGGGTTAGCCCGCTCCAGGAGGCGCGGCTCGGGGGAGGAGTACTGTCACGCCCTGAACGCTCTTTCTCTGCGTTCAGGTTGTCCAGTGTCGCTCCTGCTCCGGGGTAGTCCGTGCCGGGTCTTCCATGGCCCGCTCTTTGACAGCGCCCAGCTGATTGCCAGCTGTCTGGTCAGCTGCGCTGGGACAGCTGTCTCCCATTCCCAATCTTCTCCCCCATTTAAGCGAGCAGCCGAGAGTTACTCGTCGCTGCGACCTCGCTATGGGAAGACGTTCCTTGTGTTTCCCACGACTGTTAGCTCCTACGTCTAGCTTCAGTCCGCCGTTACCTCGGCGCTTCACCCAAAGTAAGTGTTGCGACTCGGCGTGTATTTTTCCCTCGCTGCCTCTCTAGCCTTTCTCCCTGGGTGGTATGTTACCCTTAGTTCTGTGTGTGTTTTAGCCCCACGTGGCTCTTTACTTTTCTGTTCGTTATTTAGTGTAGTGTGTGCTTTGTTAATAAACTACGTTAACTCACTGGTCGCCCTCGTATCTCCTTTCCTGGCTCGTGAGAGCCAGAGTTATGACAGTTACAAGTTGAATGGGATACTTGACACTTGATCATTTCACTTTACCGACAAGTCCGTTGAATGTAATGTCATTTAATCTGAGTCTGATCATTAAAACTGTAAATGGTATATGGAAGTTTCTGTGATTTCTTTTCCTGTGTCTGTTCCTGAAGTCACCCAGGAGAATTCACGAATATTTGAGACTGATTGATTTAAGATATAAAGATTCATTATTAATAAATTGTCCATGTTTTGGACTGGTGCCCCAAAAAAGAGTTTTTCCCAGTGTGTGCATGGACCCGAAGCAAACCTTCATTTCCACACACACCTCAAGGTATAAATTAAATAATCTTTGTACCTTATAACCAATTTTCCCTACACTGGATATTTTCTTGCTGTTTTGCATCCTTGATACCATGGGACAGGTTGGCCTTAGCTGTTGTTAGGCCTGCAGTGTTGCCAGCCCTGAAGGCTGTGTCCTGAGCCCTCAGGAGCCTGTGGACCTCTGCTGTCATCCATGGCTTTTGGTTAGCATGAACAGTGATGGTTTTGCAGTGAGTGATATCATCAATGCATTTAGCTATGTATGCTACAACAACTTCAGTGTACTCCTCTAGGTTTGTGTGTCCATTGTGAGTGGCTGCATGCTTGAAAGCATCCCAGTCTGTCATGTTGAAGGAGTCTATCAGAGCATTTGAGGCCCCCCTCTGGCCACACATGTACCTGCTTTTTTGTTGGTCTGATGGCTTACCCTCTGGGTTTGTATGCTGACCTTAGCAAGATGGTGATGTGATCAGAGAGATCCAGGTGGGGAGGTGGGGGCTCTGTATGCTCTCTTGTGAGTTGTGTACACCAGGTCCAGCAAATTGTCTCCTCTTGTTGGGAAGTCCACATGTTGGTGTAGATTTGGAAGGAGGGCCTTTTAATCTGCATGGTTGAAGTCTCCTGCTGTGATGAGGAATCCATCTGGATGTGCTGTTTGTGTCTCACTGATGGCCTAGTAGAGTTCCTTTAGTGCTTTACTCATCTCACCGATGACAGTGGGCGGGACATACACGGCAACTAGCAGGACAAATGAAAACTCTCTCTGAATGTAAAGGTCAGTACTTCATGATCATAAACTCCACCAATGGAGAACAGTGTTTATGCACAACAGTCAAATTTCGGCACCAAGTGTTACTGATGTAAAGACACATGCCCCCCCCCCCCCCCCGGGGTCTTTCCTCCCTTCATCAACATCTGATCAGCACAATAGCATATTAGCCCTGCTAATAATATTGTGATATCTAATGATATCTAATCAATATCTAATGATATTGTCATTTAACCACATTTACGTAAAGATAAAAACACAGCAGTTCTGCACACCACGTTACGTAGTTCTCAGGAGCTGTATGGTCTATTTTGTTGTCTAGTGAGTGTTCATTGGCCAGAATGAGGGAAGGAATCTGGAGTCTGTGTGGGCTAGCGGCTAGATTTTGTCACCATGGGTTGAGATGCCGTCTCGGCACTGAGCCCATGTTTTCCCTCATCCCTGCCTCCCATTGAGCAGCGTCTCAGCTGGCCCCCAGCTGGCAGCATTATGGACGGCTGGGGCCAATTAGTCTTCATCAGCTGGGGCGCTGCCAATGAGGATAAATAGGAGCAGCCTCGATGACTCGGGGCTGCGACATAAGCACTGCTAGGCTGAAGCCCCTTCGTCTGGTGTCAGCCTCAACTCCCCTTGCAGCATTCCTGTGTTTGTATCCCGCTGTGAGGATGTACGTCTTGCTACCCCCACGTCCGGTACGAGCTGCTTACCTCTGCGCTGTGCAACCTGTGAGTGTACCTCTGCATGAGTATCTGTGCTCTCCTCATCCCTTATCCCTTACCCAAAATAAACCATCTCGACTCACTGGCTTGTCCCTGGCTCTGATTGCCCGGCTCCCTAGAGCCGGATATGACAGTATGTCGCAGCCAGAAGAGTTGCCGGCGGCCGTGAGTCGCTGTGGAAATGTACCTTTCTGTCCGGGTGTCAGCGCTGCTAGCATGCCGTTTCCCAGGAGTCACTTCCGGCGCCAGGGCGACGAGCTAAGGTCCATCTCGGAGGCTGTCGACGGGACATTCTTCACCCTGCACGACGCCTCCAACGCGAGACGCTGGCATCCGGGCCGTGCTGAGGAACTCCTGGACTGTCACCCTCACTCTCTGTACCATCTGGAGGACAGTGCCAGGATAGACGTTGCAGGTACACAGCGAGAGAAGCTCCACGGGGTGGATGGAAATCCCGGCAGGGAGTCGAAGTGGGCGACGTCTTTCCCCGCTTCGGAGTCCCGTTCCTGCCGCCATTCCAGTCCGGGAGTTCGCGCCAACCAGAGGACTTCCCCCGACCTGCGCCACGTCACTCGGGATTCCCTTCTAGGAGCCGCAGCTGACAGCAGTTATGTCCGGGGTCGAGTGGCTGTCGCGAGCTCTACTGTGTTTCCTGTCACCACCTTCAGGCATGTGGCGGCGGCAGTGAGATTGATGGTGAGGACTTCAGGGCTACGAAGCTTTCCCGTGCTCGACGCCTTCCTCGTCTCGATCTCCGATCTGGAGCGGCGAATCCTGGGTTTCCCCCTCGCTTCGTCCCCTGGGAGTAGTCGTCGTCACATCGCCGAGTCACCTCTGCACGAACCTCGTCCGGATCCAGTTCTGGGTCATCGTCAGGACCGTTCCTCCCACGCAGCTGTCATCCCTTCGCCTCGTCAGTGTGGAGATTCTACAGCCTCGTCCCCTGAGCCTCGTTCCCCCGCTGTCATTCCTGGACATTCGGGCTGGCTCACCCCGGCTGTTTCCCCCTCCTCCTCGACGCGCTTCCTGACTGCTGTGTGTGCCTGGAATCCCGGCCTGGTGAGCTCTCTGCTGGAGACAACGCGAGCGATCCTCAGACGAACTCCCGGGGGGTCCTCCGTTATCGCCGGGCGGGGAGAGGAAGAAGCAGAATCCACTACAGCAGGCGATACTCAACCTCCAGGGGGCAGGCAAGTCATTGTTTTTTCACACCTGCTTAATGATTTGCTCTGTCACATCCCTGGAGGAGAAGTTCAGGGTCCGCAGCTCCCTGAACTCTCCCCACCTGCTGTAACCTGTATGCCTAATCCCGCATCCTCTGTGTCTCTCTCCGCCGAGCGGTCCCCGGCTCCGGGTCAACGTGGTGGGATATGGAGAGGGCCTGTGGTTCCGCAGCTACATTGCGGACGGAGGAGGGGGACTGACTGCTGCGTGGAGTCTACGCCGACGACTGAGCGTCCCCGGGTCTCCACGGAGGAGCGGTTCGGTCCAGCGGGACGAGATTCTTCTGGCTTCACGCCGAGTGGATCGTCGGCGGGGTCACCTGAGCTGGAGGGATCTCAAGCTGCGCTGACCATCGTGCTGGCTGCGGGGCCCGACGCGGCTAGATGGGAGCCTGACAACGACCTCCTGACGACGGATCCTGGATCTTCGCAGTCCTGGACGGCGTCAGAACCCGAGATCAGGCGAGTGCTCTCCTTTCTTTTCTCTCTTTTTATCCCCGAGCACTTCAGCCCATCTCCAGGGGAGACGAGCAGGGTGCAGCCGTCCGCTGCGTCTGAGCTCGTCTCGCCGGGTTCTGGCGCTGCCGGTGATCCTGATCCCGGTTCTGTTTTCTCTTCTGAGCCTTCTTCCAGGGTCACCGGCAAGGAGTTGCTGTTCCTCGTGGTGCTGGAGGGTCCGGGTTCAATGTTGGAGGTCGGTTCTGGTGCAGTATTCAACGTGGGTTCGCCCGAGACCCAGTCGGGGTCCAACGTGGGTTCGCCTGAGGCCCGATCGGGGTCCGACGTGGGTGCTGCCCCAGTATTGTCCAGGTCCGGTGAGGAGGTGGCCGTTTTCCTGCGGCCTGACGCCCGCCGCCCTCGTCATCGGCTCTCCCCTGAGCCTCTTCCACCGGGATCCGCTCTGATCCTTCGCCCGTCTCAACGGTCCTGGTGGTTGAGTGATGCGGGTCGACGACCCGACCCGCAAAACTTTCGGTTCGGTGATCTGGTTCCCCCCACTGGTCTGTGTTTCCCTCTGGGCAGCCTGGTTCGGCTGCCGGTGGACTGGATTCCTGGGATCTGGGTCCAGAGTTCGCCGTCCGAACATTTCTCTTCCCCTGATTCGCCAGCTGGACAATGGGCGGGGAGATCTCCGGAGCCATCTCGGCTATTTTTGGACTCTGCCTGCCATACACCTCGGGTGTCACTTTTTCTTTTATCGTTATTAAGGTCACTTGGGTGTAATGTCTGTCCTGTTGGTGGATGTGTATTTATAGTGCTGTGCGTTTTCCTTCCCTCGTACCCAGCATTTTATTTTTTGTACCATGTTTTTAGTCTCGTTTTTGCATTGTAGAGTTATGTTTTGTTCCCTTTCAGACCATACTCTGCAGTTGCCCATTCATTCCAGTCACTTTCATTTCTTTAGGTGACTGTGGGTATTTATATATTCATGTGTGTGGGTTTTTCTTTGCCTGCACTCAGTATTTCTTTTTTATGCCCTGTTGGTTCATTATAGAGTCATGTGCCTTGTTTTCCGTAACACCATGCTCTGTAATTGTCCATTTGTTCCAGTCACCCTCACTTTTCTTGGTGACTGTGTGTATGTACTTATATTGGTGCTGTGTATTGTGTTTTCCCTTTATTTGACCATACTCAGCATTTTTTGCCCTGTACCTTTTTGGTGGTTCTTTTTTTTTTTCTTGCTCTGGGTCACGCATGGTTGGTACTCTCTGGGTAGTATGTAACCGGCGTGCTGACCCAGTTCTTCTCCCCATCTGTACCTGGGTTAATTATTCTGTTGTCAGTATTGTATTTGGGTTTTTCTTTCCCGCTACCCTACATTGCCCCATTGGTGTTGTCCTTCCCTTGGCTTCTTCCCCTCCGGTCCGCCTCCCTTCCTCCCACCCTAGGTGGGGGGGGGGGGGGGGGCTGGGATGTTCCTGGTCGTTCAGGAGCCCGACCTTGAGGGAGGGGCTCTGTCACCATGGGTTGAGATGCCGTCTCGGCACTGAGCCCATGTTTTCCCTCATCCCTGCCTCCCATTGAGCAGCGTCTCAGCTGGCCCCCAGCTGGCAGCATTATGGACGGCTGGGGCCAATTAGTCTTCATCAGCTGGGGCGCTGCCAATGAGGATAAATAGGAGCAGCCTCGATGACTCGGGGCTGCGACATAAGCACTGCTAGGCTGAAGCCCCTTCGTCTGGTGTCAGCCTCAACTCCCCTTGCAGCATTCCTGTGTTTGTATCCCGCTGTGAGGATGTACGTCTTGCTACCCCCACGTCCGGTACGAGCTGCTTACCTCTGCGCTGTGCAACCTGTGAGTGTACCTCTGCATGAGTATCTGTGCTCTCCTCATCCCTTATCCCTTACCCAAAATAAACCATCTCGACTCACTGGCTTGTCCCTGGCTCTGATTGCCCGGCTCCCTAGAGCCGGATATGACAGATTTGTTCGGATACCTCCGTGTTTACCTCTCTTTCGTCACTGTTCGCTGCTATGGTGTCTCCATTTGGGATGAGACACACACAGCAGTCGGAGTCCGAGGGTGTGGAGGCCTGGTGGAGAAGACCTAGACCACGGAGTTCCTTTGTAACACTCTGGTTCAAGATGTAATGTTTGGTCATATTCCTTATCTCC
Organism: Pholidichthys leucotaenia; assembly: GCA_020510985.1. NCBI lineage: Eukaryota > Metazoa > Chordata > Actinopteri > Cichliformes > Pholidichthyidae > Pholidichthys > Pholidichthys leucotaenia. Next base: position 39,086,782 of record CM035837.1, on the reverse strand, counting down.
AGAAGGCTGTGGCAACTGTAGCTTGTGTGCTGCATCATATACGGACATTAAACACATGAATATACACTTAGGCATAATTAAAACAACACTAAATGGCACAAAAACACAAAGAGAGAAGGGAGACCACTGCATGTTCATGCGCCACCTAATGGTGAGCCGATGTTCCTGGTGTTTATATGCTGGCCAAGACTCACTCCCATACAGAAGTACACTCAGTACACATGTCTCGTATACTCTTGCTTTGAGATTCAGGGAAAGATGTTTAGTCTTCTAAACCCCTGTCTGCAGGTGACCGAATGTTAATGAGGCTCTGCCAATGTGAACATCCAATTCTTTGTCAAGTGTATTGTCACGAGTGACAGTTGACCCAAGGTACAGTATATGAACTCCTTTGCCACTGTTAAAGGTGTATCATTGATGGTAATAACTGGATCTACAGGAACATTCTGTGTGAGCACGACAGTTTTACTGAGACTGATGCGCAGGGCAAACTCATTGCGTGCAGCAGCAAAGGAGTTGCAAAAATCTTGTACCCCTTTGGGTGAGTGAGCCACAAATGCAGCGTCATCAGCATACAAAAACTCACGGACAAGCACTTTGCAGATTTTGCTCTTGGTCATCAAGTGGAGAAAATATGGCACAACCGTGACATTGCCAAGAACTGGACGTCCCTCCAAAATTGATGACGAGAAGAAAACTGGTCAGAAAGGCTGCAAAGAGGCCAACAGCAAAACTGAAGGAGCTGCAGAAATTTCTGGCAAGTACTGGCTGTTTAGTACATGTGAGAACAATCTTCCGCCTTCTTCTTCTGCGGCTGTGGCACAGGTGTAGTGTAGCCGACTACTGATCGGAGGGTCAGGGGTTCGATTCCTGCTCTGTCTGCAGACTACATGTTGAAGTGTCCTTGAGCAAGACATTGAACCCCCATTTGCTCCTGGTGGGTCAGGCCAGCGCCTGTGTATGGCAGCTCTGCCGCCATCAGTGTGTGAATGGGTGGATAGCAGGATCTGTAAAGTGCTTTGGTCATCTAGAGATGAGGAAAAAGTGCTATATAAGTGAACAACATTTACCATTTTCATATGTCTGGGCTTTGGGGTAGGGTGGCGAGACAGAAGCCTTATCTTACGAAGAAAAACATCCAAGTCCAGCTACACTATGCAAAAACACATTTGAAATCTCCCAAATGCATGTGGGAAAATGTGTTATGGTCAGATGAAACCAAGGTTGAACGTTTTTGGCCATAATTCCAAAAGATATATTTGGCGCAATCACAATGCTGCTCATCACCAAAAGAACACCATACCTAAAGTGAAACATGGTGGTGGCAGCATCATGCTGCAGTTCTAAATACCAGTCAGTGTTGGCGCAAAACCTTCAGGCTTCTGCTAGAAAGCTGAAGATGAAGAGGAACTTCATCTTTCAGCACTACAATGACCCAAATCACACATCTAAATCAACAAAAGAATGGCTTCACCAGGAGAAGAATAAGGTTTTGGAATAGTCCAGCCAGAGTCCAGACCTCAGTCCAATCAAACATCTGTGGGGTGATCTGAAGAGGGCTGTGCACAAGAGATGCCCTTGCAATGAGACAGATTTGAAGCATTTTTGCAAAGAGTGGGCAAATATTGCCACATCAAGATGTGCCACGCTGCCAGACTCCTACCCAAAAAGACTGAGCGCTGTAATAAACGCCAAAGGTGCTGCGACAAAGTATTAGTTTAAGGGTGTGCATATTTATGCAAACAGGTTATTGCAAGTTTTTTTTTTTTTCCCCCCTTAAAAGGTTTCAGTTTGTTTTTCAATTGGGTTGAACAGGTTATAGGTCACATTAATGGTGGAAAAAGTTTTGAAATGATTTATCTTGGTCTCATTTTTTTTACATCACAAAAACCTGGCATTTGAACAGGGGTGTGTAGACTTTTTATATACACTGTAAGTGAACCTTTAAAGCAAAAAAAACAAAAAACAAAAACAGAGACATGAGACATTTGAGTGATTTAGCTCTTGATGTGTCTTGTAAGTCATAAAAACATGTTACAGACATGTTCTTAAGACAAAAAAAAACTTGATTTTTGGCAGTGTCACTTTAAGTTATCATGTTTACAACAATTATGGAAAATATGTAATGTTCACAGTTATTATTATTATGGGTTTGTAATGATGCCAAGTGCGGGTCTATACCGTGCTCGGGTCTTTGTGGTTTTCCTCTTTTATATATTTGTAATTAGTCATGATTTTTCGTTCATTATGTTTCGTGCTTTTATTTTGACAGCTCAGCTGGTGACTTCTGGCTGTCAAGCTTTTTCAAGTTGTCACAGCTGTTTGTGTCTTGGTTAATTACTTTCACTCCACACCTGATTGAGGTTTGAGTTTTGTACAACTATTTAAGTTAGCTGGCGAGGTTTATTCCTCGCAGCAACCTCATCTTGTTCTGACTGGACTCCCCATCCCTGATTTCAGTCTTTCTTCTGCATGTCTTTATCCTCGCCTGTTTTAAGTAAGTTACCTTTTGTGGTTTTTCTGTATTTGTATTTTTCTGTAGACACACTTCGTGGTCCTTTTTTTGCCTTTTGTAAGTTGCCTTCAGTGCTGTTATTGTGTTTATTTCTTATTAAATGAGCAAACTCACTGCAGGTGAATGGTGCCTTATTTCTGCCCTGAAAGGGCTCAATTATGACAGTAGGTCGCTGCCCGTAGGTGCCAGCGGCAATGGGTTTGCATTTTTCTTTTTTGCTTTTCCCTTTTTGCACTTACCTTTTTCGTTGCTGGACTGAGTGGTTGTCAACATGTTTCCAGCGCCCATAGGAGGAGGGCAGCCGGGGGTCCCAGCATGGATGAGCAGTGGGCAGCTGAGTTCATCCGGGGCCATGTTGCTGAAGGTCTCACCTCCCATGGCCCGAAGAAGGTTCTGGAGAGCGTGGTAGCAGCAGTCTGGATTGTGGAGGCGCATCCCGGTTTAGATAATTATCCCAAGTTCGCCGAGCTGCTGGCCACCGTCTCCACTCTCCAACAGCGATTTCCGGGTTGGCGATTGGATCATCACCGGCCCAAAGATGTCGCCTCCTGGTGCAGAACTCAACTCCTCCCCATGACACAGCTGTACCGAAGCGGATGGAGGAGAGTTACCGGGTCCAGTCGCCGCAACTTCCCCACCATTACCCAGCCACAGGCCTCCAGAGGAACTCCTCTGTCTTTCAGCCAGCAGAACTATTATCGCCATGTCAGAGAGGAACAACAGCAGCTTCAGCCTTTAGGGTCTTCTCACCGGCTGTCTCATCAGCTCCCTATCCCTGGGTTGTCACAGCTGTTTCCCCCTCCTCCACGGCGCCTTCTCCGGCTGCTGAGAGCTCAACTGATTCTCCCTCGGCTCCGCTCGTCATCGTGTCTACAGGGGCGGCTCGTCCATGTTCTCCTGAGGGCCCCATGATCACTGCAGTCATGGAAAAGGAAGAAGCTGGGCTTGCTGCAGCAGGAACCATCATGCCCTGGGAAAACAGGCAAGTGCTTTTTCATTCTGTTTCACCATCTGATGAATTACCTTGCCTGATTCCCGGGTTGAGGCTCGGTTTATGCAGTCCATTGGGTCCTCACCACCTGCTGCAGTCACCAAGACCTTACCTGCTTCCTCTGTGTCTCCTCCAATACCTCCCCGAGTGTCTGCCGGTTCCAGGATTAAGCCACCAGAAGGAGGAGCCTGCAGCCCTGGAGAGCCTGGTTCCAGCCCTGCAGCCATGGTACAGACAGAGGAGGAGGGCTGTCTGCAATCCAGAGCCTCAGCCAATGAAGAAGCATCCCTGGGGTTCACCCATGCAGAGTTCAGCCCCAGCAGGAAGTGAATCTCCTGTCACCACGCCGGGCGAGCCACCTGGGTGGGAAACATCACCAGGGGTTTCCGGGACTGCAGAGACCATCATGCCTGGTGTTGGGGCTGCCACAGCAGAGCTCAAGCTGGACCTCCAGGGGGCCGGGCACGAGACATCGTCATCCGGATCAACGGAATCCTGGACGGCAGTGGAACTTGAGCTCAGACAAGTACTCTCCTTTGTTTTCATTGTTTCAGTATTGGAGAGATCTTGTCTGGCTCTGTGTGGGGAGAGCCAGGTGCTGCCGTCAGCAGCACCTGAGCTTGCCTTGCCAGGTTCCGCTGCTGTCGGTGACCCTGACCCTGTTTCTCTTCCTCTTTTACTTGAGTCTTCTCTCAGGGTCATTGAGAATGATCCCGTTACACCAGGGGTCTCCTTGGGTTCCGGTCCGCTGCCTGAGGTCTTCGTGGGTTCAGCTCCTCCCACCAAGGTCGTCGTGGAAGCGCCGTCCCAACCCGGGACCTCCGAGGATGCAGTTCCTCCTCAGTCTGGGTCTCTGTGGGTGCTGCGCCCCAGCTTAAATCCCATATGGGTGTGGGACTCCAGTGTGTGCCCACTGTGGGTTTTACACTCCAGCTTGGGGGCCATCATGGGTGCAGCTCTGCCTAGGTCCGGGTCCACTGAGGGTGCTGCAATGCCTCAGCCTGGGGCCACCGAGTGTACTGCAACGCCTCAGCCCGGGGCCACCGAGCGTGCTGCAACGCTTCAGCCAGAGGTCACTGAGGGTGCTGCAACACCTCAGCCCGGGTCCACCAAGGGTGCTGCAACGCCTCAGCCCGGGGCCACCGAGGGTGCTGCAACGCCTCAGTCTGGGGCACCAAGGGTGCTACTGTGCCTCTGTCCAGGGCCACCGAGGGTGCTACTACGTGTCAGTCCGGGGACACCGGGGGTGCTGTGCTGATGCCCAAGGTTGCTGTGGGTCCCCTGTCTTCATCGGGTTCCATCATGGTTCTTCCTCCGCCATCTTCCTCAGCGGGTGCCCATCGTCTGGGTCCGGGGGGTCGGTGGTGAGCACTGGTTCTAGCCGCCGTCTTCAGGAGGAGGTGTGTGGAGCTCCACGACCCGCTGGCCCAGAGACATGGGGAGACCACCCGAGCCTTCTCGGTTGCTTGGGTGGCTTCGGTACCCTGGAAGACCACCCAAGGGACTCATTCATTCATTTTGGTGGTTTTGGAGACCTGGTAAGCTGCCCGACCTTTTCCACCTGATGGTTGGGTGGAGCCGGGACTCCAGGAGGCCACCTGATCTATTGTTTAACTTGTTTTGCTTGATTTTTTGTGGCCTTTTTGGTTAGTTTTGTGTTCTTGTTTGTTTTGTTGGGTTTGTGTCTCTCCCTCCATGCCTGGCTCCCTCACCACCTGCCCAGGGTCTGTTTTTTGGAAGTCATTCCTTTTTTTTGGGGGGGGGGGGGTTATTTCTTCCTTTGTTGTTACGGTGGTAATGATGCTGAGCGCGGGTCTGTACAGTGCTCGGGTCTTTGTGGTTTTCCTCTTTTATGTATTTGTGATTAGTCATGATTTTTCATTCATTATGTTTCATGCTTTTGATAGCTATTTTGATAGCTCAGCTGGTGACTTCCGGCTGTCAAGCCTTTTCACGGTTGTCACAGCTGTTTGTGTTTTGGTTAATTACTTTCACTCCACACCTGTTTGATGTTTGAGTTCTGTACAACTAGTTAAGTTCACTGGCGAGGTTTATTCCTCACAGCAACCTTGTCTTGTTCTGACTCGAATCCTCATCCCTGATTTCAGTCTTTCTTCTGCTTAGGTCTTTATCCTCACCTGTTATATGTAAGTTACCTTTTGTGGTTTTTCTGTATTTGTATTTTTCTGTAAACGCACTTCGTGGTCCTTTGTTTTGCCTTTTGTAAGTTGCCTTCTGTTATTGTGTTTATTTCTTATTAAATGAGCAAACTCACTGCAGGCGAATGGTGCCTTATTTCTGCCCTGAAAGGGCCCAATTGTGACAGGGTTAGTTTCAAGTTTGTGTTAATTCAATTATTTGCCAGAGTGGTGGCCTAGTGGTTAAAAAAGGTACTTCCTGCCTTCTAGTTTGGTGCTCAGCATAATAGAATGTTAATAGAATGGAAGGAAAGTTGTTTACCCAGCCACTGGGGGAACACAAGCCACTGTACTCCTTGTGCTGTTCTCATGCCCAAATAAATGAGGAGGGTTGTGTTAGGGAAGGCATCCGGTGTAAAAAATCCTTGCCAAATAGACATGTGGAACATCGCAATATCAGGTGATAATATGTTGTGGCGACCCCAAAAGGAAGCAGTCAAAAGAAGAAGAAAAAAGTCTCTCTGTTATCCTTAGTTACGATCTGCTGCTTTACCTTTTGTTATTACACTCGTCAACACCAAGTTTATTGCCTAAAATTTTTTTTAGCTGATTTAGAACAATTTTGATGTGCTGAATCCAAAAATCACATTGGTTTTGCTCAATCAGGTCAACTTTTTGAATTATGGTCACATGTTGTTTTATACGGTTTTTTTTACATGTACGGGTATTTTCGCTTTATATGATGCAAAATTCTTTTTTGTCTTGAAATTCTCTGAATTTTGAACAATGATGACATAACATTCAATTTACATGTACTTACCTTTATATAAAGGTAAGTACAGGTAAGTAAAGGTGTGAATGTACTTACCTTTATATAAAGGTAAGTACATGCACACTACTAAGTAAGTACAGGTTTTTACTTAGCACCTGATCGAGAGAAACAGATGTCAATTTCGGATTCAGTGGAGCAAAATTGTCTTAAATCAGTTAAAAAAACACAGACAACTTACAAAAAAAATATTTTTGTAACCCTGTGTTATGTAACCTCCTCCTCAGTCTGATTCCTCTCGCCTATGTCCCCACCTGTTTTCCTTTGTGTGATTAGTTTTGGTTTAAACTCAGTCTGTTCTTTAAGAATCTGTACACCTTTACAGAAGTACGGTTTGCCCTTCTGTCCCAGCCGGTCTCTCTAAGGTTTGTTTTTGTCATGCCCTCCATGGCACCTTCATGTTTATTTCCTTTTGTGTTTAACTTCAGTTTAGGTTTGTTACCCCATCAGCCTTTTTAGAGGCTGAGAGGTCAAAACTATACTTCTAAGGGTGCTTTCTCACCTAACCCGCGTGGTCTGGACATTCAGGCTTTTCAGTTTGGTTTAACAAAAATTTTAGGTGTGAAACCTCCCCTGAACAATGGTGTGGACCCAAGAGCCGAAACGGTGCGGTAAAAATGGGTGGTCTCAGTTCAGATCAAACTGAACCTTGGTCCGGTTTGTTTAGCGTGTGAAAGCAGTTGTAGGAACAATTAATTATAAGGGTGATAAGGTACAAGGATTATTTACTTTATACTTAGAGGTGTGGGTGTGTGGAAATGGAGATTTACTTCGTGACCACAAACACTCACAAACAAGAGGAAAAACACTCATAGGGGCACCAGTCCAAACTTGGACAATTTATTAATAACTAATCCTTGAGCCTTTCATTAACCAGTCTCAATATTCGTGAATTCTTCTGCCGTGACACAGAAAAGCACACACACAAAAGAAATCAAGCAGAAACTTCTCTATACCGTTAACAGTTTTAATAATCAAACTTAGGTTAAATGAATAACATTCAATTGATTTGTAAGCAGGTGAAATGATCAACAAGGCTGAAGGAAAAATGTATGTAAACAGTTCCACCAACGAAATCCTAGTTCTTCTGACGTCGTGGTATGTGGATGAGGCAGTCTCGAGGGAAAAAGTTCAAAAATTACTATCAGTCTACTTTAACGGTGAGTTAAGGAAAATCAATAGAAAAAGTTCGGCAGAATAAACATGGTGTCTGAGGAGAAGGAAAAACAACGTTTTGGAGTTTTACTCCAGTAAGAAGGGTTGAACTCAACAAGAAAAGATGATCTCTCCTCAGATACCAGAAAAAAAAAACAACTTAACTTCAAGACAATGAAAGACAACTTTAGAGAACACAAAACTTCTGAAACCGACAAAAACTGAACTACTAGGGCATTTCTCTCTATTTTACTGAGCACTGTCCTTTGGTCATAACCTATGACTGGCAGCAGGAAGAACCAATTATCGGCTATCGTGGGAGATTTGAATGGGCTATGGTCCAATAAGAAAGCGGTCCTTTGTCTGTAACTGACCAACAGAATAAAAGAGGGCGTCGTCCAACAGAGATGGCCTGGGGATTGGCTGGTACCAGTCAGATGACTGGCATAAGTTTTCAGCAGACAAACACACATTTACTGTGAAATTCACATTATATACTTAATATAAAATCTAAGCTAACTTCAGTGATTCATGACTAACTTTCAGTGAGCATGCACTTTTATAAACTTGTCCTTCTATAATTAACATGCATTAGAATAAGGTTCATTAAAGCATTTTCAAACATGCAACACATTCAAAATAAATGATTAATGAAACATTTCAAACCCATCATTGTCCAACACAGAGGCAGTCATCTTCAACAGTGTTCTGAGCAGTATTTCCTGGAACAATATCAAAGTCATGAGGAGAGAGGATTATTTCAGATAAAACCAAAATCCCAATGTTAATTAGATTCAACATGTTCCTGAGTTGAACAGAAGGGGGCAATGTTGAGCTGTGGATAATTCCTAGAGACCTGTGGAATTCAGGTCAAGGGATCTGGGATGTCTCAAACAGTACTTGAAGCATAAAACTGCCTGGTTGGGGAGGAAGTTACGGGATTTATGATTTGCAGACTAATCCATTCCTGGCACAAAATGGGATCCTTATCGTCCCTTTTACCATGAAATGTGTTTTCAAACTGTGGTTCTTTGGTGAAAGAAACAATTCTTGACCAGACTTTTGGGTGAAACAATTTCTTTAAGGTGAAGAGTGATTTTTTTGATACTACACAGTTTTCATAAAGGTTCAGACTTTCGGACAAAACACAGGAAGCAAAGGTTGCATATGCGGGAAAATAATCTGCAAGAGTACACGGGAAGAAGAAGAGACCCAGCATTTAATTGAAATATGGCTGATAGTGGCATAAATAGTCAAATGAAGAAAAAATCATTAAAATGGAGAAACTCACCAGATATTCTCGGAGCAGATGCAACAGAGTTTAATGAAAAAAAAATAGATGAGCAATGCCACCTGAAAATAAGTCTGTGCTAACAACTATAGACTGTATGCTAACACAAACATCATCATGGCAATACGCAGGTGTGTCACCTAAAGTTGCTTTGTTCGCTTGAATAAGGACCAGTGTGAAACCAAACCAAATGTAGACACTGTGACAAAACATGAACGCTGGTGCGGACTCTCAGGTGTGAAAACACCCAGTCTCTCCAGCGTGTGCTAGGTCTGCCCTGGGGTTTCCTCCCAGTGGGAAGCATCCAGGAGACATCTGGATTCGATGCCCCCAAACCACCTCAACTGGCTCCTTTAAAAAATTTAACACCTGCAATATACACTTTGAAGTAATCCTTCACCCTACTGTTTCGGCCCAACTGAGCCAAGGACAGAATTGCCTATTTTACCCAGGATCTCAAGTCCATTTCGACTCTACCGTCAAGGTGGATGAACCTATAGTCATTATTGTCCATAGGCAAGGTAGACTTCCACCAACAAAGTCTTTTCCGCTCTTAGGAAAGGTACACTGACACTTATATCCCAGGCCAGGATCTGAACCCATGACACTGTGATCTAAATCCTGGCACTCTACCTGAGACAATGAGGAATTCCTCTACTAGCACTGAGCTATCTATTAGTGAAGGTGAACCTTGAGGTGTCAGGAAACTGCACCATTGACTATGGAGGAAGGATCCATAACACTACCCTAACCCTGACGAAGTAATAATTAGTAGCTAACATGTACCATAACTCATACTCTAACCATATATAATGGATAAAGTAAGTTATTTGCGAAAATGGAAGTAAAGAGGAAGCAGCAGGATTTGACTCTGAGACTAATGCATGTGAGAGCAGTTTTTAATCCCTTCCCCCACATTTCACCTTTCTCTGTATGAGGAGTTGAGTAATTTTAAAACTGTGAAATGCACCAAAACATGGTTTTATTTAGCGAATGCAAAGTCCTTAAGCCAAGCAGTTGCCTCCTGGTTTGCTGTATGGAGGGTGTGTAATCCTCCTTCCAGTCTTTGGAGCGGGCAAGCCTCTATGATGTGTTCCATTGTTTGCTCCTCTCCACATGCGCACAGTGGGCTAGGGCTACTGCCCCATCTGTAAAGGCTGGCCAAGCAGGGATCAGTGGGCAATGGATCAGCGTTCTCGTCGCGCCCTCCGCCAGTACCCGGGCTCGCCTGGGGAAGCTAATGATCCTACCAGCAGACTAAATTCGAAGAGACGACGCCTCTGTGCCAAGTCAAAGAAGAATCCTAGTCACAGTCCTAAAGCCGAAAGCAAACCAAAACATGGTGATGTCAGCGTTCTGAAACAGCCAACCAAGTCACACTGGGAGGGCTGAATGTAACAAATTACTTCTCTTCACGTAGCTGGTGAACCTGTTGCTTTGATTAAACCAGGCTGCAAACTGCTTAAACAATGGCCACAGTTACATGGGCAAAATTTCATCAATCTGATTACAATTCAGATCAGAATTTTACTGTTTACATGGATCCTGAAAAAGCTGATCTGATTAGGATGTGCGTTCCCATGTGTCACATGTTTGAATGGAATAAATCATTTTGACATGCGCACGTCGACATTTCAACATTCCGATAAATAGTAGAAGAAGAAGCAACTTCCGGTGTTAGCAAGCCCTGCTTCGTGTCGAAATTGACTTTCATTCATTCATTCATTCATCTTCTTCCGCTTAATCCTTTTCGGGTCGCGGGGGGGCTGGAGCCTATCCCAGCATCTTTGGGCGAGAGGCAGGGTACACCCTGGACAGATCGCTAGTCCATATATCCAGTCGAAATTGACTTATATTGTGTTATTCAGACTGTACTTTTGCTTCTGCTGGTCTCCATAATGAAGCTACAAGTACATACTTCTGCATATGACGAACAGAGGGAGACAGCAGGATGATACAGACCAGTTTTGTTTTACTCCCACTATGTTTTCCGCTAGCTGCTGCTAAGGCAGTAATATGTCACGTCGACGTGCGGCTGGTGTACAGACATGCGCAGTAAACATATTTTCTGCTCTACATTCGGAATAAGTGTTTTCATTCGCACCATTCGAATTAACTATCGGCATAACCCACCCCTCTCAATCGGAATGAAATTTTGATCCGAATCAGCGTGATCGGGTTAGAATATTCAGATTGGCGTTTACATGAAGCATTTTTATTCCGATCAGGCTTTTAACCGAGTTACTTCCATGTAAACATAGCCACTGTGAACTTTTTTGACTTCTGAAGAAAAGCTTACTAAAGAAAGCTCAAGAACCACTTCATTAGAACATGATTAGAACATTGCAAGACATTCCATTGAAAAATGCAAACTGCAGTATATGTAACAGCACACCTCAAACTTTGCTTGTTCTCCTCTGAAGATCCCAAAGCTCTTGCTCAAGTGTACAGGAAAACGGTTACAGCAAGCAGGTGCACATATCAGATCAGTGGGAAAAAGTTCAGTTTTAGGAAAGCAAAACTCAAACTGATTCACTCATAATTAAAAACAAGCAGACATCATGTTTAGTTATTTTAATTTTAATTTAATTTAATTTGTAAGATGAGTGAAGTGTTCAAGCTATCAATGTTCTCAAGAAAAGTTTTCTGACATCAGTTTGTAAAACCCTAAACAATGTAAATACAGGAGAATCATTAATTATTAATCCCTATCTTAAATCTCAAACGTGCATAGGTGCGTGCGAGCTGGTGTGTGTGTGTGTCCGTGGTTTCGTTGCTCTCCGGTGCAACCATCAAATGCAACTGGAGGCAATACCCTATAAACACAGAAACACGTACACACATACACACACTCAGCCCATTCGCCTCTGACTGAAACAAACAAGACAAACAAACACACACACTCCCGCCATCGCCATCCGGCTGCTTTCTGCCGTAACGAGGTGCAATCAACACGCAACGCTGACCAACACACACACACGCACGCACGAGCGCGCACGCACACACACACACACACACACACACACACACACACACACACACACACACAGAGGCTGGTTGAAGGATGAAGTGAGCCTCTGATTGCAGAAGAGTTACACAGTGTTGACTTGTTCCTGTGTGTGTGTGTGTGGGGGGGGGGGGATGCGTGTGTGTTGACCTCATACTGCCATGATGTCACATCCATAACAGTTGCACTAACAGCAGTGCTCTTCTTACATTCTTAAAAGCTTCTCACATTTACGGAAAAAAGCATTAAAAAAAAAACCTAGAAAATTTCCATTTCCCAAAGATAACGCATTGTGAATGCTTGCTTTATAAACTATAGCAGCTTAAAGGTGAAGGTTGTAGTTTAAAAGCAAAGTAGTGTAAGCTGAATAATTAGCACAAAACCCGAAACAGCTTTAACCTGTCTAGTGTTAGATTAAAGGTGGAAATAGCTGAAAATTGACAAAGTTAGTTTAAAAGGTAAAATTGCTGAAAGCTGAACATTGTTACCTTAAAACCTATAGCAGTTAAAAGTTGGATAAATATAACTTTATAATGCCAAATAAAAGTTTAATGCTGATAATGGCCTAAATTTTCACAGCGACAGTACAAAATAGCTTAAGTTGAAAAAAGTTAAAGCTAAAGTAGCTTAAAGTGATAGGGTACAACGTTAGAAGAAAAGCTGTCGGGATTTAAAGTTGAACATAGCTTAATAATCTCTCTCTATATAAAAGGGATTCTGCAGTGTGGGTATGTGGGTATGATGTGGCAAAATTTTGTCCCCCTACTAACTCAGAAGCCACTTGACCTTTCATCTCTCATCTCTTGCATGGCAATGCTAGAATACTTGAAGAGTGCGCCTGACAAGTTTTACTGACCGCGTTGCCAAAAACTGTTAATTTTCCACTCAAAAAAACAATATTAATCTTGAGATTTTGCCATCAACTTTCACTGTACCACGTCTTCCCCTGGAGGCTCTTCTCTGCAACTGCAGCCAAAGACTTCCAATTCCCCAAACTGCAAAATACACACTTATTAATGTTTTGCATGGTGATGCCACAGTACCTGACATGGTTTCACTGACTACTTGACCATAAAACAGCTCAAAGGTGACCTTTTTTAACCGACCTTTACCGGTGGAAGTGTACACTAGATAAGAATTAAGCGCACCTGACACAGTCGGCGGAGTTTAGGATTTGCGGGTCTCTTCACAATACAGGTGGTGTGGACTGATGGGGAGCTGGATGTGTTTGTGCATTAGCAAAATGGGTTTCTGCTGTGTCCAGTTGGATGGGCAACTGCCGACCTCCACCCTCATTCAGTGTGGCCTGCCAGTCCATTTCCAAAAATCTATTATTTATTTATATCACGTTTTATCATATTTGAAACTGCATTCATAAATGCAATTATAGTGTCTGCCAGCAGAGAGAGGGCTAATCTAAACCTAGGTGATGCTCTCTGCAAGTGGTTGAGCAAGAGATTGAGTGACAGGCATTAACAGGCTGTAAACAGCAGTAAATGTACATGATAGGCTGCTTTTAAACAACAATAAATGCTACAGCTCTTCAGTACTGATGGCCAGCGCAAGCCTCAATGAAGCTCTGAGGCTTTCAAAGCTTGCAGGCTTCATTCTAACTAAGAACAGTGACGTGGCTATCATGCATGTTCTTACATACTATTACTAGTTTATTGCTGTTTTAGCAGAGTGGTGGCTTAGAGATAGAGCATCCGCCTCACAACTGTGGGTTCAAGGCTAGGTCATACCAAAGACCATTATAAAAATGGTGCTTTACACCTTCTAGCTTGGTGCTCAGCATAATAGAATGGGGAAAGTAAAGTTAACACACAGAGCTGCCAGAGGACTGACCTCCCACTGTAGCTTTTACTGCTTACAGTAGCTGTGTGGCCTTGGGTCAGAGAAACGGAGACAGATGCCACATCGTGTCCCACATGCTGTGGAAGCGAATTAACTTAACTTATATAATTTTCCCTTTGTTTTAACCTACTGTTATTATGATGGGTTGTACTATAATTACCTCCGCCAAGGAGGTAATGTTTTTACTGGGGTCTGTCTGTCTGTCTGTCTGTCTGTTACCAACATATCTCAAAAAGTTATGATCGGATTTTGACGAAATTTTCAGGAAAGGTGTGTAATGCCACGGGGAACAGATGATTACATTTTGGTGATGATCTGAGAGTGCATACCTCCACCAAGGGCTTTGTTTGTATTTGTGCAGCAGGATTACACAAAAACCACTGGATGGACTTGGATGAAATTTTCACCAGAGGTGGTTCTTGGCCTAGAGAGGAACCCATTATATTTTGGTGATGATCTGAGAATGCATACCTCAGCCAAGGCTCTTCTCACAGTGTGTCAGCCACAATACTCCAAAACTAATGCACAGACTTTGATGCAATTTTCACCACAAGTGGCTCTAGGCCTACACACAAACTCATTACATTTTGGAGGGGATCCATGAGAGACTGAAGGAGCCTTGGCGGAGGTATGCGCTCTCTGAGTGCTTTTCTAGTTTATAAATGCCACATTTCCCAGTTTCAGGTTTTTTTTTTACTTCACCCTTCCATAATGTTGGTGTCCAAAACTCTGAACAAATATTATAAAATTACTGATCCAACAATAGAAAAAGGATTCCATGGGATTCCATGGACCGTTCTGTAGGGTAACTAATTAAGATGGGAATGACTGATGTGAGTACAAATTAGCCACTTAACATCTCAACACGTCTAAAATGTTCATCAGTGCAGCAAGTTTCCTTATGATAACCTTGCTATCGCTCTTTCTGTATTATTATGTTTAATGCATGCCAGATGCATTGTGTCACTGGTGTATATCTGTCAGTATGTGGATGAAATTTGCTTGCTACTGCTATTGTAGTCCCACCACCCTTAAACACTGCATGCCATATTCAACTAGAAAAGCACTTGGAGAGTGCAGACCTCCGCCAAGCGTCACAGTTCCCCCCCATACAGTGTTTGTGTGTACGTTTTCAGATTCCTTGACCATGAAAACATATGACTAGCAATTGGATTGACAATGATAGGATTAGTGATTCAGTAGTTATTCAAGAAAATGGCATTTTCTGTAATGGCGGCCACAGTTCCCCCCATACAGTGTTTGTGTGTACGTTTTCAGATTCCTTGACCATGAAAACATATGACTAGCAATTGGATTGACAATTATAGGATTAGTGGTTCAGTAGTTATTCACGAAAATGGCATTTTCCATAATGGCGGCCACAGTTCCCCCCATACAGTGTTTGTGTGTACATTTTCAGATTCCTTGACCATGAAAACATATGACTAGCAATTGGATTGACAATGATAGGATTAGTGGTTCAGTGGTTATTCGCGAAAATGGCATTTTCCGTAATGGCGGCCACAGTTCCCCCCATACAGTGTTTGTGTGTACGTTTTCAGATTCCTTGACCATGAAAACATATGACTAGCAATTGGATTGACAATGATAGGATTAGTGGTTCAGTAGTTATTCAGGAAAATGGCATTTTCCATAATGGCGGTTTTCTTCTGGACGGTGATCCGGATCATCCCCAAAATTTAATCAGTTCTTCCTTGTACCATTTCCAACAATGCCTGAAAGTTTCATCGAAATCCGTCCAAAACTTTTTGAGTTATCTTGCTAACCAACAGACAAACAAACAGACAGACAGACAAACCACGGTAAAAACATAACCTCCTGGCGGAGGTAACGAGCATCAATGCTAGTGTTGAATAAAAGATTAATGCTGAAGTGGTTTAAATTTGCCAAACGATAGCATAAAGGCCAAAATACCTAAAGTTGAGGGAAGTTACCTTAAAATGCTAGCTTAAAAGCTAAAATGGCTTAACAAAACGATACCATATGGACCACTTGCAGAGTGTAAATGGCGTTCATTCATATAGCGCTTTTTCTCATCTCTAGATGACCAAAGCACTTTCCTGCTATCCACCCATTCACACACTGATGGCGGCAGAGCTGCCATGCACCAGTGCTGACCTGACCCACCGGGAGCAACTGGGGGTTCAGTATCTTGCTCAAGGACACTTCAACATGCAGACAGCAGACAGAGCAAGAATCAAACCCCTGACCTTCCGATCACTAATCGGCCACACAACACCTGTGCCACAGCTGCAGGTGTAATATAGAGTGATTTACTTCTGCATTCCGGTCCGCCCGCAGCTCCGGTTCCACTTCCATTA
The DNA here is from genome assembly GCA_020510985.1 of Pholidichthys leucotaenia. NCBI lineage: Eukaryota > Metazoa > Chordata > Actinopteri > Cichliformes > Pholidichthyidae > Pholidichthys > Pholidichthys leucotaenia. The sequence continues at coordinate 39,070,660 of CM035837.1, read as the reverse complement.
TATTTCCCCATTCCCTGGTGATTTCTTGTCAATAAATCAATTTTATCACTTTCACTTATTATTGTACATATTGGAAATAGTGTGCGGGCAGATAATGTTTCCTTTAAAAAGTTCGTATTTCAGATTTTGATTGTTTTTGTAACCATACAGGGCTGTTTAATAGTTCACCTGTCTTGCTAAAAAGTGATGAGCCACCAGAAACTGATTGGCTCACTATGGGAGTGCGCCTCGCTCGGCTAAAGCCGTTTCATCTTGGTTTCTGGTTCAGATTCTGATTAAATAACATATTTATAAGTTATAACAGTCCTTTGAGACTATTTTACAAGTGTGACAGTGCAACTTACAATATTAAATTCACAATTTAACCCCAAACAACTAAATCAAATAATTTTTAAAGCATGAAAACGGTTTCTTTTTTTGTATGGTTTGGGAATCCCTCTCAGTATATTTACACTCAGACTTAAAAGACAAAAAGGAATCGTCATGGGGGGTTTGTGTGTGGATGCGAGGGTGGTGTGTTGATGTGAACAGTGACAAAGAGAATGGGAATTACAAAGGCTTTTATGTTAAGGCAGCACACAGAGAAGGCTGACCGGGTGATATTATTTTAAGAGCAGAGGTGCCTGAGATCTGTTACTCTTTTGTTGCTTGTGTTTCTAGAGAAATGTGAGGGAGAGTTGAATAAAGCCTGATAGGATCTGGACCTCTCTGCCTGGTTATTCCTCTCTCCACACTGGTGACCCTTGACGCACAATGGAATGCGAGGCGAACACCCCGGAGATGACCCGGACGGGAAGTACCAGCAACGCATGTGCCATTTTGGTCAAACTCCCAGACTTTTGGCTACACGACCCGAAGTCTTGGTTCCTCCACACCAAGGCCCAGTTTGCGCTCCGGGGAGTAACGGCAGATGACACCAGATACTACTACGTGGTCACAGCGCTGGATGCACACACAACTAAGCAGGTGGTGAGCCTGCTCCAACAGCCCCCAGCCCATGACAAATATGGCGCTCTCAAAACCGAGCTGAACCAGTGCTATACGCTCTTGGACTGTGAGAGAGCGGAGAGGCTCCTGATGCGCTCTGAGTTAGGAGAAGGGTCGGCGGTCGAATTGATGGAGAAGATGCTGGCATTGATGGGCACAGATGACGGGCATTTCCTCTTTGCTCACCTTTTCCTCCGGAACCTCCCGACAGCGGCCAGAGTGGTCCTTGCCAATTCGCCGCTGCTGGCCGCGCGCAACTACCGGGCGCTAGCCCAGGAGGCAGATCGGATTATCCTCTCTACCAGAGCCCTCACAGTGAACGCAGCGGCGTCGGAACCCAGCGAGACGGCCAGCGGAGGCAAGGAGCCAGTGATGGTGACTGCAGCGGGGGCCAAGAAGCACCAGAGAGACACGCTCTGTTTCTACCACCGCCGTTTTGGAGAGGACGCACGCTGATGCATGCCACCGTGCCAATTCAAGCATTTGGGAAATGCCAGGACCGGCTGTCGGTAGCAGCTGTGACCGCCGGTGAAGCAAGCAGGCTGCTCTATGTGGCAGACTCACGCTCGGTAGACGGTTCCTCCTGGACTTCGGCTCCCAAAAGAGCCTCATCCTGCCATCCTATGCCGACCGGCTGGCGGGAACTAGCGGCCCAGAACTGATGGCCGCAAACGGCTCAGACATAAAGACTTTTGGTGAGACGACGCTGACTGTATCCTTGCATGGCCGTACATACCAATGGACATTCGTCATAGTGGCATGCAGCTTCCCCATCTTAGGCGCTGATTTTTTGTGTGCACATGGATGGAGTCGATGTTGCTAACAGATGCCTGATTAGCGCAATGTCTTTTGATTCTCTCCCCTGTACAGCTAGAGGAGCCGGGTCCACAACACTAGCCAACGTCACAGCTCCAGGGGGTAAGTTCCACACACTACTCACCCAGTTCCCAGCACTCGCGGTCCCGACGTTTTCAGTGACCGTCACTAAACACGGGGTGGAGCACTTCATTAACACCATGGGGCTGCCCGTTTTCGCACGACCTCGGCACCTGGACGCCGCTAAACTGGCCATAGCGCACGAGGAGTTTGCCAACTTGGAAAAGTTGGGCATCATCAGATGCTCAAACAGCCCATGGGCATTCCCGCTAAATATGGTTCCTAAAGCCGAGGGATCGTGGCAACCGTGCTGAGATTTCCGCAGATTAAACAACGCCACAGTGCACGACTGCTACCCCATCCCTCATATTCAGGATTTTTCCGTTCACCTCACGAGGCACACATTTTTCCCAAGATAGACCTGGTCCAGGGTTACCACCATGTCCCAGTGCGTGCTGAGGCCATACCTAAAACGGCAGTAATAACCCCGTTTGGCCTGTTTGAGTTTTTACACATGCTTTTCGGGTTAAAAGGCGCGGCACAGACATTCCAACGCATGATGGATGCGGTGTTGCGTGATCTGCTGTTTGTGTTTGTCTACCTGGACGACATCCTGGTGGCCAGCGTGTCCGAGGGCGAACACGTGACCCACCTCAGGACAGTTTTCCAGAGGTTGGAGGAGCATGGATTAATAATTAACCCGGCGAAGTGGCAGTTCGGGGTGGTGGGGATCAATTTTTTGGGCCACCGCATCTCACCGGAGGGCGCGATACCCTTGCCGGACAAGGTGTGTGCCGTGGCGAATTTTCCCCAGCCTCAGACGGTCAGGGCGCTGCAGGAGTTTTTGGGGATGGTTCAATTCAATTCAATTCAATTCAATTCAATTCAATTCAACTTTATTTATATAGCGCCATTTCACAACAACAGTCATCTCATAGCACTATCAACTGATGGATGGTTAACTTCTACAATCATTTCCTCCCCATCACAGCCCAGCTCTTGCAGCTGTTATATGCCACACTTAAGAAACGGAAGCCGGCGGACAGAGTCAACTGGACTCCTGAGCGGGAGCAGGCGTTTTCGGAGGTTAAAACAGCTCTGGCAAATGCCGCACTGCTGGCGCACTCGGACCCGGCGGCTCGGATAGTGCTCACTACCAACGCCTCGGACATGGCCATAGGGGCAGTTGTGGAGCAGCACGTCGCCGGTTCCTGGCAGCCGCATGCTTTTTTTAGCAGGTCTTTTCGCGACAGTGAGCGTAAATACAGCGCGTTCAACAGAGAGCTACTGGCTTTCTACCTGGCCATATGCCACTTCCAGTTCTGGCTGGAAGGGCGCACCTTCATTGCGTTCGTGGACCACAAGCTGCTAATGTATGCGATGGCCAAGGTTTTGGAACCATGGTCGGGCCGGCAGCAGAGACAGCTGGCCGCAATCTCGGAGTTTACAACCAACATTCAGCATGTGGCTGGTAAACTCAACGTGGTGGCGGACTGCCTCTTGTGCGCATTAGTGGCCCCAGTCTACGTGGGGATAGATTACACGGCCATGGCCGCTGAGCAGATCGGCGATGCGGACGTCTGCGCGCTCCAGTCTGGACCAACAGGGTTAAGGCTGGAGAGCAGAGTACTGCAAGACGGGGGCCCCCCCTAATCTGTGATGTATCCATGGGCCGCCCGTGCCTGGTGGTCCCACGCTCTTGGTGCCACTGCGTTTTTGAGACGGTTCACTCCCTGGCGCACCCAGGAGTACGTGCGTCAGTCAAAATGGTGGGATCGAAGTTCATCTGGCCGAGCCTGCACAAACAGGTGAAAGAGTGGGCTGCAGCCTGCGTAGCATGCCAGCGAGCCAAAGTGCACAGGCACACAAAGGCCCCCTTGGAGCCGTTCCATATCCTGGCTAAGAGGTTCGACCACGTTCACGTGGACCTTGTGGGCCCCCCCCCCCCGCCATCGCAGGGGTTCACGCACCTCCTGACAGTGGTGGACCGCACCATGCACTGGTCCGAAGCAGTCCCGCTAGCTTCCACTGCGTCCGCAGAAGTTGCACGTGCATTTTTGATGACATGGGTGGCATGTTTCGGTGCCCCTTCGGATATCACATCCGAATGGGGTCCGCAATTTGTTTCCGACCTCTGGTCCACCATGGCCCTGAGCCTGGGCATCTCACTTCATCGCACGACCGCATACAACCCACAGGCCAATGGGTTATGCAAGCGTTTCCATAGATCGCTTAAAGCAGCACTCAGGGCTTCGCTTACGGATGCAAATTGGGTGGACCGGTTGCCTTGGGCTCTATTAGGGTTGCGTTTAGCACCGAAGGAGGATTTTGTGGCCTCCCCAGCAGAGCTGGTTTTTTCCCAGCCGCTACAGCTCCCAGGGGAATTTTTGCCGAACAGCCCCGCGCCGAACACCGATCCATCCCCGCTTTCACCGCATAGCGCAGTAGCAGGGACAGTACCCGGTCCGGTCCATCCATCACTGTTTTCCAAGCGCTTTTGTGCCAAAGGCCTTGAGGGATGCAGCATTCGTATTTGTCAGGCACGATGCCCACCAGACCCCCTTGCGCCCGCCCTACGATGGCCCGTTCAGAGTGCTGGAACCCGGGGACAAACATTTTGTGTTAGACTTGCGGGGACGCAGAGAAACAGTCTGTATAGACAGGCTTAAGCCCGCTTCCGTGTTATCAGACGAGCAAATGGTGTTAGCCCGAACTCCTCGGCGCGGACGACCCCCACTGAGAACTCCCCAGGTAAATGACTTGTCAGATCAGTCACAAGGGCATGCTAATGATGTTTCCCCCCTCCCAATGTCCCCCCCACAGACGGACACACCCCCAACCTCGAAGCCGCAGACCCCATGTTACAGCCGCTACGGACGTAAGCTGAAGCCCAAAGGACATGAGGGTCAAGGCTCAGTCTGAGTCTGGGGGGGGGGGGGGAAATCCCCTCTCAATATATTTACACTCAGACTTAAAAGACAAAAAGGAATCGTCATGGGGGGTTTGTGTGTGGATGGGGGGGTGGTCTGTTGATGTGAACAGTGACAAAGAGAATGTGAATTACAAAGGCTTTGATGTTAATGCAACACACAGAGAAGGCTGACTAAGTGGTATGATTTTAAGAGCAGAGGTGCCTGAGATCTGTTACTCTTTTCTTGCTTGTGTTTCTAGAGAAATGTGAGGGAGAGATGAATAAAGCCTGATATGATCTGGATCTCTCTGCCTGGTTATTCCTCTCTCCACAATACTTTATTAATCCCATTGGGAAATTCAGGGCATCCATGGTTCGGCGCCAATCCTTTCACCATTCACACACACATTCACACCTAGGGCCACTTTAGAGTCTCCAGTTAACCTAGCTTGCATGCCTTTGGCCTGTGGGAGGAAACCGGAGTATCCAGAGGAAACCCACGCAGACACGGTGAGAACATACAAACTCCACACAGAAGGGTCACTGATGGTCATTGGGTGCGATTGATCCCACGATGGTCAGGGGTGGAACTGATAATAATAATCTGTCTATAAATGCATGGAATTTGTGTGTGTGTGTGTCTGTCTGTGTGTCTATGTGTCTGACCTAAGATTTTATACTGTAACGTCGGGGCTGTGTTAAGGGGGTGGGGATTCTCCCGGCATACTTTGGCAGCGGAGGATTCAAAGGGTGTTATCATTCATGTGTTCTAAAGTGTTATTGCTGTGGCATTACAACTGTGTTATAATGACACAGCAGTGTTATAAGAAGAGTCAGAGCAGTGACTGATCATGCGTTTGTGTCACCCTTAGCAAGATGAAGGTCTATGTGAATGACCTCCCCTCTTGTCTGTGTCGAGGAAGTGTGTTTAAATAAAGCCTGTTTCGTCATGGTCATCTCTCCTTTCTTGTGTGAACCCCCACTACGTCACACTGGTGTCAGAAGTTGGGATGTGGAGCAGATGGAAGCCAGGATTAGAGCAGAGATCCAGCAACTGGAGCAATTCATCGCTCAGCTGGGACTGGACGACAGAGCTGGTACACCAACCCCCAGAGTTGCTCGCTGGGATGAAAGGAGCAGCGGACCCGAGAGGACCAGTGTACCCCGCCTTCTGCCTTTCTCAAGGCAGGCCGGGCTGAGCAGAGCAGATCAGCCCCACTCCCCGCCCTTTTCAGGGCAGGACGGGCTGGTGATTCCACTGCGACCAGGGGCGGCGATCGACCGAGAGGCGACCGTCCCGCCCATCCGGCAGCGGGCCAAGGTTCCCTGCTTTAACGGTGAAACCCTGCTGGACGACTACCTGGTCCAGGTCGAGCTGGCTGCTGCGTTGAAAGGCTGGCCACCCGGAGAGACTGACATGCAGGTCGCGCTGGCCCTGGAGGGAAGGGATCTCCGCACACTGTCCGATCTCCGGCCCGAGGAACGCCGCAGCTGGCCAGCGCTACAAGGAGCACTCCGGAGGCGGTTTGGGAGAGCAGCCAACGCTGAGCATGCCGAGGAACAGCTGGCCAACCGCCGGCAAGGCAGCCGGGAGAGCCTGGGAGCCTACGCAGCGGACATACGGCTGCTAACACAGTGCAGCTACCCAGATTTCGAGCCAGAGGTAGTGGAGAAGCTCGCCCTCCGGAACTTCATCCGGGGTCTCCGCCCGGCCCAGCTCCAGAGCCACATCCGGATTAATGCCGCGAGCAACTGGGAGACGGCTGTGACAGAAGCGGAGTGGGTGGAATCGCTAATGGATTGTACAGCAGATGCATCGGCACTGAGACAGAGAGCCTTCCAGGCCATGGCTGAGAGCGAGGAGGAGGAGGAGGAGCTGCGGCAGACCACGTCGGCGCGCCCATGGAGAGGGCAGCCGCGGCGGCGCGAGGAAGGGTGCTCTCCGCTGCGGGGAGCCAGGACACATCTCGCGGTACTGCCCGGCACCCACCCCACGACAAACCGGCCCCTCGCCAACGTTAAACTAGAGCGAGGTGGCATGGACGGGGACCTGCCGCCTCCCACAGGCATTTTCCCCGATGAACTGTCACCGCATGTGGGCCGAATTGGACACTTGCCAGGGATCTACCTACAGTACAGCCTGGACAACACGCCGATCCGGGCCCTGATCGACACTGGTTCTACCATCTCCCTGGTCTGACTCGGTGTGCTGCCAGGCACGGACGAGACAGAACCGCAGGGGTGGGAACCCACCGGGCGCTGCATCACCACAGCTACCGGTGAGCATGCCAGACTGGGAGGGTGAAGAGTTCTTGTGGTTGAGGTGGCAGACCAGAACACAAACCACCCGTTCTGGCTGGCTGACATCCAAGACCCCTGCATTATTGGACTCGATCTGCTCACAGCATGGAGTGCAAAAATTGACACCGCCAGATCGTCCCTCCTGCTGGGAACTCGGACCATCACGCTCTGCAGCGGGGCCCAGAGGAGGAACCCGGAGGCCTGTGTGATCGAGGGACCGCCAGGGCGGACCGAACCAGGCGGGTCACCCGCAAGTACTGAACCCAACGGCGCCACCAGCACGAGCAGAAGGAGCACGATCACAGATAGAGACAGCAAGGGGGAGGATCACAGAGGAGCGGGTCAATGTGTCAGCAGAAACGCAGCAGGCGGTCGAGGAATTGTTCCAGCAAAGCTGCAGCGGACTGGAATCGAGACAGAGACACCAGCTGCAGGAGCTGTTGGACTGCTACATGGACGTCTTCGCTGCGAAGGATGAGGAATGCACCCGAACCAGCTTGGTGCAGCACAGGATCGACACCGGTGAGACCAGGCTGAACTGGCTCCATCCACGCCGTCTGCCTTTTTCAAGGCGGGCGGCAGCAGAACAAAAAGTACGAGAAATGCTGGAGGCAGACATTACTGAGCCCTCCAGCAGCCCCTGGGCGGCGCGGGTGGTGCTGGTTAGGAAGAAGGACGGTTTGTGGCGGTTCTGTGTGGATTACTGACGCCTGAATGACGTCACCCGCAAGATTCCTACCCCCTGGCCCGCATCGATGACGTGCTGGACCACATCGCCGGCTCCAGCTGGTTCAGCTCGCTGGACCTCCGCAGTGGCTATTGGCAGGTAGAGCTGTCACCTGAGGCCCACCAGAAAACAGCCTTCTCCATCGGACAGGGACTGTATCAGTTCAAGGTGATGCTGTTTGGATTTTGCAACGCCCCGGCCACCTTTGAGCGTCTGATGGAGCGAGTGTTGGCTCACGTACCCCGGAACCACTGCATTGTTTATCTGGATGACCTGCTGGTTCATGCAGCTGATTTTGACAGTGCCCTGTCCAACCTCCGATAAGTATTGGACGCCATCCGACAGGCCGGGCTATTTCGGCGGGAGACCACCTTCCTGGGCCACGTCGTTAGCACAGCAGAAGTCGCCACCGATCCAGAGAAAGTGGCAGCGGTGAAAAACTGGCCAGTGCTGCGGGAAGTGGGAGAGCTACGGAGTTTTCTTGGACTGGCCTCCTATTATAGGAGATTTGTGAAAGACTTCGCCACCAATGCCAGCCCATTGCATCAGCTGACACAGAAGGGCCGTGCATTTCAGTGGAGTGATAACTGTGCTGCTACTTTTTCCCAGCTTTGCTCAGTGCTCACTGGAGCCCCCATCCTGCAGTATCCTGACCCGAACCGCCCTTTCATCGTGGACATGGATGCCAGCAACCAGGGCATCGGGGCGGAGTTATCCCAGGAGAGAGAACACGGAGAGCAGGCAGTTCCTTTTTTCAGCCACATTCTCAGCAGAGCCGAAAGGAGGGCTGCACGGTGGCGCAGTGGTTAGCACTGCGGCAGCACAGTTTACCCTTGGCCGGGGGATTGTGGGGATCGTGGGATCGTGGGTTCGATCCCAGCCCCCGACCAACAGTGATCTGTGTGGAGTTTGCATGTTCTCCCCGTGTTGTGTGGGTTTACTCCGGGATTTCTCCGGTTTCCTCCCACATGCCAAAAACATGCATGTTAGGTTAATTGGCTGTTCTAAATTGTCCCTAGATATCTGTTTCCTATAGGCCCTTAGAATAGAGGGTTAGTATTAATGAAAGCGCTTTGAGTGGTCTTTGTGACTAGAAAAGCGCTATATAAGTGCAGGTTAGTTAGTTAGTTAGTTAGTTATTGTGTTACTCGCAGAGAGCTGCTGGCTGTCATCCAGGGGCTGCGCCATTTTCGCCCGTATGTGTATGGGGGGAGGTTCCAGCTCAGGATGGATCATGCTTCCCTGACCTGGCTACTGAACTTTAAAGAGCCGGATGGACAGTTGGAAAAATGGCTGGAGGCACTGCAGGATTATGATTTTCAGATTGTGCATTGGGCAGGCCGCCTCCATGCAAACGCTGACGCGCTGTCTCGGCGTCCCTGTGCTGCGGAGGACTGTCGTCACTGCTAGCGGGCAGAGGATCGAGACCAAGCCGTCCCACGGGCTGCTGCTCTCCGGACCTCTGTGAGCAGGAATAACACAGCAGCACACAGCTCCTCCTCGGATAATCAGGCAGCTCTCCCCAGCGATGATGTCACAGAAACCCACGGCGCACAGCAGCTGCAGAGCGAGCAGGACAGAGATCCGGTCATTTCCCGGTTTGGGCAGTGGCTGGACGCGGTCCAGTGGCCCGCCTGGGAGGCTGTGTCTGCGTTGGACCCAGAGACCAAGGCCCTACACTCCCAGTGGGCCAGTGTCCGCTGTCACGAGGGTGTCGTATATCGGCAGTGGAAGACTCCAGCTGGGCAGCGTCACGTCTGGCAGCTGCAGGTTCCCCGGCGGCTCTGGCCCAACGTACTCCAGCTGGTCCACATGGCGGTAGGAGTGGGCCACTTTGGGGTGACAAAGACTCTGCAGTATCTTCGAGCCCGGTTCTACTGGCTCGGATGTCACCAGGATGTAGAGCTCCACGTCCATCGCTGTGACACCTGCACGGCTCAGAAGGGGTTAACTCAGCGATCCCATGCTCCCTTGCAGCAGTACCGGGTGGGCGCACCGATGGAGCGGGTAGGGGTGGACATTCTGGGCCCTTTCCTGACCACAGACTGGGGGAACCGCTACGTGCTGGTCGCAATGGATTATTTCACCAAATGGCCAGAGGCGTACGTGGTCCCTGATCAGAGCGCCGCCACCACGGCCAGACAAACTGTGGCCTGCCTGTCAGGTAGTCAGTAATCCAGAAGATCACAGAGCTGTCAACCCCCATCACCCACAGCTTCTCACCCAGCAGCAGTGGCTGGATGGTGCTAAAGGCACTGGAGAAATAAAAAAAAGTGATTCTCACAGTATCTCCTCCACCATCCAGGTGCAGATGGACTCATTGCAGCAGGTCGATGACAGCATCTTCAACTCCTAAATGGGGCTGATATGCAAACTGCAGAGGGTCCAGCCACGTCTTCACCTGCGGCCTCAAGTGGGCTAAGACCAGTCTCTCCAGGACCTTCATCACATGAGATGTGAGGGCAACTGGTCGGTAGTCATTCAAATCCGATGGAGATGACTTCTTGGGGACAGGAACCAGGCAGGATGTCTTCCACAGCACCGGTACTCTCTCCAGACTCAGGCTTAGGTTGTACAGGTGTTTCAGTACCGGAGCTAGTTGGTGGGCACAGGTCCTCAGGGTCCTTGCGGAGATGCCATCAGGGCCTGAAGCCTTCCGCTGACGGAGTCTCTCCAGCTGTTTCTCCACCTGATCTGTAGTCACCATGAAGTAAGGGAGGGTCCTGGTGCCTCCAGAGGAGGAGGAGGGGGGAGATGGGGAGAGGTTCTGCACAGGAGGGTGGGTGGGGAGGGGTGTGTGGGGGTCTGGCTGTGTTGGGGTGACAGACTGTGAGTTGAACCTATTAAAAAACAGATTCAGTTCCTCAGCTCTCTCCTGGCTCCCAGATGGCTGCCTGACTCTCCCCTTGCACCCAGTTATTTGTTTCATTCCCTCCCACACATCTTTAGTGTTGTTTTGCCTGAGTTTATCTTCCAACTTCCTCCTATAATTGTCCTTGCACCTCCTCAGCATCTCTCTGAGCTCATGCTGCACTCCCCTCAGCTTCTCCTTGTCTCCAGCCCTAAAAGCTCTCTTCTTTTTGTTCAGAAGTGCTTTCAGGTCACTGGTGACCCATGGTCTGTTGTTGGAGAAGCAGTGTACAGTCTGAGCTGGCATGGTCATGTCTTCACAGAATCTAATGTATTCTGTGATGCAGTCAGTCATATTGTCTATGTCCACCCCATGTGGTTCACAGAGTACGCTCCAGTCTGTCGTCTCGAAGCAGTCCTGAAGTGCATCAGCAGCCTCCTGTGTCCACCTCCTCACAGTCCGTGTATAAGTAGGCTGCCTTTGCACAAGGGGAATGTACTTGGGTGTTAACATGACCATGCAGTGATCTGATTTGCCGATGGGAGGTAGAGCTGTGGCACTATATGCATCACTGACTTTGGCATACAGTAAATCCAGTGTTTTGTTCTCTCTTGTGGGACAGTCAACAAACTGGTGAAAGTTTGGTAATGTTTTTCCCACTGAGACATGATTAAAGTCACCTGTGATGGCCATGAATGCATCCGGGTGCTTCTCCAGTAATGTGGCCGCAGTGGAACTGATGATGTCACAGGCCACCGCTGCATCAGCTGACGGAGGGACGTAGACGATAATAATTAAAGCGCACTTCATTTCTCACGGCATATAATAAGGTCTCATACTAACAGCCAGCAGTTCAATGTCTGGGCTGCAGCACCTTTCCTTCACATAAATGTGTCTAGGATGACACCACCGCTCATTAACAAGAAGTGCCACTCCTCCTCCTCTCTTTTTCCTGCTGCTTTTCACGTCTCTGTCCCCCCGTATAGTCTTGAAGCCAGGTATCGCTACGTTTACATCCGGGATCTGTGAGTGTAACCACGTCTCTGTAAAACACATGAAACTACACTCACGATACTCCTTTTGCGTCCTGACCAGCGCTGTCAGCTCGTCTGTTTTATTTCCCAGTGATCTCACGTTCCTGGTGATGACCATCGGTACAGCCGGCTTATGCTTCCTCCTCCTCCTCCTCACCTTCACTCCAGCCCTTCGCCCGCAGTGTCTCCTTTTCAGCTCATCTGGGATGAGGGGCTTCACTGCCGGCCGCAGCGCTCTAGGCTCCGGCCTCCTCAGCGCAATCAGCTGTTCGCGTGTGTAAACAATGCATCCGCCCCCACCTCTGTAGATCTCCATTGCCCGAGGAAGAGAAAAGAAAAGAAAAGAAAACTAGAGAAAGACCGGGCTAACATAGATAAAAAGTTGGTCCATCCTTAGTCCAAGTATTCCTACAGAGCCCTGGTTAATAAGAGACACACGATATACAGGTATAAACAGATAGAAACACAAATGCACGAGAGAGTTGCTGCTGGTACGGCCACCCTGCCTCCGGCGCCATTTAAAAAAAAAAAAAAAAAAGTAATGAGAGTGTGCATCCCCGAGTGTGGAGTTGTTCCGTCAAAATATGTAATTTTTATCAATAAAAGTTTAGTCATCGCTCTCTCCTCATGCTCTGACTTCAAGAAGTGCAGGTGAGGTTTTGCACTGACTCTGCACTGATTGGATAATAAGCAACATCACGACATCACACCGTGAGCAAAACAAGGAAGCAAAGAGCAAGAAATTTGACTAGAAAAATATAATACTGAAGATTTAATGCTTTAAAAATTATACCATAAAGTTGCCTTGATTGTGTAGGTCTAAAGGATAATTCAGCATATGTGAAGAACATGAGGAGTGTGAGCAGACTGAGCGGAGCATCAGTGGGGACCCAGATCTGACAAAGAACACCGGTGTATCCAACACAGAACATGCTGGGTCAGGCAGCAGCCTGATCGGGCAGACCATGGTCCTTTGTGTTGAGGCACGATCAGCCTGCCCAGTCAGTGGTAGACGGGAGTCCCTGCTTCTGCTTCACCCATGTGGTACCACTGTACTTTGCAGAACCGCGAGTCCCCCCTCCCGTGTATCTAAAAATTAAAAACTTAATAATAATACCACCATGATTGTGGAGCGGAATGGCTGGAATGACTAAACGACCAAATGCAGGACACAGAAATGCCCAAATAAGGAAATAATCATTTTTAGTTAAATATTTACTAACAAATGGACAACACTGATGCAACAGGTGCAGTCAAACAAGTCCTTCTGCTGTGTATAATAATGGGGTTTTTTTTGTTTTTTTTGGACTTATTTTGTACCCGTAGATAGATTTGTTTTGCAGTCTGGTGACAAGCCACCAGCTGCCGGTCGCTGCGTGCGCAAGCGCCCCTTAACTCCCTAACCTGCATGTTTTGGCATGTGGGAGGAAACCGGAGAAATCCCGAAGTAAACCCACGCAAACAAGGGGAGAACATGCAAACTCCACACAGATCACTGTTGGCCCGGGGCAGGGATCGAACCCACGATCTCATGATCCCCGCGATCCCCCGGCCGAGGGTAAAACTGTGCTGCCGCGGTGCTAACCACTGCGCCACCGTGCAGCCCAACAGCCAACAGCCCTTCATGTTGGGTGTTTTGTAGTTAATTCAGTTGATTACAGTTTAAAAAAAACATTTTAATAACAAAATATTGCTAAAATATAAAATGATGCACTACAATGGGTCTCAAATATTTGTAAACATGTTATAGCACTGCATGAGTTTATTGACGATGCACAGAAGAAATTCAATATTACACTTCATCACCGAACAGTGATGTAAACTAAAATATTTAGAATGGTGACTGAACAACTCCCATTCTCCAGAGTGCAAGATACGCTATTGTGAATATGTGATAAAAGATCAGACAAATAAGTGATCTGACAGACAAATAAACAAGGGATCTGGAACAGTCGCTAATAATGGATGTCCCATTCATTTTCAGTGATTAGGTATTCTGTAATTAATATTCACACAATCAAATAAATCTTAGTGCCATTTACTCCCTTTTATATTTGTCAAAGTCTAACATGTAATTGCCTACATATAGCCTACACCTCTTTGTATTCCATTTTCAAACACAGCCTGCATTTGGGCCTGTAAAGCCTAATTGGGATATCTGTTTCAGACAAGAATTCTTGCTTTCTACGGGCAATGCACTAATAATAATAATAATAATGGATTAAATTTATATGGCACTTTACATGTCAAGTGATATCTCAAAGCACTTACAGTGAATCCATTATTCATTCACTCCAGACAGACAATGATAGTGAAAGCTACTACTGTAGCCACAGCTACCCTGGGGCAGACTGACGGAAACATGGCTGCCAATCCCTGCCGATGGCCTCTCTGACCACTACCAAACATTTATATTCATTCAAACCCAGTACCATGGACACTGGAGGCAAGGTGGGTAAAGTGTCTTGCCCAGGGACACACCGGCGGGATGGCTGGGGAGAGTGGGATTCGAACCACCAACCCTCTGGTTATTGGATGACCCGCTTTACCTCCTGAGCCACTGCCGCCCACATTTCCCTCCTCTGTTCCATTTTTGCTGAGCACCAAGCTGGACGGCAGGAAGTTCCATTTTTACATGGTCTTTGGCATGACCCGGCCGGGACTTGAACCCCAACCTCCCGGTTGTGGGGCGGATGCTCTACCTCTAAACCACCACTCCGAATTGATCCCATGACCTTGCTGTGCTGCCACAGTGCTAACCACTGTGCCACCAAGCTGCCCAATCAACATTAAGACCCTTAATCAACTTTTGGCAGGCAAAATAACATATTTATAAGCTATAACTGCCCTTTGAGACTGTTCGCAAGTTTGACATAACGTATTATATTATAATCTTCACAATTCAACCTTGAAGAACCAAATCAAGTAATTTTTTGGCAGATAAAGTGTTTCAATCCATGAATTTCTGGCAGATGAAGCATATGGATTCTACTTACAATGGACCTCTTGCACAATGTAGAGCAGGGGTCACCAACCTTTTTGAAACCAAGAGCTACTTCATGGGTATCGAGTCATGTGAAGGGCACCAGCTTGACACACTCCTCTAAAATAACAAATTGTGTGTGTGTGTGTGTGTGTGTGTGTATATATATATATATATATATATATATATATATATACACACACATAAATAAATAATTATCAATAACTTAGAGTGGGTAACAGACAAGATCAATATTCAACACTTTATTTTTATTAATCTCAGCAATTGTTCAGATGATCACTTCTACATTTCATAAAAAAATGTCCAGTTTTCACCAGTCCCTTTTAACCATAAAAAACTAAACCCTTTTAATTCATGAACTATGTTGAACCATGTTTGAAAAAGTTATGCAACATTTAAGAAAAATCAACTGTCATATTAAATAAATCTTATCACATTTTTAACTGAACAAATCTGCTGCAATTCTGCTCAAAATCTGTTACATTTAATAAACACACTTTTGTGTGTTCTTCTTCACTGGAATTACAGTATATCCATACAGTTCTTGCCAAGAATCATGCTTGAGCAACCAGCACTGTCCTTTCATGAGAAGCTAAACAGCACTGAAAGTGCTTATATGCACAGTGGCGCAGTGGTTAGCACCGCGGCAGCAGTTTACCCTCGGCCGGGGGATCGCGGGTTCGATCCCTGCCCCCGGCCAACAGTGATCTGTGTGGAGTTTGCATGTTCTGGTGGTGCATGTTCTCGTTTTTAATGCAAAAACATGCAGGTTAGGGAGTTAAGGGGCGCTTGCGCACGCAGCGGCTGGTGGCTTGTCACCGGACTGCAGAACAAATCTACCTACGGGTACAAGATAAGTCCAAAAAAAAAAAAAAAAGAGTGGGTAGTGAAGTGGCGCTTCGCCATCGCCCCGCAAATGAAATACACGCAGCTTCCTTTCACGGTAGTAAAAAAGAACTCTTCCTCCCGCTCACTTTGAAAATGATACATTTTCTGTCTTTTTGTTGCCATGTTTTTGGGTTTGGAAACTGCACTCCGCTCACCATCTCCACTGCCCGCTAGCTTACGCTCCACAAGCGCGAAGGTTTTGTCATGCGCACAATACTGACCTTTGAACTAGGTCAGAGTTCACCTTAACTTTACGTATAATAAACATATTTTCATTTTTTTTATTTTTAAGACGTCATTTTAAAATCTATATAAATGCAAGTGTGATTTTAAAAAATATAAAAAATATAAAATAAAAAATAGCGGCAGAAAAAATTACATCTTAGACGCAGCTCACTTGCAAGTTGTGCTATTTTTAGAACAGGCCTGCGGGCGACACATGTGGTCCCTGCGGGCGACATGGTGCCCGCGGGCACCGCATTGGTGACCCCTGATGTAGAGTAACATACAGTACTTCCACATTCCAGTCCACCCGCATTCCCGGTTCTGCTTCCATTAAATTTTCCCATTCCCTGGTGCTTTCTCGTCAATAAATCAATTTTTTTTTACAACGCTTGGACAATTTAAACAAAAACTAAAGGAAGAACTACTCCAAACATATTTACAAGAGGACATGTAAACTCACATAAGGATTGACATATCCAGCCTGTATTGTGTTGTAGCTTAGTTTTTTTTGTTTTTTTTTTTCCTCTGTGACATTTTGTCTTAGATTTGTTTTTGAATAGTAACCGCTTAACTTAGCCTAGCTTAGTTTTCTTTTTCTCTCAGTCACATTTTGTCTTAGCTTTGTTTTAAATTGTAATCGCTCTTGTCTTGTTTTCTCCTTTTTCTCTTTTGAATTCTTGGATGGAATATGGGTGGGCAATATAAGCTGCGGCTTCAGCCATCACCCATTTCGGATAACTCACGTGGAATTGTATAGTAGGAGGAGTCTTTGTCTAATTTGACCTTGTTGTTATATTATACAGTGTCTTTTAACCTGTACTGTACTATCCGAAATAAATTCATTCATTCATTCATTCATTCATTCATTTTATCACTTTCAGTTATCATAGTACATACTGGAAATAGTGTGCGGACAGATCGTTTTTCCTTTATAAAGTTTGTATTTCACATTTTGACCGTTTTTGTAACCATACTGAGCCATTTAATAATTCCCCAGTTAGCTTTGTGGCTAGCAGCTATCATATACTATCATATACTTTCTGAGGAGAAAGATCAGAGAAGGCAAGGACAGCTTCAGGAAGAAGATGGAGGACAAGCTGCAACAGAGCGACATCAGCGGGGTCTGGAGAAACCTCAAAACCATCTCGGGGCTCCAGAATACCTCCCCCCAGGCCACAGGGGGCAGGGAGTGGGCGAACAACCTGAATCTGTTTTTCAATAGATTTGACCAACCGCCCTCCCCCCTGACTGCACAACAACCACTGCTGCCTCTAAAGAAATCAAGTCCTGCTACCCACTCCCCACTCCACCAACACCCCCCCCCCACTCCCAACACACAGCCCCCCATCCTGACCCTGACCAGGACCCAGGTGAGGACGGAGCTGAGGAAGATCAAGGCGAGGAAGGCGCCGGGACCGGACGGCATCAGCGCAAAGCTCCTCAAGTCCTGTGCAGACCAGCTGTGTGGGATTGTGACGTATATCTTCAACATGAGCCTGAAACTGGGGAGGGTACCACAGCTGTGGAAAACATCTTGTGTGGTACCTGTACCAAAAACTTCCCACCCCAAAGACCTGAACAGCTACAGACCGGTGGCCTTGACGTCCCACTTGATGAAGACCCTGGAGAGACTGCTCCTTGCTCACCTCCGCCCCCTGGTGGAACCAGCGATGGATCCACTCCAGTTCGCCTACCAGCATGGCATTGGGGTGGAGGATGCGGTGATCTTCCTCCTTCACCGTTCTCTGTCCCACCTGGAGAAGCCCGGGAATATGGTGAGGATCATGTTCTTTGACTTCTCCAGTGCTTTCAACACCATCCAAACGATGATCCTGAAGGACAAGCTGCTGCGCGCAGGGGTGGACCAGCACCTGTCATCATGGATCCTGGACTACCTCACGAACCGGCCTCAGTTTGTGAGAACCCGGGACTGTGTGTCCGACACGATCATCAGTAGCACGGGGGCCCCCCAGGGAACGGTGCTGGCTCCCTTCCTGTTCACTCTTTATACTGCGGACTTCTCACACAACACAACACACTGCCATCTACAGAAGTTCTCTGATGACTCTGCGATCGTTGGCCTCATCTCCAATGGAGATGAAGCTGAGTACAGAGGGCTTATCCAGGACTTCGTGGACTGGTGCCATCGGAACTGCCTCCAGATCAACGCGAGGAAAACTAAGGAGCTGGTGGTGGACTGCCGCAGGCATGGGCAGCCCCTCACAGTACCAGTAAATATACAGGGAACAGACATCGAGATGGTGACATCCTATAAGTACCTGGGTATTCATCTGAACAATAAACTAGACTGGTCACACAATACTGATGCACTCTACAAGAAGGGACAGCGCAGGCTGTTCCTGCTGAGGAGACTCAGGTCTTTTGGTGTACAAGGGGCGCTGCTGAAGTCATTCTATGACACGGTGGTGGCATCAGCCATCACTTTTGGAGTGGTCTGCTGGGGCAGTGGCATTACTGCAGCCGATAGGAAGAGACTGAACAAACTGATTAAGAAAGCTAGCTCTGTCCTGGGGCAGCGCCTTGATCCGATGGAGGAGATAGGAGAGAGAAGGACGGTGGCTAAACTGTCATCTCTGCTGGAGTCCGAGTTCCACCCTATGCAGGACATACTGAATGCACTGAGGAGCTCATTTAGCAGCAGACTACATCATCCCAGGTGCACAACCGAGAGGTTTCGTAGGTCCTTCCTACCAACGGCTGTCAGACTGTACAACCTAAGCAGGGCTGCTCGCAGAGATAGCAAAAAGACGTAACAAACTAATAGTTTTTTGAATGCAAAAGATGCAATAGACTTACACAATGGTCCCCTCCGGCATACAACTAGGAACATACCGGTCGCTATGGAGGGTGAGAATATGTATGGGCACATAATCATACCATGTAGGATAACTAAGTAGACGGTTATGCTGTTTCATTCCATCTAGCAACAATGCTCTGCACTGTGTGTGTTTATATATTTGCATATTTATTCCATCTAGCTACAATGCTCAGCACTGGGTGTGTTTATATATTTATATATCTACATATTATTCCATCTAGCTACATTGCTCCGCACTGTGTGTGTTTATATACTTGCATATTTATTCCACCTAGCTGCAATGCTCCGTACTGTGGGTGTTTATATATTTACATATTTATTCCATCTAGCTACAATGCTCTGCACTGTGTGTTCATATATTCATATATTTATTCCATCCAGCTACAATGCTCTGCACTGTGTGTCTGTGTGTGTGTGTATATATATATATTTTATAGTAATACGTACATATGTTTATTAGCTGCTCTTGCTTGCTTGTTTTTTTTTTTTTCTTGCCTTCTGATTGTTGCTCTGAGTGTTGCTATCCCTGTGCTGTTGCAATCCTGGAATTTCCCCGTTGTGGGACTAATAAAGGCTTATCTTATCTTATCTTATACTGTATGTTTATGTCTGTGCCATTTCAAATACCACTGCATTGTCTGTTTCCAAGTCACACGTCATTGGCAGGTGTCGCACACTTTTGGTGTCTATTACCTGCCAACCCACCACCCAATCAAATCTCACGCCAAATACTGCCAAACACTCACCATATCTGACACACATATACTCACATTAAGCCTAGAAGGGAACCCCTGCTGCTTCGTGCTGAGCTTTCAGCATGGATGCTTTTGTGTGGACATGTGGGAATGTGTGTATAATACAAACTCACGCACGTACACGAGCTCATGCATGCACTTAAGCTACACATACTCCCCACATGACTGCGCAAAACAGCCATGTTGAAAGCTCAGCTTTCTCAACGCTTTCAAGAGGATTGCGCAAGTATAAACTGCTGAGCAGTTAAGTTTAAGTTTAATTTATTTATAAAAGGGACAATGGATATGAATGGGCACATACATGTAAATATGCAAGATTATAGCCAGAGCTAATTTCCATTTCCAGTCCTTTGGCAGGCCAATGCCAGCCACATAAAAACAACCCAATACAATACAACAATAACAGCAGCAGCAGCATGAGCTTAAAGTTCATACTAATAATTTTTTAAAAAAGGAATATTGATCATAGGCCAGATAAAAAGTGCCACAGTGACCAGGATGTTAAGATATTAAAATTCAAGATCCTAAATTAGATCATAAGATGTTAAAGTGCAAGGTGCTAAAGTGGTTTAATTTAATAAGGTGTATTAATAAAATTACATTATGCCCATATGCTTATGATCTTGCACATCGTCGGATTCCACAGAATTGTAAAGTACTCTGTGGCTTGCACAATTATCAGTTGCACTTGTTCAGCACATTCAGATGAGCGTGCACCAATAATATTACACCAGGTTTGTATACAAGGTACACACTGGTATACCTTTGTACACAGGATTGTATAAATTAACAGAGGTCACATGAGGTCACAAATCTGGACTGTTTTCAACAAATTAAATAACACACAATAATAATAATTAAAACAAACAAACAATCAAACAGAAAAGAATATAGCAGAAAACCAGGTGAGTTTATGTCAAATTGTGGGATCAGTTTTGACTGTCCAGCAACCATGATTTTAGATGTTTAGTAAATGAGCAGAGGGTGGGCAGGTCATGTATCACAGTACAGTGCATCCGGAAAGTATTAACAGCGCATCACTTTTTCCACATTTTGTTATATGTTACAGCCTTATTCCAGAATGGATTAAATTCATTATTTCCTCAAAATTCTACACACAATATTCCATAATAACAATGTGAAAAAAGTTTTTTGGAGATTTTTGCAAATTTATTAAAAATAAAAAACTAAGAAATCATATGTACGTAAGTATTCATCGCTTTTGCCATGAAGCTCAAAATTGAGCTCAGGTGCATCCTGTTTCCACTGATCATCCTTGAGATGTTTCTACAGGTTAAGTGGAGTCCACCTGTGGTAAATTCAGTTGATTGAACATGATTTGGAAAGGTACAGACTTGTCTATATAAGGTCCCACAGTTGACAGTGCATGTCAGAGCACAAACCAAGCATGAAGTCAAAGGAATTGTCTGTAGACTTTCAAGACAGGATTGTCTCGAGGCACAAATTTGGGGAAGGGTACAAAAAAATTTCTGCTGCTTTGAAGGTCCCAGTGAGCAGAGTGGTCAACATCATCCATAAATAGAAGAAGTTCAGAACCACCAGGACTCTTCCTAGAGCTGGCCGGCCATCTAAACTGAGCGCTCAGGGAAGAAGGGCCTTAATCAGAGAGGTGATCAAGAATCGAATGGTCACTCTGTCAGAGCTCCAGTGTTCCTCTGTGGAGAGAGGAGAACCTTCCAGAAGGACAACCATCAATCATCACCAGCAATCCACCAATCAGGCCTGTATGGTAGAGTGGCCAGAGAGAAGCCACTCCTTAGTCAAAGGCACATGGCAACCCGCCTGGAGTTTGCCAAAACGCACCTGAAGTACTGTCAGACCACGAGAAACAAAATTCTCTGGTCTGATGAGACAAAGATTGAACCCTTTGGGGTGAATGCCAGGTTTCATGTATGGAGGAAAGGCACCACTCATCATCAGGCCAATACCATCCCTACAGTGAAGCATGATAGTGGCAGCATCATGCTGTGGGGGTGTTTTTCAGAGGCAGGAACTGGGAGACTAGTCAGGATAGAGGGAAAGATGAATGCAGCAATGTACAGAGACATTCTGGATGAAAATCTGCTCCAGAGCGCTCTTGACTTCAGACTGGGGCGACGGTGTGGTGTAAGGAACCACAGGTTTGGTTGGCATCAGCGTGGTGACGCAGCCGTTTGGTGACGTCACCATGCCGAGGATATATAATGTGTGGGTCAGCCATCTTAGGATCTCTTGGCTCCCTGGCGTTCAGCCTCCCATAGCGGACCCTGTGTTGTAAAATATATATAGCTTTGTTGTAATAAAGTTCATGTTCCAAAGCAACACCACTCTCCGTTGATCATTCCAGGTTTCCAGACATAACAAATGGCGACGAGGAGAAAAATGGGTCTTTTGGAGGAAAATGCAGCATTTTTCCTGAAGACAGACGTGCTTCTGAAAGCGCATTTATGGCCACCACAACCGTTTCTGGAGACCCCAGGTGAGCTGTTCGTTCCATGGTGCCACTGGTTCGACATGTTTAAAAATTATGTTGACGCGGTTGACCTGAGTGATGCTGACGATGAGACGCTGAAGAGTGTACTGGTTCTCAGTCTCGGCGAAGAAGGACAGTGCGTGCTCAATAGCCTGGGTCAAGCGGACTCATTCGGAGAATACGCGATTCTGATGGAGAAATATTGGGGCGATGCGAAGAATGGTATAGCACGATGGATTGCCTTCCTCCACTGTGAAAAACATGCCAGTGAGTCAACTCAACATTGTGTGACAGAGCCCAGAGTCTTGGTGAACATGTGCACCCTTGGGCCCTTAGAAGACTAACTAACCTGTGACAAGCTAGCCAAGGAGCACAGCACAGACAGCCAGACTCGCCTCGGTTCCTTGCCCAGCATGGGCCTTGGGGAGCCACTGTGGAGCTGCAGGAGAGGGAGCCCGCCTCTATCGGGAGCCCCAGGACACAACAACCTGGCGCAGGTTCTACCAACGGTGACAGCAACACATCACCATGACCAGACTTCCCAGGAGAGGGAGAGAAGAAGTCGGACTGCTTCTGAATCCATACCCAGCACCAGCCTCCAAGAGCCACCGCTGAGTTGCAGGATGAAGAGTCCGCAACCAAAAAAAGCACAATAGAGCCATTCGATGTCTTCTGGATCCATGAGCCGATCCACCTGGTGTGGGATCCTGGCTGGGACATTGCTGACAAGTGTGCCATGGCTCCGGCAGGATGGCGCCTGTGCCCGCTGCAACTGGCGCCTTCAGGAGTGCGTCCACCATGAGCTCACCTCAGGGCCCCTCTGCCATGTACTGTACGTGCGCCAAAGTGCACAGGTGAGAGAGTTTAGCCCAATCACAGGTGAAGCAAAAGTGTTTATTAACAGAAAGACATACAGTACATACAAAGAGTCCATGAAAACAGTCCAACTGAGTATAATGAGGATGGCCGGCTACAACTCTTCAGGCAAGCCCCACGTGCTCCAGATGGGACGGGAGCGGAGAGGAAGAGCAATGAATCAAAAGGACAGACTCACATGCAGGGTCGGAGCAAACTGGCTCTGGGAAAAACACCATACAGAGTCTACAGGAAGGAGAAACCAACAGAGGAGCCTGGACATCCAGTGAAGACTAACACCACCACACCTAATGCTCACACCGTCACCCGTAAATACCCTAAGTACTAATGGGTATTTCTGCAACTGTGGGGGTCCTCCCTACAGTTGGTAGTGCTATGAGATGACTGTTGTTGTGAAATGGCGCTATATAAATAAAGTTGAATTGAATTGAATTGAATTGAATTAATGAGTGACAAGTGGATGCAGGTGCGGCGGCAGCTGAGGATGAGTGGAAGTGTGTGCATGTAAGCATGTGTGTATGTGTGTCAGGATGAATATGTGTGTGGGTGGAGACTGGTGTATGTGTGCATGTATGAGAGGGTGTGCATGGACAAAAGAAAATGACAACAGACAGCTTGGTGAATGCCTGGCAGAGAGAGAGAGGAGGTGTGGCCATAGGCTGGCAGGGAACCCAGGCTGAAATGCTCCAATAACCTGCCAGCTGGAAATAATAAACAAAAGTCAGGAGACTACAGCCACAGATTATGGAGCGGGGTTGGAACAACAACCCTGTCCATGACAGAGCCCCCCTCAGGGGGTGGATACCACATACCCACCGTACCATCAACACACAAAAGAAAACCTGCCCCCCCCCGAACCCATCACAACTAACCAGGGCGGGAGGTGGGGGAAACAGGTCAGGAGGGAATTAACCAATGAGAAATCAACAATACAATGCAGGGAAAAAGGAACTCCCAACCCCAAAACTAACGTTAGACCCTCCCCAAACCTCAAGAGTCCCCAAGTTCAGGGGACTGGCCAATGTCCCAGGGCCCACAAACAGCCATGTGAACCAGGCCAGGTGGACTACCAAAGTCCAACACCAGCTGGACCGCCAGGCAAAGTGAGTCGGGTGGCCTGCCTGGGAAAAAAGGCCACCTAACCCAATGGCACAGTCTATCAGGCGGCCAACTGGAGTTCTTCAGCCACCAAGCCAGGCGAGACAGGCCGGGAGACGCCCCTCCCATAGGCCAGCCCGCACAGTTGAGCCACCAGGACTGGAGGGGTGGACAAGGCGGCGGCCTACACACCGGAAGGCTAAGAGGAGGGTGGCCGGGCCAGGGAAGAAGGACCCCAGTGGCTTCTGGTGGCAGGGACAGGTGGACCACGGCGGTGCCCGGCGGAGAAGAAAGGGACACCCCGAGGGCTTCAGGAAGGGGAGAAGAGTCCTTGTTGTCCTCAGACTGGCCAGCAGCATCCTCAGTGGTCCCGGCTTGGGACTGGAACTTGGTCGCACCCATGGTGGACCCAGACTGGGCCATGGCTGCACCCACGGTGGTCCTGGCCTGGGAGAGAGTTCCACCAGTGGTGGTCCCGGCCTGGGACCTCATTGCTCCCACGGTGAGCCCCGGCTGGGCCTGCTTTGCACCCACGGATGACCCCAACCGGGCCATGGTTGCATCCTCCGTGGAGCCCGGCTGGGCCCCTGCTGCACCTGCGGTGGACCCCGACCAAGCCATGGCTGCACCAACAATGGAACCTAGCTGGGCTCCTGCTGCACCCGCAGTGGGACCGGGCTGGGTCACTGCTGCACCATCAGTGGGTCCTAGCTGGGCCAATGCTGCACCCTCGGTGGGCCCCGGGCTAAGGCATGAGGCCCATGGCGGACCAAGACCGAAGCGTAGCACCCACGTGGGACTGACACTGGAGTGCAGCATCCACGATAGTCCCCGAGTGGGATGCAGCATCCCCGAATGGGACGCAGCACCCACAGAGACCTAGCCTGAGGCGGAACCCAAACTACGTCCTCTGGCAAACGGACAGCTGGATCCCGGCTGACCTTGCAGGGGACAACAGCAGCTACGGTTACGTCCAGCGGTGAGCCTGGATCCTCGGACTCATCCAGCGGCCTTGGACTCTCTCCAGCGACCCTGGAAGAGGACTTGGACAGAGAAGAGGAAGAGTCAGGGTGGCCGGCAGTGGCGAAGCCCGTCGAAGCGAGTTCAGGTGCAGGGTGCAGCTGCAGCTGTCTCTCCTCACCTAGAGCTAAGCAAAAATGCTCTACAATAGAAAGGAGAAAAACAAAGGAGAGCACTTGCCTTAGTTCGAGCTCCACCGCCATCCAGGACTCCAACGATCCGGGCGATGTTCTCGCGGGTTTGGCCTCCTGGAGGTTCAGCTCAGGCACTGACTCTGCTGTGGTGACCTCCGCAGCAGGCATGATGGTCTCAGCAGTCCTTCTTACCCCAGCCATCATGACCCACGCTGGTGACTCCTCCGGCGTGGCGGCTGGGGTCTGGCTCACCATTGCTGCGGGGGAACAATCTTCCCGGACCTCTGGCTCCTCCTGGTTCCGATGGCACAGCTCCGGTGCTGGCGTGCATTCAGGAAGGACAGGAGAGAACATAGAGAGAGCTGGTGAGCAGTTCATAACAGCAACAGGTGGGGAGAACTCAGGGGACCACTTATCCTGAGTCTCCCTACCGGGAATCATTCAAGACACTTCATTATTAATAGAAAAAGAATGAAAAAAAAAACTTGCCTGTACTCCCGGATTTGGATGTTGCCTGCTGTAGCGAGTTCATCGTCTCTCTCAGTGGTGAGGATATTTCCGGGCCCCCCTAAGAATCGAGGAGGAGCCACCCCTCTAGCCATGGGAACAGGAGCCAATTGTGAGGAAATCAAATGCCCCCTGCCAGTCTGTGGAAACACCAAGGGAGGAGACCTCACAGCGGATGTGGAAGGAATTCTTGCAGACGGGACTGCTTGGGAAGAGAAACGTGAATGAGGGTCTGCTGCAGGCATAGCCGGGCTCGGTGTGAGAAAGGAAACAGTTAGAAGGGCTGGATTATTTCTCCACAAATCTGGGACCGGACGATGTCATCACCGCTGACCTGACGGCGTCCAGCTGGAGATGGAGTAGAGGAAAAGATGGCCGCCGGCTCAGAAGAGCGTCTCTGCTTGGGCTTTGCGCAAAATGCCCATCTCCTCAGGTCAGGGAAAGCTTGCTGGAGTGCACAGACGGAGGACAACAGTTCGGCATACTGGGGATAATTCCAGAGGGTGAGCTTCCAGAATATCCAAAGCCCCATTCAGGCAGTCCCACTTCTCTCTGGGGCCATAGGCTTCATCAGCATCATGCATGAAACCCCGGATGAAAATGGCTGCCCATTCCTCCTCCATGCTACGATGTCCTGACGCTCGTCTGCTTCTGCCAGCGAGGGGACAATGCACCAAAGGCATAATACAATAGAAAACAGGTGTGGATACCAGAGTGGGCAGGAGGAAACAATGATTAATAATTTGGACCAGCTGGAAGCAATGAGAGGGGAGAGACCGGGGCTGACAGCTGGCAGGGACCCTGCCCACACAGAGCAAAAACCTGGAAGCGCCACTGACAGCTGTCAACCCAGAGGAAGAACACAACAGTAAGGGATATAAAGAATGAAATATCAACAAATACAGACTGAGAAATAAATACAAACACAAAATAAGAGAGTAACAAAACTATGACATAAACAGGAAAATAAGAAACAGTACGAGAAATATAAAAACCAAAAGGCACAATATACAACAAATATACAAATATAGAGAAAAGCCATGAGACTGAGCATGGCGGAAACCTCCAGTGCTCAGCTCAAGACAGCAAAGGTAAGAGTAACTCAAATATAAACACAAGGAAAATAATTTAACATCCAAGATAATCCAAAACACAATAATAACACATAAGACTGAATGACCAAACCAAGAATACGGGATAATTCAGAAACAAACAGAGACAAATATAAACAGGAAAATAAATACAAGATAATACAGACATACGTAAAACCCAAACTAGGATTAAATACAGGAGAACTCCAACCAGAAACCAAGGGCAGCCCAAATAACCAAAGAAGCCAACCCATATTAACTACAGAATAAACAGACACAGAAATACAAAAAATGACTAAAATAACCTGGAAGGCTGAGCAGGGTTCCCCACTTGTGCTCAGCATTGTGACAAAGCCCCTCCATTAAGGGGTAGATTCCAGACATCCCAACATAACATCAAAAAAGAGAAGGGACCCACCCACACAGAACTCCCCCCCCCCCCCACACACACACACAAGAATAAGAAGAACAACCCACCACGGGAGGGAGGAGTGGGAACCCAGGCTCGGAGGGAAAGAAACAAAAAAAACATGCTCATGACGCACAAACAGAACAGAACAAGTGACTATAGAGACCCTAGGCTGACCGGGCGAAGAAATAGGGCAGTTTAGATGGTCTGCTTGAGTCCAGGGACCACCAGGCAGTGAGGTGAAATAAGTCCGGTGGCCTACCAGAGTCCCTAGACCACCCAAGCAAATGGTGTAGTCCACTGGATGGTTTCCCAGCTTCCCAACACCAACAAACTACACAAAATGATCTGTCAGGCAGTCTCCCAGCATTCCAGAGCCCATGAACGGTGGAGCACAACCTGCCCCCACCTGGAGACGGTAGCTGGTACACGTGTCCCTTCCGGACCGCAGGGATAGCAATGTGGAAGGCAGGCGACAAAGATGTCTGATCAGCAGGAGACCTCGTGTGAAGACGAATGAGGACCCACGACGATCTCGGGCAAACATGAATGAGGACCCATGGCAGCCTCGGGTGAAGATAGATGAGGACCCACAAAGACCTCGGGCAAAAACAGATGAGGACCCACGGCAACCTCGAGCGAAGACGGATGATGACCCACGGTGACCTCGGCCGAAGATGGATGAGGACCCACGGCGACCTCGGGCGAAGATGGATGAGGACCCACAGCAACCTCAAATGAAGGGAGAGGACCCACAGCGACCTCGAGCAAATGGAGAGAACCCACGGCAACCTCGAGCAAAGAGAGAGGACCCACGGCGACCTCTGGCAAAGGGGGAGGACCCACGGTGACCTCCAGTGAAGGGAGAGGGCCCACGGCGACCTTAGGAGAAGGGAGAGGACCCACGGCGACCTATGGTGAAGACAGATGAGGACCCACGACAACCTCGGGTGAAGACGGATGAGGACCCACGGTGACCTTGGGTGAAGACAGAGGACCCGTGATGACCTCTGGCAAAGACAGAGGACCTGTAATGACTTCAGGCATCGATGGCTCAGACAAAAGGACCAAGACAAAAACCTCATAATAGCTCAAGTAGGTTCATTTTGTCTTCTTTTAATTATTTACCTCGGGTGAAGACGGATGAGGACCCACGGCGACCTCCAGTGAAGGAAGAGGACCCACGGCGACCTCAGGTGAAAGGAAAGCACCCACGGTGACCTATGGCGAAGACGGATGAGGACCCACGATGACCTCGGGCGAAGACGGATGAGGACCCACGGCGACCTCGGGTGAAGACAGAGGACCCGTGATGACCTCTGGCAAAGATGGAAGACCCGTGATGACCTCAAGCGAAGATGGAAGACCTGTAATGACCTCAGGCAGAGATGGCGCAGACAAAAGGACTGAGACAAAAACCTCATAATAGCTCAAGTAAGTTCATTTTATCTTCTTTTAATTATTTACCTTTTGTTCTTATTAAAGACAAAAATAGAAAGGAGATGTTTTTACCTTCTTTATATGTTTCAACTGTTCACTGCAACCTTCGTCAGAAGTGTCAGCTGATTGCTACGAGGTGTCATTTTATCAGCTGACTTTCGTGGGCAGGGCCAGCCCGCATAAAGCATAAAGGCCCCCTCATCCCGGTTCATGCTATCTTTTCCCCGCTTCCTGATTTCTATGGCCTCCTTGATCCAGCGTTTCTGTCTGTTGCTCTCTGATCAAATAATTTTTGCGTTGTCCCAGTCCATGATGTGATTATTTCTTGATAATTATTATTTCAGTGATCTGATATTGCTGATTTTAATGTTTCTTATGCTTTCCCACACCTGGGACCACATTCTCTAGAGACCATAGGACGGCGGAAAGCGGGGCCGGCTCGGTGGACCTGACAGGTCTGCTGGGCTGGCCCCACCTACAAAAGTCAGCTGATAGATTAGATTAGATTAGATTAGATTAGATTCAACTTTATTGTCATTACACATGTATGAATACAAGGTAACGAAACACAGTTTAGCATCCAATCAGAAAGTGCAAAGGACAGCAGTGCAGTATATACGGTAATTAGCAGTATGTGCAATTTAAGCAAATATATGCAAATATATGCAGCAGTGCAGAAAGTTAAGTGTACTGTTATGTGCAAATAATGTACAATAAGTTAGATGTAGTTATGCAGTTATGTACAGGTGAGGATGGTAAGAGATGATGGTAAGAGAGTCAGCGGGGAACTAAGTTCAATAACGTGACAGCTGTTGGAAAGAAACTGTTCCTAAACCTGCTAGTTCTAGTCCGAAGGCTTCTGAAACATCTTCTGGAGGGGAGAAGCTGGAACAGTCCATGAGCAGGATGGCTGGAGTCCCTAAGAATGCTGCGTGCCCGGCGCATACATCTTTTCCTGTAGACGTCCTCTATAACTGGAAGTGGAGTCCCTGTGATGCGTTGGGCGGTTTTCACCACCCGCTGCAGCGCCTTACGGTCAGCGACAGAGCAGCTCCCATACCAGACTGTGATACAGTTGGTCAGGGTGCTCTCTATCACG
The DNA here is from genome assembly GCA_020510985.1 of Pholidichthys leucotaenia. NCBI lineage: Eukaryota > Metazoa > Chordata > Actinopteri > Cichliformes > Pholidichthyidae > Pholidichthys > Pholidichthys leucotaenia. The sequence goes on along the minus strand of CM035837.1, from coordinate 39,041,115 downwards.
CAGCGGTAGAAGTTGCCCAGGATGTCAGTTGACAGATGGTTCTTCTTCAGTGTCCTTAAGAAGAAGAGGCGCTGATGGGCCTTTCTTGATCAGGCTGGTGGTGTTAACTGACCAGGACAGGTCCTCCGAGATGTGGGTCCCCAGGAATTTGAAGCTGGGGACACGTTCAACAGCTATGCCATTGATATGGATGGGGTCATGTGTGTCTTCCCTCTCCTTCCTGTAGTCCACTATGAGCTCCTTGGTTTTGCTGGTGTTAAGGAGCAGGTTATTGTCAGCGCACCAAGTAGCCAAGTGCTCAACCTCTGCCCTGTAATCTGACTCGTCGTTGTCCCTGATGAGTCCAATCACCGTGGTGTCATCTGCGAACTTTATGATGGAATTGGATCCATACATAGGCCTGCAGTCATGGGTGAAGAGGGAGTAGGGGAATGGGCTGAGCACACAGCCCTGTGGTACACCAGTGTTGAATGTGATGACGGAAGAACGGTTGGGGCCTGACCTAACATGCTGGGGTCTGTTGGTCAGAAAATCCATGATCCAGTTGCAGATGGAGGTACTGATTCCCAGGTCCCCAAGTTTAGTGAGCAACTTGGAGGGGATAACTGTGTTGAATGCTGAGCTGAAGTCAACAAACAGCATTCTTGCGTAGGTGTTCTTGTCATCCAGGTGTGAGAATACATAGTGCAGCGCTGTAGAAACCGCATCCTCTGCACTCCTGTTGCTCCGGTAGGCAAACTGGTGAGGGTCCAGTGTAGGGGGCAGGCCTTTTTTGAGCTGTGCCAAGACCAGTCGCTCAAAGCACTTCATGACTATGGGCGTCAGTGCCACAGGGCGATAGTAATTTCGGCACGATGGTGTTGAATGTTTTGGCACTGGAACTATTGAAGTGGTCTTGAAGCACGCTGGTACCACGGCCTGGGCCAGGGACAGATTGAAGATGTCTGTGAAGACCCCTGCCAGCTGCTCAGCGCATGCCCTCAGCACACACCCAGGAATGCCGTCAGCGCCAGCAGCCTTACGTACGTTGACATGACTCAGTGCGTTACGGACGTCGGTGTGGGTGAGTGTGAGGTGGTGGAGGTCATCAGAGGGTGGGAAATTGATGTTCTTTTCGTTATTGTCCTTGTCAAAACGAGCATAGAAGTCATTTAGCTCATTGAGAAAGGGCGCAGTCATGGCTATAGGTATGGAGTTGCTGGGCTTATAATCAGAGATAGCTTGAATGCCCTGCCACATGCGTCGGGGTTCAGAGTCCCTAAAATGTTCCTCCACCTTCAGCTTGTAGCTGTGCTTGGCCTTCTTGATGCCCCTTTTCAGATCTGCCCTGGATGAACTGTAGGCCTGTGCATCACCAGATCTAAAGGCATTGTTACGTGCTTTTAGCAGAAGCCGCACTTCTCTGTTCATCCACAGCTTCTGATTTGGGTACGTGGTGATCTGTCTTTCCGTGGTGACACTGTCAATAGTGGTGCTGATATGGTCCAGGACTGAGTGGGTGTAAGAGTCGATGTTTATGTGGGAGCCACAGGTAGCCTGAGAGGTGAACATACTCCAGTCTGTGTTCCTAAACTTCTCCTGGAGTACAGAGTCAACCCCCTCTGGCCACACTTTGATGGTCCTCACTGATGGCTTCACCCGGTTGATGAGCGGTACATACTTGGGGGTAAGGAACAAAGATAAGTGATCAAATGACACCTTGCAGCAATCAGCTGACTCTTCTGACGAAGGGTGCAGTGAACAGTCGAAACATGTAAAGAAGGTAAAAACATCTCCTTTCTATTTTTGTCTTTAATAAGAACAAAAGGTAAATAAATGAGACAAAAACCTGGTCAGGGTCACCGGCAGCGGTGGAGTCCGGCAAGGAAAGCTCAAACGCAGTTGGCAGCTGCGACTGGCTCTCCTCACCAAGAGCTAAGCAAGACCTCTCTAAAACAGATAATGTGCAAACAAAAAAGTGGGCTTGCCTTAGCTCGAGCTACATCGCCGTTCAGGACTCCGGCGATCCAGGCTGGGACCTCTCGGCTCTCTCTGTCTGATGTTCCAACCCCGACACAGCCAACTCGGATGGGGAAGAAGAAAACACCAGAGAATTACCGGCAGCCGTGGAGCCTGATGAGGAGAGCTCAGGAGCAGAGGACATCTGCAGCTGATTCTCCCCACCAAGAGCCAGACAAAGAATTCTCTACAACTGCAGATGTAATGACAGAACAGAGTACTTGCCTGGAGTTGAGCTCCACTGCCATCCAGGACTCCAGCAACTCTGCTGTGGTGACCCCAGCAGCAGGTGTGATGGTGGCTGGCGCTAGTGGATCTCCCAGTGTGGTGGCTAGCGCTGATGATCGTCCCACTGGTGGCGCTGAGTCCTGTGCTGATGAAGCCAGGGGACACTCTTCTGTCTGCTCAGGCTTCCAGCCACAGGGGTCACTCTCCTCCCATCCATGATGTGGCTGCAGGGCTGGAATGGACCTCTCCAGGACCACAGGCCTCTCCATTGTCCGGTGGCTCCCTCCCAGGACTGGCGGACACTCAATTGGAGAAGGACATGGGAGAAGCAGGTGAGGATAAAATTACAGCAGCAGATGGTGAAAGCTCAGCCAAATCGGGCCGCTGCTGCTGAGCTTCACCGCCAGGAGTAAGGCAAGTCAATTCATTATTAGGTGTTGATAAATGAAAAGGTACTTGCCTTAATTCCCGGGGCTTGGTGGTGGCTGCTGTTGATCCAGACAATGTCTATTCAGGAGCTGTGAAGGTCGTCTGGCAAGATGGGCAGAGCGCCGGAGTCAGGGGACGCTCTGCCATCGGCACAGACTCTGCTCTGTCTGGTGAAGCTCCCTCCAGCTGCTGCAAAAACTCAGGAAGGAGACATGGCTTGTAATCCTGAATGAGCTCCTTCTCTGCTGCCATAACCTGCTGATGCTCCTCCAGCTCCTCCGTGCTGGGACCATCAGAGGGCATGAGGGTTGTGTACCCAATATGGCAGGTGGTGAGCCGCTGTACAGGAGGAGGAGACGAGGCTGCAGCTGGATGATGACGCCAGGCTCAAGACTTCTGTACCCGGGGACGTTTTTTCATCGGCACAGATTCGGATGGGGAAAAGGTTTCCCCCAGCCCGCGGAGCCGGTGTTGAGCGTGGGAAACTGAGGTGAGGAGAACTAATAATAATAATAATGCATCAGATTTATATAGCACTTTATCATAGACAACCAAAGGCGCTTTTACAAATAGATACATTATTCATTCACTCCAGACAGACAATAGGCCTTTTTCACGCCCACATTACGTACTTCCGGTACAGCGTTTGTTGTGTTACTCCACTTACTCTAAAATTGAGAAAAGAGGTAGTGTCCTTGAATTTACAAGTTTACTAAACAATTTACCAAAACTGATGTCCGCAGATGTGGCCCATTTAGTTGAACAGCATTCCCCCATTGCACACTTCAAACTAGATCGAGGATATAAGTTTTTCTTTGAAAATTTTATCTACAACTATGAGGGTAAGTGGTTGCGTTACAGTAATGCTATGCTAGTTTAGCACTAGCTAGTATCTGCTTGTCTTAGCTCACCGTCTTTTCTTTGACATTTGTTTTGATGTGACTGTATTTGACAGAATATACATTCAGCCCTTTTAAAAAGTCACAGTCTTATTTATGATGACTACTTTTCTGTCAGTTTCTAATGTTGTAAACAGGGAGGTTGTAGTCAGATGCAGGTGTCACCGGTCGACGAGGAAGAGAGAAGTCCCGCACTCATTACAGGTTTTTATAATAGGATAGGGACTAAACGTTTTAAAAGTTAAAAGTTTTTTTTAACCCCTTCCAATTTTTGGTTTGAGATATTTCTATTAGTCATTTATCAGCTGTATTTATTACACACCCAACAATGTGTAAGAACTGGTATTTGTTCATAGTTAAAATATTAAAATGTTTATGGTAGATGTATAGCTTTCAATACCATACTTATGCTGAAGCAGCTGTGTTGAGTGTAAGGGATTAAAATGTTACTGCTGTTGCATATTTACTTTGACTCAAAATAAAGTTGGACTTTGGCGTTCTGAAATGCTATTCATATATTCATATTTGGTTAATTTTATGTTTATTTTTTCATCCAAAATGGCTGGTTAATTTATTTTCACTATTTAATTTTAAAGTGGCACAAAAGTGACATTTGTTTATGTCTTTACCCTAGACTGTTTTGCAAACTGGCACAGATCCCATTCAGCTGAATGGACCATCATGCACCTGTGTTGCAGGCAAGGTCCTGTGCAACCACCTTGTTGCCTTGCTGTTTCAGAGTGTCTATTACAGCATGATGCAGGTGAAGGCAGTTCCATCAGCTGAGACCTGCACAAGCACTTTGCAAACATGACATCGACCACAGACAAAGGTAATTTAATGCAATGTTTTGCATTAAAAAAAAATATGCTTAATATTTTTGTAAAAAGTCTGTGATGTCATGGTTGATGTGTGTATGATTTCAGGGCATCTGTGCAGAACCTGTTCAGGACCTGGTTGTGAGGAAACCTAAACCATCTACCAAGACCCTGTGTAAATCAACACTGTACCAAGCCCATACAGGTGGTGGCCATTATTTTTTGTATTGTTGATTAGGGGAGTAATGCATCACAAAATTTATGGTTTAGAGCCCCCAAGTTTTCAGCATTATTGGTTTAAAAATAATACAAATTTTAATCATTCTGATTATTAAAACTTGCCACTCTCCTATGGATCCTGGATGGCAGTGTGTGTGCGGAGGGTATTATCTGTATAGCCCACAGATCAGTATTCATCTGTTATACTGCTACTATCAATTACAATCATGGATGAATTAACTTGATTTATTTATTTGTTTGTTAACAAATTTAAACTTGGAAGATAATCAATGAAGAATTTTTAAGGTTTCTGTTGTACTTATTTTGTTTCAGGAGCCCTTCCTGACCCTTCAGTGTTTGCCCTTCACCTCTGTCATATCAGTGCTCTCCTGTTGCAGCAACAAGTCACATTGTCCACCAAAATGCCGCTGCATTCCCTAGACTGCCTGTTGAGGACTCTAAATTGTCCATTACCTTAAATTTTGTTACAAATTGTCATCAGTACTTCCATTTGGAGAGCCTCACTGTGACACATGAGATGGCAGCTTTGATAGAGGAGAGAGTAGTCTAAATGTCCATTATGGAAAGAAGTGCGCCAGCCCATAGTTACAGCAAGTAGATTTTATGAGGTTTGTCATGTCCGAGGGGAGTCCTCTAGTCAGGCACTGGCAGCAAGAATCCTGAAGGTAGTATTACAAGCTTCTGCAGTGAAAAGAGGCCTTGAACGTGAACCTCAGTTGCTGGAACAATATTCAAATATCATGAATCATGTATCACCCTGTGTCATACATCCTGATGCTCCATACCTTGGTGCCAGCCCAGATGCAAAAGTGTATGACCTAAACGGAGCCCCTTGTATTGGGCTTGCTGAAGTTAAATGTCCAAGCATCTCTAACATTTCAGAGGCAGGGCATGTTAGAGTTGTAAATGGCCAGAAAAAAAAATAAAAAAAAAACCCACAAGTACTACTGGCAAGTTCAAGGTCAATTGGCGGTGACTGGACTGAGCTGGTGTGAGTTTATTACCAACACCGAGGGGGACATCACTATTGAAAGAGTCTGTAGGGATGATGAAATGATTAATGAGATGAAACAAAAATTAGACATCTTCTATTTTGGTACGTATATGGATATATATCTCCAGACAGATAAATGCTAAGGGCCCCCTTACACAACACAGAGACCATTGATAAATTGGGCCAATTTTTGATATTTGAGATCGTTTAAGAGATCCTTGTTTGTTTCGGACTGAGTCAAAACTTTGAGAAGGCCGTGGTGACTGGAGATCACTGAAGATCATTGAAATATCATAAATTGGCCAGATCTCTCAATAATCTCCACCACTGTGTAAAGGGGGTATAACTGCAAACAAGCAACATTTTAATTCCTGAATGTGTGAATTACTGTATACTAGCACTGAAGAATTCAAATCTGTAAATTATTTGTGTGTATATATTTTTAAATGAAAGAAGATCAAGGGAACACTTAACAGTTAGATTTTTCTGTAAAAAATTAATTTTTATTTGATACAATTTTTTTTCTAAGCAGTTTTAAAAAGAATAAAATGTTTTACTGCTAATACATGACCATTCATTACAGGTAATACACAACTAAACATTTATTGAGTTTGTATTAAGAACTATATTTAACATGTGAATAAACTGATTAAAAGATCTGAATAAAATGCATATAGGCCAATAGCTAAAATTGTCAGAATACGGTTCAGACTCTAGCTCTAACAAAAGGGTTAAAAAGTTACAGAACTAAAACAATGAGTACTTCAAAAACAAGTTCAAACTTTAGCTACATTGTGGAGAGAGCCAAGAACCAGGCAGAGAGTTCCAGATTATATCAAGCTTTATTAAACTCTCACATTTTCCTAGAAGCACAAGCAACAAAAGAGTAACAGATCTCAGGCACCTCTGTTCTTATATCCCCTCACTAAATCAGCCTTCTGTCTGCTGCATTAACATCAAATCCTTTGTAATTCCCATTCTCTTTGACACTGTTTACATTAACACCCCAACCCCCTGCATGCACACACAAACCCCCTATTACGATTCTCTTCTGTCTGAGTGTTAATATACTGAGGTGGATTCCCACAACATAAACTTTTATACAATTACTATATATGTGTCATGACCGAGCACGGGGAATTCCGTCATGCTCAAGCTCATGGTCTTTTTCCATATTTGTTTATCTGTTGTATTTTTGTGTTCTTAGTTCCTGTCAGGGCAGTTCGGTGGCGGAGTGGTTAGCACTGCGGCAGCACAGCAGCTCACCCTTGGCCGGGGAAGCCTTGGTTCAATCCCAGCCCCTGGCCAACAGTGGAGTTGTGCATGTGGAGTTTGCATGTTCTCCCCGTGTCTGTGTGGGTTTACTCCGGGATTTCTCTGGTTTCCTCCCACAGGCTAAAAACATGCAAGTTAGGTTAATTGTCATCAAATTGGGGATTCTAAATTGTCCTTAGGTATGAATGTGAGAGTGAATGGTTGTCTGTCTCTCTGTGTTGGCCCTGCGATGGACTAGCGATCTGTCCAGGGTGTACCCTGCCTCTCGCCCAAAGATGCTGGGATAGGCTCCAGTCCCCCCCACAACCCGAAAAGGATTAAGCGGAAGAAGATGGATGGATAGTTCCTGTCATTTTATCCTTGATTGGTTTTCATATATCTTGTATTGTTTCTTAGTTCTACCCATTCTCCTGTTAATGTTGACTGGATATTTATTTATTGAGTATTTGCTGGTATTTATCCCTCAGTCTTTATTTGTTGTCATTTTAGTTCTTGTTTATTTATTTGTACTGTTGTGTTCTTTCTCTATCTCTCTCTCCAGGTCTGCAGCTGTCAGGAGCACTTTCGGGTTTTGCTTTGTAGTGGGCTGTGCTCCTGTCAAGCTATCAGTCCCGTCTTCCCCCCTCTCATTACTCACAGCTGATCTTTATGGTAATCACTGTCACCTCCTGCCAGCTCATGTGGTTCACACCTGCTATCATTCATGTTCATTGATTGCATTCTCTATTTAAAGACCGTTGTTTCTGTCACTCATTGTTAGAGTCTCATCAACCTACTCCCGTCAGGACCCTGTCCCTGTCCTGACATGCATCCCGGTGCTTATCTTGCCAACTACCCGTTCTTCTCTAATTGTAAGTTTATTTTTGTGCACTGTTTGGACTTTGTGTTTTTCCCAATTAAATACCACAAACTGCAGTTCAGTGCTTGGGTCTTTGTTTCTGCCCCGAGGGGCAAATCACGACAGTAGACTCCGACCAATTTGAGACCCAGCTGCTGCAATTTGTGGTTTTTGTTTCACTCACCTGTTTTCCGCCGGAGAAACTTTCAGCATGTTTTCCGGCTACACCTCTTCAATGAGCGGGTGAGAGTACCCAATGAGCCTGGGTTGGGAGGTCTGCAAAACTCTTATGGAGATGGACGATCTTGTCTTCAACAACTGCAAGGCTTCTACACCCAGAAGTGCCCTCTGGTATCTGGGGCTCGCGGAGGCATCTGCTTGCCGGTGCCCTCAGCTCACAGAGCATACTGAGGGGGTGGAGAGGATTTCACTGGTGGTGGCTTTTCAACACGAGAACAGTGGGATGGTTAGGAATTCTCCAAGGAAGCCTGGGTCAGCGCTGAAGGGGAGGCGTCCCTGAACCTCTGTATTATCGGCGCCTCACCAGTCTCCGGCACTAGTTCCTGCTCCTGCTCCACCCGCTCTGGGACCCCGCTGTCCAGGGAAATCCCCCGGAAGAATGCCTCCACCTCTCAGTCAGCAGTTTTTTGTACGCTGGGCCAGATAAACCCCGCCGCAGTTCCTTCTTCCAGTTCTCCGCTGGCTGTCCTGTCAGCCTCCTCTCCCTTTTTTGCTGCTGCGACTCCCATCTCTTCGACATTTCCTCCCGCTGCTGAGGGTCCGGTCGTTCCCTCCCCGGCTCCGCCCGTCACCATATCTGCAAGGGTGGCTCCTCCACATTTCTCTGAGGGGCCCTCAACCACTGGAGTCACAGAGAGAGCTGATTCCCAACCAGCTGCAGCAGGAGACATTGCACCCCGGGAACTCAGGCAACTGTTTTTTCACTCTCACTCACCTAAATATGAATTATCTTGCCTGATTCCCGGTGATGAGGCTCAGACTAGGCAGTCCACTGAGTTGTCACCACCTGCTGCAGCTATACACTGTTCACCTGCTCTCTACATGTCTCCTCCTTTCCCCCTTGAGTATCCGCCGGCCCCAAGATTGAGCTGCTGGACAATTGAAGAGCCTGTGGCCCTGGAGGACCTGGTTCCGGCCCCGCAGCCACGGTCTAGACGGAGGGAGAGTGCTGTGACCAAGCTGAAGCCTGCGCCAATGATGGAACGTCCCCTGGTCTCAGCAGTACAGGATCCAACGCCAGCAGGGAGCCGACCCCCCGTGTCCACGCCGGGTGAGCCACCTATGTAAGCCACTCTGCTGGGGGGTCTCGGGACTGCATCCACCACCATGCCTGCTGTAGGGGCCACCGCAGCAGAGCCGAAGCTGGACCTCCAGAGGGCCGGGCCTGAGATGTCGTCACCTGGATCGACGGAGTTCTGGACGGCAGTGGTGCGTGAGCTCAGGCAAGTGCTCTTCTTTGTTTTCACAGTTTCTGGTTTGGAGAGATCTTGCCTGGCTCTTGCTGGGGAGAGCCAAGTGCAGCCATCAGCTGCACCTGAGCTCACATCGCCAGGCTCCACTGCTGCCAGTGACCCTGACCCTGTGTCTTTGTCCCTCCTGTCTGAGCCTTTCCCCAGGGTCACCGAGGATCACCTAACTTCACCAGAGGTCTCCGTGGGTTCAGCCTCGCCACCTGAAATCTTCGTGGGTCCAGCTCCTCCAGCCGAGGTCATCACGGGTACTCCGTCCCAGCCTGAGGCCTCCGTGGGTGCTGCTCCCCCTTCAGCTGAGGTCGTTGTGGGTGCTCCGTCCCAGCCCGGGACCTCTGTGGGTGCCGCTCCCCCTTCGGTCGAGGTCGTTGTGGGTGCTCCGTCCTAGCCCGGGACCTCCGTAGGTGCAGCTCCTCCTCAAGCAAGGTCTCCGTGGGTGTTGTGTCCCAGTCCAGGTCCACCGTGGGTGCAGCTCTGGCCCAGTCTGGGACCACCGTGGGTGTAGCTCTGTCCCAGTCTGGGACCACCATGGGTGCAGCTGCGCTCCCGTCTGGAGCCACCGCAGGTGCAGCTATGCTTCCACCTGGAGCCACCGCGGGTGCAGGTGTGCTCCCATCTGGAGCCACTACAGGTGCTGCTATGCCCTAGCCCGTGGCCACTGCGGTTGCTGCCATGCCTCAGTCCGGGGCCACCAAGGGTGCTACAGGCCAGTCACTGTGGTCCCTCAGTCCTCACCCAACTCCGTCGTGGTCCCCCTTCCTCTGCCAGATATCGTCGGGGTCCCCCTTCCTCTGCCTGACATCGTGGTGGTCCCTCTTCCTCTGCCTGACGTTGTCGTGGTCCACTCTCCTCTGCCTGATGCTGTCGGGGTTCCCTCTCCTCTGCCTGACGCCATTGGGGTTCCCTCTCCTCTGCCTGATATCGTCATGGTTCACCCTCCTCAACTGTACACACAGAGGCAATTGGGGGCTTGGTAGAATGCTGTGAAACTGTAGTTTAATCAGCAAAAAAAGAAAGTCACTTACTCACTTACTCGACCCACTGACTTGTAAAGAAGCCTTGAAGACAGGGTGATATTTGAGTGCGCATAGGCGCATTGTCCATGAGGTGGGCTATTTAGGACAATTACATGAATTTACTCACCAAGAAGCCACCCATCTGCACAGTGCCAGCTTGTAGTTTGTTCCCAACAATGCCGTTCATTGGAATCATTAGGAAAACCGGCTGTCGCTGTAAACTGCGCTTTGATGTTGGCCTGTTCAACTGCATTGTATGGGAATATGATGTTCCTGGGTGACAGGTGGATAATGCCATCCCACACAGCTGGCATAGCTCGGCTCAGACTCAACTGGGAAATTCATGATCGCTTTGCCAGCTCCCTCTGGAATGCCTGTTGCCAGGAACCCTATTGTTGTCAGCACCAGCACTGGGACGGGCAGTGCACGGCTTCTCGCCATGTCGTGTTCCAAGAGTGGCCATAGCTCTGAGCACAGTTCCACAAGGACTGCCTGTGGAAACCTAAACCAGCTGACAAGCCAGTCATCATCCTGAGCCAGAAAATCTTTTCTGTCTCTAAATACCCTTTCTCTTCTCACTGCGCAATTTGCAGTATCCTCTAATAATGCTAATGCATTGTTGTTAGAGGCATTTTCTGCACTTCTTTGCGCTTGCTTTTATAGCCACTCATCTAATTGTGCACACTTGGATGTTTGTTCATCATGTGTCTCTGGTGTGTACAATCATTTTCACGTCATTATCAGTCTTCCAACATTACCTCTAAATGTCGCCAACGGACCAGTAACAATAGAAATGTACATACCCTAGCCATGAAGTTGGTGTGGGGCTGCGCATATTTCCACGATCATGTCGTTCCTGATACATCTGAAATTTTCAGTGGAAAAGGATGTACACCATGTTTTTATGCATAAGTACCCTTTGTACATGAGGACCCTGGTCACCAGGCGCTCCTCTGAACACAGCTGCAGAAGTTATAAAGGCAACTTCACCTGTCTGCTACTCACTCAGTCTGAATTCATGTCTACTCGCATCTTTACATTGATTTAAAATGCAATCCTGTTACACACCTGTTCACATTTGGTCTGAATGCACCTTGACAGTGTGATCTGTCCTACTTTGCTAAAGTCTGTTACCTCCGCCAAGGGAGGAGGTAATGTTGTCAGTGGCATTGGTTGGTTGGTTTGTTGCTTTGCCTGTTAGCAACATAACTCAAAAAGTTATGAACGGATTTTGATGAAATTTTCAGGAAAGATATGTAATGGCATGGGGAACAAAACATTAGATTTTGGTGGTGATTCAGATTACGATCTGGATGCAGGGATTTTTTGAATATTATTTTATACATAAATCTGGCACTTTTCATGTACTGCCCCTTTAAGACATGTCCACTGAGTTATGTGTGTGGTCATGCCATAGGGCCATGCACCTCTGCAACTCGGAAGCCAAGCACTGCAGAAAAAGTATTAGGGGGTGTGTCCACCAATCTCATTTTTTTCTGCTGAGGGTGACTATTTTCTATTCATTCTCTATGTAGTCCAGCGTTTACAGTGCTGAGCGCCCTTGGTGCTGAAATGCTTTGAGTGGTGGCCGCTTTTTGTCACGGTGCTCAGGGCTGATAAAAGTTCAACTTGTCAGACTACTGTACAGCTGCGCTTGTCAATGTCAGACCTTTCTAAGCAGCCAATCGGAATTAAGGAAGAGCAGGACCTAGGATGCCGGTAGAGAAAAACTATGCTACATCAAACAACCCGGTACTCTTTGATCTGACACTAAAAAGATATCATGATCAAAATTTGAAAGCAAACGTTTGGAGTAACATGTCCGCATCTGTCAACGTGCCAGGTGAGCATTTGTGCCTTTGTCATGGTCATATTTCTTACAAGTTTGTTGCGGTAGGTAATATGGATAGTATGTGATTTTGTAGTTGATAACTGCAAAAAAAAAAAAAAAAGGTACAGAGAAGAGAGGAGGAAAAAACAAAACAGACCTGAAAGATTCAATAAACCATGATATTGATTTAAGGTGGAATTGCCCAGCCCCAATATGGTCAATACAATTATGACAATCTTATTATTAAGATAAGATAAGATAAGATAAGCCTTTATTAGTCCCACAACGGGGAAATTCCAGGATTGCAACAGCACAGGGATAGCAACACTCAGAGCAACAATCAGAAGGCAAGAAAAAAACAAGCAAGCAAGAGCAGCTAATATACATATGTACATATTACTATAAAATATATATATACACACACAGACACACAGTGCAGAGCATTGTAGCTGGATGGAATAAATATATGAATATATGAACACACAGTGCAGAGCATTGTAGCTAGATGGAATAAATATGTAAATATATAAACACCCACAGTACGGAGCATTGCAGCTAGGTGGAATAAATATGCAAGTATATAAACACACACAGTGCGGAGCAATGTAGCTAGATGGAGTAATATGTAGATATATAAAAACACAGTGCGGAGCATTGTAGCTAGATGGAATAAATATATAGATATATAAATATAAACACACCCAGTGCTGAGCATTGTAGCTAGATGGAATAAATATGTAAATATATAAACACACACAGTGCAGAGCATTGTTGCTAGATGGGATGAAACAGCATAACCGTCTACTTAGTTATCCTACATGGTATGATTATGTGCCCATACATATTCTCACCCTCCATAGCGACCGGTATGTTCCTAGTTGTATGCCGGAGGGGACCATTGTGTAAGTCTATTGCATCTTTTGCATTCAAAAAACTATTAGTTTGTTACATCTTTTTGCTATCTCTGCGAGCAGCCCTGCTTAGGTTGTACAGTCTGACAGCCGTTGGTAGGAAGGACCTACGAAACCTCTCGGTTGTGCACCTGGGATGATGTAGTCTGCTGCTAAATGAGCTCCTCAGTGCATCCAGTATGTCCTGCAAAGGGTGGAACTCGGACTCCAGCAGAGATGACAGTTTAGCCACCGTCCTTCTCTCTCCTATCTCCTCCATCGGATCAAGGCGCTGCCCCAGGACAGAGCTAGCTTTCTTAATCAGTTTGTTCAGTCTCTTCCTATCGGCTGCAGTAATGCCACTGCCCCAGCAGACCACTCCAAAAGTGATGGCTGATGCCACCACCGTGTCATAGAATGACTTCAGCAGCGCCCCTTGTACACCAAAAGACCTGAGTCTCCTCAGCAGGAACAGCCTGCGCTGTCCCTTCTTGTAGAGTGCGTCAGTATTGTGTGACCAGTCTAGTTTATTGTTCAGATGAACACCCAGGTACTTATAGGATGTCACCATCTCGATGTCTGTTCCCTGTATATTTACTGGTGCTGTGAGGGGCTGCCCATGCCTGCGGCAGTCCACCACCAGCTCCTTAGTTTTCCTCGCGTTGATCTGGAGGCAGTTCCGATGGCACCAGTCCACGAAGTCCTGGATAAGCCCTCTGTACTCAGCTTCATCTCCATTGGAGATGAGGCCAACGATCGCGGAGTCATCAGAGAACTTCTGTAGATGGCAGTGTGTTGTGTTGTGTGAGAAGTCCGCAGTATAAAGAGTGAACAGGAAAGGAGCCAGCACCGTTCCCTGGGGGGCCCCCGTGCTACTGATGATCGTGTCGGAAACACAGTCCCGTGTTCTCACAAACTGAGGCCGGTTCGTGAGGTAGTCCAGGATCCATGATGACAGGTGCTGGTCCACCCCTGCGCGCAGCAGCTTGTCCTTCAGGATCATCGGTTGGATGGTGTTGAAAGCACTGGAGAAGTCAAAGAACATGATCCTCACCATATTCCCGGGCTTCTCCAGGTGGGACAGAGAACGGTGAAGGAGGAAGATCACCGCATCCTCCACCCCAATGCCATGCTGGTAGGCGAACTGGAGTGGATCCATCGCTGGTTCCACCAGGGGGCGGAGGTGAGCAAGGAGCAGTCTCTCCAGGGTCTTCATCAAGTGGGACGTCAAGGCCACCGGTCTGTAGCTGTTCAGGTCTTTGGGGTGGGAAGTTTTTGGTACAGGTACCACACAAGATGTTTTCCACAGCTGTGGTACCCTCTCCCTATTATTATTATTATTATTATTATTATGTTGATGTTGTTGTTGTCATATAATATAGTCATATTGTTTTTGCTGTTGTTTCTTTGTCTGATAATAATAATAATAATAATAATAATAATAATAATAATGGATTGCATTTATATAGCGCCTTTCATTCAAATTTTCAGTAAAGGTGTGTACGTCGTACGTCGTGATTGACGAAGACCACTTTCACCGTCACTTGTGAGTCCGCATATGGCTTATTAAGCCAATGTGGGTGCGAAAGGACCTCTTGCAAACTGGGCAGAAGATGCCGGAGGAGCCATCGCGGGGAATGCTCTCAAGCCTTTCTTGCCACCCTCTTTTAAACAGCTGCAGCAGTTCTGTTGATGGGAGATTTTTGCACCGTTGGATACCGCTGGATGCCATCATGAGTGCTCTGTGGCAAGCTGCTCCCACGAGCCAGGATTTATACCAAAAGATTTGAGGGAAACTTTCAAGGTGTCTTTGAAGCGCTTCTTTTGACCACCTTGGGACTGCTTTCTTGCCTGCGGTTCATCATAAAAAAGCCTCTTCAGGAGTTGATGGTCCTGCATGCGAACAAGATGGCCAGCCCATCGCAGCTGGGACTACATCAGGATAGTGTACAAGTGGGGAAAAAAAGTATTTAGTCAGCCACCAATTGTGCAAGTTCTCCCACTTAAAAGATAAGAGAGGTCTTCAATTTTCATCATAGGTATACCTGAACTATGAGAAACAAAATGAGAAAAAAAAATTCCAGAAAATCACATTGAAGGATTTTTAATGAATTAATTGGTAAATTCCTCGGTAAAATAAGTATTTGGTCAATAACAAACGTTCATCTCAATACTTTGTTATATACCCTTTGTTGGCAATGACAGAGGTCAAACGTTTTCTGTAAGTCTTCACAAGGTTTTCACACACTGTTGCTGGTATTTTGGCCCATTCCTCCATGAAGATCTCCTCTACAGCAATGATGTTTTGGGGCTGTCGCTGGGCAACACGGACTTTCAACTCCCTCCAAAGATTTTCTATGGGGTTGAGATCTGGAGACTGGCTAGGCCACTCCAGGACCTTGAAATGCTTCTTACGAAGCCACTCCTTCGGTGCCCGGGCAGTGTGTTTGGGATCATTGTCATGCTGAAAGACCCAGCCACGTTTCATCTTCAATGCCCTTGCTGATGGAAGGAGGTTTTCACTCAAAATCTCACGATACATGGCCCCATTCATTCTTTCCTTTACACAGATCAGTTGTCCTGGTCCCTTTGCAGAAAAACAGCCCCAAAGCATGATGTTTTCACCCCCATGCTTCACAGTAGGTATGGTGTTCTTTCTCCTCCAAACACGACAAGTTCAGTTTTTACCAAAAAATTATATTTTGGTTTCATCTGACCATATGATATTCTCCCAGTCCTCTTCTGGATCATCCAAATGCTCTCTAGCAAACTTCAGACGGGCCTGGACATGTACTGGCTTAAGCAGGGGGACACGTCTGGCACTGCAGGATTTGAGTCCCTGGCGGTGTAGTGTGTTACTGATGTAGCCTTTGTTACTTTGGTCCCAGCTCTCTGCAGGTCATTCACTAGGTCCCCCCGTGTGGTTCTGGGATTTTTGCTCACCGTTCTCGTGATCATTTTGACCTCACGGGGTGAGATCTTGCGTGGAGCCCCAGATCGAGGGAGATTATCAGTGGTCTTGTATGTCTTCCATTTTCTAATAATTGCTCCCACAGTTGATTTCTTCACACCAAGCTGCTTACCTATTGCAGATTCAGTCTTCCCAGCCTGGTGCAGGTCTACAATTTTGTTTCTGGTGTCCTTTGACAGCTCTTTGGTCTTGGCCATAGTGGAGTTTGGAGTCTGACTGTTTGAGGTTGTGGACAGGTGTCTTTTATACAGATAACGAGTTCAAACAGGTGCCATTAATACAGGTAATGAGTGGAGGACAGAGGAGCCTCTTAAAGAAGAAGTTACATGTCTGTGAGAGCCAGAAATCTTGCTTGTTTGTAGGTGACCAAATACTTATTTTACCAAGGAATTTACCAATTAATTCATTAAAAATCCTTCAATGTGATTTTCTGTATTTTTTTTCTCATTTTGTCTCTCATAGTTGAGATATACCTATGATGAAAATTGGAGACCTAGCTTATCTTTTAAGTGGGAGAACTTGCACAATTGGTGGCTGACTAAATACTTTTTTGCCCCACTGTATATACTAGGAAGACTGGCTCATGCCAGAACCTCCGTGTTTTGGATCCTGAACGCCTGATTGCTGGGGTCTTTCTGCAACTGTGGGGGTCCTCCCTACAGTGGATAGTGCTATGAGATGACTGTTGTTGTGAAATGGCGCTATATAAATAAAGTTGAATTGAATTGAATTGAATTGAATCTTGTCCTGCCACTTGATCTTGAGCACTTTCCTTAAACATGTCGTGTGAAAATAGTTAAGCTTTCTTGCATGGTGTCAGTACACTGTCCATTTTTCACATGCATACAGTAGCGTAGGCAGAAGGATAGTGTTGTATACTTTCAGCTTAGTAGTTAAGATAATTCCCCTTTTATCCCATACGTTGGTACAGAGTCTGCCAAAGGCTGCACTTACTTTTGCTATCCTAGTGTTCACTTCAGTGTCAATATTTACGTTGTGGAACAGTGTACTTCCAAGGTAGGTAAACCTATCTACCACTTTGAGCCTCTCATCTTTGATTGTAATAGATGGCTTGATGTAGGGCTCATTTGAGGCAGCCTGGTGTAGTACTTCAGTCTTCTGTGCATTGATGGCCAGGCCAAAGTTGGTACAGGTGGTTGGAAACTTGTCAACACTTTGCTGCATGTCTGCAGCAGTACTCACATTCAGCGCACAGTCATCAGCAAGGAGGAACTCTTGAATAGTATCCGATGACACTTTGGTCTTTGCTTGGAGCCTCCTCAGGTTGAACAGCCCTCCACTGAAGCAAAAGTTGAAATCAATACCAACGTTATCATCACAATATGTGTCATACAGCATTGCAGAAAACACCATACTGAACAGTGTTGGTGCCAAGACACATCCCTGTTTGACCCCATTTGAGACAGGGAAGGGCATTGAGGTGTCGCCTCTGTCCTGAACACGTGCCTGCATGCCATCATGGAATTGACGAACTAGGGAAATGAACTTACGAGGGCAGCCAAATTTGGCCATGATTTTCCAAAGGCCTTCCCTGTTCACAGATGTCAAAAGCCTTTGTAGGTCGATGTACGTTGAGTACAGGGCACAGTTTTGCTCCTGGCATTTCTCCTGCAGCTGTCTTGCTGCAAATATCATGTCAATGATGCCATGTCCTTTTCAGAAGCTGCACTGGCTCTCAGGCAAAAGATCTTCCTGCTCAAGGTGACACGTGAGGCGATTAAGCATTACTCTTGCAGGAATCTTGCCGGCAATGACAAGCAAGGAGATGCCATGGTGGTTATCGCAAATCTGACAGTTTCCCTTCTTTTTGTATAGGTTAATATTGGAGGCTTCTAAATTGTCCTTAGGTAAGAATGTGAGAGTGAATGGTTGTCTGTCTCTCTGTGTTGCCCCTGCGATGGGCTGGCAATCTGTCCAGGGTGTACCCTGCCTCTCGCCCAAACATGCTGGGATAGGCTCCAGCCCCCCCATGACCCGAAAAGGATTAAGCGGAAGAAGATGGATGGATGGATGGAGGCATCTTTGAAATCCTGTGAAACCCGCTCCCATTCCCATATAAGCAGGAACAGCTGGTGGAGCATTCTTGCAAGGGTTGTACCATCTTCCTTAAAGATTTCGGCCAGAATAGCATTGGAACCGGCCGCCTTGCCACTGGAGAGCTGAGAGATAGCCTTTACAGTCTCTTCGAAAGCCGGTGGATGATCCAAGGTTACATTTGTGGGAACTTGCGGGATACGTTCAATAGCACCATCGTTGATGCACGAGGGACGGTTAAGGATGCTACTGAAGTGTTCCGCCCAGCGCTCAATGATTTCAGCTTTTTCAGTGAGTAGGGTTTTTCCATCATAACTGAGCAAAGGAGACAATCCAGATGATGTAGGATCATAAACTTCTTTTAAGGCTCTGTAAAAATGATCTGAATAATGATGGAATTGGTTACAGTTGCATTTCTAAACTGCTGAATGTTCCAGTGAGTACCGTTGAAGCCATCATTTGGAAGTGGAAAGAACATCATTTTACCATAAACCGGCCACTATCAGGAGCTCCTTGCAAGATTTCTGACAGATGAGTCAAAAGAATTATCAGAAGAGTTCTCTGAGAGCCAAAAACCACTCATAGAGAGCTCCAAAAAGACCTGGAGTTAGCAGGTACTGCTGTTTCAAAGAAAACAATAAGTAATGCACTCAACCAACATGGGCTTTATGCCCACTCACCTTGCAAGACTCCATTGCTGAAGAAAAAGCATGTTGAAGATTGTTTAAAGTTTGCTACACAACATTTGGGCAAACCAGTAAAATACTGGGAGAATATACTCAGGTCAGATGAGACCAAAACTGAACTTTTTGGGTGCCACAACACACAGCATGTTTGGAGGAGAAATGGCACTGCACATCCCATCATGGTGTGGGGGTATTTTTCAGCACATGGTACAGGCAGACTTCATATAACTGAAGGAAAGATGAATGGACAAATGTACAGAGACATTCTTGATAGAACCTGTTGCCATCTGCCAAGATGCTGAAGATGAAACAAGGGTGGACATTTCAGCAAGACAATGATCCCAAACACACAGCCAAGGAAACTCTCAACTGGCTCCAGAGAAGGAAAGTAAAGCTGGTAGAATGGCCCAGTCAGTCACCTGACCTGAATCCACTTGAAAATCTATGGAACAAACTGAAGATTAGAGTTCATAGAAGACACCCACGGAACCTTCAAGATTTGAAGACGGTTTGTGTGGAAGAATGGGCTAAAATCACTCCTAAGCAATGCTTGTGCCTAGTTTCAATCAGTCAATCAACTTTATTTATAAAGCAGTTTAAAAAGCAACACTCGCTACACAAAATGTTGTACAACAAGAACGTACATTCAATTCAATTCAATTCAACTTTATTTATATAGCGCCATTTCACAACAACAGTCATCTCATAGCACTATCAACTGTAGGGAGGACCCCCACAGTTGCAGAAAGACCCCAGCAATCAGGCGATCCCCTGTGAGCAAGCACTTGGCGACGGTGGAGAGGAAAAACTCCCTTTTAACAGGAAGAAACCTCCAGCAGAACCAGGCTCAGGGAGGGGCAGTCATCTGCTGCGACTGGCTGGGGGGTGAGGGGACAGAGAAGAAGAAAAGAACAGACATGTAGAGAGCAAACAGCACGATGGGGACTCAATCTATAGGAGAGAACAAACAAATGTTAATGACCAGCAAAAAAAAAAATATTTCATAGAGAGTGAGGAAAGGAGTGAGGCCCAGTGCATTACTGGAGGTCCCCCGGCTGACTAAACCTATTAGCAGCATAACTAAGGGAGGGTTCAGAAACACATGATCCCTCCCTAATTGTAGGGAGGGATCATGGGATCCTGCTTCTTGCCTTTATGTTTTCATGTACATGAAAACATAAAGGCAAGAAGCAGGACACTGACACAAAAACAATATAAAACCACAGTTAATAGAAACAATAAAATAAAAGGCAAAAGAAGTAAATAAATAAATAAAATCATTTTCATTCAATAAAATCAATGTCTCATTCTGGGTCCAAGGCCAAGGAGTAAAAGTGTGTTTTAAAACGGGTTTTAAAAATGGACAGTGAAGGTACTTGTCAAATGCTCAGAGGTAAATCGTTCCAAAACCTGGGCGCCATGATCGAAAAGGCTCTGTCCCCTCTGAGCTTCCACTTCACTTTTGGCACCCCCAGGAGCAGCTGCTCAGCTGACCTGAGGGACCAGGTGGGAGCGTAGGGATGCAGAAGCTCAGAGAGATAAGGTGGAGCAAAACTGTTCAAGGATTTAAAAACAAATAAAATAATTTTAAAAAAGAACTCTAAAATGCACAGGCAGTCAGTGGAATGAAGCTAAAATGGGTGTGATGTGATCTCTTTTAACGTGTACCTGTTAAAAGACACGCAGCGGCATTTTGAACTAACTGTAGAAATGAAAGAGATGACTGACTGACATTGGCATAAAGTGCTCTACAGAAATCCAGCCGAGATGAAATAAAAGCATGGATTACTATTTCCAGGTGTGGTCTAGAGAGAATGGGTTTGACTTTTGCTAAACGACTTAGATGAAAGAAGCTCGATTTTACCACAGAACGAATCTGAGTGTCTAATTTGAAATCACTCTCCATGATAAAACCAAGGTTCTTGACTGTGGGTTTCACATAAGGTGTGAGGGGGCCCAAGTTTACAGGAGACTCACAGGGGCCACTAGGTCCAAACACCATCACTTCTGTCTTCTTATCATTGAAGTTTAAAAAGTTAAGAGCCATCCAAGACTTGATGTTTCAATGCATGACAGAAGTGAGTTTACTGATGAGGCATCTTTTTGTTTTAAAGGGACATATAGTATCATCAGCGTACAGGTGGAAGGAGAGACCATGTTTTTAAAAATGGAACCCAGCGGAGGTATGTACAGAGAAAAAAAGCATGGACCACAGAACTGATCCCTGTGGGACTCCATATGGTAGAGGAGCAGAAGAGGATTCAAACCCAGAGATGCTAACTTTAAAACTCCTGTCTGCCAGATCGGACTTAAACCAGTTGAGAGCAGTGCCACAAATGTCCACTAGGTGCTGCAAACAGGAAATTAAAATGTGATGGTCCACTGTGTCAAAGGCAGCTGTTGCGTAAATCAAGCAACACAAGAAAAGCGTATTCACCTGACTCACATGCTAAGAGGATGTTTCTCCATACAGGAAACATCTAGAAGCTGTTATTATCAACAAAGGCTTTTCTACTAAATATTGAATGAATTTCACCAAGTGTGTTCAATACTTATTCCCTGTGCCATTCCATTTTATTAAATATAACTTGTTTTGTGAACACAGTTGCCTTGATTTATTTTTATGTTTGGATTACTTGGGTTGTTACTGATATCTAGTGAAAATCTCAGGTCAATGGCTCATTCAGAAATATGTTTAATGAAAAAAATGTTGACATGTTCAATACTTAACATATTTTCCCCGCTGTATGCTGACTTTTCTGCTTTAAAAAAATCTTTCTATGGGCAGAGATCTTAACGTCCCCAAGTGTTTAACACAAAGTTATGTCCTTGTCGCTACCTCTATCTCCCTTATTGCTGGCTTTCCTGTAGACTGGTATCATGTGCACTTCTAAGATTTGGCTTAGAATTTGGCTTAGCGCATACACATGCAGCGCATGCATACATGACATCCGCAAGTACTAGTACATGTACAGTGTAGTACCGTTCATGTACCAGTACATGTACACGGGGGATTAATTTTTTCACTTGTCGATTCACTATAAGTGTACATGTACAGACTAGCAAGTTTTGGTAGGAGATGCACTAGAACATGTATTCGCTCACTTGCAAACACGCTTGTGGTACAGTACACGGTGCATAATGCAAAAACATTATGCACTACTTTGCTGCTATTCCGGCTGCGCTTAGTGTATGCATACATTATACAGTGCATGCATACATAACCTCTGCAAGCAGTATTGTGTTGTGTAGTACACGTCTCTGTAGTCATGACCTCTCTTGCATGAGTTACTGCAACGCTGTCATGTGCGGTGCCCCTTCGGGCAGAGAGGACAACAAGAGCGCCAGATAGTGTCATGCATTTATTAAACCAAAAGGTGAAACAGTCCAAAATGATGACAGTTGTACAGAAAATCCAAACAGGGAAAAACTTACAGCATGTGCCTCAGAGCGGGGAGCTCTGGAGGGAAGATCAGCACAGCAGAAGCAGGATGAATAAGATAAGATAAGATAACCCTTTATTAGTCCCACAATGGGGCAATTCCAGGATTGCAACAGCACAGGAATAGCAACACTCAGAGCAATAATTTAGAAGATAAGAAAATAAGAGCAGTGAATATACATATGTACACATAAATATATATATATATATATATATATATATATATACAGTGCGGAGCATTGTAGCTAGATGGACTAAACAGCATTACCGTCTATTTAGTTACCCTTCATGGTATGAATATGTACCCATACATATTGTCACCCTCCATAGTGACTGACATTGTCCTAGTTGTATACTGGAGGGGACCATCTGTGTAAGTCTGTTGCGTCTTTTGCATTCAATACTATTAGGTCGTCATGTTTTTTTTGCTATCTCTGCGAGCAGCCCTGCTTAGGTTATATAGTCTGGCAGCCATAGGTAGGAAGGACCTGCGAAACCTCTCGGTCACGCATCTAGGATGATGTAGTCTACTGCTAAATGAGCTCCTCAGTGCGTCCAGTATGTCCTGCATAGGATGGGACTCGGACTCCAGCAGAGATGACAGTTTAGCCACCATCCTTCTCTCTCCTATCTCCTCCACTGGGTCAAGGCGCTGCCCCAGGACAGAGCTAGCTTTCTTGATTAGTTTGTTCAGTCTCTTCCTATTGGCTGCTGTAATGCTATTGCCCCAGCAGACCACTCCAAAAGTGATGGCTGATGCCACCACCGTGACATAGAATGTCTTCAAGAGCACCCCTTGTACACCAAAAGACCTGAGCCTCCTCAGCAGGAACAGCCTGCACTGTCCCTTCTTGTAGAGTGCGTCTGTATTGTGTGACCAGTCTAGTTTATTGTTCAGATGAACACCCAGGTACTTGTAGGATGTCACTATCTCAATGTCTGTTCCCTGGATGTTTACTGGTGCTGTGAGGGGTTGTCCTTGCCTGCGGCAGTCCACCACCAATTCCTTAGTTTTCCTCGTGTTGATCTGGAGGCAGTTCCGATGGCACCAGTCCACGAAGTCCTGGATAAGTCCTCTGTACTCAGCTTCATCTCCATTGGAGATGAGGCCGACGATCGCAGAGTCGTCAGAGAACTTCTGTAGATGGCAGTGTGTTGTGTTGTGTGAGAAGTCCGCAGTATAAAGGGTGAACAGAAAGGGAGCCAAAACCGTTCCCTGGGGGGCCCCCGTGCTGCTGATGATCGTGTCGGACACACAATCCCGGGTTCTCACAAACTGTGGGCAGTTAGTGAGATAGTCCAGGATCCATGATGACAGGTGCTGGTCCACCCCTGCGCACAGCAGCTTGTCCTGAAGGACATGGATCCGATGTCCTGAAGCGATGGATCCACTCCAGTTTGCCTACCAGCAAACTGGAGTGGATCCATCGCTGGTCCCACCAGGGGGCAGAGGTGAGCAAGGAGCAGTCTCTCCAGGGTCTTCATCATGTGAGACGTCAGGGCCACTGGTCTGTAGCTGTTCAGGTCTTTGGGGTAGGAAGTCTTTGGTACAGGTACCACACAAGATGTTTTCCACAACTGTGGTACCCGCACAGGCTCAATCAGGCTCAGGTTGAAGATGTGCTCCACAATCCCACACAGCTGGTCTGCACAGGACTTGAGGAGCTTTGCGCTGATGCCATCTGGTCCCGAGGCCTTCCTCGCCTTGATCTTCCTCAGCTCCGTCCTCACCTGGGTCTTAGTGAGGGTCAGGTTGGGGGGCTGTGTGCTGGGAATGGAGGGGTGACAATAAGTTTGCTTGTTTATTTACAAGAAGGCATAATGACAAAATAAACAGCCACATGGGGCAAACACGAACATAAACTGTTCCGGCTCAACAGCGGCGGGCTCTTTAGCCGGCGTGATGGTTGGCATAGTCTGGAACCCCCCAGGCGCTGGAGCCCATGCTGAAGGCCCGCACAGCATGGAGACAGGGGATCCGTGACCTGCCGGGCCCGAAAGCTCCTCCACGGAGATTCGAGGACGTTTACTCGTCAGCTCAGGCTCCAAACGGCAGTCCAGTCTTCTCCTCTGCCCATGACTCGGCTGCGGGGCTGGAAGCAGGCTCTCCAGGGCTGCAGGCTCCTCCCTCGCCCGGCGGTCAACTCCAGGCACTGGGGACGCTCAGAGAGAGGGGAAGGAGACACAGAGGTAGCAGGTTCAATGTTAGTGGCTGCAGCAGGTGGTGGAAACTCAGAGGACTGTGAACCCCAAGCTCCACTCCCAGGAGTCAGACAAGATAATTCATTATATTGAGAGTGAGAATGAAACACTTGCCTGACCTCCCTAGGGACGATAGTGGCTGCTGCAGTGGGCTTGGTTCTCCCCTCTCCCCTAAGGATGGTGACTGAGGGCCCCCCAGGAAGACAAGGAGGAGCCGCTCTCACAGGACCAGTGACAGGCGTAGCCAGAGCAGGACTCGCTGAACCCACCACAGCTGAAGAGCGCACCGAGGAGGAGGGAAGAGCAGCCGAGGCAGTCTGGGGATGAGCAGCTGATGGAACAGCAGGGGGAGGTGCCCCGGAGGCAGAAGCTGCTGTCTCAACCGTCCAATGTGGCACGGGGGAAACAGCTGGATGGGAGGCCTGGGAGTTCTGGCAGCGGCCCTGCACAGGATCCGGACGGGAATCTCGCAGGGGATGATTGCCGGCAGGGTGGCGACGTCTCCCGGCAGAGGGCGAGGCTAGATTTAAATCCAGAAAGTGCCACTGCTGCACAGAGACGGAGGCCAGCAACTTGCCGTACTCTGGATAGCTATGAAGTTCAGCATTGACCTCCACCAGTCTAACTGCTGCCACCACATTCTTTAGAATCTTGCTAGGATGAGATGAAGAGCATGCTTCAGCCACGCAGCCCCTGATGAGCTCAGCTGCCCTCTGTGTCTCCTCACGGGGGGTTCTGGCTGTCCTCTTCCTCTGCTGCGGACGGAGGCGGCCCTTCGGAACTCTTCTCAGGCCCACAGATCCTCCTCCAAAGTGCCGTGATTTCGGCCATCCTCTCCCTGCCCTCAGCGTGATCAGCAAGGTGAGGATTGCGTTTAATTGCCACCTCTGTGAGGTCCAGGTACCAGCATGCGTCGTCGGGAGTGAAGAACCTACGAGCGTTGGCGAGGAGGTCATCTACCTCTATGAGAGCTATGATCAGCTCGTAGCCCAAGTCCAAGGAATAGCCAGTTCTTGATGACGCCATCTCCCGAACACACTGGTACTTAAAAAAGGGGAAAACTTAAGCCCAAAACAAACTCACTGTGGCTGGCGTCTTGTTTGGCTGCGACCTACTGTTATGAATGCCCCTTGCAGGGCATTAATGAGACGCCAGATGCCAGACAATAAGTTTGCTTGTTTATTTACAAGAAGTCATAATGACAAAATAAACAGCCACGTGAGGCAAACAAGAACATAAACTGAGAAACACGATAACAACTCTGAAGAATAAACTAGGAGAGGCAGCGGGGACGGAGCCTGAAGCTGTACAAAAACACTTACTATGACAAGTAGCCAAAAGTCCAAAACTAACTAACTAACTAACTAACCTGCACTTATATAGCGCTTTTCTAGTTACAAAGACCACTCAAAGCGCTTTCACTAGTACTAACCCTCTGTTCTAAGGGCCTATAGGAAACAGATATCTAGAGACAATTTAGAACAGCCAATTAACCTAACATGCATGTCTTTGGATTGTGGGAGGAAACCGGAGCCCCCGGAGTAAACCCACGCAGCACAGGAAACACAGGGGATAGACCGGAGTCGGGAATAGGGGCTCCACTCCAAAGGTACGAGATGTACCGTTGTGTAGGTTGCAGCGAGGAGTGAGCCTCAGCTGCTTCCTTAAATACAGAGCATAGACTAATCAGAAAACAGGTCACGCAATTAACAGAAATGACAAACAGCCATCATGGCACCGGCTTGACTTTGACCGTGACGCTGTCATAATAAAAGCCCCTGAGCGGTCCTAATAACAACCCCGGAGTAACACGATGGAAAAGGGGAAATACTGAGCAACCTGAGCACAGATGGGATCAGCGCTCAAACCACCACAAGCACTGGATTATTCCCTGACTACTCGACCCGCTGAGGGCATCGCTGGATGTTTTCTTCCTCCATCTTTCTTTCTCTCATTGAGGACGTCACTGGATTTGTCCCTGAGCCACCTTGTCATTTTTGCGCCATGTTCTTCATCCCCTGAGACTGCTCTCTGCTGTCCGCCACTACAGACGGTAACTCTGGTATGGGTGAGTACCCCGCTTCACCCCACAAGGTTGTTAATAGCGTCCACCATTTTGTATTAGCCGTTGTAGTGCGTTTTAATATTAGAACAGGCCTGCAATGTCAGAGACCTCTTTATTATCACTTGGTACCAAGTAGGGACCTATTTAGACCAACAAATTAATAAAATATGCCGGCTTAGATTTATTAAGAGTTCTGTTTGTTTGTGGATCCACCATTTTGTGATTTATTGCCTTCCCCCCCCCTTTGTGCATGTGTTTTTCTTCTCTCTCCCCCCCCCCCAGCATGTTTTTTTTTTTCTTTCTCTCTAAGTGCGTGTCATTTACCCAGAAGTTACTTAATGATTTGTGTTATATTGTTTGAAGCTATTAGCATTGCCTTCGGGCTTTTTGAAATACATCCAATTGTTTGCTTATTTAAATGAAGGTTTACACTATACACCCTACAGGTTTAAAGCTACCCTACACCACTTTCACTCACAACCTGATCTTGATTAAAGTAGCCCTTGTCATGGATGGGCCTCACGAGCCATCATAACACGCCACAAATCACCAGTGAATTTGCACAGTTTATTTACAGAACAGAAAAGGAACAAAATAACAAGCCACAGGGGGCTAAAACACACTACAGTGAATACAGTCAATGACAGGGGAGAATGGAAACATAAGAAAACACACTTACGAATAAGGACGAGGGATAGTCTACATCTGAACAGCGGGATGCTCGAATAACGTCTGACCATGGGAAGGTTTTTGACGAGACTGCTGCCTATTTCACTCCCAGCTGCCCTCTTAAGTAGGGAGCAGCTGATGAGGAAAAATGCGGCTCAGCTGACAGCTCTGACAGCCGGAAGCCCCTCCGAGCATTGTCACAATAGAGGCTCGGAGAGCCAAAAGGGGCACACAGCCATCAGATGGGCGAAAACAGTGCATGGCTCAAGCGCGGACGAGATCGGCGCTCGAACCATGACAGTACCTCCCCCCCGAGGCGGCGAACTATGAGCGCCGTATGACACCCAAGCCCCACCCCCACCCCCACCCCCAGGGTGGGCAGATGGGGGAAAAGGCCTGGAGGGCGAGAACCAGAAAGCGCAGAAACCCCCCCCCCCCACCAAGATGATGACAGGGAACAAATGAGGCAATTACAGAGTATGGTTAAAAAGAAAAATACAATACTCCATAGCGCACAAATGATACATTGAACAGCGCAAAAAAGCAAACCACCATGACGATGACAGGGAACAAATGAGGCAATTACAGAGTATGGTTAAAGAGAAAAACACAATACTCCATAGCGCACAAATGATACATGAACAGGGCAAAAAGCAAACAGGAGGCCTATAACTAAAACCCACAGGCCCGCAAGACACCAAGAGTTAGATACAATTCATCCCTCAGACAGGAGAGGAGAAAAAAAAGACATGCTAAACAACGATAAATACACGGATCAGAACAACTAACACAGAATGACCTTATACTTCAGTGGGACCACAAAACACATGAGGATGACGACAGGCCGAGTTCAATAAAACAGGAACAGTTCCGGCGGTCTCCCTGCGTCCAATGGCCAAATGGTGATTAAGGGGAAAAGGAAATGTTTGGGCAGCCTACCCCAGTCCCGGGCCTGGAAAGTCAGAACCTCCGGCGGCCGAACCAGGTCACCCAGTAGGAAGCACTGTACGTCGGGTGGCCAACCCAGAACATCGAACCTGCAAAACAGCTCCCCAGGCGGCCAACCCGCATCACTCAGCCACCAGGGCCGTGGGGGGACAAGTGAAGATGGCCTCCCTGGAGAGAGGAAAGACGAGGGAGAGCCGGGCCAAATGTTGAGAACCCCAACGGCCCCTGGTGGAGATGAGCTGGAAAGACGACGGTGATGATGATGACGATGATGACGATGAGCCAGTCCAATGTCAGGTGGCAGAGGGTCTGCAGCTCCTTCACCGACCTTGAACCACACCGGCGCTGCACCCACGTCGGACCCCGATTGGGTCTCGGCTGCACCCGCGATGGACCCCGAATGGGTCTCGGCTGCACCCGCGATGGACCCCGACTGGGTCGGCACAGCAACAGTAACGACCTCCAACCCCGAACCCGGAACCTCCAGCACAGTGACCGGGATTGGCTCCGCACCGGTAACCCTGGGAGAAGGCTCAGGAGAAGGAAAAGAACTGGGATCAGAATCACCGGTAGCGACAGAGCCCAGCGAGACGAGCTCAGGCGCAGCGGACGGCTGCCCCTGGCTCGTCTCCCCGAGATACAGGCAAAAATGCTCTAAAATGGAAAGAAGGAAAACAAGGTAGAGCACTTGCCTGCAATCGAGTTCTGTCGCTGCCCAGCACTTCGATGATCCGGGCTCAGGACGAAGAAGGTCGTCATCTGGCTCCCACTCAGCTACAGCGGGCTCCGCAGCCGGCATGATGGTCTCTGCAGCCTGAGGACCCTCCGGCACTGATGTCCACGCCAACGACCTGCACGGCGTGGTGGCAGGGGACCCTGACCCGATGGACCAAATCGCTCATCTGTGGAGACCCGGGGACGCTTCGACGTTGGCGCAGGCTCCACGCGCTGCGGGACTGGAACCAGACTCTCCAGAACCACAGGCCCCCTCCTCGTCCGACGACGTAGGCCTGGCGTCGTGGAGCGCTCAGTGGAGGAAGACACAGAGGCAGCAGGTTTAATGACAGAAGCTACAGCAGGTGATGGGAGCTCGGGAGACTGCGAACCCCGTACTCCACCCCCAGGAGTCAGACAAGGCAAATCACAACTATGGGGAGAAACATGAACTTGCACTTGCCTGTTTCCCGGAGGATGGATGGTGCCTGCTGTAGCGGACGTTGTTCCTCCCTTTCCCCGCTGGCTGGTGACGGAGGGCCCCCTAGGAGGATGAGGAGGAGCCACTCGCGATGGTCCAATAACGGGCTTCACTGGAGCAGGACTCAAAACACTCACAGCAGCCAGAGAAGACGTCGAGGAGGAGGGGACAACAGCCGAGATGATCCGGGCACGATGAGCTGACGGGACAGCAGGGAAAGATGACTCAGGGGGAGAGGCTGCGGGAATTCCCTCCTGATGAGATGCAGGAGCGGCAGCTGTCAGAGAGGTTGAGTCCTTGCGACGACCCGGAACAGGATCCAGACAGGGTTCTCGCTGAGGCTTGTTGGGAGCGTGGTGACAACGTTCACTGGCTGATGGCGAGGCGAAGGTGAGGTTCGGAAAACGCCGTTCCTGTGCGGAAATGGAGGCGAGCAGGTCAGCGTATTCCGGATAATCACTCAGCTCGGGATTCCTCTCTACAAGTCTGACCGCCGCCGTCACGTGCTTCATGATTTGTGTGGGGTGGCTGGTGGAGCGAGCTGCAGCCACTTGGTCCCAGATGGAGATTGCTGTCAGCTGCAGCCTCTCTGGGGGAATCCCGACTGACGTCACGCTTGTTCGGGGATGACCCCTGGGTGGTGCAAACTCCTGGACCGGATCAGGGACAGGAGCGAGGAGCGAGGGTGCCTTCCCTTCGGCTTCCTGCTGGAGTTTCCCTCCAGCCCACGGAGTATCTCCCGGTGTGTAGCAATTTCTGCCTTCTTCGCCGGGACTTCCGGGTGGTTGGAGTAGTGGGGAAAGCGATGAATAATGTCCTCAGCGAGGTCCAGGTGCCGGCGTACATCGCTGGGAGTGTCATAGAGGCCTGCGGTGAAAAGCATTCCATCTATGTAGTCGAGGGCCTCCACCAGCTCGTAGCCCAGGCTCCGAACGCAGCCCCTGAATGTTGACATAATCTCCCAGCACACAGGCACCCAGACAGGGAAAAACAAGTCCAATTTTGGCAAAACTCACGGCGACAGGCGTCTCAGTCTGGCGGCAGTCTACTGTCATGGATGGCCCTCACGAGCCATCATAAGACGCCACAAATCACCAGTGAGTTTGCACAGTTTATTTACAGAACAGAAAAGGAACAAAATAACAAACCACGGGGGGCTAAAACACACTACAGTGAATACAGTCAATGACAGGGGAGAATGGAAACATAAGGAAACACACTTACAAATAAGGATGAGGGATAATTTACATCTGAACAGCGGGATGCTCGAATAACGTCTGACCATGGGAAGGTTTTTGACGAGACTGCTGCCTATTTCACTCCCAGCTGCCCTCTTAAGTAGGGAGCAGCTGATGAGGCGAAATACAGCTCAGCTGACAGCTCTGACAGCCGGAAGCCCGTCCGAGCACTGTCACAATAAAGGCTCAGAGAGCCAAAAGGGGCACACAGCCATCAGATGGGCGAAAATAGTGCATGGCTCGAGCGCGGACGAGATTGGCGCTCGAACCATGACAGCCCTTCACACACTCTGCTTATTCTGTAGGCTAGATATTTGTATTCACTCTGGTTTAGTTGGGTCTAGTCTACAAGTTAGAGTGTAAGTACACAAACTTGGGCGCTGTTCATAGCAGTAAAGCAGAACAGGCGTTACATAAAAAATGGAGACACCGCTGGGATCTACTGTGTGATTGGTGCTGCAATCAAGACAGAAGTGTAATTACAAGCAAGTTATCAAAATGGCCGACCTTACCTGTTCACTATCACCATTGGAGCTCCTAACCTGGTGCTGTGAAGAAAAGGTTAATCCAGCCATGCAGTTGTTGTGAGTGGTGTGCCAAGCGGCACAAATATTGCTGATATTGAAGAGGTGGTTTAGACCGTCAAAGCTTTTGGCAAAGTTAGAGTCAGAGCTCAAAGGTCCAGCCCACAACTTAAAGGCGACATGATGCTGTGTGAAACCCACAACAAAGTCAAACCAAGCCAAGCTCCCCTCGAAATACTCCTACCTTCAGGTGAGTCACCGTGGAAGCTAACCCTGATTGTTGAAAATACTGACAACAAACCTGATGAGTTTTCTACTAAGCTACTGAGTCTACTTGCAAGTGAAGGCAAAACCCTTGCATATATTGAGCCGCTACTCACTCAAGCTAAAACTGTCAGATCAGAGGACATTTCATCCATTATATGTGCTGTTGGAGACCTACTGGAGAAAGTAAGGCCCCCTCAAGAGAACAATGCCTTCCGACGCCTGTGTGTCTTTTCTGGCGTTAACCTGACACCTGCTGGTGAAGAGACCCTTGACACCTGGCTGGAACAGGCGCAGCTGAAGTTGGATGAATGTGATTGCTCATCACAAGATAAGAGAAAACGGATTGTGGAAAGTTTAAAGGGGCCAGCGCTCGAGATAATCTAAGCCATCCGCTGCAATGATCCCGATGCAACCCCTCAAGCCTACCTCGCTGCCATTGAAAATGTATTCGACTCTTCAAAGTCTGGTGAAGATCTATATTTCAAGTTCCACTCTATGCAACAAAAACCAAATGAAAGACTTTCAGATTTTGTGCAAAGACTGGAGAAAGTGCTGACCAAAGCCGTTCAAAAAGGTGGCCTTTCCCTTTTCCTAAGAGATTGTGCACGTGTCGAGCAGTTGCTGAGAGGAACAGTTGAGTCCGACATTATGTTGCTGCAGCTACGCCTCAAAGAAAGACTCAACAACCCCCCTTCATTCATGACTCTGCTAAGTGAAATACTGTAAGGGCCGAAGAGGAACAGAAAATGACAAGACAACATACAAGTACAAGTGTGAGACAACTTAGTGCTGCGGAAACAAAGACAGAAAACGTGGAAACGTGGAAGTTGACAATCTCAAGCTCCAGATCCAAGAACTCCAAAGTCAAGTGCAGCAGTTAACTGTCAAAAGCAAAGACTCACTCCAACCAACTCCAAGAGCCCTTGCCACTCCTGCTTCCCACTCAGATCCTGACATCCATGCCCTCCTAAAGTCAGACTGAAAAGAAATTCCTCCCAAAAGCCAAATAGTCAAGGCTGAGCCAAAGAGTCCACAAAGTTCACCAGAGAAAGTTCTGAGGTGTTCTGTTATCGCTGTGGTGAAGACGGGCACATCGCCACAAACTGAAGAAGAGGATCTTCAGGTCGGGGAACAGGGAGATGCTGAAGTCCGTACAGAGGGAGCTGAGGAGAAAGATCAGAGAAGGCAAGGACAGCTTCAGGAAGAAGATGGAGGACAAGCTGCAACAGAGCGACATCAGCGGGGTCTGGAGAAACCTCAAAACCATCTCGGGGCTCCAGAATACCTCCCCCCAGGCCACGGGGGGCAGGGAGTGGGCGAACAACCTGAATCTGTTTTTCAATAGATTTGACCAACCGCCCTCCCCCCTGTCTGCACAACAACCACTGCTGCCTCTAAGAAATCAAGTCCTGCTGCCCACTCCCCACTCCACCGACACCCCCCCCCCCACTCCCAACACACAGCCCCCCATCCTGACCCTGACCAAGACCCAGGTGAGGACGGAGCTGAGGAAGATCAAAGTGAGGAAGGCGCCGGGACCGGACGGCATCAGCACAAAGCTCCTCAAGTCCTGTGCAGACCAGCTGTGTGGGATTGTGACGTATATCTTCAACATGAGCCTGAAACTGGGGAGGGTACCACAGCTGTGGAAAACATCTTGTGTGGTACCTGTACCAAAAACTTCCCACCCCAAAGACCTGAACAGCTACAGACCAGTGGCCTTGACGTCCCACTTGATGAAGACACTGGAGAGACTGCTCCTTGCTCACCTCCGCCCCCTGGTGGAACCAGCGATGGATCCACTCCAGTTCGCCTACCAGCATGGCATTGGGGTGGAGGATGCGGTGATCTTCCTCCTTCACCGTTCTCTGTCCCACCTGGAGAAGCCCGGGAATATGGTGAGGATCATGTTCTTTGACTTCTCCAGTGCTTTCAACACCATCCAACCCATGATCCTGAAGGACAAGCTGCTGCGCGCAGGGGTGGACCAGCACCTGTCATCATGGATCCTGGACTACCTCACGAACCGGCCTCAGTTTGTGAGAACACGGGACTGTGTGTCCGACACGATCATCAGTAGCACGGGGGCCCCCCAGGGAACGGTGCTGGCTCCCTTCCTGTTCACTCTTTATACTGCGGACTTCTCACACAACACAACACACTGCCATCTACAGAAGTTCTCTGATGACTCTGCGATCGTTGGCCTCATCTCCAATGGAGATGAAGCTGAGTACAGAGGGCTTATCCAGGACTTCGTGGACTGGTGCCATCGGAACTGCCTCCAGATCAACGCGAGGAAAACTAAGGAGCTGGTGGTGGACTGCCGCAGGCATGGGCAGCCCCTCACAGCACCAGTAAATATACAGGGAACAGACATCGAGATGGTGACATCCTATAAGTACCTGGGTGTTCATCTGAACAATAAACTAGACTGGTCACACAATACTGACGCACTCTACAAGAAGGGACAGCGCAGGCTGTTCCTGCTGAGGAGACTCAGGTCTTTTGGTGTACAAGGGGCGCTGCTGAAGTCATTCTATGACACGGTGGTGGCATCAGCCATCACTTTTGGAGTGGTCTGCTGGGGCAGTGGCATTACTGCAGCCAAAAGGAAGAGACTGAACAAACTGATTAAAAAAGCTAGCTCTGTCCTGGGGCAGCGCCTTGATCCGATGGAGGAGATAGGAGAGAGAAGGACGGTGGCTAAACTGTCATCTCTGCTGGAGTCCGAGTTCCACCCTATGCAGGACATACTGGATGCACTGAGGAGCTCATTTAGCAGCAGACTACATCATCCCAGGTGCACAACCGAGAGGTTTCGTAGGTCCTTCCTACCAACGGCTGTCAGACTGTACAACCTAAGCAGGGCTGCTCGCAGAGATAGCAAAAAGACATAACAAACTAATAGTTTTTTGAATGCAAAAGATGCAATAGACTTACACAATGGTCCCCTCCGGCATACAACTAGGAAAATACCGGTCGCTATGGAGGGTGAGAATATGTATGGACACATAATCATACCATGTAGGATAACTAAGTAGACGGTTATGCTGTTTCATCCCATCTAGCAACAATGCTCTGCACTGTGTGTGTTTATATATTTACATATTTATTCCATCTAGCTACAATGCTCAGCACTGGGTGTGTTTATATTTATATATCTATATATTTATTCCATCTAGCTACAATGCTCCGCACTGTGTTTCTATATATCTACATATTATTCCATCTAGCTACATTGCTCCGCACTGTGTGTGTTTATATACTTGCATATTTATTCCACCTAGCTGCAATGCTCCGTACTGTGGGTGTTTATATATTTACATATTTATTCCATCTAGTTACAATGCTCTGCACTGTGTGTTCATATATTCATATATTTGTTCCATCCAGCTACAATGCTCTGCACTGTGTGTCTGTGTGTGTGTGTGTATATACTGTATATATTTTATAGTAATATGTACATATGTATATTAGCTGCTCTTGCTTGCTTGTTTTTTTTTTTTTCTTGCCTTCTGATTGTTGCTCTGAGTGTTGCTATCCCTGTGCTGTTGCAATCCTGGAATTTCCCCGTTGTGGGACTAATAAAGGCTTATCTTATCTTATCTTAACTGTGCCAGTCCTGAAAATTTAACTAAGTGTGGTATAATTCCAGAAAGGACCAAATATTGCTTATCTAGTCAAAGCATCTACTTTTCTAGGGGCTGTGACTTTTATTTTTTATTTAAATCTTATTAAAATCTCATATGCTGGTACACTGGTATTCATTATGTACATTGAACATATTTAAATATATTTTCCTTAGTCCACCAAAAATACAAATAACACAACAAAACAAAAATAATTTTTTTGTAAGTTGTCTGTGTTTTTTCAGCTGATTTAAGACATTTTTGCACCGCTGAATCCGAAAATGACATCCGTTCCTCTCGATCAGGTCAGGTTTTTATGCTAAGTTGTAAGCAGTTGTACAGCAGTTGTACAGTTGTACTGTGAATTGAATAGTAGACACTGATAAAGGTAAGTACATGTAAATTGAATGTTACATCATCATTGTTCAAAATTCAGAGAATTTCAAGAAATAAAAAAGAATTTTGCATCATATAAAGCGAAAATACCCGTACATGTAAACAAAAACGTAAAAAAAACATGTGGCCATAATTCAAAAAGTTGACCTGATTGAGCAAAACCAATGTGATTTTTGGCTTCAGCACATCAAAATTGCCCTAAATCAGCTAAAAAAACTTAATAAATAAATTTGGTGTTGACCAGTGTAACTGATTTAATATAAAGACTGCAGTGGGATTCATGCTGTGTTTGAAGTGTTGTAGTATACAGTATATTGAATTGAAATGTAGGGGACTGTACAGTGTACTCCACAGAAGAATATAACATGTTGTGCTTTCGGATGCTACTCGACTTATTTTTCGGTGGTGTTAACCCCTTGCACTCTGGTCAATTTCCCTAAAAACGCCAAAAAATAACATACCCAAAGTAAATCAAAAGCTGTTCTTCAACCCTTTGCAGCATCTTCATGGGGTTGATCTCATTTAAAAGAAAACACTTTGAATTTTTTGGCAAAACAGTCATAATCTCTCTAAGTGCTCTGGCCACTGAGTAACAGTCATCTAAACATACTGAACTTGAAGAAAATAAATTTGGCCTGGGTGTTTTTTTGGATACAAATGCTTGCAAATAACACACAGCTGTCAGATACGGGCTGGAAAATGCAACAGAAATGTAGAACCAAGTGTTATCCACTGTGCCATTTGGCCAAATTGTGCCAAATGGCACAGTTTGGAAAAACGTCTGTAACTTTTGAATGATTCAATATAGAAGCTTGATGTTGGGCTCTAATGAAAGGTGACACTCAGGGCTGTGTGTGTGTGTGTGTGGGGGGGGGATTGTTTATTCATTCATTCATGAATGAATGAACAAACAAGTCCCCACACACAAAGAAGCATGCCACGTAAAAAATGTGTGGCTTTTTTTTACAAGAAAAAATAACCTACAGTGCACTAAAAATTATACTAGAATATCTGTAATGTAGAAGATAACAACTCCCACCCCCCACCCCCCGCTACAGAGGACGGACATCGCCCAGTGCGCCGCGGTCACGGTGCGCCGCGGTCTACTACGCACAGTTGTACTAAAATATCTGCAATAATATCTGCAATCCGCTACAGAGGAGTAGCGGGGGGGGGGGCATTCACGGTCCGGACGTGGCGCACGAACCGTGTACCGCGGCACACGGAGTCCGGTTCGTGCACCGCGGTCTACTACGCACAGTTGTAATTTACTGATCGGTCAAAAGTCATTTTTGATTACAATTTTCAGGGATAAAGAATAATTTAGCTTATAACACTTACCTGTCCACAACAGCAGTGTCGCTGGCGAACTTCTCTTCCTAATTGTCAGACGAACATGACGCTGGTCCGCTTGTTATGGACTCGTGGTTCTGGTCACGTGACCCGGTCAAACCATAATTCCATTATTGCGGTTTTGCGCTTCCATGATTGCGGTTTTGGTGAACAATTTTTCAAAACAAATAAGAACAGTAGTAAGAAAAAAAGACTGGCGAACGTGTGTGTGTCACCCAGCGGCTAAAAACAAAACAGATTTTGCAAGGGAGGCACGCTTTCGAACTACTGTGCTTCAATTGGCTTGCTGTATTCGCAGCCGTTGGTAGGCGGGTCTTTCTTGCTAGGTTTTCAGTCATTGGTTCTTCAAGGTTTCAGAAACCCAATTCAAGGCTCTTATTAGTCGAATGAGAGGTCAGTCACATCTAAACCAATCAAAGCACTCCTTTGGCTTTCTGTTTGCGGCTGTGTCTGTAGTGGAAGAACGGAAATGCAGCTTTTTTTTTTTTTTTCAGTGTGTGTCCTAGGATTCCCTCGTGCGCCCTAGGATGCAGAGACGTGTCCGCCCGCGGTACACCGAAGTGCAACAGGTTAATGATGTCATTATGATGAGACACTAAAATGCAACAGATTAATGGTGTTAAAAAGTGAATACCTACATGTAGTTTGTACTTACTCTATTAATAAATAAAAACACCTTAAAGCAATTTATGTTGTGAAGCCCTCCTCTCACTGCTTCGTTCACTGAGCATTGCATTATTGGTTACATAGGCTAATGTAGTGACTGTTGGTTTATACACATTTTTTAAAAATGGATTGTGGGATTTTTTATTACACTATATAGTAATAGAAATTTTAATTTATGATGACATACAACACTACAAAATGGCTGGTTCACAAAATAGGGCACTATGTAGGGAATAAGTGAACATTTGGAACACAGCTTCAGTGTTTTTCAAGTAAGATATTTAACAATTGCAACAAGACAGTCAGAGACAGCAGATTTTGCCCCCACCGCTCTGGGCCATCATTATGAATATTCTTTTTTCTTTTTTAATTCTTTTTTAAAACTATGTTTTTTCTGATTCATTCACCACATTTTGATACTTTTGACTGGGAAAAGTTTGTAAAGTTGAACTACTTAGCAGAAAGCTTTATTTTGAATAAGAATTTTCCTCATTAGTTTTCTTAATGTATTAAAGTGTTGCTGATTGAAGGCATCAGTATTTGTGCATATTAGTATATTGGGCATTATGTTGATATTTCATTAAATTTGGTATTGCAGAGATAATTGAGGATTTGTTTATTTGTTTTTGTGGGAGAAGTACCAACAGATTTGAATATGTTTGTATATTAACAACAGTTAATATTCAACGACAGATGAATCTTACTGAACAGATTAAATATTTTCAATATTGTAATGGATAGAAAAACACTGAAAAAAATTTCTTTTGGTTGGCTGTGTTTTTCAGAATAAAGCTACATCCATCATAACGTCACAATCTATCACAAGAGAAAGATTAGCAAAGTTGAAGTGAAGAAGCAATGATTTGGTTGGATGTTAAAGTAAATTTTCAGCCGATCAATCACAGAAGCTCACTGAATATTTTAATAGTCGTTCATCTGTAATAAAAACAGCCAAGTTACCTCACACCTGCTGGATTGTGTGTGTACGTGTATGTGTGAGTGTGTGCACTGATCCGTAGGGATCTGTGAAGAATGTCAGCATGATGCAACACGCACACAATCACCAAAGTGTTGATGGATGAGTGAAGAATTCCTCATTCTGACACTCAGACGGTGAAGAACTTCAGTCACATCTCAAGTGTTTTAACTGACTCCAAACTCTGTTTTGTCAGACTCGCCTCTGATGTCAGGACCCAGGTGATCTACTGTTCATCAGCTCTGATCTGCTGCTGATAATAAAGGGGCGGCTGTTTGATTACTGTTCAGTCAGTATTTGTTTCTGTCACCTGATGTGAAGAAGAGCGGCTCTGAGCCACCAGAGGGAGACAAACTCCACCGGCTCATCTCAGCTGTAGCTCTCAGATCAGCTCTCAAGATTCAAAGATTTCATTGTCAATACTATATACGTGCAAGACATACAGGAGAATTGAAATTTCGTCTCTCTCTCTTCATTGGTGTGCATTTTATAAAAAGAAAAAGGAATAAGGCTGGATAAAATAAAATAAAAACAGTGACAGCAGCAGTCTATGTACAGTGATGCAACCCGTGGTGCCAATGGCAGCCAGGACCCTGACCTCCATAGAGATAAAAAATTAGCAATAATAAACCCAGCAATCCTATATTCAGACAGTTAGAGATGAATACCCATAGTTGCATTACAATGCGGTAATGTAGGTGCAGATAGTGATAGATATCAAATCAAATCAAATCAAATCAAACTTTATTGTCACATTGCTGTACATACAACTGTAGTGCAGGCAAGATGAAATTGTGTTTCTCTCGGCATCCATATAAATAGAAGCAGCATGATTTAAGACACACTCCCACATAGCTTCACCCCACCCCCCACCCCCCATCAATTCACACATCCCTGAGACATACATGGGGGGGGGGGGGAAACTAACTAACTATAATATAAAAATAATATACAAAATGTCCGTAGGTGCAGTAGAGTGTATGAGAGATTCCGGGTCAACTGTTCAGCATCCTGACAGCTTGTGGAAGGAAGCTGTTGATCAGTCTGGTGGTTTTGCCTCTGATGCTCCGGAATCGTTTACCAGATGGAAGAAGTTCAAAGTGTTTATGCAGAGGGTGAGAACGGTCCTTGACAATGTTCAGTGCCCTGCTCCTACAACGGTTCTGAAAAAGTTCTTGGACAGAGGGGAGGGAGACTCCAATTACCCTCTCAGCCCCCTTGACTATACTCTGCAGGGCTTTTTTGTCTGACATGCTGCAGCTGGAGTACCATGTAGCAATGCAGTATGTCAGAACACTCTCCACCACACCTCTGTAGAAGGTCCTGAGGATGCAAATGGGGAGAGAGGGCTGTTTGAGTTTCCTCAAGAAGTGCAGTCTCTGCTGAGCCCACTTCCTGATCCCCAAGGAATTCTTGCTCCAGGTCAGGTCCTGCGAGATCTGCACTCCGAGGAACTTGATGTTCTCCACTCTCTCCACTAAACGGCCGCCAATGCTGAGGGGGACGTGCTCAGGCTGTGACCGCTGGAAGTCGATAATCATCTCCTTCGTTTTGTCCACGTTGAGCACCAGATTGTTCTCCCTGCACCAGCCCTCCAGGTCTCTCACTTCTTCCCTGTACATTGATTCCTCATCCCTCTGAATAAGTCCCACCACCGTGGTGTCATCTGCAAACTTAATAATCTGGTTTCCCTCATGTCTGGATACACAGTCATGTGTTAGAAGTGTAAACAACAGTGGACTGAGTACGTAGCCTTGAGGGGATCCGGTGCTCAGCGTGACAGAGTTGGAGATGTTGTTTCCAACCCGGACAGACTGAGGTCTCTCAGTCAGGAAATCACACTCGCTGATGCCAAGAGGGGCCACTGCATCCGTGCGCGCTGCCGCCATCTTACGGATATGATTGCACATGATCAGTATTGCAGTGACATACAGACAGCAGCAGATATGGCATTTATGCAAATGGCTGCAGTTAATGTGCAGAGACATATAGCAGCAAAAGTACAACAGAACAACAGTATTATTGTTGGTGTGCCAGTCTTTCTGTGCCAACATATGAGGTAGTTATTGTGCAGGTGTTACCATCTTGGGGGTGGGGGGGAGTGAACAGAGTTCAGGGTCCTGATGGCCTGATGAACAAAGCTGTTCAGCAATCTTGTGGAGTGGGCCCGGAGGCTATGGTACCTTTTCCCCAAGGGCAGGGGGCTGAAGAGGGAGTGTAGGGGATGGGAGGTGTCGCCTGTGATGTTGATGGCTCTGCAGGTGAGGTGGGTGGGATAGATGTCCGGTGGGGGGGAGAGCAAGGGCAGGAAGGCACCGATGATCTTGCTGGCTGCATCCACTATGCATTGTAGTGTCTCTGGCAAGCAGCAATACAGCTTCCATACCACACCGTGATGCAGTTGGTGAGGGTGCTCTCAATTGTGTCCCGGTAGAAAGACTGCATGATGTGGGGTGGGACTCGTGCTCTCCTCAGTCTGTGGAGGAAATGGAGGCGGGTGTGGGCCTTCTTGGCCAATGATGTGGCATTGTTGGTCCAGGTGAGGTCCTCAGAGATGTGCACCCCCAGGAACTTGGTGCTGTTCACCCTCCCCACAGCTGCACCATCGATGATCAGAGGTGGGTGTTGTGTGTGACCCCTCCTGAAGTCGACCACAATCTCCTTGGTTTTTTCCAAGTTCAGGAACAGGTTGTTATCTTTACACCACTTGACCAGTTGGCTCACCTCGTTTCTGTAGTTGGCTTCATCGTCGTTGGTGATGAGGCTCACTACCGTCGTGTCGTCAGCAAACTTGACGATGTGGTTGGTGTTGTAGGCTGGCACGCAGTCATGGATCAGCAGGGTGAAGAGCAGCGGGCTGAGCATGCACCCTTGTGGGGCCCCTGTGCACAGTGTGATGGTCTGGAAGGTGTTGCTGCCAACCCGCACGTTCTGTGGCCTCCCTGTGAGAAAGTTCAGCACCCAGTTACAGAGAGAGGTTTTGAGTCCTAAGTTTCTGAGTTTTTGTATCAGGTGCTGGGGGATGATTGTATTGAATGCTAAGCTGAAGTTCAAGAACAGCATGCACATGTACGAGTTTTTTGAATCCAGGTGGGTGAGGGCTGGATGGAGGGCAGCAGCAATGGCATCTTCTGTGGATCTGTTCGACCTGTATGCAAACTGGAATGGGTTGTGAGAGGGAGGCAGGGTGGACTTGAAGTACTGCATGACCAGCCGCTCGAAGCACTTCATTATAGTGGGGGTCAGTGCTACCGGTCGGTAATCATTGTAGCTGGATGGGACGGGCTTCTTCGGGACTTGTATTATGGTGGCAGTCTTGAAGCACGTGTGGACAACAGCTTGAGACAGGGAGATGTTGAAAATGTCGGCCAGGACATTCTTAAGCTCCTCTGCGCAGTCCTTCAGGACGCGACCCGGTATGTTGTCTGGGCCAGCTGCCTTGCATGGGTTGATCCTGCAGAGGGTCCTCTTCACGCTAGTCGGATCCAGACTCAAGGCCAGCTCGGCCGAAGGAGTGGTCTTCTGTGCTGGTCTGCTGTTTTGTGCTTCAAATTGCCCAAAGAAGTCATTTAGGTTGTTGAGCAGTGTGATGTCACTCGCACAGGTCTGAGGTGGAAGTTTGTAGTTGGTGAGGGTCTGTATGCCACGCCAGGGAGAACGTGCATCTCTGGTGTTGCTGAAGTGTCCGGATATTTTCTTGCGGTACTGTCGTTTTGCCTCCTTGATGCTACGGGACAGGTTGGCTCTAGCTGTTGTTAGTTCTGCAGTGTCGACAGCCCTGAAGGTTGCGTCCCGAGACCCTCAGGAGTCTGTGGACCTCTGCTGTCATCCATGGCTTCTGGTTGCCACGAACATATGGTCTTGCAGTGAGTAACATCATCAATGCATTTGGCTATGTATGCCACAACAACCTCAGTGTACTCCTCTAGGTTTGTTTGTCCATTATCTGTGGCTGCATGCTTGAAAATGTCCCAGTCTGTGGTGCTGAAGCAGTCTTTCAGAGCATCAGAGAGCCCCTCTGGCCACACACGTACCTGCTTCTTTGTTGGTCTGATGGCTTTCACTCTAGGTTTGTATGCTGGCCTTAACAGGATAGTGATGTGATCAAAGAGGCCCAGAGGGGGGAGGGTTTGTATGCATTCTTATGGGTTCTGTACACCAGATCCAGCAGGTTGTCTCCCCTCGTTGCAAAGTTTACATGTTGATATAGATTTGGTAGGAGGGCCTTTAGATTTGCGTGGTTGAAGTCTCCTGCTGTGATGAGAAATCCATCCGGATGCGCTGTTTGTGTCTCACTTATAGCTTGATAGAGTACTTTCAGTGCTTCTCTGATCATTACTCAGCATCTTCAAGGATGTCTCACTTCTTTAAAAGCATCTGGAGGATTGAGAAATGAGTATTGCTGGTCTGTAGGTTTGCTAGAGATATATGTAAGCACTTTTCCCTGTTACATATACACAAGGTGTTCTTTAGCTTTGACAATTGCTGGTGAGATAATTGTTAAAAAAAATTCACAACAGATTCTCAGCTAGAAGCATCCCATTTTGCATGTTGCTTTTTTTCTTTTGCATATTTATTTAATCTTGTTTATTTCATTCACTTTCAACCTCTGGTTACATCTAATCTCTAAACAGACCATCAATGATGGAGTAGCTCATTCCTGCTTGATGAAATCACCCTGACCTCAACCTGGATGTAGACCCACCCGAGGACCACTGTGAGTGAGTCTGGTTAACATTGGTTCAATTGCCTAGTAGGAGTAGCAATTTTTGTGAAATTGTAACTGTTCAGATCTCCTGACCTTTGACAATAGATAGATAGATAGATAGATAGATAGATAGATAGATAGATAGATAGATAGATAGATAGATAGATAGATAGATGTGGAAAAGTGTTTGTCCCCTTCCTGGTTTCTTTTTTGTATGTTTGTCACACTTAAATGTTTCAGATCATCAAACAAATTTAAATATTCAACAAAAATAACACAGGTAAACACAAAATGCAGTTTTTAAATGAAGGTGTTTATTATTAAGGGGAAAAAATGCAAACCTATATGGCCCTGTGTGAAAAAGCCACCCATAGCAGCAACAACTGCAATCAAGTATTTGTGATAACTGGCAATGACTCTTTTACAGCACGGTGGAGGAATTTTGGCCCACTCATCTTTGCAGAATTGTTGTAATTCAGCCACATTGGAGGGTTTTCGAGCATGAACTACCTTTTTAAGGTCATGCCACAGCATCTCAATCGGATTCAGGTCTGGACTTTGACTAGGCCACTTCATAGTCTTCATTTTGTTTTTCTTAAGCCATTCAGAGGTGGACCTGCTGGTGTGTTTTGGATCATTGTCCTGCTGCAGAACCCAAATGTGCTTCAGCTTGAGGTCATGAACAGATGGCCAGACATTCTCCTTCAGGATTTTTTGGTAGAAAACAGAATTCGTGGTTCCATTTACCACAGCAAGTCTTCCAGGTCCTGAAACAGCAAAAAAGCCAAAGACCATCACACGACCACCACTATATTTTACTGTTGGTATTTTTTTTTTTTTTTGTTACTTATTTGTACCCGTAGGTAGATTTGGTTTGCAGTCTGGTGACAAGCCACAGGCTGCCGGTCGCTGCGTGCGCGAGCGCCCTAAACCTACATGTTTTGGTATGCGGGAGGAAACCGGAGAAATCCCGGAGTAAACCCACGCAAACACGGGGAGAACATGCAAACTCCACACAGCTCACTGTTGGTCGGGGGCTGGGATCGAACCCACGATCTTATGATCCCCACGATCCCCCGGCCGAGGGTAAACTGTGCTGCCACAGTGCTAAACCACTGCGCCACCGTGCAGCCCAGATATGATGTTCCTTTTCTGAAATGCTGTGTTACTTTTACGCCGGATGTAATGGGACACACATCTTCCAAAAAGTTCAACTTTTGTCTCATCAGTCCACAGAGTATTTTCCCAAAAGTCTTGGGGATCATCAAGATGTTTTCTGGCAAAACTCAGATGAGCCTTTATGTTCTTTTTGCTCAGCAGTGGTTTTCGTCTTGGAACTCTGCCATGCAGGCCATTTTTGCCCAGTCTCTTTCTTATGGTGGAGTCATGAAAACTGACCTTAACTGAGGCAAGTGAGGTCTGCAGTTCTTTGGATCTTGTTGTGGGGTCTTTTGTGACCTCTTGGATGAGTCGTCGCTGCACTTTTGGGGTAATTTTGGTCGGCCAGCCACTCCTGGGGAGGTTCACCACTGTTCCATGTTTTTGCCATTTGTGGATAATGACTCTCACTGTGGTTTGCTGGAGTCCCAAAGCTTTAGAAATTGCTTTATAACCTTTTCCAGACTGATAGATCTCAATTACTTTGTTTCTCATTTGTTCCTGAATTTCTTTGGATTGCAGCATGATGTCTAGCTTTTGAGGATCTTTTGGTCTACTTCACTTTGTCAGGCAGGTCCTATTTAAGTGATTTCTTGATTGAGAACAGGTGTGGCAGTAATCAGGCCTGGGTGTGGCTTGAGAAATTTAACTCAGCTTTCCAAAGATGTGAT
Organism: Pholidichthys leucotaenia; assembly: GCA_020510985.1. Taxonomy (NCBI): domain Eukaryota; kingdom Metazoa; phylum Chordata; class Actinopteri; order Cichliformes; family Pholidichthyidae; genus Pholidichthys; species Pholidichthys leucotaenia. The sequence goes on along the minus strand of CM035837.1, from coordinate 38,996,350 downwards.
AACTTGCAGTTAATGTTTTAATGGGGGAAGGGGGCGGGGAAATCACTTTTTCACACAGGGCCATGTAGGGTTGGATTTTTATTACCCTTAATCAAAAAAACATGACAAATGAGGAAGGGGGCAAACACTTTTGATAGATAGATAGAGAGAGAGGGAGAGAGAGAGAGAGAGAGAGAGAGAGAGACTTTATCCCAAACTGGGAAATTACAGTGTAACAGCAGCATGACAGTACACACACCAACCAACAGAAATGCACCCAGCATAATAGAAAAAGGAGTAACCCAGGGTAGTATGAAAAATGCTTACATAACTTTATGTACTACATTGACTTTGACATTGAGTTCAACCTGGATGCAGACCCACTTGAAGATCATTATACATGTGTTTACTGTTTGAGAATCAGGGCGATTGCCTAGGAGGAGTATTGATTTTTCTGAAACCACATAAGATACCAGATCTCCTCATTGTTCATAATAATAATACATCTAATTTATATGCACCTTTTGAAATACTCAAAGTCATTTAAAAAAAAAAACCCAGCAAATTACAAAGTACCTTGACCCTGAACACAACCTGAATGCAGACCCATCTTAGAATCATCATAAGTGACCAGGAGGTTGTGGGTTCAAATCCCGGCCAGGTCATACCAAAGACCATATAAAAATAGTACTTTCCACCTTCTAGCTTGGTGTTCAACATAATAGAACGGGAAAGAAAAGTTAACGCACAGAGCTACCAGAGGACTGACCCCCCACTATAGCTTCCACTACTCAGAGTAGCTGTGTGGCCTCAGGTCAGTGAAATGGAGATAGGCGCCTCCCCATACATCACCCGCATGCTGTACAAGGAATTAACTTAACATTAACTTGGTGAACATTAGGGTAGTTGCCAAGGAGGAGTAGTCATTTTTCTGAAGTCACATAAGTGCCTATATCTACTGACCTTGAGCACAACCTGGATGCAGAAGCACCTGAAGACCAATGTGAGTGAGTTTGGTGAACATTGAAGCAATTACCTGGGAGGAGCAGCAATTTTTCTGAAATCATAAATGCCCAGATCTCCTGACTTCTGACAATGACCGTGACATTGAGCTCAACCTGGATGCAGACCCACTCGGAGATCATTGTGCACATGTTTGTTTAGAATCAGGGTAATTACTAAGGAGGAGTACTGATTTTTCTGAAACCACCTCATTCTTGAGCTTGATCTTGAACACAACGTGAACGTAGACCCACCTGAGGACCATTGTGAGTGAGTTTGGTGAACATTAGGACAATTGCCTAGGAGGAGTAGCAATTCCAGTGAAGTGTGGACAGACAGACAGACAACAGACACTGTTCTTATTTTGGCTTTGCTGGCGCAAGCTAGGAATGATACAGTTTTGTTCAGAGAATGTTTGTGGTTTCTGGTTAAAGCAGCTATGAAGTTCTGGTTTCCTAAAAGCTCATGAAAATATTAGTTAGTTGGCAAAGTGTCTCAGTGGTTAGCACTGCTGCCTACCATCAAGAGTCTAGGTTCAACCCCATGTACAGTAGGCCTGCCAAATTTCCATGTCTTCCCCATGTTTGCATGTGTTTCCTCCCACAGTCCAAAAACATGCTTGTTCAGCCTTTGGGGTAGTCTCATGAGTTTCAGCCTCATCCAGTTTATTGTGCACCGAATATCCTCAATTTATTCATAGAAGGTTACTGTTTTGTGCTTTACTCTGTAGCGAAAACCGGCAGCGACTGGAGTCCAAGCTTGTGACAGTAGTCTGGCCCCGGTCATAAGAGACCTGCAAATATATTTGTGGTGTCTGACTTTTACTAAAAGCTTCAGGTGTGAGGAATGTGAGGGGAATTAATTTTAGTGTAGATCAGCAGTGTGGAAACACAGAAAGTTCACCTTGTACATTAGAGTTTAGTTTTAAAATAAATTTATCACCCATGACTCATCTGTGTTATTCATTAACAGAATATCTCTTATTATAAACTTTATCTGTCAGATGATTGTGTACTTGGTACTCACTGCCAATGAAAACGCAGCACAATTTTTGTATAAATAATTTTGGGTCCATCCTATCTGAGCTTGAGTAATAGTGTTTGTATGACTCAAAATATGTCTAGAACTCGTTTTCAGTGGATGTACTCACTGTCACGACTCACTGCCTTTGAGCTCTGACTCGATAGACTTTTTGAGCTCGCTGTTTGTTTTGGGTACTCAAAAGTCAAATATGGGTGATTTTAAGGAATGGTCATCTTGTCAGAATGGCCCCTTCGGGGCGGAATATAATACTCATGAGCAGGGCATTTCCTCAGCATGATTTGTTTCACAAACACAAAATAAAGAGCAGCTCGTGGGGTGAAAATAATAAAACACAAAGCAAGGCAGGCAAGACACTAAGGCATGGCAAACAAGATACAGGCTTGGCAAAAAACAGGCAAAGCTGGTGTGTGTAATCACAAACAAATGATGAAAGGACGCCGCACCCAGGTAAGGGGCGGCGTTCCTTAAATACTCCGCATTCCAAATTATTATGCAAATGATATTTGTCTCTGATTTTCCTAAAAAGTCGATGCAAATGACAGTCAGTATAATTTTCAAGTGATCAACTGTTAGAGCATAATTCAAATTTTATTGAACAAACCTCCCAATGATAACTATTTTTTTTTTGCAAAAATAAAAAAAACAAACTCAAAATGCACTGTTCCAAATTATTATGTACAACAGAGTTTGAAAACATTTTATTGATTGTAAAGAACTGAAAATGGTCAGTTGTTGAATTTGCAGCATTAGGAGACCATATTTACTGTACTGAAATCAAAAGCTATTTCAATCAAAAATATCTTAACAGGCTAAGTTACATGTTAACATAGGACCCCTTCTTTGATATCTTCACAATTCTTGCATCCATTGAACTTGTGAGTTTTTGGAGAGTTTCTGCTTGAATTTCTTTGCAAGATGTCAGAATAGCCTCCCACAGCTGCTGTTTTGATGTGAGCTACCTCCCACCCTCATAGATCTTTTGCTTGAGGATGCGCCAAAGGTTCTCAATAGGGTTGAGGTCAGGGGAGGATGGGGGCCACACCATGAGTTTCTCTCCTTTTATGCCCATAGCAGCCAATGACACACAGGTATTCTTTGCAGCATGAGATTGGAAAAAAGTGGTCAGTCAGAAACTCTGTATACTTTGCCGAGGTAATTTTCACACCTTAAGGGACCCTAAAGGGGTCTACCAGCTCTCTCTCCAGCCCAAAACATGATGTTGGGACATGGTGGCCATCCACCAACCATCCACCACTCCATCCATCCCGACCATCCAGGGTTGCACAGCACTCATCAGTAAACAAGACATTGAAAATTAGTCTTCATGTATTTCTGGGCCTACTGCAATCATTTCTGCTTGTAGCATTGGTTAGGGGTGGCCGAATAGTAGGCTTATGTACAACTGCAAGCCTCTGGAGGATCCTACACCTTGAGGTTCATGGGACTCCAGAGGTACAAGCAGCTTCAAATATCTGTTTGCTGCTTTGTAATGGCATTTTAGCGTCTGCTCTCTTAATCGAAAGTTAAGTTAATGTGTACTTACTTCTCTCACAAGGGTATTTTTTATCTTTGTATTAACAAATTACATTTTAGCACGGTGTTGATACAAACTCTGACTTTGAAACCAGTAGATATATTCACACAAACCTGCTTCAGCATGATTGCTTCAACCGTTTATTACTTTTTTGAAAAAGGTTGGTTTAATTTGTGGTGACATTCCCCCCTCATGTCATGTTCGGGGTCGTTCACCCCATCCATCGTCACGCCTTCCTCCTCTTACCAGACACTCACCAGCTGTGTGGGATCATCACATGCACACAGGCACACATGCACACACACTCACACATGCATACACACATTCGTCCAATTAACTACACACCTGCTTGCCACACTGTTGTGCCCACTTGTCCTCGTTAGTATATTGTATTCTTATAGGGAGGCAGTGTTCGCAGTCAGTGTGGCAGTTTAAGTCAACCTTGGACATCCTGGCTCGTGACTGATGGCTTTCCCTGGACTAAATCGTGTTGTTTCCTCAGAGCCTTTCCGCTCCAACATGAGTGGAAGTCTTCCCTAATTATGCCTTCCTCTCTGCTTCCGCTCTGCCTGGAGCGCGCTTGGCATTTTCTCTACTCCAACTCAGCTTGTAGCCGGTTGTCCCATTGTTCCTCCATTCAGACTGTTATTTGGACATTTTGTACATTTTTTCATTGTAAATAGACACGTTACTTATACTGCATTTTGGGCTCACTGCCAATTTATATGTTCGCTGCGAGATTACGCAGCAGACATGGCAATAAGCTGCCACCAAAAGAGCCCAAGCAGTAAGTAGCATGTTACTTTCATTTTTTTTTTATGTGTCTTCTCACCTACCTGTTCGGAGCATGATGTCCTCGGCTAGCCGTTCCCACACTGGCTTTAGTGGATGGGCAGCGGGACAGCCCAGTGCGGAAGAGCAGCGGGCAGCCTGGCGAATCTGGGAACTTCTGGAGGATGCGTACGTCTCCATCGGGCCTGGAGAGCGTTTAGCGTGCCTCGACGGAGTGATACGGATCCTGGGGACTCACCGGGTCCTCTGGGATTACCCCGAGTACTCCAACCTGCTGTCTGGTGTCTGCGCGCTCGAGCAGGATTTCCCCGACCTGAAGAGGATGGCTTTCTGGACTAAGCCCAAACAGAAACACTCTTCCCCACCGGAGGCCATCGTTCCCTCTCCTCCATCACCTGCTCCAAGATGGCCGCAATCAGGTCGGCGTTGGCGATGTCACCCAGAATCCCAGAAGAACAATTCAGCCCCGCTAACTGCGCCTGCTCCTACACCGAGCCCTGTTACCCCCGCAGCAGATTATCAGTTTCAAGCAGTTCCATCTGCAGAATCTCCCTCCATACCTGCTGCGAGGTCGTCCTCCTCGGTTTGTTCGCCAACAGCAGTGGGGCGCTTGCTTTTCTCACTGGGGTCTCCCGTTCCTGTGACGAGAGGGGCGGCTCCCATATGTTCTACCAAAGAGCCTAGCACCGCCTTTCCCGGACAGATGGGTGAAGACGTCCAAGCAGCAGCAGCTGCAATCAACATCATAAACCGGGAGAACAGGCAAGTACTTTTTCATTTGACTCACATTAATAATGAAATGTCTTGCCTGATTCCTGGTTGGGAGGCTCAAGGAAAGCAGTCCCCTGAGCTCTCCCCACCTGCTGCTGTTAAAAACTTTCACCAGCCTTCTCTCTACCTTCGTCTGTTTCCTCTGTTTGCCCACCGGAACCGGAGCCAAGCAGTCAGGACCAGGAGGAGCCAGGGGTCTGGGAGGATTGGCCTCCCAAAGCAACGGTGAACCGGATCCCAGCCGCCACGCCGGAGGAGTCACCAGCGTGGATCATGGCAGCTGGGGAAGATAAGACTGGAGTGGCCATCACGCCTGCTGTGGAGGCCACCACAGCAGAGTTAGCACCCGAGCAGAACCTCTTGGAGGCCGAACCTGGGAAGACGTCACCCGGATCGCTGGAGTCCTGGATGGAGGTAGAGCTTGAGCTAAGGCAAATGCTCTCTTTTGTCTTTCTCTTTTCTATAATTGAGCATTTTTGCCTAGCTTCAGGTGAGGAGAGCCAGCTGCAGCCCAACGCTGCACCTGAGCTCGCCTTGCTGGGCTCTGCTGCCGCCGGCGACTCTGACCCTTCCTCCTCTCTTTCTGAGTCCTTTTCCAGAGTCACCGGAGAAAGTCCTCCATCGCCGGATGAGTCTGTGGATCCAGGTTCGCTACCGGAGGTCACCGAGATTCCGGCTGAGGTGGTTGTTGGGGGCACCCAGTACCAGTCCAGGATGCCCATGATTGATCGCCTCCTCGCTTGGGTGCTCAAATGGGTCGGCTGGCCCATGGCCAAGATGGTGTTGGGGTCAGCAGTGGCCCAGCCGGGTCCCACCACGGGTGCAGCAGGGGTCCAGCTGGACTCCATCGTGGGTACAACCATGGCTCGGTCAGGGTCCATCGTGGGTGCAAAGTAGGCCCAGTCAGTGCTCACCGCAGGAGCAATGAGGTCCCGGGAAGGGGCCACCACTAGTGCAACATTGTACCAGGCCGGGACTACCGCAGATGCAGCCATGGCCCAGCCCGGGTCCACCGCAAGTACGACAGAGTTCCAGTCTCACGTCGGGACCATCGAGGGTGCCACAGGACAGTTTGGGGACACCGGGATTGTCCTTTTCCTTTTGGAAGCCCTGTGGGTGTTCCTCCGCCTTCTGCTGGGCACCGTCGGGGTTCTTTTCCCTCCGCCATCAGTGATCGCAGGGGTTCCACTTCCCTTGTCTGGCCATCCCCCTCTCAGCCTCCCGGTGGAAAGGCCGCCGCCTCACTTGACCTTCAGGTCCTGGTGGCTTAACCACGTGGGCGGGCCACCCGAAAGACTGAGTTCCCTTGCCGGTGGCCCGTTTGCCCTGGCAGACCACCTGACACTACTCTGCGGTTTGCCCACTGGGTCTTGGACTCTGGTCGGCCCCCTGAACTGTGAGACTCTTGGGGGTGGGGTGGGTTAGTTAGTTTGGGGTTGGGCAGTGTCATTGTGTTGTTTTGCGGTGTTTTTCTATTCTTGATTAATCCCTCCTAACCTGTTTTCCCCCACCTCCCACCCTGGTTTGGTGTGTTGGCTTTTTGGGTGGGGGAGGCAGGTTTTGCTCTCTGTTTTTGATGGTACAGTGGGTGTCTGGTACCCACCCCTTGGGGAGGGGGCATTGTCATGTTCGGGGTCGTTCACCCCGTCCATGACCTAAGGCTGTAGATTATGATTACGTCTTATTAATTCCAGCTGGCAGATTGAGCCTTGCTCTCTGCCAGTCCTACAGTCACGCCTTCCTCCTCTGACCAGACGCTCAGACACTCACCAGATGTGTGGGATCATCACATCCACACAAGCACACATGCACACACACTCACACACACATACACACATTCGTCCAATTAACTACACACCTGCGTGCCACACAGCTGTGCCCAATTGCCCTCATTAGTATATTGTATTCTTATAGGGAGGCAGTGTGCGCAGTCAGTGTGGCAGCTTAAGTCAACCTTGGACATCCTGGCTCGCGACTGTTGGCTTTCCCTGGACTAAATCATGTTGTTACCTCAGAGCCTTTCCGCTCCAGCATGAGTGTAAGTCTTCCCTAATTATTCCTTCCTCTCCGCTTCCATTCTGCCTGGAGCGCGCTTGGCATTTTCTCTACTCCAACTCAGCTTGTAGCCGGTTGTCCCGTTGTTCCTCTATTCAGACTGTTATTTGGACATTTTTTTTTTATTTTTTATTTTTTTTTGTTACTTATTTGTACCCATAGGTAGATTTGGTTTGCAGTCTGGTGACAAGCCACCGGCTGCTGGTCGCTGCGTGCGCGAGCGCCCTAAACCTACATGATTTTGGTATGGGGGAGGAAACCGGAGAAATCCCGGAATAAACCCACGCAGCACGGGGAGAACATGCAAACTCCACACAGATCACTGTTGGTCGGGGGCTGGGATCGAACCCACGATCTCATGATCCCCGCGATCCCCCGGCCGAGGGTAAACTGTGCTGCCACAGTGCTAAACCACTGCGCCACCATGCAGCCCGGTGTATTTTGTATTTGTATTTTTCCATTATAAATAAACACATTACTTATACTGCGTTTTGGGCTGGCTGCCAATTTATGTGTTTGCTGCAAAATTATGCAGCGGACATGACACCTCATATATAACCATTTTATATTTTCCGCAGAATATTCTGTGTTATACCCACACAGCTGTACAAACCAATAAAAAACAATTTTTTTGTATGTTCTTATTATTTTTTTTATTATTCTTTATATTATGAGGAGCATGAACAAATAAAATGGAATGATATTAAATTCTCAAGTGTGAAACAAAGCAAAACTTGCAACTTAACACAGATGTCTATCACAGCACGCAGTAGTGATAGACAGTAGTGACGCCCGATAGATCGGGCATTGTGTTTATAGTTTATTGTTTTTTCCTACAGAAATAAATATTGCATAACCAACTTTGTGTCTACCTTTAAATACCAGGGCTCAACAATTTCTCATACTAGTGACCTAAGGCCTGAGGTTGTCTATAAAGCAGTTAAAGATCCTTCTGCTTGAAGAATAGTATTACCGACACATTTTGACTCCGAAAAAAATACAAACTGAATTCTGAAAATATCGGTTTAATTAGTTTTAATACATTTAAAATATAAGAAAGGGTAGAGAGTTAAAGAGTAATTATTGACTTTTACAAAAAGCATTTGACGCATTAGATCATACCATTTTACCGTCTACATTAGAAAAATGTGGTATAAGAACCCACCCATCCACACAACGAACGCAGGGTCGTTCTATCCAATGAACAGAGAGAGAGAGTCCTCCCCTATGACAGTCTACAGGCGGGCCCCTACTATCAACCAACGAAACTACAGGGTGGAGCATGTGAAAATCAGATAAATAAGTAGCCCTAAATTGGAAAAATTAAACATTCTTCGGGAAAAAGACAGGAAAAAAATCACCTTGACTAAGAGGCTGAGCGACCTTCCTCTGATCAGCAAGACACCCATCTCCACCTTCCTACAGAGTGCTCTGGGATTAGCGCCGAAAAAGAGAATGTTGTATCTGTGACGCATCCACACCCCCGCAACCGGTAGTCCTCAGGAGGAATGGCAGTTAGAAGCCGGAGGTAGATGGGGTTATGTGTTCAACTACGCAAGTAGCAAACTGTGTTTTTACCAGTTGGACGAAGGAGTGTCATGCGGTGGCCCTCGCGAGCCACCATAAGATGCCACACCGTCACCAGAGAGTTGCGTTAGTGTCTTTATTAACGGTGAAATCACGACAGAACAAACCGCTGAGGCTATGACACATAGTCTTCACACACAGGGAGGCGTAAGGCTAACAACAAGCTCACTCATGGCTCCACAGGGTTAGACGGTCACACCACAGACGGGCAATATAACATAATCCATGTAACACGATCGCTCCGACGATCAGAGACGGACACTGCTGCAAAGATGCAGCTGCTGGTGCCGGCTTAAGAAGTCAGCTGCTAACGACTGCAAATGGAGAACAGCTGTTCAGGCCTTGACAGCTGAGCGGAAGCTTCCCCGAGCACTGTCACAATAAGAGCTCGGACAGCCGGAATAATAACGCTGCTGTCAAAACCTGACAGGAATAGCCCGAGCGCGAATAACATTAGCACCCGGGTCATAACAGTACCTCCCCTTCAAGGGCAAACTCCTGGGCGCCCAGTAACACCTAGGGCCCCCCCCACCTACCCCCCCCCCCCCCCAGGGCGGGCGGGTGGGGAAGCAGGCAAGGAGGGGGGAAAACACAGATAGAACAAGGCCCCAGAAAAAAAAAGAAACACATCCCCTAACATACCCATCACATTCCAGACAGAAAATAATGGAACAAATAGGGCACTTACTCACAGGACATGCAAGAGTTACAATACACGAGGCACAAACCACACAGAGCATGATTTACAGAACACAGAAAGGTCTTTCCCACAGTGACCACAGACAAACTGTTTAACTTCAGTATGCATGACTTCATGTGGTCTTAAGGAACTCATCTGAGTGAAGGTCTTTCCACACAGTTCACACACAAACTTTTAAATGCCACAATGCATCAGTTTATGCTTCTAAGTTACCCAGTACATGAAACCTCTGCCACATTCTTCACAAAAGTACTGTTTATCCCAAAAAAAACATCATCCTCAAACACCAGGGTACCTATGAAAAACCACAAAGTAACATGCTATGACCCCTCAGATAGGAAGAAAAAAAAACCCAAAACATACTACGTCAAACATACACATGCGGCAATCTTATTATTCCAAATGACCTTCACACCATACAGTCCAAACAGACGATGGCAGGCGGAGACCAAACGCCCCAGGCATAGTTCCGGCGGTCTCCCTGCGTCCGATGGCCGACAGGTGGTCACGGGGAACAGTACGTGGTCGGGCGGCCTGACCCAATCCCAGGCCCCGAGAGTCAAGTCCTCCGGCGGCCGAACCAGGCCACCCAGTAACAAACGCAGTTCATCGGGTGGCCGACCCAAGGTGCCGAACAGGCAAAACAGCTCCTCGGCTGGCCGACCCGCATCCCTCAGCCACCAGAACCATGAAGGAACAGCATGCGGCAGCCTCCCAGACGGAGAAACTACATGGGAGCGCCAGCCTGCAAGAAGAAAACCTCCAACGGCCCCCAGCGCTGACGACCCCAGCTGGTGGCTCCTGAGATGGGAATAATCGTAATGACGAGCCCACATCACGTCAGGCGGCGAAGGGTCGGCAGCTCCTCCACCGACCTTGATCAACACCGATGCAGCTGTTGAAACTCCGCCTGCGTCGGGCCCCGATTGGGTCACAGCTGCACCTGCGTCGGACCCCCACTGGGCCTCGTCAGACCCCGATTGGGTCACAGCTGCACCCGCGTCAGACCCCACTGGGCCTCGTCGGACCCCGATTGGGTCACAGCTGCACCCGCGTCGGACCCCGATTGGGTCACAGCAGCACCTGCATCGGACCCCCGCTGGGTCACAGCTGCCCCCACGTCGGACCCCGACTGGGCCGGCACCGCATCGGCGACAACCTCCACCCCGAACTTGGGACCTCCTGCACCGCGACCTCGACAGATTCCAAGCCGGCAACACTGTGAAGAGGCTCAGAGGAACAGAGAGGACCGGGATCAGTATCCCCGGCAGCGCCAGAGCCCAGCGAGACGAGTTCGGGCTCAGCAGACGGCTGCCCCTCACTTGCCTCCCCACGAGGTAGGCAAAAATGCTCTAACACACCACAAAGGAAAACAAAGAAGAGCACTTGTCTGCACTCAGGCTCTGGAGCCGTCCAGGACTCCGTCGATCCAGGTTCAGGTAGAAGCTCGTCGTCGGGTTCCCACTCAGCTGCGTCGGGCTCCACAGCCAGTATGATGGTTTCTGCAGCCGGATCCTCTTGCACTGATGTCCACGCCGATAACCGGCACGGCGTGGCGGCAGGGGACCCTCGACCCGCTGGCTCGGGCTGCTCCTCCGTAGCGACCCGGGGACGCTTCCTCGTCGGCTCAGGCTCCACACCACAGTCCGCTCTTCTCCTCTGTCCAAGACGTGGCTGCGGGGCCGGGATTATTCCCAGAGCTGCAGGCCTCCTCCTCGTTCGACGACGTAGGCCTAACGCCGAGGACCACTCAGCGGGGAAGACACAGAGGCAGCAAGTTCAGTACAGATGACTACAGCTGGTGGTGGGGGCTCAGGGTGCTGCAACCCCCGAACTCCAACCCCAGGAGTAAGACAAGACAGGTCACAGTTATAAGTAGGGGAGTGAACTTGAACTTGCCTGTCTCCCGGAAGGAGGATGGTGCCAGCTGTAGAGGGCATTACTCCTTCCTTCGCCCACTGGATGGTAACAGAGGACCCCCCGGGAGGACGAAGGGGGGCCGCTCCCAAGGACCCATGGACGGGGCTCGCCGAAGCAGGACTCTTGTCACACACAGCAGCTGGAGAAGGCGTCAAGGACGACGGGGCGACAGCCGAAATGGGCCGGGCACGACGTGCTGACCGGACAGCAGGGGAAGATAGCCCGGGGAGAGAGGCTGCAGGAATTCCCTCCTGACATGATGCCGAAGAGGCAGCTGACTGGTTGATTGGGTCATTCGGGCGGCCCGGAACTGGATCCAGAACAGAAGCTTGCTGGGGATGCCCTTGGCCGCGGCGCCGACGTCTACGACGACCCCTGGATGGTGCGAACTCCTGGAGTGGATCGAGGACAGGAACGGGATCCCAAAGCAAGGAGCATGGAGACCTCCTCCTCTGCTTCATGCCGTAGTCCTCCTCCACCATTATTTCGCGTTGCGCGGCGATGTCATCCCTCCTCACGGCGACTTCTGGGTGGTCGGCGTAGCGGGGAGAAAGATGATTGAGCCTGTCCTCAGCACAGTCCAGGTACCATAGTATGCTGTGGTCGTAGTCGAGGAGGAAAGCAGAGATCAGCGTCTCATCCACGTATTCCAGGACGTCCGCCAGCTCGTGGCTCGGACTCCGAGTGCGGCCCCTCCGCGACGGCATTCCTCCAGCACACCGTACCCAGACAGGAAAAGAGCGATGTCCTATTAACACAAACTCACTGATAAAAGGCGTCTTGGTTTGGCGGCACCGTTAAAACGCCGTTTTGGCAGCAGTGTACTGTCATGCGGTGGCCCTCGCGAACCACCATAAGACGCCACACCATCACCAGAGAGTTGCATTAGTGTCTTTATTAACGGTGAAATCACAACAGAACAAGCCGCTGAGGCTATGACACATAATCTTCACACACAAGGCTAACAACAAGCTCACTCACAGGTCCACAGGGTTAGATGGTCACACCACAGACGGGCAATGTAACATAATCCATGTAATCACGATTGCTCCGACGATCAGAGACGGACACTGCTGCAAAGATGCAACTGCTGGCGCCGGCTTAAGAAGCCGGCTGCTAACGATCGCAAATGCAGAACAGCTGTTCAGCTGAGCGGAAGCTTCCCCGAGCACTGTCACAATAAGAGCTCGGAGAGCCGGAATAATAACGCCACTGTCAAAACCTGACAGGAATAGCCCGAGCGCGAATAACATTAGCGCTCGGGTCATAACAAGGAGAAACTTTTGGCTCACTCTCCAGAAAAGCCACACTTTTGGCGGCGGACTTTAGCGTACTGCAAAACGTGATTTACACCAATCTGAAAACAAGCAATATACATCACCAACAGACAGTGGCGGAAGACGAGCCTGCTAGAAAAGACCAACAGACCCAGACACCTGTGCAAGTTTATTTATTTAGCGAATGCAAAGTCCTTAAGCCAAGCAGCTGCCTCCTGGTTTGCTGTATGGAGGGTGTGTAATCCTCCTTCCAGTCTTTGGAGCGGGCAAGCCTCTATGATGTGTTCCATTGTTTGCTCCTCTCCACATGCGCACAGTGGGCTAGGGCTACTGCCCCATCTGTGAAGGCTGGCCAAGCAGGGGCCATGTCCAGTCCTGAAGCGATTGAGTGTAGACCACTGTCTCCTTGGGAGGTTGGTGCCCGGGACCTGTTGGTTGGGGTTTATCACCAGCTGTTTGTTTGGGACCTCCTTGGTCTCCCATTCCTCTTGCCAAGCTGTCTGGATGGTAAAGTCAGCTGGGGGAGGGTTTTTCCAAATCGGCCGTCTGGATGAAAGTCGGGCAGTGGGTGGGGTGTAGATATCTGCATGGATTGGTAAGTGAGGAGAATCTTTAACTTTTTGGAGCATCCTTTGAGTTAATGCTGCTCGCCGGATGTGTGGAGGGGCTATGTTTGACAGTACAGAGAGCCAGGGGAGTGGTGTTGAGCGGATTGTTCCAGTTATAGTTCTCATGGTTGAGTTGAGCTGGGTGTCTACATGATGTGTGTAAGATGACCTGGACCAGACAGGGGCACAATATTCTGCTACAGAGTATGAAAGGGCCAGTGTTGAGGTGCGCAGGGTGGAGACTGCCGCCCCCCATTTTGCACCAGCGAGCTTGCAGAGCAGGTTGTTTCGTACCTTCACCTTAGCAGCCGTCCCCTTTAGATGTTCCTTGAAGGATAAGGTCCTATCAAGGGTCACTCCAAGATAAGTTGGATTTGGGGCATGCTTAAGCTTGAGTCCGCTCAGGTGGATGTTTAGTTCTCTGGCAGCTTTTGCATTGTGGAGATGGAATACACTGGAGACGGTTTTTGCTGGGCTTGGTTTTAGGCGCCAGATTTTGCAGAACTGGTCCAGTTTGGCAAGATCTTCCGTGAGCACCCGTTCCAGTGGTTCAAAGTCTGGTGCTTGGAATGCCAAACAGATGTCGTCTGCATAGATGAATTTGCGGGATTTTGTAGTAGGCAGGTCGTTTATGTAGAGGTTGAACAGAGTTGGAGCTAGAACTGAGCCTTGTGGGAGTCCGTTTTTCTGCATTCTCCATGCACTTGTGTTCTGACTGAGGTGGACTCTGAACCTTTGGTTGGTCAGCAGGGTTTTTATAATTGCTGTTGCCCAAGCAGGGATCGCCTTTATAAGTTTCAGGAGGAGGCCTTTGTGCCAGACCGTATCATAGGCGGCTGTAAGATCGAGAAACACAGCCCCTGTCTTCAGTCTGCTCTCGAAGCCATTTTCGATGAAGGTGGTTAGGGCCAGTACTTGTTCTCCTGTACTGCGGTCCTTGCGGAAACCTGCTTGATCCACACTTAGAATATCCTCTATTTCTGGGGAAATGCGTTGCAGTATTAGGCGCTCCATGATTTTGTAAGGAACGCTGAGTAGAGAGATTGGGCGGTAGCTTGCTGGTAGTTTGTGGTCTTTGCCAGGTTTTGGGATGGCAATGACCTTTGCTGTCCGCCATTTCTTTGGGATCGAGTTTGTTTGTGTGATCCTTGTGTAGAATTGTGTCAACCAGGTTAGGGCTCGGGGGCCAAGATTTTTCATGAATTCTGGGAAGATGTTATCGTATCCTGCTGCCTTTCCACATTTCAGGCCCTGTAGGACTTTCTCCAGTTCAGCAGCCTCGAAGGGTTCAGGGTTCGTTTCCTCTACAGGCATTTTTTGGTGTTTTTTTAGCTCAGTTGTAACTGTTCTTCTGGTGTCTTTGTCTTGGGGTGCTTTGGCGATAGTCAGTAGGTGGGATGCAACTTGGTTGGGTGTGACGGATGCTCGGCTTTGGCTAGGGGGCTTCTGTGCAGCTCCTAGGCGACGGATGAGGCTCCAACATTTCCTGCTAGAGTGGGTAAAGCTCCGGTCAGCAACTGTCTCCTCCCATTTCTTTCGCCAGGCTGTATTTAACGATTCAATGAGATGGTCTGCTATCTCTGGGTCCCCTGATGTTTGATAGGATTGTAGGAGGGCAGCACTTTCTCCGTCCAAACATGGGACATAGAGGGGTCGGTAGCCTCGTGGGATTGCAGTATGGGCAGCCTTGAAGATTGCGCTGCAGAAGCGGTTGTATGCTTCATCTACAGTGATGGTGTGGAGTGGGATGGTAACAACGCTCCGGTCCAGAGTTTCACTGAATTTCTTCCAGTTGGCTTTGCGGAAGTTCCAGCGCATCTTCCTTGGGCTGTATATGACTGGAAGTTGTAGGCCAATGTGTACAAGCAGGGGCCGGTGTTGGCTGTGTGGAAAATCATCAAGAATGAGGATCTGTGTAGGATATGGCTCCTCATTCAAAGAGCTGGCCCAACACAGGTCAGGAGAATAGTCCTTCTTCCACCTAGCAGAGTGGAAGGTTCCTCTTTGTTTGGGGTCGTATATCAAAGCGAGGTCATTTCTGGATGCCCAGTCTGAAAGTGCCTCCCCATCACTGTCCACTGCTGGGTACCCCCAGTCAGGGTGATGGCTGTTAAAGTCCCCCACATAGATGGCAGGGTGGGGTAGGGTGGGTAAGACCTGCAGATCCCAGTTGGCATTAGGGGGCTTGTACACATTGACAATATGGAAGCCACCAATGATTATGGTGTCTGAGAAATGTGTTGTTATCAGGTGATTTGCTTCAACTATGTCAGAACGCACATAGGTGGCATGTCCATGTTTAGCATGTAGAACATAGCACAGGAGGTCAAAGCCTTTGATGGTGAAGCGGCCAGCTTCCTCTGTGCCAATATGAGTCTCTTGGAGGCAGATTACATCAATCGAATGTTGGAAGGCGAGGACTTTGATAAGGCTTCGCTTGGCTGCAGATAGGCCTTCAACGTTTAGTTGTAATATGCGAAGGGCAGATCCTACCACAAAGTGCTCTTGGGGCTGTTTGCTTTCGGCTTTAGGACTGTGACTAGGATTCTTCTTTGACTTGGCACAGAGGCGTCGTCTCTTCGAATTTAGTCTGCTGGTAGGATCATTAGCTTCCCCAGGCGAGCCCGGGTACTGGCGGAGGGTGCGACGAGAACGCTGATCCATTGCCCCCCATTGAAAGAAGAGCAACTTCCAGTATTCATTACTGGAAGAGTGTTAGCTAGTAGTGTTTGAGAGACAAAGACATCCCGATCTGGGAGGGGGTACTTCCGAGCCACTCGTCAGCTATCAACGAGTGACACCCCATCCAACGACAAATTTATCTTGCAGTATTTCAATTCTGAATGCAGTGTGTTCCAGACAGCGTTATGCCTGCCTATAACAGTGTGGGTCAAAATGGTTGATGAGAAAGGGGAAAAGCTCAAGACCCTCTTCATTTCCAGCCGTACTGCAAGAGATGTGGTCATGGTGAAAAAAAACCCTAGCTTTTCCAGATGACACCACTCCCACAACCTCTCACATCTAATCCCACCCTCCTAAAGATTTAGAAGAAGACCGCTGACTACCCATCTAGCCCCAAACCAAAATGGAGGCAAACCCACGTGTGACTCTCCAAGGGTGTTTTGAACAAGACCCTTTTGTGTTCTATAGATTGGTACCAGTAGAGGGGGGCTATGGGAGTGTAGTTCATTTCATTTCAACAGACTTAAGCCTGTCATTTTTTCTTGGACAGAGAACAGCAACACAGCCTCCAGAAGGGTTGGTTGACCCATTTCTGTACCAGTCAGACCTCCAAGACGACCGCAGTCTGAGGCGCAGTTGGGTTCAAGCTGGGCCCATCATCATCGGCAAGCCGGTTTGGGGACATCTGGACAAGGGTCACCCGTTTCAAGCAACTCTGTGCCATCTGCCACGTCACCAGGAGATGATGGGGCACAGGGGAGCTCTTCTACAAACTGCAGTAACTCTCATGCAAGTTCAAACCTCCACCCAGAGGTTTCATCCACACTTTCCTCCAGAGAAGAAGAGAAGACAGTGTTGACTAGTTCCAGTGGACGGCCTGCACAACATCATAAACCGCCGGCCTGGACTCAGGATTATCAAATGTTAGCATAGTGACTCAAGGACGAGCCTTTTTCATCAGGAAGGGGAGAGTGTGGTGTAATTGGATTATTGGATCTGCCATGGCTGTGAATTGCACTGAAGGACTCAAAAGAGCAGAGTGTCAGTCTTTGGGTGTCTCTGGAGAGCGAGTGACTCTGTATATGTATGCAGCTACGTTCATCTGGGGGGATGGTGCGTCGCAGCTGGTTAGGGTTGCCGACAACAAAGATAGAAAGGTAGGCAATAGTGTTCCTGTGTAAGGAGGGGAGGCTTGCGCCTCGTTTAGATAGCCAGGTGGGGGTTAATTAGAAGAGTTAGCTGCCTGAGCTCTCCAGCTTGGTGATCACCTTCAGCATGCCGCTGTTGGCATTCTCCGCTGCTGTGTGTTCCTGTCGAGTCTAGCACGGAGCTGTCAGTGTCTGTCCGCCACCTGTTGTGCTGTCCAACGAGCTGTTTCCCTTGGGGAGTTGGAGAGTGCCACAAGCCTAGACCCCAGGGGAAGGGGGTCTCAACTGTCATGCACCTTATGTTCAACAATTTTATCTATTCAAGTAATTGTGTATTTTAATGGTGTCAAAGTTGTAGCACTGTACTGTTAGTGAAGTGCAGGGATAAGAGCAGGAGGGATTTATATAGGCACTAAGCGGGGGGGGGGGTAACTTTTTTTATCCATGTCAGAGAGCAGCCTATTGTGTGAAGTGTACAAGTTATAGTGTGCATTTTCAGCTTGCAGTGAACGTGCAAAGTGATGGTTTCACGTCTCTTACGGTGTGTGTATAGCATGTGGGTTCTGCATCCTTTTGGTCGTGTGCACATGTGTCCCAAATACCGTGCTCTGTTCATGTAATAGAAGTTGGTTTTAGCTTCCTGTAGTTGGCACTTTGTTCCCTCTTGCCGGAGTTTTAGTTTCCCATTTTAGTCTTGGAGTATTTATTGAAATAAAGACTTGTCATTTTCACTGTCACTCCCTGACTGAGTGTTCTTCTTGGGCATTTGACAATTCTCTCCACACACCCACATTTATTATATTTGTTACACAACTCACAGATCACGTTATGGTGGCCAGAAGTGCACCCTGCAGGCTTCTCAGATCACCTCATGTTACTGGGGGAGAGGCTGAATTCAATCTGAATACATCTACTGAGGATGAAGGCGCCACACCAAACCCTGTCTCAGGAAGTGCAGCGCTAGATGGCCGCAGAGTGGAAAGGAATGGAATTCACCTATGGAAGAATGTTGCATTTGCAACCTGGAATATCAGAGGGGAAAATACTGGAAAACTACAAGTCATCACCAAGGACAAGACTTAACATCAAAGTTTTAGGCATCGCTGAGCATTGGATGCTAGTACAAGGAAGATTCACCATGCAAGAAGGATTTGTCATGTTCTATGCCGGGAAAGACAGTGGAGCAAGGAGGGAAGGCATAGGGTTCATTCTGGAGAGAGAAACAGCCAAATCCATCATAGGCTACAACGCCATCAGCCCTAGAGTGATCAGCATCTGGATGAATGCACAACCAGTTATCCTAACCATCATACAAGTCTACACCCCTACATTAGATGCACCAGATGAAGATTTGGAGGCATTCTACAACATAGTGCAGGAGGCCCTGGACAAAACATCACCAAGGGCTCTCCTCATGCTCATGGAAGATTGGAATGCCAAAGTGGGAAAGACAGCATGGAAGAACACACATATAGGCACTCATGGCCCAGGAGAACAAAACCAAAGAGGACAGACGCTGTCAGAGTTCTGTATCAGCACTGATATGACCATCAGCAATACAACATTCCCACATCACCCGCAGAGCCTATATACATGGCGCAGCCCAGAAGGAAGAACGAGGAATCAAATAGATTATATCACGATAAAGCAGCGGTGGAGATCCTCCTTAAGGAATGTCAAAACAAGACCAGATGCAGACTGCGGCAGCGACCACCAGCCGCTGTAGCAAACATCAAAATTAAGGTGAAAAACACAAATAAGAGAGCAATGACCGCACAATACGACGTACATAACATCCCAGAAGCTTTTAAAGTTGAGATCAGCAACCAATTCACATCCTTTATTGCAGTATGCAGAAGAGTAATGCACAACTGAAGAACTTTGGTCAAGAACAGCTTCCATCATGTCAGAAACAGCAAAGAAGTACATCCCCAAGAGAAAGAGACTGAAGAAAGCATGGCTGAAGTGCACCACTATGTACATAGCCGAAGAAAGATGCAGGGCCAAGAGTAGAGGAGACACAGAGGACTAGGCAAAGCTCAACAAGGAGTTCAGGAAAGCAGCAAACGCCGACAAACAGGAATATCTCAAAGAGCAATATCAACATCTAGAACAAAGTAACAAGAACCAGAAAGAAGTGAGCAAAGTTATAAAAGAGATCACTGGAAAATGGGTGCCTCAGACAGAAGTCATCAACGACAAAGATAGGAACACGCTGATAGAATCAGAAGCCATCATGAAGAGGTGGACAGAGTATTGTCATCAACTCTACCATGAACCACAAAACCATTACTGGAGAAGAAGCAACAACCAGGAAACAGAGCCAGAACCAGTGCGGGAAGAAGTACAGTCAGCACTGAAAGCATTGCCCAATGATAAAGCACCAGGGACAGATGAAGTACCAGCTGAGTTATGGAAGCCATCTGGAGAAGACAGCATTACCTTTCTATGGAAGCTCTGCGGAAAGATATGGAGGAGCAAAGACTGGCCCAAGGAATGGTGCAGGGGCATATTTATCCCCATCTACAAGAAAGTAAATGTTAAAGAATGCTTGAATTATTGCATGATCAACCTTATTGTCCATGCCAGCAAGGTGCTGTTGAAGATCATTACCACCAGAATTCAGCAGAATTATTTATCTTAAATGGCAGAAAAACAATCATGCTTTGTAAAAGGAAAAGGCACCAGAGAACAAACAGTAAATATCAGGATAATCATGTAGAAGTGCAAAGAATACAACATCCCACTTTATATGTGCTTCATAGACTATATGCAAAGGCATTTGACTGCGTCAACCATCAGCTACTCTGGCAAGACATGCAGAAGATGGGCTTCCCAGCACATATAATAGAACTTTTAGAACATCTCTATAAAAATCAAGAGGCAGCAGTGAGGACCAACTGTGGAACATCGGAGTGGTTCACCATTGAGGGATGAGTATGACAGGGCTGCATTGTGTCACCTGCACTATTTAATATCTGCTCTGAAAGCATCATGAGAGAGGCCACAGAGAACACCAGTGCTGGAATTATTAAGATCGGGGGCAGAATAATTAACAACTTATGGAATGCAGATGATACAACACTGCTCTGCGAGAGTAAGGAAGAACTCATGGATCTACTATCTCACATACAACATCTGAGAAAAAAAAGGGCTCCTTTGAATACAAAGACTAAGATCATGGTAGTGGACAAGAACAGGCCAGTCAATGATAAGTTTATTCTTAATGGGGAAGATTGTTAATGGGGTTCCAAGGTTGTCATAGCCAGGAGTGGTGCTGGGGATAAGCTCCCAGCGCTCAAAAAATGCTCCTTATGGTGTGCATCTCAAAAAGCCTCTGACAACCAAGTCCAACTCCTGGCCTGCTTGTGTGGCTTAGCTTCTAAGCCCGGCAGAACTGCTTCTACTGAAAGGAGAAGGGGTGAAGGCGAGTCTCTGGTGCCTTCAAACCAGATGCTTTGGGAAGATGGGGCTCGACAACCTGGGAGGGTAGTTCATCTAGGGGAAGGAAAACCCTGATTTCAAACCTCTGCTGCCTTGCGGCATACCCGGTCATGGAAAAGATGGAGTCGACCCTGAGGTAAAATCTGGAGTTGGAGGCCCTAAGGCAGTCCGTCGTTGATTTAAACTTTGTTCTGGCAGCTCCTGTGATGGTGCTGGTGCCAAAATGTAACAGCCTTGCTGTTCCTTTGGATCCATCAGCGACGTGGAGAGGGAGGACATGCTACATGGGCAACAGCCTGTCCTCCATATCACATTGCCCAGGCTGGCATCCAGCAACACTCACCAACACAAACTCACACCCTACACCCTAGAGAGGTCACTCCAGCTTCGTTTGCAGCAATGACACAACATGGGGAACAACAGTTGCTGGTTATAAGTCATTGCTCGATTGGTGTAGAGCTTGGTGCCAGGGGTTGTTCCCGATGGTGGAAAGGATCCTTGGATCTCACTGGACAACTACCACCCGCCTCAAGCTGGGCAGCCCCCAGCCAGTAAAGTGTTGTACCGCCACACTCTGCCATCCTCATTGGGTGCATGGGGATTAGGAAACGTCCAAACAGCATACTGCAGTTGTCACACCAGGAAACAAAACAAAACAATGAAAGAAACGAGCTTTGAAGCTGGGATGTTGGAACATTCGGACAATGATGACTGGTCTTTCTGAAAACCTTCAGGACATCAGTGACTCCAGGAAAACAGCTGTCATAAATGACAAGCTCAGGAGGCTGCATATGGACATTGCCACCCTTCAGGAAACATGTCTTGCTGACTCAGGCACGCTGAAGGAGAAGGACTACACATTCTACTGGCAGAGGAAAGGCTTTAACGAGCCAAGGGAGCATGGAGTCAGCTTTGCAGTGAGGAACAATCTGCTGAATATGGTAGAGCCAGGCAGCAACAGCACAGAGCGTCTCCTCACTCTTCACCTCAACACCACTGAAGGCCCAGTCACCCTTGTTAGCATGTATGCGCCAACACTGTCTTCCACACCGGACACAAAGGATGAGCTCTACGAGAAGCACACAAGCATCCCCAGCAAGGAGCAACTTGTTCTCCTGGGTGACTTCAATGCCAGAGTGGGTGCAGATCATGACTCGTGGCCTCTTGCCTTGGACAGTTTGGTGTGGGCAAAATGAACAAGAACGGCCAACAACTGCTTGAGCTTTGCAGTTACCATGAATTGTACATTGTCAACTCCTATTTCAGGACCAAGCCTCAGCACAAGGTCTCTTGAAGACACCCACACTCAAAGCACTGGCATCAGCTATCCTGGTCAGGCATGCCACCATCAAGAACGTCCTCCACACACGCTCTTACCACAGTGCAGACTGCGACACAGATCACTCCCTGGTCTGCTGCAAGATCAGACTACAGCCAAAGAGGATCCACCACTCAAAGAAACAAGGGATCCCCCGCATTGATGTCAGCAAGATGTTTCAACCAGACCTCGTGGAAAAGTTTGCAGAGACCTTCGAGAAGGAAATGCAAACCTCACAGCCCAGAGACTCTGCCACAGAGAAATGGGAAGTGCTGTGGGACACCATGCACCGCACCACCTTGGCTACCTTTGGGAAGACGTCCTCCAAGTCTCACAACTGGTTTGAGGCCAAGTCCACAGAGATGACTCCCATCATCAAAGCCAAGCGCGCTGCCCTCACAGAGTATAAACGGTCACCCAGTGAGAAGAGCCTGCAGATTCTCAGGGCTGCCAGGAGCAAGGCTCAGCAGACTACCAGACGTTGTACCAATGAATACTGGACAGAGCTCAGTGGAGACATCCAGACAGCTGCTGCTACAGGCAAAATTAGAGGGATGCACAATGGCATCAAGAAGGCGCTTGGACCAGTCCAGAGCAAGACAGCTTCCCTCAAATGTTCCACTGGGGTAGTAATTACAGACAAGGGCCAACAGATGGAGAGATGGGTGGAACACTACTCCGACCTCTACTCCAGACAGAACACAGTGTCCCCCACAGCTCTTGATGCCATCGAGTGTATACCAATCATAGAGGAGCTGGCTGTAGAGCCAACCACAGAGGAACTCAGGAAGGCCATTGCATGAAGTCCTCTGTCAGTGCTGGCAAGAAGGGGCTGTGCCACAGGACATGAGGGACGCCAAGATCATCACCCTCTATAAGAACAAGGGCAAAAGAAGTGACTGCAACAACTACAGAGGCATCTCTGTACTCAGCATCGTCGGCAAAGTCTTTGCTCGGGTCATTTTGATCCACCTGCAGAAGCTGGCAGAACACATCTACCCAGAGTCGCAGTGTGGCTTTTGTGCCAAAAGATCAATGGTAGACATGGTCTTCTCCCTCCACCAACTCTAGGAGAAGTGCAGAAAACAGCAGATGCCCCTGCATGCCTTCTTCATAGATCTCACCAAGGCATTCGACCTCGTCAGCAGAGATGGCTTGTTCACGATTCTCCCAAAGATAGGCTGCCCACCAAAGCTGCAGAGCATGATTGAGTCTTTTCACTCAGACATGAAGGGGACTGTGCAGTTCAACGGGAGTTCCTCCGACCCCTTCAGCATCTGCAGTGGCATCAAACAAGGCTCACTCCCACACTCTTTGGATTAATCTTTGCCGTTCTCCTAAATCAGGCCTTTGGTACTGCAACTGAGGGAATTTACCTACGCACCAGGTCAGATGGCAGGCTGTTCAACCTTGCCTGCCTCAGAGCCAAGACGAAGGTTCGCGAAAAGCTCATTAGAGACATACTCTTTGCTGACGACGCAGCAATTGCAACACACACCCAACAGGAGCTGCAGACACTGATGCACCACTTCTCACAGGCCTGCAAGGATTTTGGACTCACCATGAACCTGAAAAGACCAAAGTCCTGGGACAAGACAGTGAATCACCACCTGCCATCACCATCACTGACTATGAACTCAACGTCGTCCACCAATTCACCTACTTTGGCTCTACCATAACCGACAACCTCTCCCTTAACACAGAAATAGACAGGAGGATCAGGAAGGCAGCTACAACACTCACTCGCTTCACAACCAGAGTGTGGACAAACCCCAAGCTGTTGGTGAAGACTAAGATGGCAGTGTATAACACCTGTGTCATCAGCACACTGCTGTACGGCAGTGAGTCATGGACAACATATGCCAGACAGGAGAAGCGACTCAAGACCTTCCATCTGTGAAGCATCCACCACATCCTGGGCATATCCTGGCAGGACAGGGTAACCAACGCAGATGTCTTGAATTGCGCGGGACTTCCCAGCATGCTCACTCTCCTCAGACAGCACAGGCTGCGCTGGCTAGGCCATGTCCACCACATGGATGATGGGCGCATCCCAAAGGACATCCTGTATGGAGAACTGGCATCTGGGAGGAGATCCACTGGTCGCCCCCAGCTCCGGTACAAAGATGTCTTTAAGAGAAACATGAAAGCCACCGACCAACACAGAGACCTGGGAGAACCTAGCAGGTAACCATGCAAAGTGGAAAGGGACCCTGAAGCAACACCTGAAATCAGGGGAGGAGAAAATGATGACCGCTGCTGCAGAAAAAACGAGCATGCAGGAAGAAAAGCAGCAGCTCCAACAGACCAGAGACTACACACAGGCACACAGGTGTGACCTTTGCGATAGAGACTGCCACTCCCACATCGATCTATTTAGCCACAGGCGATGCTGCTCCAGGTGAGCAGACAACCAGAACTAGGATGCTTCACCCATGGTCAACCCTGATCGACGGAGGCCTAAGAAAATGGAGAACAGCTCGAAGATGTGAAGAACTTCATTTATTTAGGATCCTTGATCACTACAGAAGTAAACTGCATGCCAGAAGTCAACAGAAGATTAGGCATGGCAAGAAGCACAATTCAAAATATGACAAAAACAGGGAAAAGCAAGCAGTCAGTAAGAGTCTCAAGCTGCGCATTGCCAGAGCAACTGTCTTTCCTGTTGCAACCTATGGGTGTGAAACCTATGGGTGTGAATCCTGGACGTTTTCAAGGAAAGTCATTAAGAGAATTGAGGCATTTGAATTGTGGACTTACTGACGGCTGCTGCATGTGTCATGGAGACTGCACAAAGCCAACACCTGGATCTTAGAGCAACTAAGAACAGAACCAATGCTAATAGATCAAATGAGAAGAAGGACAAGGAATTATTTTGGCCATACCCTCAGACACAATAGCTTGGAAAAGAACATCTTCCAGAGAATCACAGAAGGAAAGAGAGGTAGAGGGAGACCACCTAGAACTTGGAAAAAGGACATAGAGGAATGGACTGAAAAAAACATTGTGGAAGCAACCAGAATGGCAGAGAACAGGGATCTGTGGTGAGACGTGGTCTACGTCACAGCAGTTTATACCGTACACGTGCCACCTAACTACAGAGAGAGAGAGAGACACACAACTCCAAGGCTAATCTAGAAGATAAGCCTTTATTAGTCCCACAACGGGGAAATTCCAGGATTGCAACAGCACAGGGATAGCAACACTCAGAGCATCAAAAGAGAGAGGAAGGGGAAAAAAAACTCGGAATCGAGCCGCTGTTGCAAAAGGCAGCCGACTGGTGTGGCGCCGAGAGACTATTAACAGTGGTATACAAACGTTATAAAAATTACCTCGATAAATCAGTGTGTTAAGTATAATTTTAAAAAATGAACTTATGATATAATGCTGTTTACACTGAAATGAGCTGCCTTCATATTCTTCCTCCTCATTTTGTACAAGTGTAAAAAATAATTTTCATATGATAAGTTGATATATTAATTATCCTTAGAGGCCTAGTGAATTTACACTGAAACGATAATTAAACTGGACGTCTGTCGTAAGCTAGTCATGCTACAGCAGAGCGACGCCGCTCAGTTCAAACCAGACCACGCTTCCTCAATGTCAGCCATCTTTAACAGTTGTCAACGTGTCGTCAGTGAGGTTACACAGCTTCTCTTCAAATGCACAATTGCAAAAACCCCACTTTATAATCTATATTATTCCCATAAAAAATAAGATTTAATTTATAGCAATAATGTAAAATGAATCTCATCTCCCATCTGTTGACGCCGTTAACATCTGTTTGTACACAAAAAAAATAGAGTAAACTGATGCTACAGTCTCTTTTTGTTACAGTACACTTTTCTTCTGCTAACACTGAATGGACCAATCGGTGCACTTCTTTCAACAAACAACACAAAAGTCAATTTTAAAAAATGTGCTAAAAACTCTCCACTAGCATTAATATATTAATAATTTATCTTATAGTTTGATTTTAGCTTCCGCCATCCAAACTCCTGATTATAGCTAGCTCGACTCCACCTTGTCCCTTTTCGCTCCCTGAAGACCAACACTTCCTGACATCGCTGAGATCCCCGCACTTAAATTAAAAAAACAAAAAAAAACAAAAACAGGAGCAGTTTACGACGGCAAGCCATTGGTCCTTTAAATACTGTTCAGTACTGGAATGTTTTTAGACTCTAATACCTGATACGAGTAAGTGAGCCATTAAAAAATACAAACAAGAATAAAAACTCCTTCTGGACACAATAAATAGCTATCCTTCATATAGTGCAGTAATACAGTACTCACACTACACCTACAGTAATTGCACATGCAACTGCCCCCCCCCCCCCCGCTGCCATCTTTATCATTCCCGTCACTTCCTATTTCCAAAATCAAATTTCCAAAGTCTGTTCTGGGACTTCCCTGCAGCTAAAACCAAGGGGTTCCCAGCATGGAGCCCTGGGGGATGCCATCCCATGCTGAGGCAGAGCTTGCAGTCCAAGGCGAAATGATCTGGGTTACAGGTAGTTTGGTTAATTCCAGTTAATAACACGAGCAGTAACATCTCTACAATTCCTTCTCCTCCATCATCAGATACTCTGCACTGGTCGTCAGAAGTCGTATCAGTTTCAGTCATGGCGAAGACTCTCGCGGCGTCCATGCTGGAATGATCCTTGGGTTGTTAATGGTGGTGTCTGTTGCTCCACCCTCCCCCAGCGCTCCTACAGGTCTCCATCTGAAGGCGGCAGACACAGCTTGTAGAGCCTTGGAGCTGCTGAAGGCATCTGGTCCATCACCTTCAGGTTCTTGGCAGAGAGCTCCACCCGTGCTCCCTGTTTCCTCATGATGTCCATGGTCTGCATGATGCAGCGTGGCATCAAGCCATGGTTCCGGGCCAGGATCATGGCCTGCTCCAGGGTCACGGTCAAGGTACACCTCTGCATGCCGGTGCCACACAGGGTGACGTGGCAGGCCCCCAGGCGATTGCACAGCTCCGAGGACACACACAGCATGCTGACGCCCGATGGGTGGCCCTGGGCAGCGGGGCGGACGTTGACATAGGACTGCATCAGTCTGCACAGGTCGTCCAGAGTGTTGAGAGGACGCAGCAGCTGGTCTATCTTCATGGCCGTGGTGTTGGAGTCAGTGGGGAGGTTGGACTTCTCCAGGTAGAAGGCCCTGAGTCTGCGGTAGTACACCTTCACCTTCTCCAGGGACACGGCGTTGGTGCGCTGCTGGAACTCCTCCATGGAGGACAGGTCCTGAGGACAGACGCCGTCTGGACGCTCCAGAGCTCTGGGAGCTCTGGGAGCTCTGGGAGCTCTGGGAGAAGGGCACATTTCCACAGTAATTTAGGAGGGACTTATTTAATTTTATCTTTGGCTACGGACACACTGCAGGTTTTAATGCCCAATTCTGATTTTTTTGCACAAATGTGACCCATATCTGATTTTTTTAATGACTGTCTGAACAACACAGTGTAGGGAACCCACGCTGGGCTAATCATCTCAGACTGGATGCAGAGGGGAGGTATTTAGTCCCTCTGCCAGTAGAACGTGGGGGGTAAACTTATGAGGACAATAGGTATGGAGAGGGGAGAAAGAATGGTTGAATGTATTGTGATGCAAGATTGCAAGCAGCAGGGATGCTATAAAAGGAGAGACCCTGGTGTATTGAAGGGATGCTTTTCTGTGTATGACTGAAGTGAGAGTGAATAAAGTCGTCTGCTGTGCAAGTCTGATTTCCTTTATTTGCACTCTCCACACTGGTGACCCTTGACGAATTATGGAACACGAGGCAAGAACCCCAGAGTCGGCCCGGACTGGAAGCCCCAGCAACGCGGCAAGCATCCCTGAGACGGCCCGGACAGAAAGCCCCGGCAATGCGTGCGCTGTTTCGGTCAAACTACCGGACTTTTGGCTGCACGACCCGCGGTCTTGGTTCCACCATACCAAGGCTCAGTTCGCCCTCCTGGGAATAACGGCAGATGACACCAGATATTACTATGTGGTCATAGCGCTGGACGCTCGCACGACTCAGCAAGTAGCGAGCCTGCTCCAACAGCCTCCAGCCCACGATAAATACGGGGCTCTCAAGGCCGCGCTGACCCGGCGCTACACACTCTCAGACTGTGAGAGAGCAGAGAGGCTCCTGAGGCGCTCCGAGTTAGGAGATGGGTCAGCGGTCGAACGGATGGAGAAGATGTTGGCGTTGATGGGCACGGACAACGGGCATTTTCTGTTTGCCCACCTTTTCCTCCGGAACCTCCCAACAGAGGCAAGAGCGTTCCTTGCCAATTCACCGTTGCTGGCCGCACGAGACTACCGTGCGCTAGCCCAGGAGGTAGATCGGATCATCCTCACCACCAGAGCCCTCACAGTGAACGTGGTGGCGTCAGAACCCAGCGAGATGACCAGCGGAAGTGAGGAGCCGGCGACGGTAGCGGCAGCCAGAAGGCGCCAGAGAGACACGCTCTGCTCCTACCACCGCCGTTTTGGAGAGAACGCATGCTGATGTGTGCCACCGTGCCAGTTCGAGCGTTCGAGAAACGCCAAGGCTGGCAGTCAGTAGCAGCTGCGACCACCGGTGAAGAAAATAAGCTGCTCTACGTGATGGACTTGCGCTCGGGGAGACGGTTCCTCGTGACACCGACTCCCAAAAGAGCCTCATCCTGCCGTTCTATGCCGACCGGCTAGCGGGAGCTAGCGGGCTCGAGTTGATAGCCGCAAACGGCTCGGACATTAGGACTTTTGGTGGGAGGACATTGACTGTATCCCTACACGGCCTTATGTGCGAGTGGACATTCGTCATAGCGGCATGCAGTTTCCCAATCTTGGGAGCTGATTTTCTGTGTGCACACGGGTTGCTAGTCGATGTTGCTAACAGATGCCTGGTTAATGCAATGTCTTTTGATTCTCTTCCCTGTACAGCTCGAGGGGCCGGGCCAACAACACTAGCCAACGTCACAGCTCCAGGCGGATAAGTTCCACACACTGCTCACTCAGTTCCCAGCACTCACGGTCCCGACGTTTTCGGCAGCCATCACTAAACACAGGGTGGAGCACTCTATCACCATCACTGGGTCGCCCGTTTTCGCACAACCTCGGCGCCTGGATGCAGCTAAACTGGTCATACCGCGCGAGGAGTTTGCCAACTTGGAGAGGTTGGGCATCATCAGGCGCTCAAACAGCCCATGGGCATCCCCAATACACATGGTCCCTAAGGCCGAGGGATCATGGTGATCATGCAGAGATTTCCGCAGATTGAATAACGCCACGGCGCACGACCATTACCCGATTCCCCATATTCAGGATTTTTCCGTTCACCTCGCCGGGGCACACATTTTTTCTAAAATAGACCTGGTCCGCGGTTACCACCAGGTCCTGGTGTGCGCGGAGGACATACCCAAAACAGCGGTAATAACTCCATTTGGCTTGTTTGAGTTTTTACGCATGCCCTTCAGATTAAAAGGTGCGGCACAGACATTCCAACGCATGATGGATGCGGTGTCGCGCAATCTGCCGTTTGTGTTTGTCTACCTGGATGACATCCTGGTGTCCAGCGCGTCCAAGGACGAACAAGTAAACCACCTCGGGACGGTTTTCTGGAGGTTGGAAGAGCACGGGTTAATAATCAACCCGGCAAAATGCCAGTTCGGTGTGACGGGGATTGATTTTTTGGTGCACCACATCTCACCGGAGGGAGCGATACCCTTGCCCGACAAGATGTGCGCCGTGGTGAATTTTCCCCGGCCACAGATGGTCAGGGTGCTGCAAGAGTTTTTGGGGATGGTTAACTTTTATAACCGGTTCCTCCCCCATGCAACTCAGCTCATGCAGTCATTGTATGCCGCGCTTAAGAAACGGAAACCGGTGGACAGAGTCGAATGGACTCCTGAGCGGGAGCAGGCATTCTCTGAGGTTAACACAGCCCTGGCAAACGCCGCACTGTTGGCGCACCCTGACCCAGTGGCCCGGATAGCGCTCACTACCGACGCTTCGGACGTGGCCATAGGGGCCATCGTAGAGCAACGTGTCGCCGGTTCTTGGCAGCCGCTCGCTTTTTTTAGCAGGGCTTTGTGCGACAGTGAGCGTAAATACAGCGCGTTCGACAGAGAGTTGCTGGCTCTCCACCTGGCCATACGGCCCTTTCAGTTCTGGCTGCAAGGGCGCAGCATCACTGCGTTCGTGGACCACAAGCCGCTAATGTACGCGATGGCCAAGGTTTTGGAACCATGGTTGGGCCGGCAGCAGAGACAGCTGGCTGCGATCTCAGAGTTTACGACAAACAGTCAGCATGTGGCAGGTAAACTGAATGTGGTGGCAGACTGTCTCTTGCGCGCGGTAGTGCCCCCAGTCTGTGTAGGGATAGATTATACAGCCATGGCTGCAGAGCAGATTGGCGATGTGGATGTGTGCGCGCTCCAGTCTGGACCAACAGGGTTAAGGCTGGAGAGCAGAGTACCGCAAGACGGCAGCCCCCCCCCCAATCTGTGATGTCTCCACGGGACGCCAGCGCCCAGTGGTCCCAGTTGCTTGGCGCCGCTGAGTGTTTGAGTCAGTTCACGCTCTGGCGCACCCAGGAGTGCGCACGTCAGTCAAAATGGTGGGAGCGAAGTTCGTATGGCCAGGCCTGCACAAACAAGTGAAAGAGTGGGCTGCAGCCTGCGTAGCGTGCCAATGAGCCAAAGTACACAGACACACGAAGGCCCCTTTGGAGCCGTTTTGTATATCGGCTAAGAGGTTCGACCATGTTCATGTGGACCTCGTGGGCCCCCTTCCGCCATTGCAGGGGTTCACGCACCTTCTGACAGTGGTGGACCGCACCACACGCTGGCCAGAAGCAGTCCCGCTAGCGGCAACCGCGTCCGTGGACGTGGCGCGCACCTTTTTGACAATATGGGTGGCACGTTTTGGCATCCCGTCGGACATCACGTCCAATAGGGGCCCTCAGTTTGTTTCCACCTCTGGTCGGCAATGGCCCGTAGCCTGGGTGTCGCAATTCATCGCACAACCACGTACAACCCACAGGCCAATGGGTTATGCGATCGTTTCCGTAGGTCACTGAAAGCAGCGCTCAGGGCTTCGCTGACGGAT
Source organism: Pholidichthys leucotaenia (assembly GCA_020510985.1). Classification (NCBI taxonomy): domain Eukaryota; kingdom Metazoa; phylum Chordata; class Actinopteri; order Cichliformes; family Pholidichthyidae; genus Pholidichthys; species Pholidichthys leucotaenia. The sequence goes on along the minus strand of CM035837.1, from coordinate 38,965,406 downwards.
GCAAATTGGGTAGACCGGTTGCCGTGGGTTTTGTTAGGGTTGCGTTCCGCACCTAAAGAGTATTTGGAGACTTCCCCGGCAGAGCTTGTTTTCTCTCAGCCACTGCGGCTCCCCCGGGAATTTTTACCAGATAATCTCGTGCCGGACGACTGTCTGTCTCAGCGTTTGCAGCATAGCGCAGACACAGGCATGCTACCGGGCCTGGCCCACCACGGTTTTCCACTCGCTTTTGTGCCAAAAACTTTGAAGAACGCGGCGTTCGTGTTTGTCAGGCACGATGCCCACCTCCCTCCATTGCGCCCACCCTACGATGGCCCGTTCAGAGTGTTGGAACCAGGGGACAAACATTTTTTGTTAGACTTGGGGGGTCGTCGGGAGAAAATATGTATAGACAGACTTAAGCCCGCCTTTGTGGTGGCGGACGAGCAAGTGATGTTGGCTCGGGCCCCTTGGCGTGGAAGACCCCCACTGAGAACTCCCCAGGTAAACGATTCATCAGAGCAGCCACATGGGCAAGTTGAATGTCCCTCCCCTCGCCATTGTCCACCCACAGACAGACACACTCCCAGGAGCCTCCCATCGGCACAGCTGCGCCGCGGAGGCGAAGAACCCCCGTTACAGCAGATATGGGAGGAGACTGAAGCCAAAAGGATGTTAGGATTGAAACTCAGTCTGAGACTCGGGGGGGGGGGGGTGTAGGGAACCCACACTGGGCTAATCATCTCAGACTGGATGCAGAGGGAGGTATTTAGTCCCTCTGCCGGTAGAACGTGGGGGGTAAACTTATGAGGACAATAGGTATGGAGATGGGAGAAAGAATGGTTGAACGTATTGTGATGCAAGATTACATGCAGCAGGGATGCTATAAAAGGAGAGACCCTGGTGTATTGAAGGGATGCTTTTCTGTGTATGACTGAAGTGAGAGTGAATAAAGTCGTCTGCTGTGCAAGTCTGATTTCCTTTATTTGCACTCTCCACAACAGATCCAATTTTTTCACGCCAGACCCAGGCCACTTTCATATGTGGTCCTAATTCTGAATCGTATCTGATATTTTCCAAAGCGACCTCCGTCTGAACGGTCATGTCGCATTTCACCCAACTTTTTCCTCATTGAAGTGAGACAGACGCCGCTACAATTCTGCGGTGGTGGATGCGCAGGCATGGGAGACACAGCTGATTTGTGCTCTCTTTTTAATCAATCTCCTTCCCTTGATCACTGGATTGTAATTTTTGTCGGCTCAGACTGCACAATAACTTCAAAATTGCGGGCACGGGGGGGGGGGGGGGTCGGGGCTGAAGCCATAGACATTACATGCGCACAGTAATGGCACATTTATTAAAAAAAAAAAGTGGTCATCTGGCATGTAGAGGAAAGAAGGTGGTCTCATTTATTTTGTGCATAAACATTTCTGAATGTTTTTTAACATTTATTTTGCTGTGCTGCATCAAAGGTGAAGAAGTTCTGTCCCCTCAATCGTTCGGTGCTCATATTTACTTCTTCAAGCACAGCGCTGTGTCTGACGTTGGGTTTTCTTCTGCACATGCGGGTCATTTCATAGCTGGAGACCGTTCATACTCCAGTCTGATGGAGGTTGCATTTAAATTATAATGTGAATGCCCACACAAAAAAATCGGATCTCAGCAAAAAATCGGAATTGCGCATTAAGACCTGCAATGTGACCGTAGCCTTTATGAAACAGAAATTTATACTATGGAATACTCCGGTTAGGTAATAACATAAGGAGCATACATGTGCTTTGCCATCCCAGACCTGAAGAATGCCACTCCTCTCTCCAACCAGCCGCTCCAGATCTTCATTCGCGGCTCTCTGGTTAGTGAAACCCACATGGCACACAAGCTCTGATCCATCAGTGAAACGGTTCAGATGACTTGAAATGTTGACTCCATCGGGTCACAGTGATTTGATCTTTGGCCCCTCTCTACACACACATACATGGGTACAGATTGTGTTATTTAATTTGTTTTCTGTAGTAACCAGAATTTTTTTTTTCTTAAATTTTTTGGATCTTTATTTTAAAATCAGTGACAACCAGCCACACATTAAGAAGACTCGTGACAAATGAAAATGCACAGAGACACTGTTGTCTTCTCTGAGGTTGTGAAAATTATATTTGTGCATGTTAAATTAAAAAAAATCACAACACACCGAGATGGATAATGTATGAAGGTAATTTTGTGAAGTCAGTCTGTATAAAACAATTAAGATTAGGGCTGTCGTGTCCTGAATACCATTTATTGGGAGCAATCAAGAGCAAAGATCCAAATTTTCTGTAGTTGTTTTCCTCCCTCAGTGGAATGCATCACCATATTTCAGAAATATTACTTTTGTTATAAATTTTAAACCTTTCCATGTCATTTTGTGAGGGTTTGTTGTCATAAATTTGCAGCTTTTCTTTTTTGTTTTCTTTTGTAATACTATATTTTTGTATAAATATTCATTTTTTTCACTTGTAAAATTCTGCTGCTTTTCTTTGGAATTTTAACTTGTCATTTTTTTCATATTTTTCACATTTAAGACTCATATTTGCAAATTTATTCATTTAAAATTGCAATTTTTTTGGTAAATTTTCATCATCAGGCTGCCACTGTTCTCTTGTTAATTTGTAAGATCTTCCCCAAATTAGAATTTTAAAAAAAATTAGTAAAGGTAAACTTGCATTTTACCTTTGAAGGGGTCATTGACTGAAAAATGATGTGTTTGTGTCATGACCCGAGCGCCGATATCGTTTGCGCTCGGGCTATGTATCATCTCTGCCGGCTGTGGATTACATTCTGGCTCCACCAGGCTCTTATTGTGACAGCGCTCGGTGGGGTTTCCGGCTGTCAAGATCGATCAGCTGTTCGGCATCACAGCTCGTTAGCCGCTGGCTTTATTAGCGGGCACTGACAGCTGGTTGATGCTGGAGTATCGTCTAAACATCCTGAGAGATTCCTGGTGTGTCAGCACGCTCATGTCAGGTTTGTGTCTTGTTCTTGTCATAGTTAAGGTCATAGTGGCTGGGGTTAGCCCTACGATCCCTCGTATGCTTTAGCGTGTGTCCATGTCATAGTTTAGGTCATAGTAGCTGGGGTTGGCCCTACGACCCCTTGTATCCTGTGTAGTATATGTTTGTCCACAGCGGCTCATAGCTTTATGTCTCGTCTCGTCTTGTCTTGTTAAAATAAACATCTATGCAAAACTCATTGGCGACTTTTGGCGTCTTATGGTGGCCCGCGAGGGTCACCGCATGACAGTATACTCCAGCCACGGTCGTCTAAACAGAGATGCCACACGAGACGCCTTTTCACCGTGAGTTTTGCCGTAGGGTGGAGTTTTCACCGCAAGTTGGACTTGGTAGAGAGATGCCCGCCCGCGAGTGTGGTTTTTGCCCGGAGTGGCTAGAGGAGATTGACGGCTATCTAGCGGAAGCCGCCCGTCTCATGCCCTCCGAGGCGGCCGACTACCACTTATGCCTCGCCCAGTGGGCCCTGCGCAGTTACCACCTTACCTCTACTCCAGAGGGGAGCGAGAGGTTATCGTGGATTGTGGCACAGCGCGAAGTGATGGCAAGAGCGCTCCAGGAAACCCCTCCACCTCCCGCGAGGACAGCGTCCCTGGCGAGAATGGGGATTCTTAGGCTGGAGGGAAAACCCGGCAGGAGACTTGCGGATCGGAATCCAGCTCCTGTCACCCGTCCAGTCCCAGCGTCATGTGTTCCTGGATCCTGCGCCACACCATTGGCCAGTTGGCCTCATCGCCATGCTCCTACCAAGTCCCAACGAGAATCCCATCCGGATCCAGCTCTGGGTCGTCGTCGGAACCCAGCCTCCCAGTAGGCCGCATCCCTTACGTCACGACAGGAGGGAACCCCTGCAGTCGCCGCCCCCGGGTCATCTGTTCCAGCTGCGCTGTCAGCTCCTCATGCCCATGTCGCCCCGGCTGTCATGTCCTCCTCTGCGACATCATCCCCAGCGGCTGGGAGTGCGGTGAGTCATACTTCGGCAAGGCCCGTCAGCAATCCTTCCCGAGCGGCTCCTCCTCGTCGCGCCAAGGGGCCCGCCGTTACCTCCCAGAGGGATAGAAGGAGGTCTCCACCCGCTGCAGCAGGCACCATCTTCTCCCCAGGAGGCAGGCAAGTGCAAGTTCCTTTATTCCACCACAATTATGATCTGCCTTGTCTGACTTCTGGGGGCGGAGTACGGGGTTCGCAGCCCCCCGAGCTCCCGCCACCTGCTGTAACTGTGATAACCAAACCTGCTGCCTCTGTGTCTCCCTCTGCTGAGTGGTCCGCAACGCCAGGTCAACATCGCGGGGTGAGGAGGGGGCCTGCGGTGCTGGAAAGCCTGGATCCGGCCCTGCAGACATGTCGTGGACGGAGGAGAAGAGCGGACTGCGGCCCAGAACCTGTGCCGACGATGAAGCGTCCCCGGATTTCCTCGCCGGAGCAGTCCGAACCAGTGGGTTGAGGGTCTCCTGCCTCCACACCATACGGGTCATCGGCGTGGGCATCAGCGCGAGAGGAACCTCAGGCTGCGGAATCCATCTTGCCGGCTGCGGAGCCCGACACAGCTGAGTTGGAGCCTGCGCACGAACTTCTTCGCCCTGAGCCTGGATCGACGGAGTCCTGGACGGCAACAGAACCCGAGTGCAGGCAAGTGCTCCCTCTTGTGTCTCTGTCCCCTGTGTTGGAGCATTTTTTCCTGCCTCTCAGGGAGGTGAGTGAGGGGCAGCAGCCTGCTGTGCCCGAGCTCGTCTCACTGGGTTCTGTTGCTGCCGGTGACACTGATCCCGGTTTTTCTGTGTGTTCTGAGCCTCCTTGCAGTGTCACCGGCACGGAGCCAGTCGGGGCTGGTGAGTTGGAGATTCCAGGTTCGGGGGTGGAGGTCATCAGCGGAGCTGCACCGACCCAGTTGGGGTCTGTTGTGGAGGCTGCTGTGGCCCAATCGGGGTCCGGCATGGGTGCGCCCGAGACCCAATCGGGGTCCATCGCGGGAGCTGCTTTGGCCCAATTGGGGTCCCATGTGGGTGCGCACGAGGCCCAATCGGGGTCCACCGCAGGTACTGCTCTGGCCCAATCGGGGTCCGACGTGGGTGCAGCCGGGACCCAATTGGGGTCCAGCTGAGGTGCAGCGCCGGTGTCGTCCACGGACGGTGGAGGAGCTGCAGTCCTTTCGCCGCCTGACCCAGTTCGGGCTCATCCTTGCTTTCTGTCCCCTCTACAGAGTCATCGCCCCTGCACATCATCGCCGGGGGCCGTGGGGAGCCCTTTTCGCTCGCCCCGGCTCTCCCGTGTTTTGTCCTCGCCAGGGAGGCTGCCGCGGGCTGTTTTCCCCCAGTACTGGTGGCTGAGAGACGCGGGTCGGCCGCCTGAGGAACTGTTTCGCCGGTTTGGCACCTTGGGTCGGCCACCCGACTTCTTGTGTCACTGGGCAATCTGGTTCGGCCACCGGAGGAGTGGACTTTCCGGGCCTGGGACTGTGGTAAGCCGCCCGGTCATGTTCCGCCCCCTATGACCACCCGTCGGCCGTTGGACGCGGGGAGACCGCCTGAACTGTTCCTGTGGCATTTGGTCTTCGCCGGTCGGCATGAACTGTCGGGGGTAGAGGTCATTCCTGGTGGTGGTTTAGCGCTGTAATTGTTCTGTGTTTTTTTTCTGACCTGTGTTGTATTTGCTTCTTGACCTGAGAATTTGGTATTTTTGTTTTTGTGCCTGGGTAATTGGGTTTCACGTATCTTGGAATATAGTGGTTCTGCAATCGTTCTGTTTTTTTTTCTCTGTCCTGTGTCGTATTTGCTTTTGACCTGGGAATTTGGTATCTTTGTTTTCGTGCCAGTATAATTGTGTTTCTTGTATTTTGGGAGTATAGTCTGGCCCTGTAATTGTTGTGTTTTTTTTTTCTCTGTCCTATGCTGTATTTGCTTTTAGACCTGAGAGTGTGGTATACTTTTTTTGTTGTTTTCGTGCCTGGGTAATGGCATTACATGTATTTTGGAGTATAGTCTGGTCCTGTAACTGTTTCATGTATTTTGAGTTTTTTTTTGTTTTTTTTTTCTGTCAGTGCCCGGGTTCTCTATCTGTGGTTTGATCCTCTCCTGCCCCATCCGCCCACCCTGGGGGGGTGGGGGGGGGGGGTGGGATTGGATGTCTATGTGTGGTCAGGAGCCCGCCCTCAGAGGGAGGATACTGTCATGACCCGAGCGCCGATATCGTCCGCGCTCGGGCTATGTATCATCTCTGCCGGCCTTGACAGCTGTAGATTACATTCCAGGCTCCACCAGGCTCTTATTGTGACAGCGCTCGGTGGGGTTTCCGGCTGTCAAGATCGATCAGCTGTTCGGCATCACAGCTCATTAGCTGCTGGCTTTATTAGCGGGCGCTGACAGCTGGTTGATGCTGGAGTATCGTCTAAACATCCTGAGAGATTCCTGGTGTGTCAGCACGCTCATGTCAGGTTTGTGTCTTGTTCTTGTCATAGTTAAGGTCGTAGTGGATGGGGTTAGCCCTACGATCCCTCGTATGCTTTAGCATGTGTCCATGTCATAGTTTAGGTTGTAGTGGCTGGGGTTGGCCCTACGACCCCTTGTATCCTGTGTAGTGTATGTTTGCCCACAGTGGCTCATAGCTTTATGTCTCGTCTCGTCTTGTCTTGTTAAAATAAACATCTATGCAAAACTCATTGGCGACTTTTGGCGTCTTATGGTGGCCCGCGAGGGTCACCGCATGACAGTTTGTAGGTTTTAACTGTCTAAAACTTCTGGCGCCACACAAGTCGGCTGCCTTTTTGCAGCAGCAGCTCAATTCTGAGTTTCTTTCTCATTTTTTATTTACTATCAGTCTTTTTTCTTGCCACAACTTTCTGATCCTGCGACCCCGTATCCATCACGGATGCCAAGGACACACAGATTGCTGCACGCGTTGATACTAGCCATCTTTCGGCTCATATCGCCAATGACTCCCGACCCAGTGAACGGAAGAGCTATTGTTTATGGTAGGAGCCAGCTGTTAGCACTGGGCTGCCCTGCGGTGCTAATGCAAAAACCCGATATACCAAGAGAAATCAGGTGAAAACAACAAGGATATCGAACTGGAGTGAAGTGATGCATGAGGAGAATAAGGTACAGACCCATCCTTCTATCCGTTATTATGGGAAATATGATACTGCTGCTTAACAAGACAGACGAACTGGTGGCTATGTCCCAGTATGAGAGCATCTTCAGAGAGATTAGCATTATGTTGTCTAATGAAATGTGGCTAACAGAACTAGCAACAGATGCTAACATTGATCTGGATGGTTACCACGCAATACGTTCAGATCGGACACCAGACAGCAGGAAGAGCAGAGGCGGGGGGCTGATAATGTATGTGAATAACAGATGGTGTAATCCTGGGCACATCATGATTAAAGAACAACACTGCAGCAAGGACAATGAGTTGCTTGCGGTTAGCATGCAACCAGCATATCTCCCCAGAGAATTTTCACGTCATCGCAAATGTCATTTATGTACTCCCCTGTGTGACTGCTGAAGCAGCGTGTGACGTCATCCACTCAGTCACTAGCAGGCTGCAGACACAACACCCAAATGCTCTCCTGCTCATCTCTAGTGATTTCAACCATACCTCACGGTCCTCCATTCTGCCCAATTTCACTCAGTATGTCACGTGACACACCAGAGACAATAAAACACTGAACTTATTTTATGCAAAACCAAACATCTGGATTTTAATGGGACACATGCCAGGCTTTTATTTGTGGACTTTTCCTCCGCCTTTAATACAATCCAACCTCATATTTTAATTGAAAGGCTCCTGCAACAATTTGATTTGAGCAATACAGTGATCCCTCGCTACTTCGCGCTTCACCTTTCGCACCCTCAGTGCATTGCGGATTTTTCAAAAATATTCATCAAAAATTCAAAATTGAGAAAAAATACATTAGAACATCACGTATCAACACGGAGAGCCCGCACAACTCAAAATTCACCTCTCTGATTCGCTGGCCAGCATCTCCTCCCTAAGAGATCGCTCCCGACTCTAGATTTTGTTCTCGTGTTGACTCGGCTCGGGAATCTCGCGAGAGATGCACTCTCGCGAGATTCTATTCATTCTCTCGCTCTTTCTCTCTCCCGAGAGAGAGAGAGAGTGAGAGAATGAACGTACGTATTATTTATACATTATTTTATGTATCAAAAAACTAACGAGATCAGCCTGGAATTCCACAAAGGGGGGTGACGCTACTTCGCGGTTTTTCACTTTTCGCGGTCGGTTCTGGAACCCATTAACCGCGATAAGTGAGGGATCACTGTAATCTGGTGGGTTGGATTCTGGATTTCTTAATCAACAGGACGCAGAGAGTAAGGGTCAGTGGTACATTGTCTGACCTAAAGTGCTCTTCTACTGGCTCTCCTCAGGGGTGTGTGTTGTCACCACTACTCTTCATCCTGTACACAAACATGTGTCGGAGCAGACACGACAACAGGCACATTATAAAGTATGCTGATGACTCAGTTATTGTCAGTCTCCTCCAGGTTGGTGAGAGTGGCCACGGCCCAGTAGTTGATGATTTTGTTCACTGGTGTGAGGATTCCTACCTGCAGCTGAATACGACAAAAACTAAAGACATGATTATTGACTTTAGGAGGAAAACTCCCAGGCACAAAGTCACCGTACTAAAAGGCCAGACCACCGAATGTGTACAATCCTACAAATATCTTGGGACGATTATTGATGGTAATTTAAACTTTGAAGAGAACTGTGAAAGGGTGTGCAAAAAGGGTCAGCAACATTTGCATTGCTTAAGAAAACTTGCACGCTTCCAAATTGACCGAACCATAATGACAATGTTTTATCTGGCTTTTATTGAATCTGTTTTATCCTTTTCTTTAGTGTCATGGTTTGTTCAGATAAAACTGAGGAAATCCTTGGATCAGGTAGTTAGATGGTCCAGTCGTTTGCTTGGTGAGTCACAGCTGAGCCTGACATCCCTGTACACCAGACAAGTACAGAGGATGGCTACCTCCATTTTAAATGATGACTCCCACCCTTTGCACTGCCACTTTCAGCTTCTTCCCTCAAGACGAAGGTTTGCTGTCCCAAAAAGCAAAACCCAGCGCTACAAAAACAGCTTTGTTCCTGCTGCTGTCAAAGAGTTGAACAAGTTGTAACAATATATTGCACATAATTTAGGTACCTATTTATTAACTCCATTTTATATTTACTTATTTTTGTGGGATGTTATTTGGGTTCTAAATATTTTATTGGGTTTTAGACCTTTGAGTTTTTAACCTCTTTGACTAGTTTTTAACTTTTTAATATGACCCTTCTCTCTTACCTCTGGTTTTTCTCTCATCTCTTTGTCTTTATACCCTGATTGATGGAGCTTTGAGTATTTTTATCATGTTTATAGTCAGCTTCATGTGTGCCTGTGTTTGTGTCTATGTTGAATGTAATTTGTGGCTTGTAAATATGGATGTCACCAGACTGCAATCAAATCTACCTACGGGTACAAATAAAGTAACCTGAACCTGAACCTGAAGAAGGCTTACACCTCATCGCCACCCCCCCCACCCACCCACCCTCAGAAGACCAGACCACAACTTGGCTCACCTCCTGCCTGTGTCCAAATTCCTGGTACACAGACAACCTCCTGTTACCCGCACAGTAAAAATATGGCCTGAGGAGGCGGAGGACGTTCTGAAAGACTGTTTTGAATCCACTGTATGGGAGTAGCTTTGTGATCCACATGGTGAGGACATTGACAGCCTCACACACCATCACAGACTACATTAGCGTTTGTGTGGACAACACCATACCCACCAAGACCATACAGTGTTTCTCAAACAACAAACCCTGGATCAACCCTGAGATAAAATCACTGCTGAAGGAGAAGAAAAGGATCTTCAGGGGAAACAAGGAGGAGCTGAAGTCCATACAGAGGGAGCTAAGGAGGAAGATCAGAGATGGGAAGGACAGCTACAGGAAGAAGATGGAAGACAAGCTGCAACAGAGTGACATCAGTGATGTCTGGAGAAGCCCAACTGCCCTCTTCATTGCCTGCCCTCCAACCACTGCTGCCTCCACCTTCATCTTGTCCTGCTGTCTACGGCCTCCCCCCAACACCCCCCTCCCAGCACATAGCCCCCCTGCCCCAACCTGACCCTGACTCTCACTAAGACCCAGGTGAGAGCTGAGCTGAGGAAGCTCAAGGCGAGGAAGGCTGTGGGTCCAGCCGGCATCAGCTCGAGGCTCCTCAAGTCCTGCGCAGATCAGCTGTGTGGAGCACATCTTCAGCCTGAGCCTGAACCTGGGGAGGGTACCACAGCAGTGGAAAACATCCTGTGTGGTACCTGTGCTGAAGACCCCTCACCCCAAGGACCTGAACAGCTACAGACCAGTGGCCCTCATATCACACCTAATGAAGACCCTGGAGAGGCTGCTCCTCTCCCACCTCCACCCCCTGGTGGGACCAGCGATGGATCTACTTCAGTTTGCCTACCAGCATGGCATCAGGGTGGAGGATGCAGTAATCTTCCTCCTACATCATTCCCTGTCAGACCTGGAGAACCCTGGGAGCACTGTGATAATCATGTTCTTTGATTTCTCCATTGCTTTCAACACCATCCAACCAGAGATCCTGAGAGGCAAGCTGCTGTGCGCAGGGGTGGACCAGCACCTGTCATCATGGATCCTGGACTACCTCACAAATCGACCACAGTTTGTGAGAACCCAGGACTGTGTGTTTGATACCATCATCTGCAGTACGCCCCTTCCCCCCCTTCAGGGAACAGTTCTGGCTCCTTTCCTGTTCACCCTCTACACTGCTGACTTTTTACACAACACACCACACTGCCATCTACAGAAGTTCTCTGACGACTCTGCGACTGTCGGCCTCATTTCTGATGGAGATGATGTGGAGTACAGAAAACTTATCCAGGACTTCGTTGACTGGTGCCAATGGAACTGCCTCCAGATCAATGCGAGGAAAACTAAGGAATTGGTGGTGGACTGCCGCAAGCGAGGACAACCTCCCACAGCATCAGTAAACATCCAGGGAACAGACATTGAGATAGTGACATCTTACAAGTACCTGGGTGTTCACCTGAACAATAAACTGGACTGGTCACACAACACCAACACGCTTTACAAGACAGGGCAGAGCAGGCTGCTACTCCTGAGGAGGCTCAGGTCTTTTGGAGTGCAAGGGGCACTCCTGAAGACCTTCTACGATTCAGTGGTGGCATCAGCCATTACATCTGGAGTGGTCTGCTGGGGCAGCGAGATCACGGCAATCAACAGGAAGAGACTGAACAGACTGATCAAAAAAGCTAGCTCTGTTCTGGGGCGACGCCTCAACCCAGTGGAGGAGACAGGAGAGAGGAGGATGGTGGCTAAGCTGTTACCTCTGTTGGAGTCCAAGTCCGACCCCATGCAGGACATGGTGAATGCACTGAAGAGCTCATTTAGCGGTAGGCTGTGCCATCCTAGGCTGTGCCATCCTAGGTGCATGACAGAGAGGTTCCACAGGTCTTTCCTACCTAAGGCTGTCAGACTTTATAACCTAACCAGGGCTGCTCATAGAGGTCATATTGAATGTACTAAACGTAACAACCTTGCACAATAAATCGTCCCCTCCATTATACAACTAGGACAATATCAATCATTACTGATGGTGGCAACAACACTGTTGATTCAGATACAAAATATACTGTCTGGGTACATATTCATATTCTGCAAGGTAACTTAACAAACCGTAATGCTGTTTATTCCATCTAGATGCAATGCTCCTGCACTGTGTATATATCTGTGTGTATATATGTACTGTATATTCATTTACTGCTTTGACTAACCAGTTCTAATTATCTTATTACCTCCGCCAGGAGGTAATGTTTTTGCCAGGGTTTGTCTGTTTGTTTGTCTGTCTGTTGGTTAGCAAGATAACTCAAAAAGTTTTGGACAGATTTCAATGAAACTTTCAGGCGTTGTTGGAAATGGTACAAGGAAGAACTGATTAAATTTTGGGGATGATCCAGATCACCGTCCACAAGAAAACCGCCATTACGGAAAATGCCATTTTCGTGAATAACTACTGAACCACTAATCCTATCATTGTCAATCCAATTACTAGTCATATGTTTTCATGGTCAAGGAATCTGAAAACGTACACACAAACACTGTATGGCGGGAACTGTGGCCGCCATTATGGAAAATGCCATTTTCGTGAATAACCATCCATCCATCCATCCATCTTCTACCGCTTTTCCGGAGGTCCGGGTCGCGGAGGCAGCAGTTCAAGCAGAGAAGCCCAGACTTCCCTCTCCCCAGCCACCTGCTCCAGCTCTTCAGAGGGGATACCAAGGCGTTCCCAGACTAGCTGGGAGACATAGTCTCTCCACCGAGTCCTGGGTCTGCCCCGGGGTCTCCTCCCAGTGGGACGTGCCTGAAACACCTCAAGTGGGAGGCGTCCAGGAGGCATCCTAATCAGATGCCCATACCACCTCAACTGACTCCTTTCAATGTGGAGGAGCAGCGGTTCTACTCTGAGCCTCTCCCGGATGACTGAGCTCCTCACCCTATCTCTGAGGGTGAGTCCAGCAATCCTACGGAGAAAGCTCATTTCAGCCGCTTGTATCCGCGATCTCGTTCTTTCGGTCATTACCCAAAGCTCGTGACCATAGGTGAGAGTAGGAACGTAGATTGACTGGTAAATCGACAGCTCTGCCTTAGAACTAAGCTCCCTCTTCACCACAACAGACCGGTACAACGTCCGCATCACTGCAGATGCTGCTCCAACCACTGAACCACTAATCCTATCATTGTCAATCCAATTGCTAGTCATATGTTTTCATGGTCAAGGAATCTGAAAACGTACACACAAACACTGTATGGGCGGAACTGTGGCCGCCATTACGGAAAATGTCATTTTCGTGAATAACTACTGAACCACTAATCCTATCATTGTCAATCCAATTGCTAGTCATATGTTTTCGTGGTCAAGGAATCTGAAAACATACACACAAGCACTGTATGGGGGGAACTGTGGCGCTTGGCGGACGTCTGCGCTCTCCGAGTGCTTTTCTAGTTAACTATTGCTCTGAGTGCTGTTGTCCCTTTGCTGCTGTAATCCTGGAATTTCCCCATTGTGGGACTAATAAAGGCTTATCATATCTTATCTTATCTCAAATGTGTCAAGTGGTCACCTAATTATCCCCAAAATTTTCCAGTCAACAATCTGAAAAAAGCACACAGCCTTTATCTTGTGTTTCTCTCAGAGAAATTCCCAAAATGTTTTTTGACTCATCCTGGCAATACTTCTACATCAAGTGTTCACAAAGCCCACCCACTGCCATCCTTGAGACCCGCCCACTGCTCTATTATTGGCCCACCTAGCTGTCTGTCATGTAGATGGAGGAGTGCTAAAGGTAGCCTATTAGCCCCTGAGCTATTAGCCCCCAAGCTAATACAAGGAAGCTTGAACCAAGCGCGGCTTATACGGTTATTTTCTTCAGATCTTAGACACCCTAATAACCATCCCTGTTACCACCTGGTTCCCTGGTCCACAGTCCATAATTTACTCTGCACTGCCACAGATTACCCCCCAGCGGGCACACCGTGACCCCACAGTCAACACTGTCCAAGCTCCCCCCACCATCCTCTGGGGCTCCGCGCGACTCCACTCCACCTCCACAGGCAATGTTTGGGGAGCCACTTCGTGACGGTGCATCCCCCAGCTGGCCGTGGGAGAGAAGCGTAGTCCCACAGAGCGAGACATTGTACTTTGAGATCCAGTAGCTCGGCTCAGGTTGCGGTATTCAGCGGGTCGCCCAGCACCAGCGATTTGTTATGGCATCCCGGCGAGACCGCAGGGAGACGGGTCGGAATGACGTGAGACACACAACTGACTGCAGATCAGTGACCCAGCACTGCTCATCCAAGCTAGAAGGAGACTAGAAGCTGCTCAGCTAATGGCTAATGGACGTAACAGAGAGGGCAGAGTTGAACAGCTGAAGGATGTTTCTTAAAGTGACAGGCTTTAAATCAAGGTGTTTCAAGAAAGCCAGGAAAAATTAAAAAAACAAAAAACCAAATTTGTTTCACTAATTAAAAAAATTCAGAAAATGTAAACAAAACATGTCACAAACACTTCATTAAGACGTATGAGCTATTAAAATGTGGAAAAAGTGCAGTCAATGACCCCTTTAAAAAAATCAAGCAATGAGGAAGCAAAAATCCAAAATATACCAAATTTGAAAAATGAGTAATAAACGACTACCCAGATACAAGGGGGATGGGTGAAAAGTTCATAGTGGTCAAATTTGACCAAATGTGGTTTATTTTTCAACCGCAGGGATCCAAGCGCTGCAACACTGATGGAAGAAGTGTGTGGACCGAATAAACCACATTTGGTCAAATTTGACCACTATGAACTTTTCACCCATTCCTCGTAATTTTATATTTGTGTACATCCTTATATAAAACATATTTTTTAGATTTGCATTCTAAATATTTACAATGAAAATATTCTTTTGGTGTGTGGATGGATGGATCAATCGATGGAAAAACATCTCTTGTGAAATGACCTGAACATATTGTTTTCATTTAAAGGTACTCTGTAGAATTTTTTGAATCTCTGTTTTTAGTGATACTTTGCGCTCACTAAGTGAACTGAAGCCCCGTTCTCTAGATTTCTGACAACTGTGGGTGTGATTACCTTGTAGTAATAAATACATTAGATAAGGCTGCAGCTCACTTTATAAACCAAAAATTGTTTATAAAAATAAAATTTCCAAAAGACTTCCACATTAAATTTAATATGTGCAAAAATATAAACAACCTCATGTTTCCTCATAGGGCCCAGACCCCATCGTAATGCAACTACATATTAAAAATAAATTTAGTGTAAGACATATATTAAACTTACCCACTGTAAGATATGAAACATAAAGTCTCTCGGGTCCTGCTGCTTCATTACAGCGTCCCACAGTTAAACAAAAATACTGTTTTTACTATGACGCTCAACTGACACACACCTTAGTTTCACCCAGAAACAGAACCAAAACAAAAACTTCTCCCATTAGTGTGTGGAACAAGAACATCCAGCAGACGGTCTGAGTCAATTCACAGAGAATCTGAAGTATTCTCTGAGGCGTTTGTGATTTTACACACATACACACTTTGTTTTTAGAGACACACTGTCTGAGTGGTTTGACCATTTGGCCTACTTCTTCTTCTTCTTCTTTTAGATTTAACTGGCAGTTGGCAACCAGCTTACAGGTGCATTACCGCCACTGACTTGATTATCATCACTCTGTATCTTCTTCTATTTGGCCTTCTTATGCAGACACAATATAACAGCAGAGATTTACATGGGTAACAGAAAACAAACACAGCTCACAATAGGCTGAAATTGAACTCTGAAAAAACATTTTTGTAAGTACACCTCTGTTTATTGTCATCTCAATGATTCATATATCTAACATCTGGCTACATTATCTTCCCAGCCTTCTTAAACCTGTATTCTGCCTAAAGGCCAGCAGGTGGCAACACCTCATGTTAAAAACAAAAAAAAGTCAATTTGTATAAAAGTCTGGGCAGCACGGTAGTGGAGTGGTTAGCACTGGGGCAGCACAGTAACTCGCCCTTGGCCGGGGGATCCTGAGTTCGATCCCAGCCCCCGACCAACAGCGATCTGTGTGGAGTTTGCATGTTCTCCCTGTGTCTGCATGGGTTTACTCTGGGATTCTCCAGTTTCCTTCCACATGCCAAAAACATGCAAGTTAGGTTAACTGGCATCAAGCTGGGGATTCTAAATTGTCCTTAGGTATGACTGTGAGAGTGAATGGTTGTCTGTCTCTGTGTTGGCCCTACGATGGACTGGCGATCTGTCCAGAATGTACCCTGCCTCTCACCCAAAGATGCTGGGATAGGCTCCAGCACCCCTACGGCCCGAAAAGGATTAAGCGGAAGAAGATGGATGGATGGATGTATAAACGTCTATACGAGGAGCAGGGTTGGATTAAAGCAAGGGCTTACCAGGGCCCCAACATATTTTATGAGGGGGGCCCGAAGATGACCTTTAGCCCAGGATCATCCACCCTCTTTAATCTGGCCCTGAACAGTGTCAAAATTCCATCTTGCTGAGAGCTAACAATAGGGTCATGAACACAGCCAGGGACCGGCATTCATTTTTCTTCTTTCTTTTTTTTTTCTAAATGAAATAAATATTTTAATATAAATTAAAAAATAGCATACATGCACAAAAAGTTTCCAATCTATGAGGGGAAAAATAGCAAATTACAAGCAAGTGAGGACAGTGGGTTTGCAACAACCCAATCTCACTAAAAAAATGTAACTAATGAACATTTTTCACCTCTCAAAAAAACCCAAAAAAAACAAATTTACAAATTTACAATATGGGGGGAAAAGTATATAGTATATAGTCCCTCTATAACATTCACCCTCACCCCCACCCCCCCTTGGAAAAAAAACACAGAACACTTTAATAAATTGTAACCCTCCCCAATTTGGCATAAACAACAACAATAATCAACAATCTGAACTAGGGTTAGCGGGTGGACTGCTGCTCAACCCAACGCGGCTGAGTGGATTATTCTGCCACTCATCCTGGCAGCCACGCTCCTATCTAAACAGTCCTCTTTTTTCCACAGTCTTCCATGGGGAAGGTGGTTCTGCTGGAGGGGCCTTGTAGCGGGCCCATGGTGGATGTGCCTCTGGAAGTGCTGGGTCCCCTGGACCATTACCATCCCTCGTCACACTGTAGTCCAGGTCCCACACCGCACAAACTGTTTCCTGCGAAGCCTTGTCATCTGGAGCAGCCAATCGAACACGCCTGAGATGATTCACGTGCCACACCGAACCATCCATCAGCCTGAAGCTTGCTGATCCCAGCTGCGCCACAATCCTCATGGGTGCCAGTGGTACCACAGGTCGTGATGTGTTCGGCAGCAGGCCCGGAGGCTCCTCTCGGACGCTTGACTTTGCGGACTCAAACCCAGTCCATTACCTTAAGAGGCATCTTGTTCGGTTGCACATGCCGTTGAGGTCGCAGTGATGCCACATCCACGTCCGTCGCGGGGTGTTCATCGGGTTATAACGGCTCCACTATTGCCATGTTGGTCACGGACTCTTCATCCATTGCCATAGTAGCAGTCCCTTGAGGCCAAAGCTGGTCGTGGGTCCTGAAGACGTCCGGTGTCTCTCCTGTATCACGTACAGTCGCGGACTCTTCACCCGTCAGCTCAGCCGTCGCTCCTGTAGACTGATGTTGAGCGAGGATTCTGAAGCAGTCCAATTCCTCTTCTCCTCTACCTGATGTATGTAATCGTGTTGTGTCGCCAACATCACAGTTAGCATCCGCATCAGGGTGATGTGTTTCGGGATACTCTGTGTGCCTGGGCTCCCTCTCCTGCAGTTCCGCAGCAGCTCCCACGGGCTCATGCTGGGCGAGAATTTGAGGCGAGTCCGGCAGCTGTCCCCCCTCCGGGCAGCGTTCCTCCTGCACACACAGGATGGCTGTTTTCTCGTCGGCGTCATCCTGTTGAATCTCATCCCACTCAACATCATCATCACCTGTGTGTATTGTGTCCCAACCACCGTAGTCAGTCAAGTAGGGTCTGTTAGTGTCATGGATGGAGAAACCCAGTCGGTAGAAAAGGTCGCATCCCAGTATGTTTTCACCATGCGTAGCCACTTGAAACTCAAAATCATAAACCACTTTCGACACATAGCAGACCATTAGCATGATGGTCCCTAGTTGCTAACTCTGTGGCCACCATAACATACATCTCCGCTGGTTTTTTTTCTAATCGGGTGGTTGGGGGGAAATTTCTTCACCATGGTCCAATTTAACATCGACCTCACTGCAGCGGTGTCAAGCAGAAGCAGCACAGCAAGGTTGTCCAACTCTACCATACTATATGCGTACGACTTGTTCTCAGGACTTACTGCATGAATGGTCGTAACAGGCCAGTGGCTTTGCTTGGCTGGTGGGCTCCACGGTGTCGATGACTGGCAAACTTTGGGAAAATGATTAAATCTTCCACACTTCTTGCAACACTGTCCTCTTGCTGGGTAAAAACATGCTCTCTCTTGATGTGTCGGGGAACCACAGTTACCACATGCAAGGCCTCTCGAAGCGGTCCTCCAGTCCACAGCATTCGTCTCAAACTCTTCTGCCATGCTACCATGTTCCTCCATGCCCACTGCATAGGTTAGCGGCATTTGTCCTAGCTGTTGCTGTTGTTGGCGTACACCTAGCACCGATGCTAACTTATCTGCTGACTCAAGCTGGAATGCTAGCTCAGTGGTGTTAGCTAGCATCATGTCATTTGGCGCCATTAGCATCTTCGCTCGCAGCCGCGGGTTGTTCGTATGCTCTGCCAATTGGTCCCGCACCATTTCGTCCTCTAAAAGTCCAAATCTGCACATGCTAGCCAGATGATGAAGGTCTGTGACAAATTGCTGGGTAAGCAAGTAGCTCACCAGTTCCCTGTTGCCGCTGGCGGAGTTTTATGTGCCTCACCAACACGTTGTCCAGTGTAGCAAGGTAGCTAGCTAGCAGTTCCACAGCCTCATCAAAAGAGTCCATTGGTCCAAGTATATGAAAAATGCCCTGGTCTTCAATGCCCAGGTTGTGGACCAGTAGAGCTCACATCCATACCTTGCCCAATTTGCCCAAATCCAATGCTGCTACATCTCAAATACGTTGAGTCATCGTTGCCATGGAACAGACGGCTCACCGGAGTATTCCAAAAACGGCTTCAATGGCCTCAGGCACACCTCCGTGGTTTAACCATGCCCTGTAGGTAAGCCCGGTAAGCCATGTAGGTACAACACTGTTGGCACAGCGGCCACACAGCACTGCTGACAGAGCAAACACACCACAAACAAGCATCACCCATACATGCTCCTCAACAGAAAAATACTTTAATATACCCTGGGCTCAGTGCAGCTACGTAAACTATACGTTTATCAGTCCAAAAACCCAGTTTTGATAAAAGCAGACAAGGCAGCCACATAAACTACACATTGAGACAACTAACAGTCCAAAAGAGCTTACTGTATGTTATAAAGCTGGCTCAGTGGCCATGCACAACACACATGAAATAGACTTCACAGTCCAAAAATGACCTACATTTGATGATTACAGTCAGAGATGATGAGGCTTGGTGTTCAACACTGTAATGATGATTTCTGTGAAATCCATCAATTCAGTCAGATCTGTTCTAAAGGTGAACAGGGACAGAGTTCAGCCTCTCTGTCAGCACTGACAATATAATGGTAGATTATATAAGAAATCAGTTTGTTTTTAGTTTATGCTGTAATATTCTCACCAGAAATGGATGTAGCTACTGTAAGGGGATTATATAATAAAATATTGTCATAAGGTACAGGAATTATTTATTTTATTTAATAGTGGGTGTGAAAGGGGGAGGAGTTAAACCATCACTTCTACACCCGCTAAATTAAATAAAAGCACTTGTAAAAGGGGGCACCAGTCACATTGGACAATAATATTAACTTTAATTTTAATTAATTTTGTACCTTCAATTACTTAATGAATCAGTCTTAAAGTTTCAGTGTGTTCTTTTCCTGCCGTGATTAGGAAACAGATATATGCGAAAGGAAAACACTTCAACTTCTCTCATTCACCCTTTTGAATGAGAATCATTCAGGTTACATGGCATGGCATTCAAATGATGGATAAACAGATTCAAATGATAACAGCGTACGATATCACATCCACTGTTATTGGATTCCTGAACGTAAAATCCAGCGTTACACCTCTGTAGAACCAAGGAGGAACCAGACTTATGTTTCAACGGTAAATGAAGGCTGAAATGTCTAACAAAACAATGCAATTTTATGGGGAAAATTCATAAGCTAATTATCTAAAAATGACTTCTGAATTAATCTACAAAAATTAAGGGCAGTTACTTAAAAATGACTAAGAGTCTTCCTTCAGTTTATAGCTTTATCCTGTGGCTAAGAGACTAATTGAGCCCTGAAATACGGGCTATATTCAATTGTAATTTAATTGTTCGGACATCACGTTTTAACCCAGCAGATAGTAAAATGAGCCTCACTCACAAGACAGCTGAAGGTCCACGTGTTCAGCGGGTCGGTACCGGCCGAGTTTAGGGTCGGGACATTGGGAGGAAGCGGCTGCTGCAATGCTTCCTCACAGCCGTCAGAAGTGTTGACCCAGCCGGGGGCCATTCAGGATGAGGGCAGCAGAGTAATTGTCCCCGAGCGGCATGAAAAGTCCTTGGAAACGAGTCCAGCCGAATAGGTGAAGTCTCTTGTAGCGGGATAGACCCAAAAACTGAAGGAACCACTTCTCAGTCAGGCAGGTATGAGGCCGGAAAGAGAGTCCAAAAAACACAGTCTCTGTTCACTTTAAATTAGGAAAATTAAAGGTCCACTTTAACGGCGTGAAAAGTCATAAAAAAATGAGAAAAACATTTACTAGGATAAGAATGGCTTCTGAGGTGAAGGAAAAAGTTTGAGAATTTGATTCTCTCAAAAAGTGAGCTCTAAAGAAAAGGTGATTTCTCCTCAGTAACCAGAAAAACTAACGCAGGAATTGACAAACTTCACACAGAACAATTTAGATAAAATAAAGCTACACGGGACCTTGAAACGGTGGAATAAAATCTTCCTCTGAGATCTAGATTACTATTCTGCTTCTTTAATCTTAACTTAGTCCCTAATCTTTCTCAAAATCTCTTTCTTTCTTCTTTTCTGTGTTTCTAATTCTAACTTAACCTTTTAACTGCATAGCTTGTCTCTGTGTAACCTGTGTTCTCTCTTGCTCCCATACTTAACTTTTCTTTCATCTTTGATCTTCTCTTGTTCTCTCTCACGTAACTGCAACTTAACTTACATGCAGGGCAGCTTCTACTACTTTTTAAATGGCCCCACCTGGTTATAAACTTGTGATGTCGATCGCAAGACTGTCCAATTGACTTTATCAAAAGCAGTTTGAAATGGCTGCCATCCAATGTGAGAACATTTCTTTGTCTGAGAGCAGCCAATCGAACGAAGACACCATCCCATGAAATTGCAGAGAAAAATCAACACTCAGTCAGTTCTTATGAAATTAGGTGCTCAATATACAGTCCAACTAAATTAAATGACTTGGCTAATATTTGGTGATCATGCATTTATACCATTATTCTAATATTACATTTGTTTGAATAACACTCATGAACATAACATTTCTTATACATAATTATAATACATGCATTCGTATTTAGATCAAAGCTTAATGTAGTACAGTAAACCATGGTTGGTGATAAAAAGGGATGATTTTCAGTGTCCTTAGGATCCAGGGGAGAAGAGGATAAGCTGAAAGAAACTTAATGTTTAGAACAAATTAAAAAGTCATCCTACATACTGAAACACATTTCGTAGGTATCTGCTAGGAGGTACTGTTGAGCTGTAGATGATTTCTTTTAGGTCCATGGGATCTGGAAGAAAATCTGGAAAACATCGGGGGTTACAAACCTGTCTGATTAAGCCGTTTATGACCCTTTTAAGAGCATTGGTTTCCTGTAAAGGAGGATGTTATCCAAATGCAGTGTTTATGTTGGAGGTATGGTCTCCCGAGTTTTATGTTCCTTTGAGCCTTTAAAAGCAAATTCTGATCCTTACAATCTCTGCAAGAGGCAACTGTTTACATTGGGGTCCTGGGAAAACATCTTTGGGTCTGGCCTGGATGAGTCGATATGAAAGCCAGTGATATTCCTGTAGAATGCAGAAAAGTGGTATTCCTGTAGAAGGAATAAAGTGAAATTCCTGTAAAATGGAGAGAAGTGATCTTCTGTCTTGGTTTGAGGAGACGATGATGCTACACTACAATAATTTTAGGAAATTAATCATCTTGGTGACCTCTGTGGTCAGGAAATCCTTGGAGAGATTGGTGCTGAACCACCTGAAGGTCATCACAGGCCCCCTGATGGACCCACTGCAGTTTGCCTACCGGTCAAACAGGTCAGTGGATGATGCAGTGAATATGGGACTACATTACATCCTGCAACACCTCGACTCCCCAGGGACGTACGCCAGGATCCTGTTTGTCGACTTCAGCTCAGCATTCAACACCATCATCCCAGGCATTCTTCATCAGAAACTCCTCCAGCTCAAGGTGCCCCCCTCCACCTGCCAGTGGATCTCCAGCTTTCTGACTGACAGGTGGCAACAGGTGAAGCTAGGGAGATTTACATCCAGCTCCCGAAAAATTAGTACTGGCGCCCCCCAAGGATGTGTCCTTTCCCCACTGCTCTTCTCCCTCTACTCCAAAGACTGCACCTCAGAGGACCCTTCGGTGAAGCTCCTGAAGTTTGCGGACGACACCACAGTCATCGGTTTGATTCGGGATGATGATGAGTCTGCATACAGGCGGGAGGTGGAGCAGCTGATCCTCTGGTGCAGCCAGAACCATCTTGAACTTAACCCAGCCAAAACGGTGGAGATGACTGTGGATCTCAGGCGACACCCCCCTTCATTCCCCCCACTCACCATCCTCAACAGCACAGTGTCCACTGTGGACTCCTTCAAGTTTCTGGGTACCACAATCTCCCGGAACCTGAAGTGGTCCTCCCATATAGACACTGTCTGGAAAAAGGCCCAGCAGAGGTTGTTTTTTCTGCGTCAGCTCAAGAAGTTTGATTTGCCTCAGGAGCTGCTGGTTGTCTTCTACACCGCCATCATCCAATCTGTCCTCTGCTTTTCCATCACTGTCTGGTTTGGATCTGCCACTAAACAGGACAAGACCAGACTGCAGCGGATCATTAAGTCTGCGGAGAGGATCATTGGTACTGACCTACCCTCCATTGAGAACTTATATCGGTCCATAACCAGGAAACGGGCGGGAAACATCTGTGCTGACCCATCACACCCCGGCCACAAACTGTTTGAACTTCTATCTTCTGGTCGTCGTTACAGATCACTGAAGGTCAAAACCACCCGTCACAGGAACAGTTTCTTTCCTCAAGCCATCACTCTGATGAACTCCTAACATTCACCTAGTCCTACCTGTTGCTGTACTCATGACTTTTCATCCATTATTACATTGCACATAACTCTCACACTGCTTTTTACTTCATTCACATTATATCACTGAATCTGAGTTCACATTGAAATACTGTGTGACTGTATATTTTTTCATATATTTCTGCAAAGTGTGATTAGTCTGAGTAAATAACTGCATATATTCCTGTATATATTTGCATCCTTTTATAGAAACGTGGACAGACTGTAATTTACTGTACATACTCTGTTGTCATTGAATCCTTATTTAAATCCTCCACCTGAACAATGAGAGCAAGTTTTTAGCCAAAGTCAAATTCCTTGTATGTGTTGTGCATACTTGGCCAATAAAGCTGATTCTGATTCTGATTCTGATCTTATTTTTTTGAGATTGGTGTTGATATGGTTCCTCTAGGCTCAGGAGCAAATTATAATAACACCTTTGTAACTTGGAAAGACTTAAATTTATGAGAAGAACACTGCAAAATTCTGAGTAAAAAGTTGTACATTTATATGAAAAAAGTCTAAATATCAAAAAACAGTCACAAATTTAGAAAAAAAAAAGTCTCAGAGGTATACAAAAAAAAAAAAACCCTCACAAATTCATAAGAAAAAAGTCACAAATTTTATGAACAACAGTTGCAAATTTCTGTCATAAAAATCCCATCTGTTATGGTTCCCCATGCGCTTCGTAAAAGTGCACGGAGGAGAGAGTCAAATTCACACACTGGAGATGTTGTGTGCAATTTATTGAACAAAAACAAAGGGGTAAACAGTACAGCAACAACCAAAAATACCACAATGGCGAGGAGGCTCTGGGAAGCTCACGAGATGCTCCTCAGCTCGACAGTGAGTAAGCCCAGGGTACCCAAAGGCTTCAGGCAGAACTGACAGGGGAGGAAGGCAGCCTGGACACCCAAGCGGTCCCACAACGGAACTGGAAGCACCGGGTACAAGAATACTCATTGGAGCTGGAGACTGACACGTCCGTGGAGGGAATCCCAGAGCCAGCCTGCAAAAACAGAAAAAAGAAGACAAGATGACATGTAGAGGGAAGCGGTACCAGAACAGGCAGGGCATCTAGTCATGCATGCATCAAACTAAGGGAAACACTGTGAAGAACACACAGGTCCAACAATAATCCGGCAGTTCGCTCCCGTGGCTACAGGTCTAAAATAATGCAACACATAATGACGGGAGTGAACGCCGGTGTGCTGGAACCTCTGGTGGTGGATCTAGATCCTCGGCGGCCTCTAGCGGTGCTGACTCCTCCCTGATGACCCTGGGAGTAAGCTCAGAGATAGCGGAAGAGGGAGAGGGAGAGGGGTCGCCAGCAGCGGCGGAGTCCAGCAAGGCAAGCTCAGGTGTGGCAGGCGGCTGCACCTGGCCCTCCTCACCAACGGCCAGGCAAGGATGCTCAGAACACAGGGGAAGGAGAAATAAACAAAAGCACTTGCTTGGACTCAGGCTCCACCATCATCCAGGACTCCGACGATCCAGGGTGCGATGACTCAATCGGCTCGGGAGGTGCTGCATCCACGTTGGTCTTCATTGGGGAAGCTGGACTCTCATCATCGTCCGTGGAATCTCCTGGTAGTGGTGGATCCTCTCCGGCGACCCTAGGAAGGAGCTCAGGGATGACAGGAAAGGAACAGTGGTTAGGGTCGCCGGCAGCGGCAGAGCCCGGCGAAGCAAGGTCAGATGCAGCTGAGGGCTGCACCCGACTGTCCTCACCAAGAGACAGGCAAGATTGCTCCAACTCAGTAGGGAGAGAGACAAAAGAGAGCTCTTGCCTGGACCCAAGATCCACTGCCCTCCAGGACTCCAACAATCCCGATGATGACATCTTGCTGGCTCAGAAAAAAGCTTTACCACAGAAGTGGATGGGTATGACGTCGGGGATTCAGCTGCCGACGAGGTGATGGGCTTCTTGCAGCACGTCACTGCAGAACGATTCACTCGCCATGGCATTGACTCCTCAAGGTCCTCTGGCTCCCTCAGCGTCCAGCTGCTCCCTCCCAGGATCGGCGGAGAATTAGGAGAGACAGGGGAGAAAAATTGAGGAGCGAGAACAGCAGCTGACTGGGGAGCTCCAGTGGGTTGTAAGATCTGGAGCTCCTCCACGGGAATCTGGCAAACAACATCAGGAAAATGTGCAAGAGATTGAAGAAGCACTTGCCTGAGTTCCTGACTGGTGATGACGTCAGCTGCTGTATTGATGTCCTGCTCTGTCTCCCCGGGAGTAGGACGGGAGGTCTGGCGGGGAGAAGACGGCACAGGCTTGGGAGGCGAGTGATGGATTTTCGGCTTCCGGAGCGCTTCTTTGGCTTCCTTGGTGGTAATGTTGAGGACCCACTCACCACTCCCTCAAAGCGCTGCCGTGCATCACAAATTTGGGTGAGCAGCGGCACCAGCACCGGATACTTCCAAAGGCTGGGACACGTCTGCATCAGCCCGAAGGCAGCATCCATTAAATAAAAATTCATCTCCGGAGAGTGGGTGGCACGAGTTCAGGAAGCGAAGTTAACCACTTGCTCGGCCACTGCACACTCCTCCGGGTTGAGTCCCAAAAGTGACAAGTCCATGATGGAGGGACTACTGGCAGGAGAGAAAAAAACACAAAAGGTGAATAAACACAGGCACACAATGCCTCCGCTGGATTTGAACCTGGCCGGATTATTCTGTTAGGATTCCTTGTGCACTTTTACACAGCACACAGAAGAGAGAGACAAATCCAAACACTGGAGACATTGTGTGCAATTTATTGAACAAAAACAAAGGGGTAAACAGTCCAGCAACAACCAAAAATACCACAATGGTGAGGAGGCTCTGGGAAGCTCACGAGATGCTCCTCAGCTCGACAGTGAGTAAGCCCAGGGTACCCAAAAGCTTCAGGCAGAACTGACAGCGAAGGAAGGCAGCCTGGACACCCGAGCGGTCCCACAATGGAACTGAAAGCACCGGGTACAAGAATATCCACTGGAGCCGGAGACTGACACGTTCGTGGAGGGAATCCCAGAGATGACATGCAGAGGGAAGTGGTGCCAGAACAGGCAGGGCATCTAGTTATGCATGCATCAAACTACGGGAAACACTGTGAAGAACACACAGGTCCAACAATAATCTGGCAGTTTGCTCCCGTGGCTACAGGCCTAAAATAATGCCACACATAATGATGGGAGTGAACGCCGGTGTACATAATGAGGGGAAAACATGTGAGTGTGTGCGTGTGTGCGTGCGTGAAACAATAATGACAGCCAGCTGGCAAAACCTGGCAAGAGAAGGGGTGTGGCTGCAAGCTGTCAAAGAGCCAGAAGACCTCAAGGCTCCCAAGGAGGTGCCTGACTGAAAATAGGGAATCAAAACACACTCCAGACAGGGCAGCCACCCTGCCACGAAGCTGGACTGGAAGTCCATCCCAGTTCATGACACCATTTCTGTGGAAAATTTTATATGTACAAGGAAATAGTTGTACAGGATTCATTAGAAACAGGAAACGGATGAGGGGGAAGATGTAGATTTATGAAAAGTCACAGATGTAGGAGAAAAATCTTCCACATTTAATTAGTTTGTCTGTTGATTAGACTGTTTTTGCTTAAGTAACTTAGTAGATACTTTAGCGCTATTAATGTCAAAAGGTAGCCCTACTTTTATGGAGTACAATTTCTGTCTATTTCACCCACCTCTGTCACGGATCTGTGCATGGATTCTGACATTCAGGGGAGAGAGACTTCAGGAGGAGATGCTGTTGATGGGGAATATTGGAAGCCAGCATTACATTAGAGTGTAAGACTACTATATTAACTCTGAGAACACAATGGAAGCGCTTACTTGAACGTCACTGCAACTTTTAACTTGTGGGGGGCACATAAGGTCATGGCACTCCACCCAGGACAGGAGGTTGGTGGGGGGAGAAGATAGTCAGAAATGGTAATGAGGAAAAGACGAGAAGAGCCAGCTAAGGGCACCAGAGCGCTAGAGGGTAATAGGCCAAAGAAAGATGTGCCTTCCGCCTCGCTGTGCCAGGTTCACACCTGAGGACACAGGGGTGCGAATGTATTGTATTAAGACCTGCTCTGTGACGTATGGTAATGTACTATATGTGGATGTGTATGCATGTTTCACTGCTTGTATGTTAATGTGCTTACTCTGGGTGCCAGAGAGGCGGGAATAAAGTGTATAAGAGAGATCGCTCTGGTACTCAGATTCAATACATTTTACTTGTTGGAGGAGAAATAAAGTCTGTGTTGTGGGCACCCAGCACAATGCAGACTGATAATATTCACGCTCAGCAGGGATTGCATACGAACAGAGAGCCCTAGGGGGACAACCAGAACAATGACTATTGTTATTCATCCCCGGAGTAAGGAGAGGAGTCTGGCGCCAGTTAATCACGCGATTGATATGTATTGACTGATATGTATATCAATATGTAGATGTGCCATGCATTCTCTCGTCTGTATAAAAGAGCTGACTTTACATGTCTCACGAGTGCACTCACAACAGCTCACACAAGCACACAGTGCTGCAGTGTGTCTCATGATGATGGAGGAATAAAACTCTTAAACCTTCAGCTCGCCGTGTCTCGCCTGAACTTATTTTGTTCCTCCACACTGTCGTCAATGCGTGGTGTCGTCTGATTCCTTCCTCCACAAACTACAAAATAAACTGAAAGTAAACTACTTAGTTGCTACTGGATTGTGTGCGCTGTGCAGTCTTCCAGACACGTGAGGACAAGAGAGGAGTAATGGCTGCTCACATTCTGATTGGTAGTTGGGGTGAGCAATCAAACAAAGGAAGCTTTCTGATTGGGTGTGCAAGATTGACACCCGGAACCACCCATAGCTATGTCTTGGGTTCCATCCAGTGTTGCCAACTTGGCGACTTTCTCGCTAAATCTGGCAACTTTTCAAATTCTCTTGGAAACTTTTTTTTGTCAAAAGCAACTAGCAACAAATCCAGCAACTTTTTCTGGTGTTATTGGAGACTTTGACGTGAAAGCACTTTTTGACAAAACTGGTTTATGTAATGTGGGTCTAGACAAAACATTAAAGTCATGAAGTTATTTTGTGAAGTGATGGCCTATTTAAATGGCAAAATTAAAACAAACCAAGAATCAACAGAAGAAAGTTAATTTGTAGTTCTAAACATATTTAGGGTGTTTTTTTACTGACTTTTTGTTTCTCCCACGACATTATTCTTCTCTCCTACAGTGTCCATTACAATTACATGCAAATGACTGATTATGCAAATTAGGTCATTACATCATTTAGTGACTTCTAGCAGCTTTTAGGACAGCCAATAGCTACTTTCCTTATTGAGGAGTTGGCAACACTGGCTCCATCTGCATACCACTGCAAGGAAACTCACTGAAAGAGTTGAATGGTAAGTGATTTGGCTTATGTAGCCAGCTTCCAGAAGTGCTGTTCTTCAATGATATGTAATGTGCAAATAATACCTTTAAAAATGTTATACAATTAGTGAAAAGACTGAATGTGCATTCTTGTAAAAGTCTGTTTAAAAAAAAAAAAAACAACAAGAAACATGAAGGTGTGCATCTGTGTTCATTTGACTTTGTTAAGGGTGACTCCCAGCTACTACATTAGCTGTGAAGCTCAGAAGTTACACAGGGATACATCCAGCCAGTGAGTGACTGATTCAGTGATCAGGGAGTGAAACATGTTCAATCACAGCAGTCTCTGCACACTCACTGTGTCACTCACAACTAAGCTTAGTCATCCATCCATCCATGTTCTACTGCATATCTGCTTATGCTTATCTGGGGATCCGGGTCACGGGGGCAGAAGTCCAAGCAGAAGAGCCCAGACTACTGCCTGGTGCACATAGAAAAATAATTCAGTATGGCTCATTCTCTCTAAAGAACTTTTTTTCTTCTCAAACAAATTGTTTGCATGGCTTCAGTTATAAATTTGACATGGTGTTAAAGACAATTAAAGTTTAGTCTGTACATTACAGTCTTTATTAGGGTGCTTTACCAAACCCATTTGTTTACCGAAGTCAGGGAAGCCAAGAAGTGTCTCTGAATCAAGACTATCACCAAGAATCGTCTTCAAACAACTGCAGTGATGGCAGAGGCCCACCAGGCAGTGGCTTTCCAGTTCACCATAACACCAGAAGGCATCTATCTACAACTGTCCTATCAGGCTCTGAACCAGATCTACCTCTCTGGAGTACGATCATGGAAGAAACGTATCAGCCGCATCAGGAATGGGTTGATTAAAGGAGTGTTCCCGGCCAGCCCTTCATCATGGCTCTTTGTTGCCATAGGAATCCTGGCCACAATGTACATGCAGTCAGATCCCAGTATGGGACTCAACACCAAGATACAGCAACACCTGCCGCTCAGAAGTTTGATGAGGGAGTCGACTGTCTTGCACATCTCGGAGGGAGAAAAACGCCTCGTGGGTAAAACCAGGTCTTTGGTGGACCGCTCCCAGTTACATGGGGTGAGACTGGACATCCTGGCAGATAAGCACATCTGTCGCAAGGTCTGTGGTGGACTTTTACCAGTTGGTGCATCGTGACATGCACTACACAAAGAGCAGAGATAAACAAACCTATCGTCTGGTCAGTCACTGCAACAGATACTGGAGTCAGTTTTTCTTGGCCTGTCCTTGCCGCTGATAATACCTCCATCTGCCAAGAATGTGTCGCTAGTCCAGCAAAAGCTAGTGGTACTCAAATACTTTGCAAGCAGTTTCATGAAATGGTCAGTCAGAGAGCAACTCAGACGTGGCCCGGGTTAACAAGGTCAGGAGTTCCTGGCAGCTGAAGGCGAATTGCAGAGCTGCATGGAGGAATCTGATCAGACCTAAATGAAACAGTCATTGTTGCCCCCAACAGACTGCTATGATGATGATGATGACCGAACCCATTTAGTTCAGACTTTCCAGCTTAGTTTGGACCAAAATTTACAGTGTGAAACTTCTTCAAACAATGGTCCGGTACAGTTTGTTTAGAGTGTGAAAGCATTTTACAGAAAAGTTTGGACTTTCAGACCACGCAGCTAAAAAGAGGGAAAATAAGCCATGATTGCACTCAAAGAGAGGAAACATGGCTGTTGGTGGCATAAATAGTCACTTGAAAAAAAAAAATCATTAAAATGAAGAAACTTACCAGATATTTTTTCAGAGATGATACAACAGAGTTAAGAAAAAAAGGACAAGCAATGCTACCTGAAAACCATCACGGCTGATGAGAAGGACCAACAACCTTTTTAATGAAGACCTGGATAATATTCCAGTCTCACTAAACTAGTTCACCGACTAATATGATGAAGTCTTCACAGGTTTCAACTTAGTGTGGTTACAGATGTGTCCAAAGCTGCAGAAAACACTTTGAAGGGTGAGTAGCATGCTCGCAAACTACCAGTCTGTGCTAACAACAAATACGTTGTCATGACAACAAGACATGTCACATAAATCGTTTACTTCTTCTGGAAAAAGAACAGTGTGAAATCAAGCCCTACTCAGAGCAAATATAGACAATGTAACAGAAATATGAACCTTAATGTGAACTTTCAGGTGTGAAAACATCATTCAAGTCCAGCCTTATGTATATTATTTATGTTTGGTTACCGCAATAAACGTGGAGTTTTCATCTCTTTCCCTTCCCTCCTTTGTTAAATCACCTACCAAACAAGTTTTACCTTCATCTTTAGATGTGTTTGTTTTTTTTGTAGAGGTTTGCTCACCCCTGCTGCAGTTTGATCTCTGTCCATAAGCCACAGTTAAAGTTTTGTACCTCTGAGAGTTTATTGGTGCCTGTTGGGATAATCAGTGCACATGACCATAATCGGCGAGTTTGGCATTTCCAGACCTCACAGCTGAAGCAGCAGGAGTCAAATATGCAGGACCATCTGCTTGTACGTCACATACGGGTAAGAATGTCAGATAGCTGGATGGGATTTAAATGGACTCAGTCACATTTTTCACATTTTGTCTGACGTGAAGGAACGCTATAATCCTGAGCATTCAGCTGAGCATTAAATGCACAGATGATGCAGCATCCACAACAGAACAGAGTGTATCCCAGAACTCCACATGTGGAAGTGAAATTTAAAGTCAAATGACACAAATTTATCTCTTAAAGACTTAAGGTGTGTTCAGACCAAACGCGAGTAAATTTACTTGCGCTGTGGAAGATGAAAGCAGACGAGGCAGCAAGCTAGATAACACACAAACTTTATTCACTTTCCAACATCAAGCACAGAAAACGCTCTATCAGGGTCTCTGGGCACCTCCTTTTTATACCCTTTATTTCTGCTCCATGACACCCAGGGAGCCAAAGATAATACATTCATACATTCAGTGCACAAAGAATGCCTGGCACATTAACATCATACAACACCAGCTGTGCTTTGCACACCCTCTCTTCCTCTAGCAAACTCCGGTGTCTCCTGAACTCCCCGGGGGGGGGGGCGGATAGTCCTTTTTGTTACAACTGAGACCCCCCCGGTGCACTTCCTCCTTCAGTCCTCTGTTCCATCTCCCCCCAGGCTTCCGACTCTGGGTGGAGAACCCCCACACACAGTGTCACCACAAAGTCCCCCTCCCGAACACCCAGAAAGGGAACTAACCCCCCCGTCCTTTGCAGCTGTAGCGGGAGGTCACTGGTCCAGTCGAAGTGCCCTGCTGGCGAGGTGTGCGGGAGGGCATATTGGTCTGTGGAGGGAAAGAGGGTGGGGGGGGCATGTCAGCTTTGCGAGCACAGGTCCCTACCAAGGGAACACCAAATGGCGGAACCGCCGATGGTGGGCGTCCGCGCCGGGGAGCTTGGGCCAACCCCACCTGCTCGTCTGCCAATGCAAAAGTGGGCTTCAGCCTGTTGATGCAGATGGTCTCCCTACACCCCCCCAAGTCTAACACAAAATGCTTTGCCCCAATTTCCAGCACCCTGAACGGTCCGTCGTACGGTGGGCGCAGCGGGGTCCTGTGTGCATCGTGCCTGACAAAAAAAACCCTGGCGCTCTGTAAGCTTTTCGGGATGAAGGTGCAGGGAAAACAATGGTGGGCTGGGCCTGGCACGTCAACAGCCTCTGTACTGTACAAAAATTGCACGGGTGGGTCTGTCCTGGGTGCGGGGTTTTCCGGTAAAAATTTCCCGGGGGTCTGCAGCAGCTGAGAAAAAAAAATTCTGCTGGGGAGGCTGCCAGATCCTCCTTAGGTGTGGAGTGCAACCCTAAAAGAACACAGGGCAGGCAGTCAACTCAGTTTGCATCCGTGAGCGAAGCTCTGAGCGCTGCCTTAAGATTCAAGATTCAAAGGCCTTATTATCATGTGCACAGTTAAGAAATGCTACATTTCCTGAGCAATGAAATTCTTACATTGCTCTCCAAACGAATGCCAAGTTAAAGGTATAGAAACAACAATTCTAATAGGTCATGACACACTAACACAGTAACTCAGTCCTAGTACTGATGGATGCTAAGACGCATATGCCAACACACAGTTAGGCAGTAGAGGAATGAAAATGAAGTCACCGGATGACTAAAGTGATAGTGGTATATTGATATCAGAGATGATGTGAACCTGAGGTGGCATGAACCTATGTACAGTGTGCAAATGAGCAGTGTGCAACCTGATGTGAACCTGAGATGGCATAGACTTATGTACAGTGTGCAAATGAGCATTGTGCAACCTGATGTAACCTGAGATGGCATAGACTTACGTACAGTGTGCAAATGAGCATTGTGTAACAAGCAGTGTATAATTACAAATTATTGGTAAGTAGCAGCAGAGATGATTTGGACATCAGACAGGTGATACTATATCTACTGTTCAGGTGAGCAGTATGCAAATTTAGCAGCCGGTGTGTGAGTTCCTATATGGGAAGCTGTGTTACAGAGTTTTGGGAGTTGTCTGTTCATGAGTCTGATGGCAGTGGGAAAGAAGGAGTGATTTAAGCATCCATCCATCCATCCATCCATCTTCTACCGCTTTTCCGGAGGTCCGGGTCACAGAGGCAGCAGTTCAAGCAGAGAAGCCCAGACTTCCCTCTCCCCCGCCACCTGCTCCAGCTCTTCAGAGAGGATACCAAGGCGTTCCTAGACCAGCTGGGAGACATAGTCTCTCCATCGAGTCCTGGGTCTGCCCCGGGGACTCCTCCCAGTGGGACGTGCCCGAAACACCTCAAGTGGGAGGCGTCCAGGATGCATCCTAATCAGATACCCATACGACCTCAACTGACTCTCAATGTGGAGGAGCAGCGGTTCTACTCTCAGCCTCTCCCGGATGACTGAGCTCCTCACCCTATCTCTGAGGGTGAGTCCAGCAATTCTACGGAGAAAGCTCATTTCAGCCGCTTGTATCCGCGATCTTGTTCTTTCGGTCATTACCCAAAGCTCGTGACCATAGGTGAGAGTAGGAACGTAGATTGACTGGTAAATCGACAGCTTTGCCTTAGAACTCAGCTCCCTCTTCACCACAACAGACCGGTACAATGTCTGCATCACTGCAGATGCTGCGCTGATCCGTCTGTCAATCTCTCGCTCCATTTTCCCCTCACTCGTGAATAAGACCCCAAGATACTTAAACTCCTCCACTTGGGGCAGGAGCCTGTCCCCAACCCAGAGAGGACAATCCACCTTTATCCGTCTGAGGACCATGAACTCGGACTTGGAGGTGCTGATTTTCATCCCAGCCGCTTCACACTCAGCGGCAAACCATCCCAGCAAGAGCTGTAGGTCATTGCTGGATGAAGCCAACAGGACAACATCATCTGCAAACAACAGAGATGAGATCCTGTGGTCACCAAGCATGACACCCTCCATTCCCTGGCTGTGCCTAGAAATCCTGTCCATAAAAATTATGAATAGGATCAGTGACAAAGGGCAGCCCTGGTGGAGTCCAACTCTCACTGGGAATGAGTCTGACCGAGTGTTGGCAATACGAAACAGACTCTCACAACGGTCGTACAGAGACCGTATAGCTCGTAACAACAAGCCCGATACCCCATACTCCAGAAGCACCCCCCACAAAAAACCACAAGGGACGCGGTCAAATGCCTTCTCCAAGTCCACAAAACACATGTAAACTGGTTGGGCAAACTCCCACGAACCCTCGAGAATTCTCGAGAGGGTAAAGAGCTGGTCCGATGTGCCACGGACAGGACGAAAACCACATTGCTCCTCCTGAATCCGAGGTTCGACCAACGGCCGGACTCTCCTCTCCAGTACCTTGGCATAGACCTTCCCAGGGAGGCTGAGGAGTGTGATCCCTCTAAAGTTGGAGCACACCCTCTGGTCCCCTTTTTTGAAGAGAGGAACCACCACCCCGGTTTGCCATGCCAAAGGCACTGCCCCCGACCTCCACACAGTGTT
Source organism: Pholidichthys leucotaenia (assembly GCA_020510985.1). Taxonomy (NCBI): domain Eukaryota; kingdom Metazoa; phylum Chordata; class Actinopteri; order Cichliformes; family Pholidichthyidae; genus Pholidichthys; species Pholidichthys leucotaenia. Next base: position 38,931,017 of record CM035837.1, on the reverse strand, counting down.
GCAGAGGCGTGTCAACCATGACAGCCCTACAACATCCAGGGCCTTGAGGTACTCAGGGCAAATCTCGTCCACCCCCGGGGCCCGGCCACCAAGGAGATTTTTAACCACCTTGGCGACCTCAGCCCCTGTGATAGGCGAGTCATCCCCCTCGTCCACAAACCCTGCTTCCTCTGTGAAAGGCGTATCAGTGGGATTGAGGAGATCCTCGAAGTATTCCTTTCACCGCCCGACGATATCCCCATTCGAAGTCAACAGCGCCCCATCCGCAACATACACAGTGTGGATAGGGAGCTGCTTTCCCCTCCTGAGCCGCCGGACAGTTTGCCAGAATCTCTTCAAGGCCGACCGAAAGTCTTGTTCCGTGGCCTCACCGAACTCCTCCCATACCCGGGTTTTTGCTTCAGCAACCACCCGAGCTGCACTCCGCCTGGCCTGCCGGTACACCTCAGCTGCTTCAGGAGTCCCTCAAGCCAACCAAGCTTGATAGGACTCCTTCTTCAGCTTAATGGCCCCCCTCACCACTGGTGTCCACCACTTGGTTCGGTTGTTGCCACCCCGAGATGCACCGACCACCTTGCGGCCGCAGCTCTGGGCCGTCGCTTCAACAACAGAGGTGGAGGACATGACCCATTCAGACTCCATATCTCCAGACTCCCTCGGAATGTGGTTGAAGTTCTTCCAGAGGTGGGAGTTGAAGACCTCCCGGACAGGGGCAATTTATGAAAACGTTCTCATAACCCGTTAGCTTGGGGGTTATACGCGGTAGTGTGATGGATTTTGACCCCCAGGCTCTGATCCATTGCAGACCAGAGTTCCAAAATGAACTGCGGACCCCTGTCGGAAGTGATGTCCGATGGGGATCCGAACCGTGCAACCCAAGCTGACAAAAAAGCGCAAGCCACTTTCACGGACGTGGTGGAAGCCAGCGAGACCACTTCAGGCCAATGCATGGTGTGGTCCACAATTGTCAAAAGGTGCATGAGGGGTCCCACCAAATCCACGTGGACATGGTCGAACCTCCTGGCCAGGATTTGGAATGGCTCGATGGGGGCTTTGGTGTGCTTGTGCACTTTGGCCAGCTGACACACGATGCATGCTGTAGCCCACTCTTTCACGTCCTTGTGCAAGTGAAGCCAGACAAATTTCACCCCCCACCAGTTTAACCGAGGCGTGCACACCAGGATGCAAAAGGGAGTGGACTGACTCAAAAATGCGGCTGCACCAGAGCTCGGAACCACCAGGTGTGGGCAACCGGTGGAGATGCCTCAGAGCAAGGGGGGCGCCCTTCTTGCATCACCCTGTTCTCCAGCTTTAACCCAGTAGGCGCGGACTGGAGCGTGCAAATATCCGCGTCCCCTGTTTGCGCCACGGCCATGGCAGGGAAATCTATTCCCATGTAGACCAGGGAGACTAACGCACGCGACAGGCAATTGGCCACGATGTTAAGCTTATCGGCAACATGTTGAATGTCGGTCGTGAACTCCGAGATCGCGGCCAAATGTCATTGCTGCTGGGCCGACCACGGTTCCGAGACTTTGGACATCGCATACTTTAGCAGTTTATGATCAACAAACGCGGTGAAGTCACGCCCTTCTAGCAAAAACTTGAAATGGCATGTTGCCAGGTGGAGGGCCAACAATTCTCTGTCAAACGCACTGTATTTGCATTCGTTGTTGCACAAAGTACAACTGAAAAATGCGAGCGGCTACCACAAACCAGAGACGTACTGCTCCACCACCGCCCCTATGGCAACGTCAGACACGTCCGTGGTAAGCACTATTCAGGCTGACGGGGCAGGGTGGACTAACCAAGTGGCGTTAGCGAGTGCTGTTTTGGTGTCTGTGAAAACCTGTACTCGCTCGGGGGTCCAGTCAATGTTTTCAGTGGGCTTCTTTTCCTTAAGCTCAGTGTACAATGACTGCAGCAGCTGGGCTGCCCGGGGAAGGAAACGGTTATAAAAGCTGACCATGCCCAAAAATTCCTGTTGAGTCCTCACGGTCTGTGGACGTGGAAAATCCCACACGGCGCGCACCTTATCAGGCAGCGGAATTGCACCCTCTAGCGAAATGCTATGACCCAAAAAATCAATTACTGGCACACCAAACTGGCATTTCGCTGGGTTCACTATAAGCCCGTGTGCTTCCAACCTCTGGAAAACCATTTTGAGATGGACAAGGTACTCCTCCTCGGACGCGCTAGCCACCAGAATGTCGTCTAAGTAGACAAAAATGAAGGGCAGGTCACGGAGCACTGCGTCCATCATTCTCTGGAAGGTTTGTGCCGCGCCCTTTAATCTGAACGGCATGCATAAAAACTCGAAAAGGCCAAAAGGAGTTATTACCGCTGTTTTAGGAACGTCCTCCGCACACACCGGGACCTGGTGGTACCAGTCCATACACATGTTCCTGGTGGAACACGTGTCCTGTCCAGGTGTACGGAAAAATCATGGATGTGCGGGATGGGATACCGATCGTGTTCCGTGGTGTTGTTCAAGCGCCGGAAATCGCCGCACGGTCACCATGACCCGTCAGCCTTAGGCACCATGTGTAGTAGGGATGCCCACAGGCTGTTGGAGCATCTAACGATGCCCAGCTGCTCTAAGCTGGCAGACTCCCCGCGCACCCTGGCTACTTTAACCGTGTCCAGGCGCCGAGGGCGCGCAAACAACGGTGGACCTTTTGTTGTTATGAAATGCTCGACCCCGTGTTTGGTTACCGTAGCTGAAAAAGTCGGGACCGTGAGTGCTGGGAACTGTGCAAGTAAATGCTGGTACTTACCCCCTGGAGCTATAACGTTAGCTTGTGTTGTTGGCTCAGCTCCCCGAGCTGTGCAGGGCAGGGAGGAAAAAGGGGCAGCATCCACTAAACGTCTGTTGGCAACAATGGCTATGTTTACATGGACACAAGTAACCGGATTAAAAGCCTGATTGGAATAAAAATGCTTCATGTAAACACGGCAATCTGAATATTCTAACCCGATCACGCTCATTCGGATCAAAATTTCATTCCGATTGAGAGGGGTGGGTTATGCCGATTGTTAATTGGAATGGTGCACATATAAACACTTATTCCGAACACAGGGCAGAAAATATGTTTACTGCGCATGTCTGTACACCAGCCGCACGTCGACGTGACATATTTCCGCCTTAGCAGCAGCTAGCGGAAAACATAGCGGGAGTAAAACAAAACTGGTCTGTATTGTCCTGCTGTCTCCTTCTGTTAGTCATATGCAGAAGTATGTAAGATAAGATAAGCCTTTATTAGTCCCACAATGGGGAAATTCCAGGATTGCAACAGCACAGGGATAGCAACACACAGAGCAACAATCAGAAGGCAAGAAAAAACAAGAGCAGCTAGTAAACATATGTACATATTACTATAAATATATATATATATATATAGACACACAGTGCAGAGCATTATGGTTGGTGAATGTGCAGTAGAAAGTCTTTGCTCTCTCTCCGCGGATGCGGCGGGCCAGCTGGATGTCTTTGGGCATGATGGCGACCCCCTTAGCGAAGAAGAGACCCACCAGGTAGACCTCGCTGGCCTCCTGCAGAGCCACGACGGCGAAGCTCAGGAAGCGCAGGTCGGTCTTGGAAGTCCTGAGCGATCTCCCTCACCAAGCGCTGGATGGGCAGCTTACGGATGAGCAGCTCCGTAGATTTCTGGCAGCGACGGATCTCTCTCGGAGCCACGGGCCTGTAACGGTGAGGCTTCTTCACTCTGCCGGTGGCCGGAGCGCTTCTCCGAGCAGCCTTGGTGGCCAGCTGCCTCCCAGGGGGCCCCCTTCTCCAGCAGATTTTACGGGCGGTCTGCCTGGTTCTTGCCATCGCTCTTTATCATTCCGTCTTATATTTCCCGCACGCCGCCCAAACTCCAGCCCGGCACCCGCGTCGTTTTCGCTACAGCACAAGTACTTGTAGCACATGTACTTGTAGCTTCATTACGGAGACCAGCAGAAGCAAAAGTACAGTCTGAATAACACAATACAGGTCAATTTCAACACGAAGCGGGGCTTGCTAATACCGGAAGTTGCTTCTTCTTCTACTATTTTCGGAATGTCGAAATGTCGATGTGCACATGTCAAAATGATTTATTCCGTTCAAACGTATGACACATGGAAACGCACATCCTAATCAGATCAGCTTTTTCAGGATCCATGTAAACAGTAAAATTCTGATCTGAATTGTAATCAGATTGAAGAAATTTTGCCCATGTAACTGTGGCCATTGACTAACAACCCATAAGCACATAAAAAAATCTGCACCTAAAATGGGGGCAGAACATGCAGCTACCACAAAGTCCCACTGGTAATTACGTCCGTGTAAGTATATTGTCAGCGTCTGTTCCCCAAACGTCCTGATGGTGGATCTGTTGGTGGCCGTGAGCTTGGGACCACTGCCTCCTGCCAACCTGTCTGCACTGACCGACAGGATGAGGCTCTTCTGGGAGCCGGAGTCCACCAAAAAACAACTCCCCGAATGTGTGTCCATGATAAAAAGCAGCTTGTTCATATCGCCAGCGGTCGCAGCTGCTACTGACTGCTGGCCGTGTCATCTTCCCAGCTTCTTGAATTGGCATGGCGGCAGACAGCATTGGGCATTCGAGCTGAAGCAACGATGATAGAAGCAGAGCGCCCCGTTCCTGCGCCTCTTGGTGTCCATCCCAGCCAGCACCAACGGCTCCTTGACCTCGCTGGACTCCTTCATGGATACCGGTGCCACTGCATGCACACTGAGAGCTCTGGTTGCCAGGATGATGCAGTCCACTTCCTGTGCCAAGGCGCGGTTGTCCTTGGTTACCAGCAGCGGCGAGTTGGCTAGGATCGCCCTCGCTGTAGCAGGTAGGTTCCTGAGAAACAGGTGGGTGAACAGGAAAGATTTGTCGTTCTTCCCCATCAGCGCTAACATGTTCACCACGAGCTCCACAGCTGATCTGTCACCTAACTCTGAACGTGTTAGGAGTCTCTCTGCCCTCTCACTGTCCGACAGGGTATAACACTAGAGTAGCAACCACTTGAGCGCTTCGTATTTCCCCTGGGCCGGCGGCTCCTGGAGCAGGCTCGTTACCTGTTGTGTGGCACACACATCCAGTGGAGCGACCACATGGTAATATTTAGTGTTGTTTGTTGTGATCCCACAGAGTGCAAACTGGGCTTCTACATGTAAGAACCATGCTGTCGGATTGTGAAACCAGAAGTCTGGGAGCTTGACCGTGACAGCGCATGCGGAACTGGTGTTCTCCCTCTGGGTTGACTCCGGGGAGGTGCTTGGCTCGTTCTCCATCGCACTTCTTGGGGTCACCAATGTGGAAAATGAAAGCAGATGAGGCAGCGAGCTAGATAACACACAAACTTTATTCACCTTCCAACATCAAGTACAGAAAATGCTCTATCAGGGTCTCTGGATGCCTCCTTTTTGTACCCTTTATTTCTGCTCTATGAGATCCAGGGAGCCAAAGACAATACATTCATGCATTCAGTGCACAAAGAATGCCTGGCACATTAACATCATACAACACCAGCCCTGCTTCTCACACCCTCTCTTCCTCTAGCAAACTCCGGTGTCCTGAACTCCCCGGGGGTGGATAGTCCTTTCTGTTACAACTGAGACCCCCGGTGCCACTTCCTCCTTCAGTCCTCTGTTCCATCCCCCCTCCTTCCCCCCCGGTTTCCGACTCTGGGTGGAGAACCCCCCACACAGTGCCACCACAGCGCAAGTACTGTAAATTCGCACAATACACTGAGTTAACATGTATTCTGGCTGCGCAACTAAATTTACTCATGTTTGGTCTGAACATATCATCAGACGTGAAAATGGAGGTGAGTGCTGAAGCTAAATTACAAGTACCACGTTTACAGCTCACTGTTCATGGATGAAACCAACAGGTTAAGAAGCATCTAACTATAAATTTGACAATATCAGTGCTAACTAATAATAATAATGCATCAGATTTGTATAGCACTTTTTTATAGACACTCAAAGACGCTTTACAATGGATACATTAGCCATTCACTCCACAGACAATGGTCAAGGTAAGCTACTACTGTAGCCACAGCTGACCTGGGGGCAGACTGATGGAAACACGTCTGCCAATCCGTGCCAACGGCCTCTGCGACTATTACCAAACATTTATACACAACTAGAGAAAATTGTGTGTTTAAGTTTTATAAATTTAATGCTGTTGAAAAATCTGTTATTGAAATCTTAAATAAAGGTTTAGCTCAGAAATTCTCTTGAGCTGGTTTGGTGGGTCATGTGTCTCCTCCTGTCCTGCCAGCTGCTAGTTAGTTTAATAGGTGCACTGAGGTAGACCTGCATAGAGCCACGATTATGTTATCACTACATTACGAGAGACTGATAAGCATGGTCGTCAAGTACATTTGCTTCTACTCATTGATTTGATTTTACTGATTTCTTAACTGTTACAAATATGCTTGTTTTATATGACTGCAGATTTTAGTAATTTTAGTGAAATTACAATTTTACTAAAAATAGAGTTGAAATGATTGTTTTTCTTTTATTTTTCCATTCTTTCTGTCTTTTTAAAATCATGATCTCTACATACAGCGGGGGAAATAAGTATTGAACATGTCAACATTTTTTCATTAAACATATTTCTGATGGAGCCATTGACCTGAGATTTTCACCAGATATCAGTAACAATCCAAGTAATCCATACATACAAAGAAATCAATGCAACTGTGTTCACAAAACAAGTTATATTTAACAAAGTGGAATGACACAGGGAATAAGTATCGCGCACACGGTGAAATTCTTTTAATATTTAGTAGAAAAGCCTTTGTTGGTAATAACAGCTTCCAGATGCCTCTTGTATGGTGAAACTAGACGCAAGCATTGCTCAGGAGTTATTTTAGCCCATTCTTCCACACAAACTGTCAAATCTCGAAGGTGTTTTCTATGAACTCTGATCTTCAGTTAATTCCTTAGATTTTCAATTGGATTCAGGTCAGGTGACTGACTGGGCCATTCTAACAGCTTCATTTTCCTTCTCTGGGGCCAGTTGAGAATTTCTTTGTTTGTGTGTTTGGGATCATTGTCTTGCGGAAATGTCCACCCTCATTTCATCTTCAGCATCTTGGCAGATGGCAACAGGTTCTTATCATGGATGTCTCTGTACATTGTTCATTCATCTTTCCTTCAATTATATGAAATCTGCCTGTACCATGTGCTGAAAAACACCCCCACACCATGATGGGATGTGCAGTGCCATTTCTCCTCCAAACATGCTGTATCGTGGCATTCAAAAACTTCAATTTTGGTCTCATCCCAGTATTTTTCTGGCTTGCCCAAATGTTGTGCAGCAAACGTAAAATGAGCTTCAGCATGCTTTTTCTTCAGGAATAGAGTCTTGCGAGGTGAGTGGGCATCAAGTCCATATTGGTTGAGTGCATTGCTTATTGTTTTCTTTGAAACAGTAGTACCTGCTAACTCCAGGTCCTTCTGGAGCTCTCCACCAGTGGTCTTTGGCTCTTGGATAACTTTTCTGATAATTCTTTTGACTCCTCTGTCAGAAATCTTGCGAGTAGCTCCTGGTCGTGGCCGGTATATGGTAAAATGATGTTCTTTCCACTTCCCAATGATGGCTCCAGCAGTGCTCACTGGAACATTCAGCAGTTTAGAAATGTGCCTGTAGCCAATGCCATCATGTTTTGCAATAATAAAGGTTGTAAAGGTCCAGAAAGAGCTCTTTGCTTCTACTTATCATGAGTTCTTTGTGGTGTGACAATCTGATATTCACAGAGCTTTTTAAAGGCTATCAGTCAAGACTTAACCAGATGAAATTAATTTGCACTGATGGGGGATGGGATGGCTTTCAGGATGGTGATGGATTTCAGCTGGTTTCTTGGCTTTCTATGCCTTTTTGCACCTCTTTTCTTCATGTGTTCAATACTTATTCCCTGTGTCATTCCACTTTATTAAATATAACTTGTTTTGTTAACACAGTTGCCCTGATTTCTTTGTATGTATGGATTATTTGGATTGTTGCTGATATCTGGTGAAAATCTCAGGTCAATAGCTCCATCAGAAATATGTTTAATGACAAAAATGTTGACATGTTAAGTACTTATTTTCCCCACTGTGTATGGCAGGTATACAGTGTCAGGTCAGGCATTTATGTCAGGTCAGGCATTGGTTTGGTTGCTACCGGATAACCATGAAAACCGGTACTACCTGTCTCATGGGTCGGGCCGTCGGCAACTCAACTGGCAGCCCCACCCTTCAAAGGGCGTGGAGGGTGAAACTGGGCATCCTGGCAGAACTAAAAACAATATCTGTCACAGGTCTGTGGTGGACCACTTCCAGTTACGCAGGGTGAGACTGGACATCCTGGCAGATAAGCACATCTGTCACAAGGTCTGTGGTGGACTTTTGCCAGTCGGTGCATTGTGACATCCACTACACAAAGAGCAGAGATAAACAAACCTGTCATCTGGTTAGTCACTGCAACAGATACTGGAGTCAGTTTGTCTTGGCCTGTCCTTGCCACTGATAATACCTCTGTCTGCCAAGAATGTGCCACTAGTCCAGCAAAAGCTAGCGGTACTCAAATACTTTGCAAGCAGTTTCATGAAATGGTCAGTCAGAAAGCAACTCATACCGGCTCAGACGTCGCCCGGGCTAACAAGATCAGGAGTTCCTGGCAGCAGAGGGCGAAGGACAGAGCTGCATGGAGGAATCTAATCAGACCTAAATGAAACAGTCATTGTCGCCCCCGACAGACTGCTATGATGTATATGGCAGCTATTCCATTCCAATATCCGTTGAATTCCAACACAGGTGCATCTCAAAGAACGACTCAAAGTTAGCACCCAGCTTCAATCAGTGATGCGGAAAGCCAACAGCCAAGCCAATCTGGGTGTGGTTCTGGACTCAAACCTGAATTTAAACAGCCACATTAAGACAGTAGTGAAGTCAGCCTATTATCACTTAAAGAACATAGCGAGGATTAAAGGTCTGATGTCTCAGCAGGATCTAGAAAAACTTGTCCATGCATTTATCTTCAGTAAACTGGACTACTGCAACACTGTCCTCACAGGTTTTAAAACGTCCATCAGACAGCTGCAGTTGGTTCAGAACGCTGCAGCTCAAGCCCTCACTAAGACCAAGAACCTAGATCATATATGTAACTCCAGTCCTCAGATCTTTACACTGGCTTCCTGTCTGTCAAAGAATAGATTTCAAAATACTGCTGTCGGTTTATAAAGCTCTGAATGTTTTAGGGCCAAAACACATTTCAGATCTTCTGGTCCATTACGAACCACTCAGAGCCCTCAGGTCATCAGGGTCAGGCCTACTATCTGTGCCCAGAGCTAGAACCAAACATGGTGAGGAAGTGTTCAATTTTTATGCTCCTCACACATGGAACAAACTCCCAGAAAGCATCAGGGCTGCTGAAACTCTCAGCTGCTTTAAATCAAGGTTAAAAATGTTCCTATTTGCTGCTGCCTTTCAGTAGAATAGAGTGATATATATTAGAGTGCGTGGCGAAAATGCACCAGTAAGCTGGTTGCCAACTGCCAATTAAATCTAAAAGAAGAAGAAGAATTGTTAGTCTCCCACAATGCACTGTAATTTTTATTTCTTGAACTTTATCCCATTCTATTTTAGTGTTCTTTTGTTTCTCTTTATTTTTTTAGTTCACTTTTATATTCTTATGTATTTCTTTTGCAACTTGCTGTAATGTTTTAATGTTTTATGTAAAGCACTTTGAATTGTCTTGTACAGGAAATGTGCTATACAAATAAACTTGCCTTGCCTCCATCTGTGAGGCATTGATTAGGTGATCATTTGAACTTGCCAAGACACATCAAAGCTGTGATTAAAAATCAGGGCTATGGGTGCTTCATACTAAGCATACATACCTGTATATGCATCATGTACACCTATAAATAAAGTCAAGAAGAAACCTTTAAAAAGAGGATCTGGGGTAGTGCATGATGAATTTCGACAATTTATTTTGGTTTCAGCATCTATTGCTTTAAATCCAAGGGAAAAGAGAGGTGGGGTAATCAGGCTGCCACTGTATATTGCTGCACTTTGCATGGAGAGACTCATTAAATATATCAGCTTGTACCAAATCACTGCTCCATTACTCACAGTCAAAAAGCACTTTTATTTCATACTGAACTTAAAGCCTTTATTTAAGTCCACATATTGCATATAAGGGGACAGTGCATTAGCACATACATGTTGTCGGGGGGGGGGGGGGCGGGTGGAAATAATCACCATCTGCAAAATTACATTGGTTTTGGTTATTTTTCGGTTAATCGCCCAGCGCTAATCTGGGGTTATGGTCTGAGTGTGAAGGAAAAACGGTTAATGTGGACTTTCTCTCAGTTCTCTGGTTCCCATCTACCTCAGTTCCTCCACCATCAAACCCACATGAGCCTCATAAACATTAGTCGATCGGGGCAGAAGGTTTAGCATGTGAAGTGTGTTATCCTGGGTCATGAGACTCCATGTGGAGTTTCAATTAAAACTTGACTGACTGACGAGCTGCTGCTTGTTAAACAAAGGCTGGACAAATTTACCTAAATCAACTCGTGCACGTTTTCAATCACAACAAAGACAATTTTGAATAAAACAGAGATGGCATTGAATGAGAAAGAAAAGACAGTGGGATTCTATAACTGCAAAGATGGAAGAAATTTTTACTATTATATTTAGAAGACTGTAGTTACAGAACCTATTTGATGCAATCCAAAAATTAGAACCTGTGTCAGTTTTTAGGACACAGAAAAAAATAATAAAATAATTAACTGTTTTAAGTAAAGTGTTTTTGATGTCATGGATGTTTTTTTGTTTTTGTTTTCACTAGTTTTTCATTATTCATTGACATTTATTTCATTCAGTGTTTGGTATTTTAGGATCTTTTCCACAATTTTTTTATATTCATTTCAACTTTATTTGTATATTGCCTAATCACAACAAAAGTCATCTCAAAGCGCTAGATATACGTATAAACACAAATCATAAGTAATTCAGAGAAAACCCCAATGATCGAACAATCACCTATGAGCAAGCACTAGGCAACAGTGGGAAGGAAAAACTCCTTTATAGCAAGAAACCTCTGGTAGAACAAGGCTCAGGGAGGGGCGGTCATCTGCCACAACTGGTTGGGGGGAGTGAGGGGAAATAGAGAAAAGAAAGAAAGAGAACGATACTATTCATACAGATAACATCATACAGGTAGAACAGCATTTATACAGATACAACATGCAATGTTGCATCAAAGCTAGCTTAAGCTAGGATTACAGCAAGAGGTGGTGTGTCGATACAGGGCGCAAGTGTGCTGCCCCGTTAAAGTATTAACACTGTCCCAGGCACCATTTGGTGGCATAACCCCTAGTGGTCAAGTGGTAAAGATTTTTTGTCAAAAAAAAATAGCTCAGATTTCCAAGGCTATAACTTGAAAGTTGCAAGAGATGATGGCTTACTGTCAATTAGAAAGATGTAGACTATGATCCAAAGTTTCAGATAGGAATAAATTTATGCATTTAATTTGCATAATGATGCGGCAGCTATATCAGATTACATAACTCAGTCAAAAGTGGACTTTGGACATATTTACACAAAGAATGGTTGTTTTTTGACACCGTTTTTTCTACCGGGGTATGTTGTTATCTTATCTTCAAAGTATATGAACCAGAAAATCAGTACAATGTAAACAAACAAAGAAATTTGTCACTTACCGCTGGCACAGGGGGGCTCGCCCATTGGCGTGGTCGGTCCGTTTTCGTCCATCGTGGCCGTTATTTTGCATTCTGTCAGTCATTTACGCTCACTACCATATCTACAAACTCTTATGACTATCCCACATCAATTTCGTTTGTATTCCGTGGCTATTTTTCATGTATGACGCAGTTTTATCTGACGATGCATGGCGATGCATGGCGGCCATATTGGTCTTGTAAGTTCAAAGCAGGAAAAAGGCGAAGAAGAATAAGGATTTCTTCTTCTTTGGTGTATTCCATGTCAGCCATGATTCCACCAACGCGTGTCTGCCACCTTCTGAACTGGAAGATCAGTACAAATCCTCAGTACAGCTGGGGACAGCTGGGATGACAGAGTCAGTTGACAGGCACAGTTGCTGCACTGTGCCACTAGGGGCGTGTGAAATCTGACAGTTAAAAGGTTAAGAGACAAAAGTATTTCCTAAATAAATCAATCGTGATATGCAAAATAAATGAAGAGACATAGCATGTCCTTCTGTAGTTGATGTCTATGCTTCTGTAACAGCAGCCATTTTAAATAATATTTCAATATGTAGGCTTGTTATTGGCCATTAGACGACTTCCAGGTTAAGCTCGTTGGTCTAACTAGAATCATTCCAACTTTTTTGTCCCATTTGAGCAGGAGCAGCTTTTCATTGGGTATCCAAAACTCAATTCTGGGACGCATATCTGGGTGTTCTGGAGCCGATCGTAATTAGGGCCCAAGTCACTCACAAAGTGAGTGGGAGAGTCTTATTGTAATTGCTTGTGTTATTATTATTATTATTTTTTTTTGTATTTTTATCTTAATGTGATTGGGAGTCAAGGCTGTCAAACATCAGATCCCTCCCGCTTGCCGGGAAACTGACAGCTTGAGTGAAGATGGCAGTAGAATTGAAGGAAAACTTGGTTGTTTCATTAAAACAGACAGCATTTAATTGACAGTCAGATGTGGCAAAAAAGAGAATAAAGGAGCTGGGACCTGATGGTCCGGATTTAATCATCCAGCAACAGGCCAAAGATCATGGGAGGACGTATACAAGGAGCTTCTCTCTGAATATGTACTGTATGCTAAAAGGAGTTGGCTAGCTGGATGTCCAGTGAGTAAGCCTTTTGATTTTATATTTGTGTGTTTCGTGTCATGTACTGAGTTTGGGATTTTTCCAAATTCAGCTCCATGACTTCCCTGCTTGTTTATATTTGTCTATTTCGCTATTTTGTTTCATGTGCTCTTTATCGCCTCTGTTATTCTTGTTGCCATTTATATCTGTTTCCTGTATTTAGGTCCTGTTTTCCATTTCTCTGTAGTTCTGCCATATTTCCTCCAGGTTGTCTTTGTATTTTGGTTTCTCCGCTGACAGCAGTCTGGGCTGTCAGGTTGATGTGGGCGTGCCCTGCCGCTTGTCAAACGGCGAGCAGCCCGTCCCTCACCTGTTTACCAGCAGCCACTCCTCCTCCTCTGTGTTACCAGCTGTGTGTCATCATCTGTGTTTCCCTTGCTCAGGTCTACCCACATCTGCCCCTCATTTGTAATTAGTGGTTTCTCTATTTATAGTAGTTGTCTTGCCCATGTTATTTGTCACCGTCTCGTTGACATTATCCTCTGTGTTGTAAGGACTGAATCTCTTTCAACCCACCAGAGCCTTCTCGCTCTGGTGAGCCTTTGTAGGTGCCTTCTCATTTCTCCATCGTTTGCTCACCTTGCACTTGTTTTGTGTTCTTCAAATAAATTCACACACTCACAGTCCAGCGCCTGAGTTGTCCTTTTCCTCCGTGTGCTGCGTAAAGGCGCATGTAATTGACAGTAGACGGTGACCAGTCATCAACTCAGCTGCTGTGAGTTTTGTGTATTTTTTCACCATTTCTGTGTTTTTTCACCGACCTGAGCTGGCGCCATGGACTTCTGGGGGTACAACGAGTGGTGTGCGCTGTGGCTTCTGGAATCCATTTTTGAGTGGGTAGAGGAGCCCTATTCCCCCGAGATGCTTCATGCAGCTTAGAATGAGGCAGCGGAGCTGGTGGAGAAGTATCCCGACCTTTGGTGCCATCTGGAGGCAGCAATATTGTTCACACCATTTTTTCCCTGCCATACGAAGAGCCTGGGAGGGAATCCCTGTCACTGGAGCTGTCTCCGTCAAAGAAGAGGTGATTGCGACGGAAGAAGCCTTCTGCCTCTCACAGCTCTCTCGCCACAGCCTCGCCCCCATCTCCAGAGCCCGGATCCACTCCATCCATGGGGAACTGGGAAGAATACAGACTGGCATTGCTGGTGGAAATCGACCTCCGTTTAGAGATGGAACCGTGGCCCCTCCCAGAATTGGAGTTGGAACGGGAGGAGCTTTTTCCGAGGGAACTGGAGCTCCTACCTGAAGTTGAGCACACTCTTACCTTGGAGCCTCCTTATCCTCTGCGTCGTCGCTGTTCCCGGAGGTCTCACCAGAGGGATCACACTACCTCCCAGCCAGCAACCCGTTTCTTACTGGAGGAGGGGCATTCTGCAGACGATTCGCTTTTCCCTCCAGCTGCCTCGCCTGCTGTCACCTCATCCTCAGTTTTTACATCCGCCAAGGTGGAGAGGGCAGTTTTCTCCCCGGCTTCACCTGCCTCCGTGCTTGTTTGGGAGCCGTCCCCGCTGCCTACTGAGGAGCCCAGGGCCGCCATGGACACGGAGAGGGATGAGAGTGCTTCAGACGCCGCTGGAAACATTGAGAATCAGGAGAACAGGCATGTTCTTTCTCATTTAATTCCTATTATTGATGAACAATTGTGCCTGTTCCCTGGCCAAGAGACTCAGGTTCCGCAGTCCCCTGAGTTCTCTACACCAGTAGCATGCGACAACCCCTCACCAGTCCCATGCCATGTCTTCTCTGTGTGCTTCTCCGAGTTCGCCGGTCCCCGAACCAAGCCACCAGAGGGAGGAGGAACCTGAGGCCCTTGAAGATCTTGTCCCAGGGTCGGCGGTGAGGCAGTCCCCAGCCGTCACGGCAGATGAGCTACCAGCATGGGAGACGTCGCCTGGGGGCCTCGAGACTGCGACCACCATCAAGCCTGCTGGGGGGGGGGGCGTAGCAGAGTCACCCATCAAGCTGGACCTCCTGGAGGCCGAGCCCGAGACGTCGTCGCCAGGATTGACAGAGTCCTGGACGGCGGTGGAGCTCGAGTCCAGGCAAGTGCTCTCATTTGTTTCTCTTCCTGTTGAGTTGGAGCAACCTTGTCTGGCTCTTGGAGAGGAGAGTCGGGTGCAGCCTTCAGCCGCATCTGAACTCACCTCGCCGGACTCCGCCGCTGCCGGCGACCCTAACCACTCTCCTTCTCTTATTGCTCCTGAGCTTTCTCCTAGGGTCGCCAGAGAGGATCCACCACCACCAGGGGTTTCCATGGAGCCGGTCCAACCAACCAATGACAACGGAAGTCCAGCTCCCCCAGTGGAGGTTGACACGGGGGTTCTGTCTAAACTTGGGACCTCCATAAGTGCAGCGCCTCCCCATCCTGATGAGCCTCAGCTCCCTGAATTGTCGGAGTCCTGGATGGCAGTGGAGCCAGAGTACAGGCAAGTGTGCTCTTTAATTTCTCTCCCTCTAGTTTTAGAGCAATCTTGTCTGACTCTTGGTGAGGGGAGTCAAGGGCAGCTAGCCGCTGCACCCGGGCTAACCTCAAATGGCTCTGCAGCTACCGGCGACCCTGATGCTGTCTCTCTCTCCACTGTTTCTGAGTTTCCTCCCAGGGTCGCTGGAGAGTGACCAGCACCACCTGAGACCACTGAAGATCCAGGTTCGCCGCCCGAGATCGCTGGGGGGCCCTGCTTCCCTCACTGGGGAGGCCACCGTAGGTGCAGCGTTGGCCCAGCCCTGGCCAATTATGGGTGCTGCAATGTCCCAGACCAGGACCACCACAGGTGAGGCTAAGTTCCAGCCCGGAGCCACCGCAGGTGCAGCCAAGTCCCAAGCAGGGTCCACCATGGGTGCAGCAGTGGCCCAGCCGGAGTCCACTGCGGGTGCAGGTATGTCCCAGCCCGGGACCACTGCGGGGGCAACAGTCCTCCTTACCGGGACCAGCAAAGGCACCGTTCCTCCTCCTCCGAGGCCAGACTCCATTGTGAGTTCTTCTCCTCCATTGCCAGACACCGTCGTGGTACCTCTCCCTCCGTGGCCAGGTGCCGTCGTGGTTCCTCTCTGCTCGCTTCCAGACGCCGTTGGGGTTTCTCTCCGCTTGCCTAAAGACATTGTTGTGGTTCTTCTCTCCTCATCACCAGACGCTGTCCTGGTTCTTCTTTCCTCATCACCGGACGGTGTTCTGGTTCTTCTCTCTTCGTCGCCGGATGCCATGGTGGTTACTTTTTCCTCGCCATCTGTCGTCGCCAGAGCTCCCCATCCTCGGCTTCCCTTCTCGGCTGGGGGTCTCTCGGTGGGGCAGCTGCCTCCTGGGCCACCTCGCCTATGCTGGTTGCTGGAAGACTCAGGCCGGCCTCCCGATGTAATGTGCCGTTGGGTTGGGTGGCCAGTTTTTCCTGGCAGACTACCCGACTCCTTCCACTGGGCTGTTCAGCTGGTCTGAGACCTTGGTAGGTCACCAGACTGGGCGTACCGTATCATCCGCTGGGTCTGGGACGCTGGGCAGTCCCCTGAGCCTGCTCACCTCTGGACTTGGGGGAGCTAGGTGTGTGTTTTTCTGGTGTGGGTCCGGAGTAAGGTCATTTTTTGTTCCCTCCTGGCCTGCCACCACCCCCCCCGGGTAGATTGTGGTAGTTCCGCGGGGGGGGGGTCTTTTCTTTGATGTTATCTCGGGTGTCTGGTATCCACCCGTGGGGGGGGGGGGGAGGCTCTGTCATGTACTGAGTTTTTCCAAACTCAGCTCCATGACTTCCCTGCTTGTTTATATTTGTCTATTTCGCAATTATGTTCATGTTCTCTTTATCGCCTCTGTTTTTCTTGTTGCCATTTATATCTGTTTTCTGTATTTAGGTCCTGTTTTCCATTTCTCTGTAGTTCTGCCATATTTCCTCCAGGTTGTCTTTGTATTTTGGTTTCTCCATTGACAGCGGTCTGGGTTGTCAGGTTGGTGTGGGCATGCCCTGCCACTTGTCAAACGGCGAGCTGCCCCTCCCTCACCTGTTTACTAGCAGCCACTCCTCCTCCTCAGTGTTACCAGCTGTGTGTCATTATTTGTGTTTCCCTTGCTCAGGTCTACCCACATCTGCCCCTCATTTGTAATTAGTGGTTTCCCTATTTATAGTAGTTGTCTTGCCCATGTTATTTGTCACCGTCTCATCGACATTATCCTCTGTGTTGTAAGGACTGAATCCCCTTCAACCCGCCAGAGCCTTCTCGCTCTGGTGAGCCTTTGTAACTGCCTTCTCGTTTCTCCATCGTTTGTTCACCTTGCACTTGTTTTATGTTCTACAAATAAATTCCCAAACTCACAGTCCAGCACTTAAGTTGTCCTTTTCCTCCATACACCGCGTAAAGGCGCACGTAACTGACATTTTGCTCTGGTCTGTGAGGGTTTTTAGATGATTTCACCGATCACATTCAAGTGCACCCTCCCCCCCCCCCCCCAAAAAAAAAATGATCACCAACCAATGCTGATTACAGTGTTTTTATAGGCTTTTTCAGGCTTATTTAGCTAGCTAACAAATTTCATAGGTAGCACTGCAAGCAAATGAACACATATTTGGACCTAGTGGTGTAATGCCCAAACACTATGCACACTATGTATAACTAGCAGTGGTTTTAGTGGACATAGTTGATAGTAATAGTAAAATTCAAAACTGACATGTACAATCCAATGTAAACTATCATTTTGTGACTTTTTAGGGTGTAAACAAACTAAGATATGTCACTTGCACAGGAACATATAACAAAGCCTGTGCGGCACATTAACATGATATTACACAGGTGCCGCCTTTCACTCCTCTCCTGGCAGCCCGGCATCAGCTCCTCCTCCCGGGGGGTACCTACCCTTTACTGTTCCGTCTGGATCCCCGGCGTCGTCTCCTCTGTTGGTCCATTGATCTCTGGGTGGAGAAGTCCAACACCTTGCCCCCCCCCGTCCTTTGGGCTTGAGCCGGCACCCATAGCGGCTGTAGCGGGGGGTCACCGATCCAGTCAAACTGCCCAGCTGGCGGGGCGCACAGGAGGGCACGTTAGTCTGTGGGGGGAAAGAAGGAGGGGGAGAAAACACAACCTCTTCGCGAGTGCCGGTCCCTGCTGAGGAATCACCAACCTGCGGAACCCCCAATGGTGGGCGTCCGCGCTGGGGAGCCTGGGCCAAAACCACCTGCTCGTCTGCCAACACAAAAGCAAGTTTTAGCCTGTCAATGCAGACTGTCTCTCTACGTCCCCCCAAGTCTATCATGAAATGTTTTGCCCCAGGTTCCAACACTCTGAATGATCCGTTGTATGGTGGGCGCAGCGGGGTCCGGTGTGCATCGTGCCTGACGAAAACAAAACTGGCGTTCTGCAAGCTTTTTGGGACAAATGTGCTGGGAAAACAATGGTGGGCCGGGCCCGGTACACTCACAACCTCTGTGTTGCATAGAGAATGCGTGGGCGCAGGGTTTTCCAGTAAAAATTCTCGGGAGATCCACAGCGGTTGGGAAAAAAACACGTTCTGCTGGGGAAGCTGCCAAATCCTCCTTTGGTGTGGAGCACAACCCTAAAAGAACCCAAGGCAGGCGGTCAACCCAATTTGTGTCCGTGAGCAAAGCTCTGAGAGCTGCTTTAAGCGACCTATGAAAACACTTGCATAACCCGTTAGCCTGGGGGTTGTATGCGGTAGTGCGGTGAATTTTGATTCCCAGGCTCTGGGCCGTCACGGACCAGAGTTCCGAAACAAACCGTGGGCCTCTGTCGGACGTGATGCCCGATGGAGATCCGAAATGTGCCACCCAAGCTGACAAAAAAGTGTGCGCCACTTCCGCGGACGTGGTAGAAGCCAGCGGGACCACTTCGGGCTAGCGCGTGGTGCGGTCCACAATCGTCAAAAGGTGCGTGAAACCTTGCGACGGTGGGAGGGGTCCCACCAGATCCATGTGGACATGGTCAAACCTCTTAGTCGGGATTTGGAATGGCTCGAGGTTCTGGTGTGCTTGTGCATTTTGGCCCATTGGCACGTGACACAAGCTGCAGCCCACTCTTTCACCTCTTTACACAAACGCGGCCAGACAAATTTTGCCCCCACTAGTTTCACTGAAGCGTGCACTCCCAGGTGCGAAAGGGAGTGGACCGACTCAAAAACATGACAGTGTAGAAGCATGCTCAAATAACGAGGCTGAGTTTCAGTCATAAAACCAGCTTTATTTGATAGAACACAGCTTCTAGCATTCTCAAAGCAGGAAAGAGAAAGAATCATACTTCAACCCCCTTTTATACATTTCCAGCATCAGAATTCAAGTCGCATGGTGTCTTCAGTCAACATACAGTTACAAAGCATCCCTTTGAAGCTTCACCATTGTCTCTCATTTCCTGATGAACCGGAATACCCTCCGGGGCGTCTTCCGTGGGACAAAGAGACAAATCTCACACTTCCTTGTTACCTCCTGTAGATTTGAGTCCTCAGTCCTTGCAGACGTGACACCCCACAATACACATTCAGTCCTGTCTCTGTGGCAGCGTGAGCCCACAATGTGTGTCGGCCACACTACCCCCCCCAAACGTCTAGTAAGGTAAAATCTGCATGGCATAACAAAAAGAGAAACACAAAGCAGTCCATACATCGCTAATCAATCCACCAACTGCCTAGGTTTTAATCTTCTGCCGAATCTGCTGCAACCTGACTTGGCTGCACCTGCAACATCTCTCTGCACCTGTGGATTAAAGCTGTTAGCACCTCTCTGTGAAGACTTTGGAGAATGTCTTCTCGGCGGCCTGACCAGGGTTCTGAAATTTTGGCCATCGCAAACGTTAGCGGTTTATGATCCACAAAAGCGGTGAAACGTCGCCCCTCTAACCAGAACTGAAAATGACGGATGGCCAAGTGTAGGGCCAAAAGCTCCCTGTCAAACGCGCTGTATTTCCGTTCACTATCGCGCAAGGTCCTGCTGAAAAACGCGAGGGGTTGCCAGGTACCTGCCACAAACTGTTCAACTACCGCCCCCACCGCTACATCGGAAGCGTCAGTGGTGAGTGCCATGCGGGCCGTTGGAACTGGGTGCGCTAACAAAACTGCGTTTGCCAGGGCCGATTTGACCTGGGCAAAAGCACGCTCCCGCTCCGGAGACCATTCAACTTTATTTGCGGGCTTTTGTTTTTTTAACGCAGTGTACAATGGCTGCATGAGTCGTGCTGCGCTTGGGAGGAAACGGTTGTAAAAATTAACCATCCCTAGAAACTCCTGAAGCGCCTTGACCGTTTGAGGTTGCGGAAAATCCGTTATGGCACGCACTTTATTTGGAAGGGGAACTGCTCCCTCTGCCGAAACGCGATGTCCCAAAAAATCAATCTGCGCCACCCCAAACTGGCACTTCGCTGGGTTAACTATTAACCCGTGCTCTGCCAACCTCTGGAAAACTGCTGTGAGGTGTTTTTCATGTTCGCCTTCGGACGTGCTGGCTACCAAAATATCGTCCAAATAAACGAACATGAAAGGCAGGTCGCGTAAAACTGCATCCATCATGCGTTGGAAAGTCTGCGCGGCCCCCTTGAGGCCAAAAGGCATGCGCAAGAACTCAAAAAGGCCGAAAGGCGTTATGACCGCTGTTTTGGGTACATCCTGTGCGCGCACTGGAACCTGGTGATAGCCGCGCACCAAGTCTATTTTAGAAAAAATGCGCGCCCCCGCCAAATGAACAGAAAAATCCTGGATGTGTGGAATCGGATAGCGGTCGTGAGCTGAAACGTTGTTCAACCTGCGGAAATCGCCGCAAGGTCGCCATGAGCCGTCAGCCTTTGGGACCATGTGTAACGGCGAAGCCCAAGCGCTCTTGGAGCGTCTAACAATGCCTAGTTTTTCCAGATTAGTGAACTCCTCGCGCGCGATGGCCAGTTTAGCTGGGTCCAAGCGCCGAGCCTTTGCAAACACGGGAGGGCCTGTGGTTGTTATGAAATGTTCTACCCCATGTTTAGCCACCGTTGCTGAAAACGTGGGGACTGTGAGTGCTGGAAACTGAGCAAGCAGAGTGTGAAACTTACCACCCGCGGCTGAGATGCTGGCATGTGCAGTTGGCGGGGCCACCCGAGCTGTGCAGGGAATAGAATGAAAGGACAGTGCATTAATCAGACGTCTATTAGCAAGGTCAACCAATAAACCATGTGAGCACAAAAAATCAGCCCCTAACATGTTGAAACTGACTGCTGCTACAATAAATGTCCACTCAAATGAACGGCCCTGTAAGGACAGAAGCATGGTCCTCTCACCAAACGTTTTAATCGTGGAGCCGTTCGCTGCTGACACTGACACCCAGGGGGCTTTAGAAGGCGACAGCCGTTCCGCGTAGGTGGGTGTGACGAAGCTCAGCTGAGAGCCCGTGTCCACGAGGAACTGTTTCCCCGAGCGTGCATCCGTCAGGTAAAGCAGCCTGTTCTCGTTGCCGAGGGTCGCAGCTGCTACCGGCCCTCGGCCTTGGCGTTTCCCTTGCGCTTAAAATTGCACGGTGGGACGCACCTGTGCGCTCTCTCTGCAAAACGGCGGTGGTAGAAGCACGAGCCGCTCTCCGCTCCGCGTCATCTGGCTCCTGTCGCCGCCGTTGTTGGTGCGTCAGGCGCCGCGGCTGCTGGACCCGCGCTGTCTCCGGACGCCGTTCCCGGACTGGCCGCCGCGGCCGAAACCGCGTTCTGCTTGTGGGCGTCGACCAACTTCTGCGCCTCCTTGCTCAACCCATGGTAGTCTCGCTTGGCCAATCGGGGTGACTCTGCCAGGGCCACTCTCACTGCTGGTGGTAGGGTTCGGAGGAAAAGGTGGGCGAAAATGAATTCGCCATCCTCAGAGGCTTTGAGCTGCAGCATCTTCACCATCAGGTCCGCAGGTCTATCGTTTTCTGCCTCCGACAGTGCCAGGAGCCCCTCTGCTCGTTGTTGGACTGAGAGGGTGAAATGGCTGATCAGCGCGTCCTTCAATGCGCTGTACTTGCCGCTGTCTGGTGGATGATTAACCAGATCCTCCACTCTCTGGACCGTGTCGCTGTCCAGCTTTGCTACCACGTGGTAGAATCTGGTGTCATCGTTGGAGATTCTCCGGAGGTTGAACTGCGCCTCGATTGCGCTAAACCATGAGCGCGGGCTGTGCTGCCAGAAATCGGGCAGCTGGATCGTGGAGGCGGCCATCAGGCTGGCTTCCACCGAGCCCCGCTCGGGAGAATTCTGTCTGCTCATTTTCCGTCGTAGGTCACCAGTGTAGAAGCATGCTCAAATAACGAGGCTGAGTTTCAGTCATAAAACCAGCTTTATTTGATAGAACACAGCTTCTAGCATTCTCAAAGCAGGAAAGAGAAAGAATCATACTTCAACCCCCTTTTATACATTTCCAGCATCAGAATTCAAGTCACATGGTGTCTTCAGTCAACATACAGTTACAAAGCATCCCTTTGAAGCTTCACCATTGTCTCTCATTTCCTGATGAACCGGAATACCCTCCGGGGCGTCTTCCGTGGGACAAAGAGACAAATCTCACACTTCCTTGTTACCTCCTGTAGATTTGAGTCCTCAGTCCTTGCAGACGTGACACCCAACAATACACATTCAGTCCTGTCTCTGTGGCAGCGTGAGCCCACAATGTGTGTCGGCCACAACAGCACCAAGAGCTCGGAACCACCAGGCGCGGGCAGCCTGTGGAGATGTCACAGAGTAGGGGCGGGCACCCTTCCTGCACCACCCTGCTTTCTAGTCTTAACTTTGTTGGCGCAGACAGGAGCGCGCAAATATCCGCCTCCCCAGCTTGCTACGTGACCATGGCGGGGAAATCTATTCCCACGTAGACCGGGGCGACCAATGCGCGCAAGAGGCAATCAGTCACCATGTTGAGTTTACAGGCAACATGTTGAATGTTGGTAGTAAACTCTGAGATTGCGGCCATTGCTGCCGGGCCAACCATGGTTCAGAGACTTTGGCCATGGCATACTTCAGCGGCTTATGGTCTACAAACGTGGTGAACTCGCACCCCTCCAGCCAGAACTGGAAATGGCCCGTCGCCAGGTGGAGAGCCATCAACTCTCTGTCGAATGTGCTGTATTTGCGCTCGTTGTCGCGCAAAGTTTTGGTGAAAAATGCGAGCGGCTGCCACAAACCTGAGACGCACTGCTCCACCACTGCCTCTATGGTCACATCAGATGCGTCTGTAGTGAGCGCTATCTGTGCAGATGGATCTGGGTGGGCCAGCAACGCGGCCTTTGCCAGCACTGTTTTGGCATTTGAAAAAGCCTGGCCCTGCTCGGGAGTCAAGTCGATGATTTCTGCAGGCTTCTTTTTTTTAAGCGCGGCATACAACGGCTGCATCAGCTGGGCTGCCTGGGGAGGAAACGGTTGTAAAAATTAACCATTCCTAAAAACTCCTGTAGTGCCCTCATGGTCTGCGGACGTGGAAAGTTCAACACCACGTGCACCTTGTCCGGTAACGGGATCGCGCCCTCCGGCGAAATGCAGTGGCCCAAAAAATCAATCACTGGCGCACCGAACTGGCACTTCACCAGGTTGATTATTAAACCATGTGCTTCCAACCTCTGGAAAACCATCTTGAGATGGGCTATGTGCTCATCCTCAGATGCAGTGGCTACCAGAATATCATCTAAGTAGACAAAAATGAAGGGCAAATCACGCAGCACTACATCCATCATTCTTTGGAAGGCCTGCAGCGCACCTTTTAATCCAAGCGGCATGTGTAAAAATTCAAACAGGCCGAACGGAGTTATTATCGCCGTCTTTGGGACATCTTTTGCTTGCACCGGGACCTGGTGGTAACCGCGGACCAGATCCACTTTGGAAAAAACATGCGCCCCAGCCAGGTGCATGGAAAAATCCTGGATGTGGGGAATTGGGTAGCGATTGTGTGCCGTAGCATTGTTCAAGCACCAGAAATCGCCGCATGGTCGCCACGACCCATCGGCTTTAGGCACCATGTGAAGCGGGGATGCCCACGGGCTGTTTGAGCGCCTGATGATGCCCAACCTCTCCAAGTTGGCGAACTCCTCACGCGCGCTGGCCAGTTTAGCTACATCCAGGCGCCGAGGTCATGCGAATACAGGCGGACCTTTAGTAGTGATGAAATGCTCAACCCTGTGTTTAGTTACCGCGGCTGAAAACGTCAGAACCGTGAGTGCTGGGAACTGGGCAAGTAACTGTTGGTACTTATCCCCTGGAGCTGTAACGTTGGCCAGTGTTGTTGACCCGGCTCCCCGAGCTGTACAGGGCAGAGAAGCAAAACAGACAGCATCCACTAGTCTTCTATTAGCAACATCAACTAATAAACCATGAGCGCATAGGAAATCTGCACCCAGAATGGGGGCGAAACCTGCGGCTATCACAAAATTCCACTGAAAATTGCACCGATGCAAGCATATTGTCATTGTCTGCTCACCAAATGTCCTGATGTCCGATTTGCTCATTGGCGGCCGCCAGTTCGGGACTGCTTCGCCCTGCCACCTTGTCTGTGTTGAATGACGGGATGAGGCTCTCCTGGGAGCTGGAGTCCATCAGAAACCATCTCCCCGAACGTGTGTCTGATATACAGCAGCTTGTCTCTGTCGCCAGCAGTCACAGCTGCTACTGACTGCTGGCTTTGTCATTTCCCGACAGCTTGAACTGGCACGACGGTAAACATCACCAGGCATCTGAGCCGAAATGGCGATGACAGTGGCAGATCGCCTCCTTCTTATGTCTCCTGGCATCTGCTCCGGCCACCACCAACGGCTCCTTGATCTCGCTGGCAACCCTCCTGGGCTCCGGTTGCCACTGCGTTCATGCCAAAGGCTCTGGTCGCTAAAATGATGCGATCCGCTTCCTGTGCTAGTGCGCGGTAGTCCCTCATCACCAGTAGTGGCGAATTGGCCAGGATTGCCCTCGCTGCAGCCGGGAGGTTCCTGAGAAACAGGTGGGTGAACAGGAAGGACTCGTCCTTTCTGCCCATCAACACCAACATGCTCTCCATCAACTCCTCGGCCAATCTGTCCCCTAACTATGAACGTGTTAGGAGTCTCTCCGCTCTTTCACTGACTCTCTTCACTGTCTGAAAGGGTATAGTGCTGAATAAGCATCCTTTTGAGCGCCTCATATTTCCCCCGGATCGGCGGCTCTTGGAGCAGGCTTGCCACCTGTTGTGTGGTGCGCGCGTCCAGGGCAGCGACCACATAGTAGTATTTCCTGTCGTCTGCTGTTACCCCGCGAAGAGTGAACTGGGCCTCAGTGTGTAGAAACCATGCTGTTTGGTCATGCAGACAGAAATCTGGGAGCTTGACTGAAACAGCAAATGTAGCGCTGGTGTTTTCCCTCCAGGATGTCTCCAGTGTGCTCATCTCGCCTTCCATGGGACATCGGGGTCGCCAGTGTACAGGGAATGATGCAGGCGAGGCAACAAGCTGATCAACACAGACTTTATTCTCCCTCTAACAGAATATGATCACAAAAAGAGCTCTCAGGCCACTATGTATCTCTCTTTTATATCTTTAATTACATGCATGGTGGCCCGAGGCTCCAACCTCACATTAAGTATATAACAAAGCCTGTGCGGCGTATTAACATGATATTACACAGGTGCCGCCTTTCACTCCTCTCCTGGCGGCCCGGCATCTGCTCCTCTCCCCAGGGGGTGCCTAGCCTTTACTGTTCCGTCTGGACCCCCCGGCGATGTCTCCTCTGTTGGTCCATTGATCTCTGGGTGGAGAAGTCCAACACCTTGCTCCCCACAATGTCATAAATGTCCGTTCGGGCATGACAAAGACCCAAACGCTGGAGTTGTGAGTTTGCAGGGATTTAAGATAAGATAAGATAAGATAAGATAAGCCTTTATTAGTCCCACAATGGGGAAATTCCAGGATTGCAACAGCACAGGGATAGCAACACTCAGAGCAATAATTTAGAAGATAAGAAAATAAGAGCAGTGAATATACATATGTACACATAAATATATAAATACGTATATATACACAGTGCGGAGCATTGTAGCTAGATGCAATTAACAGCATAACCGTCTATTTAGTTATCCTACATAGTATGAATATGTACCCATACATATTGTCACCCTCCGTAGCAACTGATATTGTCCTAGTTGTATACTGGAGGGGACCATTTGTGTAAGTCTGTCGCGTTTTTTGCATTCAATACTATTAGGTCGTCACGTTTTTGTTTTTTCTTTGCTATCTTTGCGAGCAGCCCTGCTTAGGTTATAAAGTCTGACAGCTGTAGGTAGGAAGGACCTGCGAAACCTCTCGGTCGCGCACCTAGGATGATGTAGCCTACTGCTAAATGAGCTCCTTAGTGCGTTCAGTATTTTAATTAAACACAAAAATATAACAAGAAAAAAAAACACTTACAAGACTGAGGCAAAAGCAGGATATGGAGAGGCAGAATAACGAATGGCTAAGGCGTACGGAAACAGCGGAAGAAATTGGGAAAGCGCATGGGACTCACGCTAGAATACAAAATGGAAAAGATGTGGGACACACAGCTGAACACTGAGAAGGACGCTGTGCCAAACAATGGTGCAGCGATCCTTAAATAGGGCAAAAAGGATTTAACACAAATAACAAGAGGTTTGGGTCACAGGAGCAAGGATAATCAAACAAGATAGCAAACAGCTGGGATAGACCGAGAACTTGAGCTAAAGAGGAAGTAAATAAAGGGTGCTGTCAAAATAACAGCACAGATCGTAGTGAGTAGTGACAACGGATAACGAACAAGGAAATAAGAAATGTTTACAAAATGAGAAACAAACCGGATAATATAAAATGGAGAAAATGACCCATCAAAGCAAGGACAAGACAACATAAGCCCAAGAGATGCAAATAATGCAATACTATTATCAATATTACAAAAAGAGGACTGAAGGTAAAGGTGAGGGCAGGCTCACTGGCCCCTCATGATGGCGGCGCGCCTAGACGCAGCAGCCCCTCTTGGCATCAGCGAGTGTGAGAGTTTTGATCATCCCAGACGTACATTCTGTAAAATTTACAACCGTGAGACCTTATTAAACATCAAGGTACTGCACGCTGCAAGAATCGCGGCGCTCGGTTGTGACTTGGGCATTCTATGCCAGCATGGAATTCTGGCGGAGTCCCTGCTGGAGGCTACCCGGGAGAGGAGGAAGTGCAAGCGGAGGGAACACAAGAAAAAGCGTGGAAAAAGGGCCGGGATTCATGCTAGGCTAAAGGCTAACCCCTCCAGACCAGCAGTACCGTCACTCCTTCTCTCTAACGTCCGCTCCCTCGACAACAAGCTGGATGAGCTGCATCTGCTGAGAGAAACCCGAAGAGAGTGGAGGGACTGCTGTGTGCTTGCGTTCACGGAGACATGGCTCCACGACAACATCCCTGACGAGGCCATTCAACTAGAAGGTATGTCAGTGTTCCGAGCAGACAGAGAAACGGCGAGCTCCGGTAAGAGCCGTGGGGGTGGGCTATGCACCTATGTTAACAAGAACTGGTGCGTTAATGCCACGTTAGTATCTAAACACTGCTCTCCATTAGCGGAGTTCCTTATTGTAAATTGTCGGCCATATTATCTGCCGAGGGCATTCAGCAACGTGTTTGTAGCTGCTGTTTACATAGCGCCGAGCGCTAACGCTAACGCTAATGCTAAGAAGGCACTCGGGGAACTGCACAATGCTATTACTGAAATCCAAACTTCACACCCGGACAGCTTTGTGGCGGTTGCGGGGGATTTTAATCACACCAGCTTAAAGACTGTGCTCCCCAAGTTTAAACAATGTGTAGACTTTAAGACCAGAGGAGAGAATATGTTGGACTCAGTGTACACAAACACAGATGCATATAAGGCAATGCCCCGCCCCCACCTCAGCCTTTCTGACCACATATCCGTGATGCTGGTGCCTGCCTACAAACCTCTACTGAAGCGCAGCAGGCCAGTAGAGAAACAAATCAGGATTTGGCCAGAGAGTGCAAACTCTGCACTGAAAGACTGTTTTCTGCACACAGACTGGGAGGTCTTCAAAATAGCAGCCTCCCAGGAAGACAAGACAGATGTGGAGGAGTAAGCTGAAATGGTCACCAGCTACATCGCGAAGTGCACAGAGGATGTCACTACAGTGAAGACCATCACTGTGCGGGGAAACCATAAGCCCTGGATGACTGCAGAGGTGCGCTCGCTGCTTACAGCCAGAGATGCAGCCTTCAGAGTGAAGGACAGGATCACCCTCCGCTTAGCCAGGTCTGCGCTCTCAAAGGGAATTAAGACGGCGAAGAGTGCCTATGCGGAGAAAATCCAGGGACACCTCTGTGACACTAGGAACACCAAGCAGATGTGGCAGGGAGTTCGGACACTGACGGGCTACGTATAAGTCTAGGCAGGGGGTTGATGATGACGACGCTTCGCTTCCAGACAGGCTCAATGACTTCTTTGCACGTTTTGAAGCATGAAACCCGACAATCAGAGGGAGGGCTGGCCCATCCCCACCATCGGTCGGACCAGCTTTTACCATCAACACAGTGGACCCACGGAGGACCCTAACCAGGGTCACCCCACGTAAAGCTGCAGGTCCGGACAACATCCCGGGACATGTACTCCGAGACTGCGCGAGCGAGTTGGCGGATGTACTGACTGACATTTATAACATCTCCCTGAGTCAGGCCATCGTTCCCAGATGCTTGAAGACCTCTATCATAGTACCGGTGGCAAAGAAACCAGTTGTGTTCTGTCTGAATGACTATCGTCCTGTTGCACTGACACCAATTGTGATGAAGTGTTTTGAACGGCTTGTCAAACCACACATCACAGCCTGCCTCCCTGCATCACATGACCCGCTCCAGTTTGCATATCATTCAAACCGCTCCACGGAGGATGCCATAGTCACCACCCTGCACTCTGTCATCACCCACCTGGATCAGAAAGACACCTACGCCAGACTCCTGTACATTGATTTCAGTTCAGCATTCAACACCATTATTCCCCAGAGACTGATGGAGAAATTACTCCTTCTTGGTCTGAACACCGCCACATGTCTCTGGATCCTGAATTTCCTGACTGAGAGACCTCAGTCTGTCCGGGTTGGAAACAACATCTCCAACTCTGTCACGCTGAGCACCGGATCCCCTCAAGGCTACGTACTCAGTCCACTGTTGTTTACACTTCTAATACATGACTGTGTATCCAGACAGGAGGGGAACCAGATTATTAAGTTTGCAGACGACACCACGGTGGTGGGACTTATTCAGAGGGATGAGGAGTCAATGTACAGGGAAGAAGTGAGAGTCCTGGAGGGCTGGTGCAAGGAGAACAATCTGGTGCTCAACGTGGACAAAACGAAGGAGATGATTATCGACTTCTGGCAGTCACAGCCTGAACACGTCCCCCTCAGCATCGGCGGCTGTTTAGTGGAGAGAATGGAGAACATCAAGTTCCTCGGAGTGCAGATCTCGCAGGACCTGACCTGGAGCAAGAATTCCTTGGGGATCAGGAAGCGGGCCCAGCAGAGACTGCACTTCTTGAGGAAACTCAAACAGGCCTCTCTCCCCATCTGCATCTTCAGGACCTTCTGCAGAGGTGTAGTGGAGAGTGTTCTGACGTACTGCATTGCTACATGGTACTCCAGCTGTAGTATGTCAGACAAAAAAGCCCTGCAGAGGATAGTTAAGGGAGCTCAGAGGGTAATTGGAGTCTCCCTCCCCTCTGTCCCAAGAACTTTTTCAGAACCGTTGTAGGAGCAGGGCACTGAACATTGTCAAGGACCATTCTCACCCTCTGCATAAACACTTTGAACTTCTGCCATCTGGCAAACGATTCTGGAGCATCAGAGGCAGAACCACCAGACTGATTAACAGCTTCCTTCCACAAGCTGTTAGGATGCTGAACAGTTGATCCGGAATCTCTCATACATACTACTGCACCTACAGACATTATGTATATTATTTGTATATTATGGTTCTGGTTAGTTTTTCAAGTATGTCTCTGGGATGTGTGAATGGATGTGGTGGGGGGTGAAGATATGTGTGAGTGTGTCTTAAATCATGTTCTTTTACTTATATGGATGCCGAGAGAAACGCAATTTCATCTTGCCTGCACTACAGTTGTATGTACAGCAATATGACAATAAATTTGATTTGATTTGATGTCTAAACAGGCAAATAATATTTATAATATGAAACTGGATGGTCATGGATGCATAATATCAGTGACAAAATAATAGTAACTAAACTAAAAACAAAAATTTTCATACACAGAAACAAATGGCAAACTCAAATAACATAATACATCCAAACCCAAATACGAAGTCAATAATAATACTAAGATGAGGAAATACAGAAAATAATCTAGAAGAACTTAAAAGCATGAGCATGGCCCTCCACCTGTGCTCAGTATCGTGACAATTGAGGCTTGTAAGGGTGATAGAAGTTACTTGGGTTAATTGTGTTTTGCAAAAATTTAAATATGATTTAAATATGTAAATATGTCTTATTTCACAGTTTTTGTGTGCCTGTGGTGGTGGGTGAGAGGGGATGCATGGTTTTCATCACATGCAGCCTTTTCCTGTCTGTGGGAATGTAATGCCATTCCAGCTCAGTCTCATAAATCTCTCTCTCTCTCTCTCTCTCTCTCTCTCTCTCTCTCTCTCTCTCTCTCTCTCTCTCTCTCTCTCTCTCTCTCACACACACACACACACACTCACATATTTCTACAACACTGTAATCCTATTGGCTGCTGCTGATGAATGAATGAGTTGTTAACCAATCAGAGGCATGTGACCTGTGAGTATGTATGGAGGCTCATCAAACTAGACTCTCACTGTCCCTTCATCACACCCACACACCCACAAACACTACCTCCATTATCAACATCATCATCCATCATGCACAGCAAAGAGCACATCAGGTAAGAAAATGTGTTCATTTTGTCATGTTATGTGTTATTGTCGAGCTTCACCTTCTACAACAGATTTTTGTCATTTTCAGGAGTGTAAAATTATGCATTTTTAAATGAATACATACAATGAAGGAAAGAGTTGTTTTTCATTCAGGACCACATCCAGACTGCCCACAATGAATTATAGTATGTTGCTGCTTAAAACCGAAAACTGGACCTTTAATACACGTGCTCAACTATTCCATACAAATGGGAACAGTTGAGAATTATTATAAATAAAAGTGTAAAAAAACTAACTAGGTTTGACTTAAACGCTCATTTCATTTATTTAGACACTGTCAGCTTCCTTTAACTGACTGCTGCCAAAACTTCAGTGCAGTAAAGGGATGAAATGGGTTTCAGAAAAAGTATTTAAATTATATTTTGTGAAAGTAGCCTATGTGTATTCTTCAGAGGTAGAGTAGCTAAAAATTGTACTCAAGTAAAAGTAGCAATACCTTATACTTTGTACAAACAAGAGTAGCCACCAAAAAAATCTAAGAGTAAGAAATTATCTACTAAAAAGTTATATGAGTAACTCTTGTAAATGTGTGTTTTTTTCTCTTAAATTTAAATCTTAACTTTATTCATAAATTAGAAACTTTTATAATTTTTTTGTACATTATTCTCATAAATACCTTTGGTTTTTCCTCATAAGTGCTACATTTTTCTTCCCACTTTTCAAAATTGTATTTGCAACTTTTCTTGTTCAAAAAGTTTCAGTTTTTTTCTTGTATATTTTTGACTTTTCTGTCACCAATTTGAGATTTTTTTTGTCTCCCAGTTGTTTTAGTTTGAGAAAAAAAGTCAAAAGTATCCTGCATTAAAGTTCTTCATAAAAGTACAATTTTATGAAGAAGTTACTAGAGTGCGTGCACTTGAGCAAATGTTCCTAGTTTATACCCACCTCTGGTATTGTTAGTAACTTAATATTGTGTTAGAGTAGGGAACTTAAAATTTCAGTATTAAATATCACTGTTTTAGGATAATGCAAGACTTATGAAATTTTTTTTGATTCATTTTTTTTATTTATATGGAATGTTACTGTTTGTCTCACCTGAAGTCATACACAACAGCATTTTATAAAAGGCAGGCTGTGTTTTTAAAAAACTGTCTTATCAGTCATAACTGATCCCAGTGAAGCAAAACTTAAGCCCATTATGAAGAAAATAATATTTAAATCATTACTGGCACAGGTTTGTACCTGTAAATGACAATGATTTATAAACTAGAGTGCATGCATCCACCAAGGCCTGTTTGTGTGCAGGATTATGCAATAGAGCCTTGGCGAAGGTATGCACTTGTGAATCACCTCCAAAATCTAACTGGTTCATTCAGTAGCCTAAGGGCACTCTGGTGAAAATTTCATCAAAATCCATCCAGCAGTTTTTGCATAATCCTGCTAACCATCAGACAGACAAACATACAAACAAGAAACCCAACTTTGTCATTCAGTTCAAACAAAAATACACTTTCTCCTATCTACAAACTCAATCACATCTCGAATCGGAGGGGCCACCACAACTAAGCAACTTTCCTTCCCCCATTCTGTAGTGCTGAGCACCAAGCTAGAAGGTACCATTTTAATATGGTTCTTATATGACCTGGCTGGGGGTTGATCCCACACCCTTCTGGGTGGGGGGCAGATGCTTCTAGGCCACCACAAACAAACAAACCACCCCCATCACACTAGCTCCTTGGTGGAGGCAATAAACTTTGACTGCGTTATACTTGTGACCTTTTTAACCTTTGGACAGAGCTGTGTTGTGGTTTAACCTTTGCTTTAATTTTTTTTATGTGCACAAAAAATTGAGTGAGTGATCTGATTTATCTAAATTGTTAAAATATTCAACATAAAAACAAAGACAGGATGAATATGAGCGTTATTAAGTGCTTCAGCAGCGTTTTATCCTGTTATGTAACATTTCATGCCCCTGTACATTTAATTCTGTCATTATGGCTCCAAGCAGCCTAAACCAAATACAATGTACACTGACATGGATCTTTGTTTTGTTTAAAACGAGTTACACTGATTCACATTTAGGCAGTGATTCAGTTTTATATAATGCCAAATCATAGTATAAGCTGTTTTAAGGTGCTTTAATTTGTTGGCTAATGTGCAAGAAGAAAGCTGACCCTAACAATCAGCTGGCACCATGGGAAGGGTAAAATGTGATAAACGCGCACGTGATGCATTTTCCCTTCTGTCTCTCCTCATTTTTATTTATTTAGCGAATGCAAAGTCCTTAAGCCAAGCAGTTGCCTCCTGGTTTGCTGTATGTCTCTCCTCATGACTCTTAGTGATAAATTCCCCACTCCACCAGCTTCTCACAAACTGTATCTGTTGTGTATTTGGTGCTGTGAGTTGTTCAGGAATGTTCACCTAAAATATTTGCTGCACTGATGGCTGGAACCAAAGGACTCAAAGTTGATGGGAAATATTTCTTTGATATTGGAAATTATGAGATTTTTTTTTAGTTTATGAGAAAAAAGTCCTATATGTGACTAAAGCAGAGGTAATATTCATTGATAAAAATCATATTTCGAGCTACAATAAATATAAGCAGAGAGAACAGTGGTCCTGGTGCCAGCAGCAGGACAATTACTTTGAACTGTGTTTACTACATGGCCAATTCTCCTCTTTTTTCTCCTCGGCGCGTGCAGTCATGATGAATACCAGAAGACAGCTGACTGGCTGATGTCTCAGACCAGGCACCGTCCCCAGGTGGCCATCATCTGCGGGTCTGGACTGGGCATGCTCGCTGACACACTCAAGTGTCAAGACTCCTTTGCTTATTCGGAAATTCCCGGCTTCCCTCAGAGCACAGGTACACTCAGGATTTTTCTTATTTCCAACAACTCCTTCCAACTTCCTTTTCTTTTTTTCTGCTCACCTTTAGGTGTCTCTCTGCCTCCATGTCACCCTATCCATTGTATCCTCTTCTGTCACACCAACCCTCTCCATGTCCTCCTTCATTACATCCATGAATCTTCTCTGTGGTCTTCCTTTCCTTTCCTTTAAAATTTCAAATTTTTTCATAAATTTGTAACTTTTTTCTCAAAAATTTAAAAATTTTTTCTCAAAGATTTGTGACTTTATTCTCAAATTCACAAAAATTTGCAACTTTTTTCTCATAAATTTGCAAATTTCTTTCTTGTAAATCTGTAACTTATTCCTGTAATTTTTCCATCTTTTTCTCATAGATTTGCAGCTTTTTTCTCAAATGTGTGACTTTTTCCTCAAACTTGTGATTTTTTTCTCATAAATTGGCAATATTTTTCCTGTAATATTTCAACTTTTTTCTTCTCATAAATTTGCAACTTTTTTCTCATAAATCTGTGACTTTTTTCTGCAAATTTTCATCTTTTTTCACTTGCCTTAATAGCTGGGTAGCTTCTAGCCTTTAGCTTTTAGCATCTGTTGTTATTTAAAGAACATTTTTGTCTTCTTGTGTTTATGAACAGTCACCAAGCATAAATAATAGAACCATAAACATGGTAATCAGCTTTTTTCCCCACATAACCATTCTGTGTGTATGTTTGGGAATCAATTACATCACTTCAGCCACCATAATCACTAAAACCCTTTCTGATTGCATGGGTGTTACTTTGTGTGTGTTGCAGTACAGGGTCATGCAGGTCGGCTAGTTTTTGGGGAACTGAAGGGGAAGACGTGTGTTTGCATGCAGGGCCGCTTCCACATGTACGAAGGACACTCGCTCTGCAAGGTAAGGACATAAAGGTTCACGGTGTTTTGGCTCGCACTTTCACTGACATAATTCTAAACCGTATTGTTATTGTAAGGAAATAATAATATCAATAATAAGGATATCAGTTTCAGTCAGAAGTTGAATGCTCAGGGTGAGGGCTGGCAATTTGACCTTAAATAAGCATCACAGTTATTTAAAGCTTTCAAGTTGGGTTTTTGTTTCTTGTCGGTTTTTTCCTCCCTCTTTTTTTCTCCCTTTTACTGTAAGTTCACTGACAAGAGTCGTACTTAAGCCACTGATGCCACATTTTATGACAATAAAATGTGGTATCAATTAATATGTGGTGATTTGGCCATAAATGAACATAATATAATAAAGAATAGCTCTCATACACAGATGCACACAACAGGAAAAAGGGAAGAACCGGAAAAAAAAAAACTTGCGCGACGGCGTGCCTCCCCTAATATGCGACGTTTCAACCGGCCGACCTCGCCCGTTAGTACCAACTGCTTGGCGCCGCCGTATTTTCGACGCAATTCACTCCCTCGCGCACCCAGGTGTGCGCGCCTCGGTCAAAATGGTTGCTGAAAAGTTTGTGTGGTCAGGCCTGCGCAAAAACGTAAGAGAATGGGCAAAAACTTGCATTCCTTGTCAACGCGCCAAAATACACAGACACACAAAGGCCCCTCTGGAGCCTTTTCCAATTCCTGCTAGAAGATTCGACCACATTCACGTCGACCTCGTGGGGCCGCTACCTTCCTCCCAAGGTTTCACACACCTGCTAACTATGATAGACCGCACCACGCGCTGGCCAGAGGCAGTCCCTTTAGCGTCAACCACAGCGGAGGAAGTCGCTCGCGTTTTTCTAGCAAACTGGGTGGCACGTTTCGGTGTTCCATCAGACATCACGTCAGACAGAGGGCCTCAGTTTATCTCAGAGCTCTGGTCAGCCATGTCTAACAGTTTAGGGACAACAATTCATCGCACCACCGCTTATCACCCTCAGGCCAATGGGTTATGCGAGCGTTTTCACAGGTCCTTAAAGGCTGCCCTCAGGGCCTCACTAACGGACACAAATTGGGTTAATAAACTTCCCTGGGTTTTATTGGGGTTGCGTGCAGCACCTAAAGAGGATTTAGACGCTTCTCTTGCAGAATTAGTTTTTGCCCAGCCTATCAGACTCCCAGGAGAATTTTTACCAGAGAACCCAGAACCAGGACACTTTCCCGTCCCAAGGTTTTTAGGCAGCAGTGGACCGGTTTCCCTCCATGGTCCAGCTCATCACTCTTTTCCACGAGTTTTTCTTCCTCAAGCTTTGAAAAGCGCTGAGTTCGTTTTTGTTAAGCATGAAGCTATTAAACCAACGCTACGCCCAGTTTATGATGGCCCGTTCAGAGTGCTGGAAAATGGTGACAAACACTTTGTGCTTGATTATGGGGACAGAAAGGAAGTGGTCAGTGTTGACAGACTCAAACCTGCCTTCTTGCTGAGAGACGAGCCTACACAGGTGGCACGAGCGCCTCGGCGTGGTAGACCCCCCAGAGGAAAAGTCTCAGCCCCCAGGCAGGGAACAAATAATCTCTTTCCTTGACCATGGTTCTGAAATTTTAGCCATAGCAAAAGTGAGCGGCTTATGGTCCACGAAAGCCGTGAAACTCCGGCCTTCTAACCAAAACTGGAAGTGGCGGATGGACAAATGAAGCGCCAGCAGCTCTCTGTCAAAAGTGCTGTATTTACGTTCAGTTGGGTTTAGCGATTTGCTAAAAAATGCTAAAGGTTGCCAGACCCCCTTGACAAGTTGTTCTACAACTGCCCCTACGGCCAAGTCTGAAGCATCTGTGGTTAGAGCAATGCGGGCCGAGGGATCTGGGTGGACTAACATTGTGGCGTTAGCTAGGGCGCTTTTTACTTCCGCGAAAGCGAGTTCGCGCTCCGGGGTCCATTCGACTGCGTTGGAAGCCTTCTTTTTTCTGAGCGCGTCATATAGGGGTTGCATGAGCTGAGCTGCGTGGGGGAGGAAACGGTTGTAAAAATTAACCATCCCCAAAAATTCCTGTAGCGACTTAACCGTTTGAGGCCGTGGAAAACTTTCTATCGCACGAACTTTATCTGGAAGCGGAATTGCCCCTGCCGGGGAGACCCTATGTCCCAAAAAATCAATTTGTGATACGCCGAATTTGCATTTGGCTGGATTGATTATAAGTCCGTGCTCTTCCAGCCTCTGAAAAACGGTAGTGAGGTGCTGTTCGTGTTCCTCCTCTGATGAACTGGCTACCAGCATGTCATCGAGGTAGACAAAAACAAAGGGTAGGTCGCGTAGGACTGCGTCCATCATCCGTTGAAAAGTTTGAGCCGCGCCTTTGAGGCCGAATGGCATTCTTAGGAATTCAAAAAGGCCGAAAGGGGTTATAACCGCTGTTTTAGGAATATCTTCAGCTCGGACTGGGACTTGGTGATAACCGCGGACTAAGTCTATTTTTGAAAAAATGCGCGCACCCGCTAAATGTAATGAGAAATCCTGAATGTGGGGAATGGGGAAGCGGTCATGCGCTGTAGCGTTGTTTAGCCTGCGGTAATCTCCGCACGGTCTCCAAGAACCGTCGGATTTCGGAACCATATGAAGTGGTGAAGCCCAAGGGCTCTTTGAACGTTGGACAATGCCTAATTTTTCAAGAGCTGCAAATTCGTCCCTTGCTATGTTGAGCTTGGCTGCATCTAAGCGGCGAGCTTTGGCAAAAACAGGAGCTCCGGTTGTCGGAATAAAGTGTTTGACTCCGTGTTTGGCTACCGTGGCTGAGAATTTGGGGGTTGTGAGTGCTGGAAATTGGGTGAGGAGTTGCTCAAACTTACCTCCCGCCGTGGTGATGTTGGCCTGCACAGGTGGTGGAGAAACTCGAGCTGAGCATGGAATAGAAGCAAAAGATAGTGCATTAACCAGGCGTCTATTTGCAAGATCCACTAATAACCCGTGCGCACACAGAAAATCTGCGCCTAACAAATTAAAACTCACTGCTGCTACAACAGATGTCCATTTGTAGTTGCGGCCATGGATGAGAATGTGCAGGCTCTTTTCCCCGAATGTGTCGATGTCAGAGCCGTTGGCTGCCACTGCTCCGTTGCCCCGGGTGCCCATGGCTCGATCTGCGTGGGAGGGCATGATGAAACTCAGCTGAGCTCCCGTGTCGATGAGGAACTGCTTGCCTGTGTATCCATCCATCACGTATAACAGCTGATTCTTTACGCCGAGGACCGCTGCTGTTAATGGCCCTCGGCTTTGGCGTTTCCTCGACCTCGTAAACTTGCAGGGAGGAACACATTTGCGGGCTCTCTCTGCGAAGCGGTGGTGATAATAGCAGACGTCGTTCTGCTTGTTGTGCTTGGGCCGCGCCGCTGTCACCGTGGGTTGAGTCTCTCCAAGGCTCGGGGTGTCAGTTCTCAGATCTGCGGATGCCGCTGTGGGTGCCCGCTCTCTGCAGGCGTTGACGAGCCGGTAAGCCTCGTTGGCCAGTGTGCGGAAGTCCTGATGATTCTGGCACCTCATACTCGCTAATGTCCCTCTCAAATGCGGTGGTAGAGTGCTGAGGAAAATGTACTGGAAAAGGAAATTATCATTGTCCTCCTCCTTGAGCTGTAGCAAATCCTCCATGAGGGTCCTTGGATTGCCCCCTCTGTGGCCGTAGACCGCCAGGATCTTTTCGGCTCTCTCCTCCGCTGACGGGACATAATTCGCCACGATGGTAGCCTTGAGGGTCTCATATTTGTCCCGGGCTGGTGGTCGCTGGACCAAGCTCCGCACACACTTCGAAGTTGCGGAGCCGAGCTTGGAGATGATGTGATAAAATTTAGTAGTATCTGCTGTGATACCCGCCAGTATAAACTGGGCTTCGGCTTGCTGGAACCAAGATGCAGGGTCTTCTCTCCAGAAGTCTGGCAGCTTGACAGCGACGGCGTTCGTGCACACCATCATTGTCGTGTTCGCCGGGTGAGAGTGCGTTTCTACGGCTCTCACGGCGGTGCTGGAGCTCGGTTGAGTTCTCTCAGTGCCCTCTGCCGTGGGGAACAGCTGTCTGCTTGTTCCCTCGTCTGCGTCGTCGCTGGCGTATGCCAGAGCCACCATGGATGAGCAGCTTGAAG
Organism: Pholidichthys leucotaenia; assembly: GCA_020510985.1. Lineage (NCBI taxonomy): Eukaryota > Metazoa > Chordata > Actinopteri > Cichliformes > Pholidichthyidae > Pholidichthys > Pholidichthys leucotaenia. Next base: position 38,892,439 of record CM035837.1, on the reverse strand, counting down.
AACGCCTCCGGTCCATATTCTCGCGTCAGGGTCACCAGTGTAGTGGAGCTGAAATAACAAGGCGGTTTTGTATTAAAAACAGGGTTTTTAATGAATAGCTCCTCTATCAAATCTCATCAGGTGTAGAGCTTGGCAGAAGGCAAGAGAGAGATCTCTGCTTCGCTCGCTGGTTAAATACAAGCACACATAGCACCACTCATTGAAACAGCTGACGTCAGAGCCACTCATTGAAAAAGGTAACATCTCCCCGTTATCTTAATCCCCATTGTCCTGCCATCCCCTCTCCCTGTCTTGGGAGGTGATGGGAACTCCCCCTCTCGCTTCAGGGGGTAAAGGTGTCGAGTCCGTCTCCACTGCCGCATCTTGGGAGGTCCATTGTCTTTACCCCAGCACGGGGGATGCTCTGTCCTTTCTAGGTGTGAAGCTCCTTACATATGCTGTCACAAAACATTTCCACTTGTTCTAACATATGTAGATATGGGATATAAGAGTCATATATACCACACCCAGCCCAACTCAGGACAGTGTTTCTTGCTATATATATTTAGGAAAAATTTAATCATTGTTATTGTTACATCAAACAAATTTTTGTTAAGGAAGTTGCCATTTCCCACAAACGGTACATGGACGCATCTTGGGAATTACACCCCAAACACCCCCTCCCCCCAAGAAACACACTACTGTGAGCTGATTAAAAATGCCCAGTCACGCAACCTTAGTACAGCACATAACTGTAATCAGCAGCATGAGACTGAACCGGTAGTGTGTGTGTCATGCCTGGGTTTGGTCACATGCAGCCTTTTAGCAAACTGTTCAATGTTGTCTTTGTTTTCCCTTAAATAACTGGCTCACACACACACACACACGCACACACACACACACACACACACACGCACACACACACACAGACAGTGATAATAATGCGCATGTTCACTCAGGGCAGAAATGGATACACAACTAGATACACTTGGAGATGTCAACACTTTAGCATTGTTCTAATCAGAGCATCTCAACATGAATGGACCGAAGCAGTGTGTGCATGTTTGACACTTTTGTATAAAACAAGTGTTTCAATTCCTGTTTTTTCCACAACTTTAAAGAGCTCTATTATGTTCGTTTCCCCACATGTTGACACAGCTCCAAGAAATATGCACAGACACAACCTTTATGACTGAATGATTAATTTTGCTAACGGCAGCTAACTGTTGCCAAAGGAAGGAGTGTAAGGTCCAGAGTCTAAACAAACTACAATAAAATGAGCTAAAAAGATATCTATGAATGAAACATATGCTCAAGGTAGATGATTGGTTGTCTAGCTGGCTGGACTATAGAGAAAACAGACAAAAAATCCATATAGCTAGCGGACTCCTCTCTCAGTTTGTACCCACAGGTTGACTTTGAAGTCAGTCAGAGATCAATGCTGTGGTTCCTCTATCATGCTAACTTTAGCAGCCCAATATAGCCAGCTAGCATGGCCAAAATATAACAAAATAAGCCAGAATGGTGCAAGATATACAGTGCAATTGACTGTAGATTGATGAACAAGGTAGTCCAGTGACTACAATTTACAATAAAATCTCTGGTCACACTGATTTGTGTCACGCCGCGCCATTCATCAGCGGCGCCACCTGCTCACGCACCTGCTACTCGTCAGCGGCGAGGGATAAAAGCCGCCTCGCCCTGAGCTTCGGCCTGAAGCCGTTAGACTTCATCGCCTTCAATGCGAAGCGTCAACCCTCTCTTCAGCGTCAAGCTAGTGGTAAGAAGATTCCTTTCCTTACCTCTTCCAGTCTGCTCCCCTGTGCACAGGTGGATTCCTCGGCGGCGGACAACTCCGTCCCTCGTCCTTCCTCGCTGCTGCACCGAGTCCTGCAGGTGACTGTCTCCCGGGGTTCCGTCCTTGTAGTGCCTGCCATCTGTCAAACTCAAGTAAGCTTCTCTCCCTCGCCTATTCTCCTCCTGTATTGGTGTGTGCCTGTCACCCTGTGTCTGTTCTCTCCCATAGGGTTGCCGGCTGAACGGTCTCCTGCCTCTGTGCCCGAAGCAGACGCCACCACCAATACATTAACATTCCACTGACACACACCCATACACCCCTGCTGTTAATAAACAGTTTGAACTACTCTGAACCTGTGTGTGTGCGTCTTCTGAGCCGAACGTTATGTCAGTACGGCTTCAGCAGAGCGGCTCGGCAGACGGCGGGCTCGCGCACCGGCTTACCACTCTTGAGGTTCGGGTGGATCAAATTGCTTATCAGCAGCAGGTGATTTTAAATCAACTTATTACCATCACTAACCGATTGGACCGCCTGGACCCCCAACAGCCGCTCCCCCCGGCTGACCAGGGTGGCGCAGCTCCTGCTGTCCCAGCGGCCGTCCAGCCGGCTCCTGCGGCACCGGTTCGGCTCACGCCGATTCCAACCCCCGCCCGCTTTAGCGGAAAGCTCGGCGGAGCGCAGGGGTTCATTATGCAGTGTGAGTCCGTATTCCACCGTGTGCCCGGAGACTTCCCCTCGGATCACAGCCGAATTGGCTACATAGGGAATCTCCTGGAGGGGCGCGCGTTAACTTGGACCTACGCCATTATGGCGAAGCCCAGTTACGCCACCCTCACCTATGACCAGTTCGTGGCACGCTTCCTGGAGGTCTTTGATCATTCCCGAACCGAGACGGTCCAAGTCGATCGGCTTCTCGCTCTCCAGCAGGGAAGCCGGTCGGCAGCGGACTATGCGGTTGACTACCGGGTAGCGGCGGAGGAACTGGGCTGGGACGAACGCTCCCTCTGTGGCCTGTTCCTCTGCAGCCTGAATGATGATCTGAGGGATGAACTGGCTGGTCGGGATATCCCTGGGACGCTAGCTGAGCTAACTTCTCTCGCCATCAGCTTGGATAACAGGCTGCCTGAGCGCTCCTCTGGGCGGAAGTCGTCTTCTTCTCACCCTCGGGGAGCCTCGTCGCGCCTGCCCCAAGCTCGCCCCCTGGCGACGCCGCCGCCATCGCACCCCGAGGAGTCGGAGCCGATGGTGACGGGCTGGACAAAGCTCTCCCCGGCAGAGAGACAACGCCGCCGTGAGTTGAATCTCTGCATGTATTGCGGAGATAATCAACACACGGTGGAGCTTTGTCTACATAAGCCAAACGGCGGGGTCCGCGAGTCACTGTAGGGGGCCTCGCGGACGTCAATCGGTTAAGTCCCCTTACCCAATTGAAGCTGCCCATCCGTTTTTGCCACAATCCCACTGGGCATCTCACCCATGCACTGGTGGATTCGGGTGCAGAAGGCAGCTTTATTTCACAAAGCCTGGCAACCCGTTTGGGCATTCGCTGTCAGGCACTGAAGAATCCCATCTCCCTTGTTAATCTCTCCCGTGCCTCCCTTGGGAGAGTATCACACCAAACCATCCCCGTTCCGGTCATCATCTCGGGAAATCACCGGGAGGAGATGACCTTCTACGTCCTTCCCAACTCTGTGTCGCCCGTCATCCTGGGGTATCCCTGGCTTCGCCTTCACAACCCGGTCCTGGATTGGAAATCAGCTGGGATATCGGCATGGAGTACGTTCTGTATGGGCACCTGCCTTCAGTCCGCTGCCTGCTCTCCGTCCGCTCCTCCCCCTGCGACGGACGCTGCACCCCCGGACCTGTCTCTGGTGCCCCCAGAATTTCACGACCTGGGTATGGTGTTCAGCAAAGCGAAAGCTATGTCTCTCCCCCCTCATCGGCCCTATGACTGCGCCATCAACCTCCGCCAGGGGGCTCCCTTACCTTCTGGTCGCCTTTACAGCCTGTCTGCGCCGGAGAAGGAGACGATGAACGCCTACCTGAAGGAGTCATTAAGTGCTTGGATTATCCGCCCATCATCGTCACCCGTGGGGGCAGGGTTCTTCTTCGTGGGAAAGAAGGATGGGTCCCTCCGCCCTTGTATCGACTACCGGGCCCTCAATAATATCACGGAGAAGGACCGTTACACCCTGCCTCTCATGGACACTGCTTTCCACTCCCTCCAGGGGGCGACCTGGTTCACCAAGCTGGACCTACGCAGCGCTTACCACCTCGTCCGGATCCGGGAGGGAGATGAGTGGAAAACGGCCTTCCGTACCCCGAACGGCCACTTTGAATACCTGGTGATGCCGTTCGGGTTGACCAACGCTCCTGCAGTCTTCCAGCGCCTCATTAATGACGTCCTCCGGGACTTCATTGGCCTTTTCGTGTTCGTCTACCTGGACGATATTCTCATCTTCTCCAAGTCCAGGGATGAGCACCAGGTCCACGTGAGGCGGGTCCTCCAAAGGCTGCTGGAGAATCGTCTGTACGTTAAGGCAGAAAAGTGTGAATTTTACGCCAGGAGTACGTCCTTCCTGGGGTTCATCATCGCCCACGATAAGGTGCCCCCCGACCCAGAGAAGGTAAAGGCGGTGGTGGAATGGCCCACATCTGCATCCCGGAAACAGGTGCAGCAATTTGTTGGCTTCGCCAATTTCTACCGCCGCTTTGTCCCCAACTTCAGTGCCATCGTTGGACCACTGACCCGCCTCACATCCCCGAAGGTCCCGTTCCGGTGGACCGAAGAGGTCGCTGCCGCCTTTGAGGCGCTGAAGGCGGAATTCTCCTCCTCCCGGGTCCTTCGCCAGGTCGACCCCGCGCTGCAGTGCATCGTTGAGGTAGACGCTTCGGACACGGGAGTGGGAGCAGTGCTGTCCCAGCGGTCACCGGACGATGGCGCCAAACGACCGTGCGCCTTCTTCTCCCGGCGCTTGTCCCTGACGGAGAGAAACTACGATGTGGGGGACAGAGAGCTCTTGGCCATCAAGCTCGCCCTGCAGGAGTGGCGCCACTGGTTTGAGGGGGCGAACCTGCCGTTTGTGGTCCTCACGGACCACAAGAACTTGGAATACTTACGATCTGCCAAGCGCCTGAACGCCCGCCAGGCGCGCTGGTCCCTGTTCTTCGCCAGGTTCCAATTTTCCATCACCTTCAGGCCTGGCTCTAGGAACGTCCTGCCTGACGCCCTCTCCAGGCAGTTCGCCCCCGTGGAGTCGGAGGAGGCGCCCCACTCCATCCTGCCCAGGTCGTGCGTCGTGGGAGCCATCTCGTGGGACATCGAGAGCAAGATCCGGAAGGCACAGGAGGTGGAACCTGACCCTGGCGGCGGACCGGAGGGGAGGCTGTTCGTGCCATCCACGGTCCGAGGAGAGGTCATCCACTGGCTCCACACCTCCAAGCTCACCTGTCACCCTGGCACCTCCCGGATGATAGATCTCCTCCAACGGTCCTTTTGGTGGCCAGGCCTGCGGAGGGATGCAGCCCGCTACGCCCGGGCTTGCCCAATCTGTGCCACCTGCAAGTCGGGAAATGCCCCTCCAGCGGGTCTGCTCCAGCCCCTGCCCGTCCCTGGCAGGCCCTGGTCGCACATCGCGCTGGATTTCGTCACCGGACTCCCTGTCTCCAACTCCTATGACACCATCCTGACCATCGTGGACCGCTTCTCCAAGGCCGTGCACTTCGTCCCCCTGCGAGGCCTCCCTACTGCCCTGGAGACGGCGGACCTCCTCGTCCAACACGTGGTCAGGCTGCACGGGATTCCGGTGGACGTGGTCTCGGACTGGGGCCCCCAGTTTTCATCTGAGGTTTGGAGGTCTTTCTGCAACGCCATCGGAGCCAAGATGAGCCTCTCCTCCGGCCATCACCCCCAATCCAACGGGCAGTGTGAGAGGACCAACCAGGAGCTGGAGGCTGCGCTCCGCTGAGTGTCCAGATCCAAACCCACGTCCTGGAGCAACCATCTTGCCTGGGTTGAATATGCCCACAACACCGCTCGCTCTTCTGCTACAGGGATGTCCCCCTTCAAAGCGTCCCTGGGTTACGACCCCCCGCTGTTTCCGGAGCAGGAGAGTGAAGTAACTGTCCCGTCAGTTAGGGCCCATCTCAGGCAGTTCCGCTCCACCTGGGCTGCCACGCGCCATGCGCTATTACGCACAGCGGAGCGCAACAGGACTGTGGCGGACCGGCGTAGAAGACCTGCCCCGGCGTACAGAGTTGGGCAGCTTGTTTACATTTCCACCCAGGACGTCACTCTAAAAGGCGAGAGGAGAAAGCTGGCACAGCGCTTCATGGGTCCCTATCCCATCACCCGGATCATCAACCCGGTGGCTGTGCGCGTGGCTATTCCCCCCTCCCTCCGCATTCATCCTACTTTCCACGTGTCGAAGGTGAAACTGGCAGTCTCTGACCCCCTTTGCCCTCCTCCTGCAGCGCAACCCGCGCCCCGGATGATTGGTGGCCATCCGGCCTGGTCCGCCTCCTCCATCCTGGACTCCCGGCGCCGGGGTCGTGGGTTGCAATACTTGGTGGACTGGGAGGGCTATGGGCCCGAGCATCGACAGTGGGTGCCCCCGTCGTTTGTGTTGGACCCATCGCTCATCGCGGATTTCCACCGAGCGCACCCGGATAAGCCATCGCCAGGAGGCGCTGCTAGAGGGGTAGTACTGTCACGCCGCGCCATTCATCAGCGGCGCCACCTGCTCACGCACCTGCTACTCGTCAGCGGCGAGGGATAAAAGCCGCCTCGCCCTGAGCTTCGGCCTGAAGCCGTTAGACTTCATCGCCTTCAATGCGAAGCGTCAACCCTCTCTTCAGCGTCAAGCTAGTGGTAAGAAGATTCCTTTCCTTACCTCTTCCAGTCTGCTCCCCTGTGCACAGGTGGATTCCTCGGCGGCGGACAACTCCGTCCCTCGTCCTTCCTCGCTGCTGCACCGAGTCCTGCAGGTGACTGTCTCCCAGGGTTCCGTCCTTGTAGTGCCTGCCATCTGTCAAACTCAAGTAAGCTTCTCTCCCTCGCCTATTCTCCTCCTGTATTGGTGTGTGCCTGTCACCCTGTGTCTGTTCTCTCCCATAGGGTTGCCGGCTGAACGGTCTCCTGCCTCTGTGCCCGAAGCAGACGCCACCACCAATACATTAACATTCCACTGACACACACCCATACACCCCTGCTGTTAATAAACAGTTTGAACTACTCTGAACCTGTGTGTGTGCGTCTCCTGAGCCGAACGTTATGTCAATTTGTGTTGCAAAGCTGGTAATGCTAGCAACCTCAGTGCGCTTGTCATGCCAGGAAAAAAGAAAATGAAAAGGATTAAGCGGAAGAAGATGGATGGATGGTATGAGATACATAATCAGTTATGGTTTAACCCCTTGCACTCCGGGCAATTTTCCTAAAAATGCCAAAAAAAAACGTGCCCAAAGTAAATCGAAAGCTGTTATTCAACCCTTTGCAGCATCTTCATGGGGTTGGTCTCATTTAAAAGAAAACACTTTGAATTTTTTGGCAAAAAAAACATAATCTCTCTACGTGCTCCGGCCATTGAGTTACAGTCATCTAAACATACTGAACTTGAAGAAAATAAATTTGGACATGGTGTTTTTTTGGATACAAATGCTTGCAAATAACACACAGCTGTCCGATCCAGCTGGAAAATGCAACAGAAATGTAGAACCAAGTGTTATCAAGCTGAGATCCAAATTTGGTAACAATACCACAAAAAATGAATATTTTACACAGCTTTGTTCTCAGGCTGTTCCCAGGCGTTTTCGAACTGTGCCAAATTGTGCCAAATGGCACAGTTTGGAAAAACGTCTGTAACTTTTGAATAATTCAATGTAGAATCTTCATTTTGGGCTCTAATGAAAGGTCACATTCAGGGCTGTGTCTGTGTGTGTGTGTGTGGGGGGGGGGTTTGTCCCCCCCCCACTACAAAAGACGGAGTTCGGCCCTCGCTACATGAGGGATTACACTCCTTGCATGTTTTCACAGCGGCTACCCCCCCCCCCTCGCTACTGTGTGTGTGTGGGGGGTACAGAAGACGGCCATCGCTACTTGACGGAATAGACTCACATGCTTACCCCCGCGGACCGGGGGGCGTACGGACTGTGAACGCCCCCCCCCGCTCCTCTTCTGCAGCGGGGGGGGGGGGGGGGAGGGCGTTCACGGTCCGAACACGGAAAATGAACCGTTTATCGCGGCGCACGCACTTCGTACCTTCATGCGCCGTACGGTTGTAATTTACCGATCGGTCAAAAGTCATTTTTGGATTACAGTTTTCAGGGATAAATAATAAATTTAGCTTATAACACCTTACCTCTTCACAGCAGCAGAGTCCTGGCGAACTTCTCTTCCCCATTGTCAGATGAACGCGACGCTGGTCCGCTCGTGGATCCCGATCAAAACATAATTCCAATATTGCGGTTTTGGTGAATGATTTACGACCTTTGTCGTCGGCCTCCGTCGGTCTATGATGACGGAAGAGAATCCTAAACGTCTATTCTGCTGGAATGAGTGCAGGTCCCACTTGTGGGTGTTCTCCATGCTGCGGGGTCTGTAGCAGATTCGTCCAGCGTCCTTTGTTTTCATCTGCTGCAACAGTAAATATCTCTTCACCCAGCCCGAATTTCTGTGCTTCAATTGGCTCCTCCTTCCTAGGTTTTCATTCATTGGCTCTTCGTGGTTTCAGAAACCCAATTCAAGGCTCTTATTAGTCGAATGAGAGGTCAATCAGATGAACTAATCTGTTCGCGGCTGTGTCTGCAGGTTTTTTTTTCAGTGGCGCTTGGACGCCAACACCACCTACATCACCACAATCTGGACTATGCGTCCGAGTGCGTGCGTCCTAGGACGCAGAGACTTGCCCGCCCGCGGAACAACGGAGTGCAAGTGGTTAATGAATGAGCTTGGACAACATATGTCTAGTGGGCTGACTAGAATTTACAAATAAGAACTGAGTTAGCTCCCTAGCTAAGCTTGCTGCACTATGGCTATGTCAGTTCTGAGGTTCAGTGCAGTGTTCCTCCCTTTTCTTCTTCAAGGAGACTGTAATGTATTAATTATGATTATTATCATTATTGTGTGTGTTATGTTAAAGGCGACACCTTTCCAGTTTCGCCATCACCCAGGGTATAAAAGGCCTACCCGGAAGAGGCATGGTCTCTTTAACAACCAGCACCTCTGCCTTGACAGGAGTGCCTTCGTGTTCTGTGAGTTCGTTAATAAAGCTACGTTATACTGCACCTTCAGACTTATCATTGGAGTCTCGGTTATGGACATAACATTTGGCGACGAGGATAAAGTTATGGAAAAAGGAGTTTCTAGTATTTGGCCATTTTTGGAGCTCCCAGGAGAGCCGTCAGTTCCCTGGGTAAGGTGGTTTGCAGTGTACCAAAGTCATTTGGTGGCATTGAACCTCGGCGAATTGGAGAAACTACGTGCACAAGCAATACTGGTCCATAATCTCGGCATGGAAGGGCAACGTATTCTCAGCACATTGGGAGAGAGTGATAGTTTTGAGGACGTGCTTGAGCTAATGGCATGCTACTTTCGCACTCCTGAGAATGTCATCATCTGGCGGATCCAGTTCCGACAGCAACGCCAGCGGCCGGGAGAGTCAGTGCAACGGTATGTTGCGGACCTGCGCCAGCTGGCTGGAGAGTGCCAATCCGGGGCTTTGGAGGAAGAAATGGTCCGCGATCAGTTAGCAGAACACACGCTATGTTCTGCGGCACGGTCCAGGCTCCTCACGCACTCTGGTGAACTGACGTTGACTGCAGCTGTGGAGATAGCTCAACAGTATGAAGCAGCAGATAAACAATCAAAGGACCTTGGTGAGAGAACAACGTTGAGGTAGTCTGACTCACCAATCAGCGGCGCAGGCTGTGGACCCAGGTAGCGATGACGGCGCAGAAGATAAAGAAGACTACGCTACTGCTATTAAGATTAGGTCGACCCCGTGGTCGCCTAGATGTTTAGGCTGTGGGTCCACCAAGCACCGATACAAGGTGAGAGACTGTCTGGTGAGGGGCAAACGCTGCGATAAGTGTGGATTGCTACATCATTTCGCCAGGGCCTGCAAAAATTTTGAGCGAGGGGAATGGCAACACAGAACAAATTTCCCCGACACAACTCCTACGGTTACTCACACCGTCTCATCAAGCACAGATGGGCGTATTTATTGTGACGTGATGCTGGACGGCGTGCAAGTGCCATTGTTGGTGGACACAAGCGCAGCAGTGTCTGCGTTGAACTGGCCTACTGTGAGGAGTTCATTCCCGTATTACCGTGTAGGACTGTCAACGCCGTATTGTGGCTATGGAGGTAACAGACTAGCCATCGTGGGTTCACTGGAGCTGATGGCGAGGTACAAGTCGGCTGTGGTCTCAAGGGATTGAACGTGATGGGCTGCGACCTGTTTTACGGACTGGGCTTTACAATCACCAGCGGTATCAGAGAGGAGTGATTGGGCCGTGGTTTGTGGGACCGACCAGTTCCGTGTGTGGTGGACGATGTGGTATGGGACGAAGATTGGCCTAGTATTCTGGGAGATGAAAAGGACCAATACCACCCAGGGCTATCGTGTGGGGGTCCGGTGCCAGGGCCCAAGGTACCCTGGATGTGGGAACTGGGCGGCACGGTGGAACACCCACGACGGCAGGTGAAGCTGTGAAGACGGCTCTCTCTGCTTCCGGAGTTTGGCCTGGAGATACCGAGAAGCCAGGGGCTGCAACGGCTTCGCCGGCATTTAAAATGAAAGAGAGCGGGGCAGGATGGGCTGGCACGGTGGACAGACGTGCCACACAGCAAAACTGGGGGCCGAGTCGGGCTTCATATGGGGTCGGTGGAGCAGTTTGACCCAGAGAGGAAGCCCGGTCTAGACGTCGTGGACATTTGAAGCCGAGTCCAGCTCCCTTGCGGGTCGCTGACATGGCTCAACCCAGGGCGGAGGCTTGGCTAAGAGGAGTTCACGGCAAGAGGAAACAACGAGAGGACCAGAGACGGCTGCAGGTGGTGGCCATCCAGGAAGACGGTTATCTTCAGATGTCCAATGGGTCGTGGAGACACCCCAACGAGCTGAGACATGCCGGTGAGGAGAAGGAGGTGTCGGGGCACCGACGTGGTTCATCTCCGGGGGCAAAGCGCAGAAGAAGTTCTGGTCAGGACCCTCCAGACAGGTCTCCAGGGGGTGGTCACCCCATGGAGACTGTATGGTGGAAAGGGGGCGATGCGTTTTGGGGTTGACCTATTAACATGCTAATGTTTGAAATGTTGATGTGTGCACTACCAGGGCTGCGTTATTGTTGTGTTGATGTGGTATACGCATAAACGTGGCTGGGTTGAGTGCTCATTTTAAAAATAAAAGAGTGTGGGCTACTTTTATCTGGGGGTTTGTGCAGAATTTGTTAATAGGTGTGTATTGGCCAAGCCATGGAGGTGATATGTTTCACACTTACTCGCTGTGGGATTGCCCTGTGTGTGTGTTGTTTTTTTTGTTTGTTTGTTTGTTTTTTTTAAAAGGCCCAACACTGTGAAGTTTTTTAATCACTGGTCCTGAAGACAAGAGAAACTTCTACCAAAATTGCTAGGTCTAAAACTTACACATTGTGTCAAGAACCTGGGCATTCTTTTAGACTCTGACTTTAATTTTATTTCACACATTAAAAATGTAGCAAAAATCAGATTTTACCATCTTAAGAATATAGTCAGAGTCCACCCTTTTCTCTCTCTTGCCAGCATGGAGGTCTTGATGCATGCTTTTATTACTAGTCGTATAGACTATTGTAATGCCCTGCCCTCTGGTCTTCCTCAAAAAAGAATATCACATCTCCAACTGCTCCAAAATTCAGCAGCACGAGTGTTAATGAGGACCAAGGGGCAGGTGCATATTACACCAGTTTTAGAGTCGCTGCATTGGCTCCCCGTGCGTTTTAGGATCGATTTTATGGTTCTCTTAGTAGTTTTTAAATGCCTCAATGGTCATGGGCGTTCTTGTCTGTCTGAGTTGCTTTTATCTTATGAGCCCTCGCGGACCCTGAGGTCCTCTGGTACTCCTCTGGTACTGGCCTTTTAATGGTTCCCAAAGTCAAGACCAAGACCTTTGGTGAAGCTTCCTTTCACTATTATGGTTCTCGTCTTTAGAACAGCTATCCAGACAGCCTCAGGTCCGCAGAGTCAATAGATGTTTTTAAGAACAGGCTCAAGACCCACCTTTTTAATTTGACTTTTAATAAACCTGTTTAACTATTACTGAAGTTGTCATGAACCCCTGTGCACCATTACACGGCGAACGGGGGAGAGAATAAAAAAACCCAATCGCAGGAGTAGAGAGTGCTGTGTTTATTAAAGTTCACAAAATAACCGGTTCAATAATTACCAAATGCAGTTCAGTCAACCACACAATATATGGGGGGTGCAATGACAGTATTGGCCACCAACAAACAGGGCACCTGACGAAATGCTCAACAGTCTGGTGAATATAAAGCCTGGTGCTGCAGGGCTGCGTAACACATGAAACAGGAAAGGCGAGCAGCCTGATGCTGCAGGCCTGCTAGCACAGAAGAGAAGGCTAAGGCACACTTAAAGTTCTGGAGCTAATCCGGGGCGAGATATGCAGACTCGAGGCAGAGGCAGAGGCAGAGACACGGACCAGCCGAAATACCAAGGTATAGATCGTCTTAAAATGTACGGCTGAGTAGAGCACAGAGAGTGGATAACATATGGTGGCTAAACTGTCATCTCTGCTGGAGTCCGAGTTCCACCCCATGCAGGACATACTGAATGCACTGAGGAGCTCATTTAGCAGCAGACTACATCATCCCAGGTGCACAACCGAGAGGTTTCGCAGGTCCTTCCTACCAACGGCTGTCAGACTGTACAACCTAAGCAGGGCTGCTCGCAGAGATAGCAAAAAAGACGTAACAACCTAATAGTTTTTGAATGCAAAAGATGCAATAGACTTACACAATGGTCCCCTCCGGCATACAACTAGGAAAATATCGGTTGCTATGGAGGGTGAGAATATGTATGAGCACATAATCATACCATGTAGGATAACTAAGTAGACGGTTGTGCTGTTTCATCCCATCTAACAACAATGCTCCGCACTGGGTGTGTTTATATTTATATATCTATATATTTATTCCATCTAGCTACATTGCTCCGCACTGTGTGTGTTTATATATCTACATATTATTCCATCTAGCTACATTGCTCCGCACTGTGTGTATTTATATATTTTCATATTTATTCCACCTAGCTGCAATGCTCCGTACTGTGGGTGTTTATATATCTACATATTTATTCCATCTAGCTACAGTGCTCCGCACTGTGTGTCTGTGTGTATATATATATATATATATTTATAGTAATATGTACGTATGTATATTAGCTGCTCTTGCTTTTTTTCTTGCCTTCTGATTGTTGCTCTGAGTGTTGCTATCCCTGTGCTGTTGCAATCCTGGAATTTCCCCATTGTGGGACTAATAAAGGCTTATCTTATCTTATCTTATCTTATATGCGGAGGAAAATGCTACCACGTATGAAGGGGAATGTCCCGACAATCTCCTTCCTCAGCAGTGGCAACCAAATACTCCAAACGCTAACGATGAAAGAGATTGCCGGTGTGAATGCGTGGGCAGAACTGATTGGGAACAGGTGTGTGAGAGCGCATGTGAATGAGAGTGAATGGACCGCGCATGTGTGTGTGGTGTGTGTGTGTGTGTGTGTGTGTGTGTGTGTGTGCGCCGGTGAGTGCAGCTGACGGAGTTTGACAGGAGGAGGGGGCGTTCCCGAGCTGTCAGGAGGAAACTAGGTCAAAGCATAACCATGAGTCAGAATCGGGTTTGGCTTCCAAACCCGGATTCATGACAGCCCCCCCCCCCCGGGGTGGACACCAGACACTCTCGCACCATCAGCCAAAAAAGAAAGGAGACAACACCCCTCAAGGGAACCTCTTCCCCCCGGCAACAAACACTAACCCAGGGTGGGAGGTGGGGGAAAACTGGTTAGGAGGGAAGCAACCCGTGAAAACACAATAGTACAAAAACAAAATGAATAACAATCCCTCCTAATAAACCCCCAACCTGGAGTACTAACCCCCCTCTCCAGAAGTCCAAAGTTCGGGGGGTCGACCAGAGTCTCAGGCCCCCAGTGTGGTGAGGAGTGGCAGATCGGGTGGCCTGCCCAAGTCTCAAGTCCAGCAGGCGGCCTGTGGGATAGTGTCCGGCGGCCTGCCTGGGCTGATGGGCCATCTGACCCATAAGCCAAGTCCTTCGGGTGGCCAACTGGCGTGGTGGAGCCACCAGGCCCTGAGGAGGGTGGAGAGGCAGCCTCCAACCTCGGGGGCCTCGGGGACCTCGGGGACCCTCTCCTCCTCTTGGGTGACGCGGGGATGAGGTCATCCGGAACATGGAGCACCATGTTGGGAAGTGGGTCACCTGCGCAGAGAGACCTTGCGTCCTCGGGAAAGGAAAGCAAGGTGGCCACGAGGAGCTCAAGCACTGGGAGATCTTCAGCCAATTCCTCACATGGCACAGGAAAGATGTCCTGGAAGATCTCCATCGCCTCCGGATGATCCCAGAGTCTGTCTCGCTCCATCACCCTCCTCGCGGTGTCCCGAGCCTGACGAACTGTTGGAGAGGGACGGGGCGTCTGCGTCCAGGAGAGAACCTCCTCCAGTTGACATAACGAGCACTGCTCCCTATCTAACTCCATCTCCGTCCTCTTGTCCGCAGGCTGGGTGGATGCTGGACCGGTAGACAAAGGAGGTCCGAGGAGGGGGGAAGTCTTCCTCTGACGGGAGCATTTCTTCTGGCGAGGGGCTGGCTCCGATTGCGAAGAGGCATCCTCCAGCTCTGCATCAGGAGCGGGAAGGATGACAGAGAGGATGGCGTCTACCCTATGGATCTCCCAAAGGTGAGGGTAGCGCCGCTCGAAGTCCTCCACGAAGAGTCTTGCCCACTCCAGCTCCTCGGGAGACCGAGACCACTGAAAGGCGAAGCCTGCCCCCTCTAGTAAATCCTGGGCTTCCTGCTCCATGTCTGTCCAAGTCATTATGTCTACATATGAGGAGGAAAGGAGAAGGGAAAAAAACCCACTTACAGTTCTGGAGCTAATCCGGGGCGAGCTGTGCAGACTGGAGGCAGAGGCAGAGACACGGACCAGCCAAAACACCAAGGTATAGATCATCTTAAAATGTACGGCTGAGTAGAGCGCAGGGAGTGGATAACATACGCGGAGGAAAACGCTACCACGTATGAAGGGGAATGTCCCGACAATCTCCTTCCTCAGCGGTGGCAACCAAATACTCCAAACGCTAATGATGAAAGAGATTGCCGGTGTGAATGCGTGGGCAGAACTGATTGGGAACAGGTGTGTGAGAGCGGATGTGAATGAGAATGAATGGAGCGCACACGCGTGTGTGCGTGTGTGTGTGTGTGCACCGGTGAGTGCAGCTGACGGAATTTGACAGGAGGAGGGGGCGTGCCCGAGCTGTCAGAAGGAAACTAGGTCAAAGCATAACCATGAGTCAGAATCGGGTTTGGCCTCCAAACCCAGATTCATGACAGAAGTAGTCATTTATGTTCCATTGTTTTATGTTCTTCTTGGCACCATTTCTTTTTTTTCATCTTCTTATTGATGTTTTTAGTTCAGTTTTTAAGTATGGGTTTTTAGTTCCTGTTTTTATGTGTTCTTAGTTTCTTTTTGTACCTTTTTAAATTTTGGCTTTTAACAAACCACTTAACTATTATTGAAGTAGTCATTTATGTTCCTTTGTTTTACATTCTTCTTAGTTCCATTTGCTTTTAGATTTTCTTATTTTGATGTGTTTTTAGCTCAGTTTCTAAGTATGGGACTTTAGTTCCCTTTGTTCTATATGTTCTTAGTTTTATCTTGTATTTTATGTGTTTTAGCTCCAGTGTTTCCTCAGTGGGGGGCCCTCATGCCGGATGCTGCCTGGCCCGTCTGCAGGGGTGTTGGTATCGTGGGTCGCTCAAGCTTGGGTGGGTGGGGGCTTTTATACCACTGCCTACAGCTGTGGCGCGGGCCCCGGCCTGTCCTGGTTGGGGCCGCCATTGTGGCGCCTTCTGTGGTTACGGGCTGTGTGGTCTCCCGGCGTGGGGGGCTCCACAGGATGGTTGCTCCTTCACATGGTGCCTTGGTGCCGAACAATGTCTCTTTTATTTTATATGTGTGTAAGAGAAGTAGGGAGTGATGTATGTGCCTGTGTGTGTTGTGTTTGTGGGTATGTTTATGGGAGGGTTGGAAGGGGTGGGGATGTATTGTGTAAAATATGTAACCATAATGTAATGTTGCCGTGGGTGTCTGGTATCCACCCCTTGAGAAAGGGGCTTGGTCACAAACTGAGCTAGTTTTGTCCTTTTGGCTCGGTTCTGACTGTTCTGCTGGGGCCACCGAGGGTGCTGCTGGTCAGCCTGAGGATGCTGGGGCCTCTGCACCTCAGCCTGATGCCGTTGTGGCCTCCTCCTCCTCCTTGTCTGATGCCATGGGGGTTCCCTTCCTACGGTCCGGTCACCCACCAGTGAGCTTCCCAGTGGGCAGGCTGCCTCCTGCTTCACCCCTTCGGTCCTGGTGGCTCAACAGCACTGGCTGACCGCTGGAAGGACTGAGTCTCTGGGCCAGGTGGCCCGTGTTTTCTAGCAGGCCACTGGACTCTGTTCTCCAGACTGTCTGCTGGGCCTGGGACTCTGGGCAGCCCCCAGAGCCTCCACGCCTTTGGACTTGGGGAGGTTAATTGTTTTTCTGTTGTGAGCCCTGGGCAGGGTTGTTTGTTCCCTCCGGTCCAGTTTCCCCCACCTCCCGCCCTGGGTTGATTATTGTGGTTGTTTCCTGCTGGGGGGGTCCTTTCCTTTTGATGTTGCCATGGATGTCTGGTTTCCACCCCTTGAGAGGGGGGCTCAGTCACAAACCGAGCCGGTTTTGTCCTTTTGGCTCGGTTCTGACCGTTCTCTGTGGCTCAGGTTTATCTGTGTATTTGTGTACTATGTTATCTTTTGAGTTCTTGTAGTTTCTTTGTCACTAGTTTACTTTTTTCCATACCTGTAGCCACTGTTCTGGCCGGCAGCTGTGAGGCAGCCTCCTTTGGCCGACATTCTTGTGGGCGCTGTCTGACACTTGCCGGTCCAACCACGCCCCCTCTCTCATGACAGCCAGCTGGGTCTCCTCCGGTAATCGCCCTTCCTGCGCTTCGCCCAGGTTTTCCCAATCTGTGTTGCCAGCAATGCTTGTACTTAAGCAGCTCTTTGCCAGTCAAGCATTGCTGGATTATTGTATTGTCTTATGTGTGTTGAGAGCCACCGTTCACTGTGGTCTGCCCGCTGCATGTCCAGTCTTGTGAGTCAAGAAGTGAATCTTGTCGTCTTTTTGTAAGTCTGCCTTATTTTTGTACTGTTTGTCTGTGGCCACTGTACACTGTGGTCTGCCCACTGCACGCCCGTCGTGTGAGCCCTTTAGTGTACCCTGTTGCCTTTTGGTATGTCTGTATTTTGGAACTGTTTGCTCTTTTGTTTAAGAAATGTGTTTGTGGTGTAATCCTGCACTTAAATCCATTCTTCCTTCTACTCCTCCGTGTGCTGCGTAAAAACACACGGGGAGGGTCGTGACATGCAACTAAATGTGTCTACTGTTTTTATCTATGTAAAGCACTTTGCACAGCATCTAATGTTTATATAGTACTATACAAATAAAGTTTGATTGATTGACTGATTGATTGATACTGGTGCATTTAATGGCATGTGTGATATGTGATTTGCCAGAGTTGTGGGGTGAGGGTGTTGTGTGAGGGGCTGGCACAGCGGGATGTGGATGTACATATTGACTGTTTATTGAGTGTTTTGATAGGTTTTCGGATTATTTTTCACGTTTTACATTAGGAACATGGCAGCCTACCTTGTCCTATGGACTGTTTTATGATAGAGACGGCAAAATAACCCGTCTGGCCGTGTGTCGGTGGGACAGTAGTCCACCTGTCCCCCTCTAGTTTTAGTTATTTGTGTACATGGATAGGCCCTGTTATTGTATTTACTGCTAGTGTATGATTCAGGTTAAATTTGGGTGGGTCTAATGGTGTGTCTTGGACTTTTCTATGGGGGGAGGAATGCAATGTATTAATTATGATTATTATTATTATTGTGTGTGTTATGGGTGACGGCTACACCTTTCCGGTTCCGCCGTCACCCAGGGTATTAAAGGCCTACCCGGAAGAGGCACGGTCTCTTTTACTACCAGCGCTTCTGCCTTGACGGGAGCGCCTTCATGTTGTGTGAGTTTGTTAATAAAGCTACGTTATACTGCACCTTCGGCCTCATCATTGGAGTCTCGGTTATGGACATAACAGAGACAGCATGCCAGACTAGCCACATGACAAGTCTGTATCAGATAGAAGAGAACAGCAAAGCTAAACAAGGTGTTTCAGGCAACTTTGGACTCTTTGGCTTTGCAGACTATATAATGTTACAAAAATCCAATATAACCCACAACAAATAAAGGGGAACCCACAAAAATCAGAATAGGGGCCCTTTAAGTTCCCGCTTAGCAAAGGGGAAAACTGAACATAAATTTAGCGTAGCATCCTATTTTCAAATGGTAGATAGGCAGCTTATTCCAACTGCCTACATTACTGCATACTGCATGTAACCCACCTCCATTCCACCTCTTCCATTCCATATCAGGCTGCAGTTTGGAATCAGTGCTGTACTTGTAATGAATAACTGCAGATAGAAATAAATGTCTTCTGTTTGACAGTTATTTTCTAACGTCTATCCTTCCAGACGACGTTTCCCATTCGAGTCTTCAAGCTGTTGGGGGTGGAGACTCTAATTGTGACAAATGCAGCTGGCTCATTGGCTGATGGCTTCCAGCCTGGTGACATCATGATCATCAAAGACCACATCAACTTCCCTGGATTGGTTGGTCTGAACCCGTTATGTGGACCCAACGATGAAAAGTAAAATTAATACTATTTCCCTGCTTTGTTGCTGTGTTGTAGTTCAGATGATCTTGTTTTATTCATTTTGTGACTTTTGTGTGTAAATGTATTTTCTTGAAAATGTCTGTTTTCCTCTTAAATTTGTGGCTTTTGTTGTAAATTTGATATTTTATCCTCACAAATGTACAACTTTTCTCCAGTAAATTAACGCTGATTTTCTCATAAATGTTTTACTTTTATCTTTTAAATTTGCTTGCTTGATTCATTAATATTTTAGCTCTTTTTATATTCTCATAAGTCCACAGTGTTTTCCCTCATGCATTTTTACCTTCTTTCCTTGTAAATTTGTGAGGTGTTTCTTTTAAATTTAGTGTTGTTTTTATTTGTTTTGTCTTAACGTTCCATCCACTAGATGGCATGTGAACATGCAGCAGCCTCCCTTCTCTCTTCGTGTTTGTGCCGTTTAGTCTTGTTTAAATTACGCCTGTGTATTTTCATGTGTTTAATGTCCACATATGATGTTACGCACAAGTTACAGTCGCCACATCCTTCTGGAGATAAGGAATATGACCAAACTTTACGCCCTGGACCAGAGCGTTAGAGAGGAACTCCGTCACCTAGGACTTCTCCACCAGACCTCTACGCCCCCGGCCTCGACTGCTGTGTCCCATTCCAAATGGAGACGTCGCAGACGGTGTGAGCAAAGATGAAAGAGAGGTAAACGTGGAGGTATCTGAATGAAGCTAGCCGCTATCCCATACAGACTCCCGATTCCTTCCCTCATTCTGGCCAACGTACACTCACTAGACAACAAAACAGACCACATACAGCTCCTGAGATCCACACAACGTGATGTGCGGAACTGCTGTGTTTTTATCTTTACAGAAACGTGGCTACGTAAATGGCAATATCCCGGACTCTGCCATTCAGTTAGCGAGGCTAACATCCGATCATGCTGATCAGGTGTTCATGAAAGGAGGGAAAACCCACGGGGTTGGCATTTGTGTTTACATCAGTGACGCTTGGTGCCGAGATGGGACTGTTGTACACAAACACTGTTCTCTGTTGGTGGCATTTATGATCATCAAGTGCCAGCCCTTCTACTTACTGAGAGAAATTACATCTATCTTGCTAGTCACCCTGTATGTCCCGCCCACCATCATTGGTGAGAGGAGTAAAGCACTAAATGAACTCTATCAGGCCATCAGTGAGACACAAACAGCACATCCACACGGAATCCTCATCACAGCAGGAGACTTCAACCATGCAAATTTAAAGGCCTTCCTACCAAAACTACACCAACATGTGAACTTTCCAACAAGAGGAGACAGCTTGCTGGACCTGGTGTACACAACTCACAAGACAGCACACAGAACCTCCCTTCCCCACTTGGGTCTCTCTGATCACATCACCATCTTGCTAAGGCCTGCATACAGACCCAGGGTGAAAGCCATCAGACCAACAAAAAAGCAGGTACGTATGTGGCCAGAGGGGGCCTTGAATGCTCTGAAAGACTGCTTCAGCATTACAGATTGGGACACTTTCAAGCATGCAGCCACTCACAATGGACACACAAACATAAAGGAGTACACTAAGGTTGTTGTAGCATAGATAGCTAAATGCATTCATGATGTCACTCACTGCAAAACCGTCACTGTTCGTGCTAACCAGAAGCCATGGATGACAACAGAGGTCCACAGGCTCCTGAGGGCTTGGGATACAGCCTTCAGGGCCGGTGACACTGCAGGACTAACAACAGCTAGGGCCAATCTGTCCCGTGGCATCAAAGAGGCAAAACGACAGTACAGGAAGAAAATATCTGGTCACTTCAGTAACACCAGAGATGCACTTTCTCTTTGGTGTGGCATACAGACCCTGACCAACTACAAACCTCCACCTCAGACCTGTGCGAGTGACATCACACTGCTAAGCAACTTAAATGACTTTTATGGCTGCTTTGAAGTGCAAAACAGCACATCAGCACAGACGACCACTCCTCCCCCAGACGAGCAGGCTATAAATCTGGATCTGACTAGCATGAAGAGGACCCTCTCCAGGATCAACCCACACAAGGCAGCTGGATCAGACAACATACCTGCTTGCGTTCTGAAGGACTGTGTGGAGGAGCTCAAGAATGTCCTGGCCGACATCTTTAACATCTCCCTGAGTCAAGCTGTTGTCCCCACATGTTTCAAAACTGCTCCCATAATACCAGTCCCAAAGAAGCCCATCCCATCCAGCTACAATGATTACCGGCCCGTAGCACTGACCTCCATCATAATGAAGTGATCCGAGTGGCTGGTCATGCAGAACATCAAGTCCACCCTCCCTCCCTCCTACGATCCATCTCAGTTTGTATACAGGTCAAAGAGATCCACAGAAGATGCCATCACTGCTGCTCTCCACCCAGCCCTCACCCACTTGGACTCAAAGAACTCCTATGTGCGGATTCTGTTCTTGGACTTCAGTTCAGTATTCAACACAATCATCCCCCAGCACCTGATACAAAAACTCAGACACTTGGGACTCAAAACCTCTCTGTAACTGGGTGCTGGACTTTCTCACAGGGAAGCCACAGAACATGTGGGTCAGCAGCAACACCTCCAAGATCATCACACTGAGCACAGGGGCCCGGCAAGGGTGCATGATCAGGCCGCTGCTCTTCACCCTGCTGACCCATGACTGCGTACCAGCCTACACCACCAAATACATCATCAAGTTTGCGGATGACACGACAGTGGTGGGCCTCATCACAAACAATGAAGAGGCCAACTACAGAAATGAAGTGAGCCAACTGGTCCAGTGGTGTAAAGACAATAATCTGGGGAGAAAACCAAGGTGATTGTGGTTGACTTTAGGAGAGGACACACACAGTATCCCCCTCTGATCATTGATGGAACAGCTGTGGGGAGGGTGAGCAGCACCAAGTTCCTGGGGGTGCACATCTCTGAGGACCTCTCCTGGTCTAACAACACCACATCACTGACCAAGAAGGCTCCAACTCGCCTCTATTTCCTCTGCAATCTGAGGAGAGCATGAGTCCCCCCCCATCATGTGCTCATTCTACCGGGGCACCATTGAGAGCATCCTCATCCTACCGGGGCACCATTGAGAGCATCCTCATCAGCTGCATCACGGTGTGGTACAGAAGCTGCACCGCCTCCTGCCGGAAGACACTGCAACACACAGTGAAAGCTGCCAGCAAAATCATTGGTGCCCCTCTGCCCCCCCTCTTGGACATCTATCAACTCCACCTCACCCACAGAGCCATCCACATCGTAGGCGACACCTCCCACCCCTCACACTCCCTCTTCAGCTCTCTGCCCTCGGGGAAAAGATACCAGAGCCTCCGGGCTCGCTCCACAAGACTGCTAAACAGCTTTGTTCACCAGGCCATCAGGACCCTGAGCTCTGCCCTCCCCACCCCCCACCCCCAGACTGTAACACACTCACCCACAGAATAACTACCTCAGCTGTTTGCACAGAAAGACTTGGTACACCAACAGTAATACATCTGCTGCTGTATGTCTCTGCATCTTACTGCAACCATTTGCACAAATGCCATACTTGCTGCTGTCTGTCTGTTGCTATGCCTCGGTGAAACTGAGAGGCATACAGTAGTCACTTAGTGCATTTGTTTGTGGCTGTGTGTATCTGTCCGCCTCTCTGTTTCAGCTCGCCCGGTCAAAAAAGCCTTGTATCATTGTATCGCCATATTTTCTCAACTTTTAATTTGCCAGAATTTCGAAATAACGCTTTGTTTTTGAAATAAACACAAAAATAGCTCAACTTTACCGTCAAAGGAATGGTACTGTGCATGTGCCTGGAAACTCTCGCCAGAGGAAATTACTCAGTAGTGGTGGGCTGATCAATTCAAATATCGATAATATCAATACCAACGCTGGTATTGATATTGATGCGTAACGAGATCGATGCTCTGTGTCTGTATTGCAGCTCCTGTCACAGCACGGAGTAGGCACACTTAGCCACACTTTGTTCCTCCTCTTCTTGTGGTTTTACTTCCTCCCTCTTGTACCATCACGTGACTCAGCAGCACCAGGTAAACAACCTAGCAATCGGGATGGGCGATACTAGCATTTTTCCTTTAGATATGATACCATTAATTTATGGGACTTTTTTTTATACTAAAACAGATTATTTTACATACTTAAATAGTGCTTATCTTTTTTATTTTTCAAATATTATGCTGCTTGGTATCACCATAGAATTTAGATGAATGGTGAAACATTTCAGAAGTAATACTTCTTCTACTGCCCCCGACGCTGCTGTGCTGAGCTCACTCTGCAGAGTGAGCACCATCCGCCCCGCTCTGCTCCGGGACAAGCTGTCCCTGCTCAACATGCCTGACTCCCTCTGCAGGTGGATCACCGACTTCCTGACGGACCGGAGGCAGCATGTGCGGCTGGGAAAGACTGTCTCAGACTCTGCTAGCATCAGCACCGGATCACCCCAGGGCTGTGTACTTTCCCCCCTACTCTTCTCCCTTTATACCAACTCCTGCACCTCCAGCCACCAGTCTGTCAAGTTGATCAAGTTTGCGGACGACACCACCCTCATCGGGCTCATCTCCAACGGCGACGAGTCCGCCTACAGGAGAGAGGTGGCCCAGCTGGCGTCCTGGTGCAACAACAACAACCTGCAGCTGAACGCTCTGAAGACAGTGGAGATTATTGTGGACTTCAGGAAAGTCACAACCCCTCTGCCCCCCCTCACCCTCACAGGCTCTCCCATCACCACTGCTGATTCCTTCCGCTTCCTAGGCACCACCATCGATGACCAGGGACCTCAAGTGGGAGCCGACCATCAGCTCCCTCATCAAAAAGGCCCAGCAGAGGATGTTCTTCCTGCGGCAGCTGAGGAAGCTCAAGCTACCCACCAAGATGTTAGTGCAGTTCTACACAGCCATCATCGAGTCCATCCTCACCACCTCCATAACCGTGTGGTACGCAGGAGCCACTGCCAGGGACAGACTAAGGCTGCAGCGCGTCGTGCGCACTGCTGAGAAGGTGATCGGCTGCAAGCTCCCATCTCTCCAGGATCTGTACATCTCCAGGACCCGGAGGCGTGCTGGCCGGATCATAGCCGATCCCTCACACCCTGGTCACGTACTGTTTGCCCCTCTCCCCTCAGGTAGAAGACTTCGGTCCATCCAGACTAAAACCTCCCGTCACATGAACAGCTTCTTCCCCTCTGCCATCAGACTGCTGAACACTAAGTGACTTATTGACTCTCGTGCACTATGTACAGCAGCTCAACCAGACTCATGTCAATCATCACTGTTTTCTTCCTGCATTACCGACTGCACTATATGGTTCTCCACATTATCTGCTGCTCGCTAATATATTTAAACTGCTGACTAGTATTACTCACTCTTATTCTACACTTTATTGCATGTATAGTTATTTCTTTTATTTCTTTTATTTTATCATGTTTAATGTTGCAGCACTGCACCGAGACAAATTCCTAGTTTGTGTACTACATGAACAATGGCAATAAATCTGATTCTGATTCTGGTTCTGAGTGAGTGCTTGGCTGCGCAGTGTGCAGTGAGTCTTCAGCTCTGACATCTGATAGGGTGCCATAATCATGTGACATGGCAGACCATCTTTAAAATATGCATGGGCTGTTTTTTCACCAGTTTTCACACATAAATTTAGGGGAATTGAACCTTGACCCGCCGATCAATAGTCGGCCACACTACACCTACACCACAGCTGCCCCAGTATAAATTATCCTAAGACCTTGGTATGATACATTTATCTTCTTCTACTTTTAGATTTGATTGGTGGTTGGCAACCAGCTTACAGATGCATTACCGCCACGTACTTCACTCTATATCATCACTGTACCGGTATATCTTTGTATGAGGAGTTCCCACAAGGATCTCCGAACAATTCCCCATATGTGAAAAAATAATCTGTCCTTGGACTGTGTCCTCAGCGGCGTCAACAGCTGCGCTAGCCAACCAGCCAGCCCCCTTACATAATACATTTATCTTCTTCATTTAGATTTGATTGGCGGTTGGCAACCAGCTTACAGGTGCATTACCGCCACATAATTCGCTCTATATCATCACTCTATCAGCAGGAGAAATGCCACTTCTTCGTATAAGGAGTTCTTATAAGTTCTGAACAAGTCATGTGTAAAAAAAAAAAAATAAAAATCCATCCTTGGACTGTGACCTCGGCGGCGGAGACCCATTGAAATGTTTTATTTAAATGAATACATCACTCTATCGCTCTACAAAAAGCAAGAAATCTGTGTGTCTGTGTGTGTGTCTGTCACGTTTATAGGATATCATAGGACGGCCTATGATCTCTGCCTGAACATCATAGGATGTCCTATGAACTCAGGCATCATAGGACGACTCGCGATTTGTCTTTATGATGTCATATACAACAAGCCTGCCTTCATGTCTTTATGATGTCATGTACAGTGACCGACATCAGGTAACATGTCTTTATGATGTCATATACATCAAGGCTGCCTTCATGTCTTTATGATGTCATATACAGTGAGTCCATGCCAGAAAGCCTCTTTTTGCTCAGATCTATTTTCATGATCGCTTCTCGGCCTTTTGGCTAAGATCAAGTGTAGTAGTGTAGTAATGATCCTGTCCATGAACTGGAATTACAACGCACCTATCCCTCAACCAGTGGTCTACGACAACTGCTGCACATCAGAAAAGATGCCATGAAGGTGAAACACCTGAGGTTCCAGCAGTACATTGCACCCGTCTGAGACAGGAGGACACCCTTCACCAGCACAGGGAACCAACTCTATAAAAGCAAGAAATCTCTTGTGTGTCTGTGTGTGCTTCTGTCATATGACATCATAGGACAGCCTATGATCTCTGCCTTAACATCATAGGACGTCCTATGAACTCAGGCATCATAGGACGACTTGCGATTGTCTTTATGATGTCAAATACATCAAGGCTGCCTTCATGTCTTTATGATGTCATATACATCAAGGCTGCCTTCATGTCTTTTTGATGTCATATACAGTGACAGACATACTGTATATCACTGTATATGTGTACATATACAGACATATACAGACATAGACAGACATAGACATATGACATAGACATACAGACATAGACATAGACATATACAGGCTGTCAGACTGTACAACCTAAGCAGGGCTGCTCGCAGAGATAGCAAAAAGACGTAACAAACTAATAGTTTTTTTTGAATGCAAAAGATGCAATAGACTTACACAATGGTCCCCTCCGGCATACAACTAGGAAAATACCGGTCGCTATGGAGAGTGAGAATATGTATGGGCACATAATCATACCATGTAGGATAACTAAGTAGACGGTTGTGCTGTTTCATCCCATCTAGCAACAATGCGCTGCACTGTGTGTGTTTATATATTTACATACTTATTCCATCTAGCTACAATGCTCCGCACTGGGTGTGTTTATGTTTATATATCTATATATTTATTCCATCTAGCTACAATGCTCCACACTGTGTGTTTATGTATCTACATATTATTCCATCTAGCTACATTGCTCCGCACTGTGTGTTTACATATTCATATATTTATTCCATCCAGCTACAATGCTCTGCACTGTGTGTCTGTGTGTGTGTATATATATATTTTATAGTAATATGTACATATGTATGTATATTAGCTGCTCTTGCTTGCTTGTTTTTTTTTTTTCTTGCCTTCTGATTGTTGCTCTGAGTGTTGCTATCCCTGTGCTGTTGCAATCCTGGAATTTCCCCGTTGTGGGACTAATAAAAGCTTATCTTATCTTATCTTATCTTAGACATCAGGCAACATGTCTTTATGATGTCTTATACATCAAGTCTGCCTTCATGTCTTTATGGTGTCATATACTGTACAGTGAGTCCATGCCGGAGGTGATCCTGTCCATGAACTGGAATTACGACGCACCTATCCCTCAACCACTGGTTTCAGCAAAGAAGAAGAAGAAGAAGAAGAAATTTACATCTGTGTTCGGCTGGTGGTAGGATTGATTTGTTTGTGGCGGATAGCTAAAACTGTATGCAGTCTGTAACACTATGGCATCTAGCTCTGACAGGTACGACCAAGAGGAGGTAAGCTGGACACTATCCAGGCCTGGGGGCCAGAAAAGAGCAGCTAGGGGGGCACCAAGACTTAGAAGTGGCTCAGATGACAGTGATGTGGGAGGAAGTAACAATGCGAAGAAAATACGAACTGGCCAAAATTGATGGCAGTTTGAGGATGTAGGGAATGACTGCAAGGTTGTCATTGAGTTCAGTCAGGGTGGGGGACACTATCACCCGGTTAAACTAACAAAAGCAATTGAGAAAGAAATTGGGAGAGTTAAGTTTGCTAAGTTCTGGAAGAATAACCGGCTGTTAATTCATGCCACAAGTAAACAACAGCAACAGAAAATATTGACAATGACATGTCTAAATAGAGAACAAATTAAGGTGCATGTTCCTGGCGTGACAGCTAACTTGAGGGGAGTTATATCAGGTGTCCCTTTGTGCATGTCTGTGGAAGAAGTGAAAAACGAGATCCAAGGATGAAAGGTTAAGGATGTGAAAAGACTACAGAGTAAAAAAGAAGGCTTGCTGAAGGACACACAGTCTGTCATGTTCAGTTTGAGGAAACACTCCCTAAATCAGTCGTAATAGGATACATGTATTTCAGTGTCAGAGAATAAGTCCCAAAGCCACTCAGGTGCTACAAATGTCAAAGGATGGGTCACACTTCTCAGCAATGTAGGGGAAAGCTAAGATGTGCTAGATGTGGAGGGGAGCATGAATATTGTAAATGTGACAAGGACGCCAAAGTAAAGTGTTGCAACTGCGGGGGTGAGCACAGTGCTGCATATAGAGGATGTGTTGTGCAGAGGGAAGCTAGACAAGCCCAGGAAATCAGAATAACTAAGAAAATCTTGTATGTGGAAGCTCTAAAGACAGAGAGGCAGGAATAGTTAGAAACACAGCAGGCCTTCCTCAAAGTAGTGCAGTTCAAATGGAAGCCCAGCAATCAACGGGTCCCACGCAAGCACAGGATCGTGCAGCTGCAAGGAATGTTTGTGTTCACAAATGCAAAATGGATGATGACACATTGATAGTTAAGAGGACAAACTTTATAGCTTTTATCTGCCACACCATGAATGTTGCTGCACAGCTACAGAAGAAAAGTGACAGAATCAAAACCATTGTGGAAGCAGCAGAAAGCTTCTTAGATGTGAAAGACATCACAGCTGACCAGATTCATGCTTTATTGAAAGCTGAAACTGGGAAGACTGCACATGTTGAAACAAGACCTTAATTATGGTACTACACATACTACAGTGGAATGCGAGGAGTCTTATAGCAAACGGACAAGAACTCAAGAAGTATCTTTACGAACTAGTTGTTCCACAGGTAGTGTGTGTACAGGAGACATGGCTTCAACCTCACTTAGATTTTGTTATTCCAGGATACAGTTCAATCAGACAGGATAGAATTAACACTGTAAATGGAGGAGGATGTGCCACATAAGGTGTGGAGACTTTAATGCCCACAATAGCTTGTGGGGAAGCACACATACAGAAAACAATGGAAATGCTGTGGAAGAGATGTTAGCTGAAAGACTGTTAATTTGTCTAAACAGTGGTGAAGGATGTGCCCCTATGCACATCCTCATGTATTGACCTCTCGTCCGCGCTCGGGCTGTGTATCATCTCTGCCGGCCTTGACAGCTGTGGATTACATTTTGGTTCCACCGGGCTCTTATTGTGACAGCGCTCAGTGGGGTTTCCGGCTGTCAAGACCGATCAGCTGTTCGGCATCACAGCTCGTTAGCTGCCGGCTTTATTAGCGGGCGCTGACAGCTGATTGATGCTGGAGTATCATCAATCGTTCCTGGTCCTCATCATGTCAGGTTCGTGCTTATCCTTGTTCATAGTTAAGGTTGTAGTAGCTGGGGTTAGCCCTGAGGAAGAATATGACTAGTGAAAACTTAATAGAGAGATCCAGCTCATCCAGGCAACTACAGGCCAATAGCATTAACGTCACGTTTAGGGAAATGGATGGAGAAGGTGTTAGTTTATAGACTTTCATATGTATTAGAGCAAAAACGATTAATAAACAACTATCAGAATGGTTTTAGAAGAGGAAGATCCACAGTGGATGCTCTAATTAGGGTAAGGAATGATACTGAAAAGACTCTCAAAATGAAAGAAGTAATGGTTATAGTTTATCTGGACATTGAAAAGGCTTATGATTGTTATGACCCGAGCACTATTGCGGCAGCATGCAAAAATAAGCAGCGATGCTGTGGTTTTAAGCAGGTTTTATTAATCATACCGCCGTCACGGGAACTCGGCTCCAGCCCATAGCGTGAGCAGGCTGAAGCCGAATTCCTCAGGCTCTCAGTGAAGAGGGGACACAAAGTCTGTGTCCTGCAGCAGAGGTTGAAGTGTGAGTGAGAGAGAGAGAGAGATTGCGTTACAGAGTTGCGCCTTAAATACTTGACCATAACAATACATGAAAGAAACATACCCCACAGTTAGAATGATCAAAGGTATAACAGAACAGGCAGGAGGTATTTGCATTTGTAAGACATACACCACAATGGGCAGATTAGCTAGACCTCGCTCTAGGTGCAAGACAAAGAGGCTAACAAGCACATCTACATATTGATCTGAGTCTCTAGGTCACAGTAAGGACAGGACGAATGAGTACAATGGATGAAAGGCAATAATTAACATCCAGGGGTGAGACAGAAGAAACTCGTCTACCTGTAGACATTAATACACCAAAGCACATCTACATATGTAAGATGCTCAGAAAAAGCACAGTAAGGACAAGCCATATGCACACTATACAGAATGGCGCATTACATCACAACACATGCATGTTTGCATCACAAATATATGAATGGCACATTGCATCTCAGAAGTGCAGCAGGAAAACAGAGAAAAGAGGGCTGAGTGTCCTTAGTCTGTTGTGGGGTTAAAACGAACCGCCACACGCTCCCCCCCAGAGGACGCGGCAGGGGGCCGCGACCTCAATAATCCATCTGTGTGAGCGAGCTGTGGGAGAAGCTCGCTGCAGGCGGAGGGGGAGGGAGGGGAGGGGTGGTAAGTGCCAGCAGGAGCTGTGAAATTGTCCTGAGCCGCGCAAAAATTGCTTGCTGCTCCGTGACGTCGAGGGGTTGTCCCGTTGCACGTGCGGAGATCACAAGAAGAAAAACTAGTCTCTGACTCCTCTCGTGGCCATGAAGAAAAGCAGGAGCGGCTGCAAGAGAAAAAAAAAAAAGTAAACAAAGCAGAGGGACTGTTGGCATCAGGTGCCGAAGCAACCCCAAAACCCCCGGGAGCAGCTGACGGCTGAAATCCCTTTGTGCCGTGGTTAAGACCATTAAAAAATCCAGTGGCGAGCTGCGTGCTTGCTTCAGATGAACGAGCAGCCCTGAAGGTTCTGTGAGCAGCGGCGGAGGACGATGGCGGTCTCTGGCGTGGCTGAGACTGTTAACAAATCCTTCCAGTATGCTGCATGCGTGCCTCAGGTGAGCGAGCAGCCCTGAAAGGCAGCGGCGAAGGAGGAAGGCAGTCTGTGGAGCAGTTACTTGTCCCGTGCGTGATGCGCCGTCCTTGTAACTCCCCGAGCGTGTGCGGGGGTTCCGTGGCGTGGGTGGGCCGCTGGAGTGGCGAGTCAGGGTGCAGAAACTTGGTGGAAATCGGCGCAGACGGCGCCGATAAAATCCAGGTTGAGCTGTTGCGTCGTTTGGTCGTGGTGCGTTGGAGCGGTGTGTGGAAATAGACGATCTCTGTCCCTCGGGCTCGTGGAGACGCGTTGGAGCAGTGCGAGGCAATAGACGATCTTTGTGCCCCGGGCTCGTGCAGCTGCGTTGGAGCGGTGAGAGGGAGGAGACGATCGTTGTCGCTCGTGCGGCCATGGTGCGTTCAGTTCCATGCGCTGCGCTCTCCGTCGGCCCTGGAGGTTGCCGTCGAGGAGAGAGGACGAGGTGCGTGCGCTCTCTGTGAGAGCGGCCGGTCCAGCGTGGATGTGCAGATCTCAGGCGTGCAGATCTCACCATGAAGCGTGAAACGGCCACCAGTGTCGCGGTCCAGACCAGAAGTTGCTTTGCACAAAGCGTGTGCTTTCAGGCGGGGTCACCAGTGAAGCGTTCACTGGCAGCGTATTCTTTTCTGCCTTCAGGTCATGGTGCGTTGGGGCGGCGAGAGGGAGGAGACGTCTTGTGTCCCTCGGCCGGTTCAGCGTGGATGTCCAGACCAGAAGGCTGCGTCGCACAAAGCGTGTGCGTCTTCGGGGTCACCAGTGCGGCAGCATGCAAAAATAAGCAGCGATGCTGTGGTTTTAAGCAGGTTTTATTAATCATACCGCCGTCACGGGAACTCGGCTCCAGCCCATAGCGTGAGCAGGCTGAAGCCGAATTCCTCAGGCTCTCAGTGAAGAGGGGACACAAAGTCTGTGTCCTGCAGCAGAGGTTGAAGTGTGAGTGAGAGAGAGAGAGAGATTGCGTTACAGAGTTGCGCCTTAAATACTTGACCATAACAATACATGAAAGAGACATACCCCACAGTTAGAATGATCAAAGGTATAACAGAACAGGCAGGAGGTATTTGCATTTGTAAGACATACATCACAATGGGCAGATTAGCTAGACCTCGCTCTAGGTGCAAGACAAAGAGGCTAACAAGCACATCTACATATTGATCTGAGTCTCTAGGTCACAGTAAGGACAGGACGCATGAGTACAATGGATGAAAGGCAATAATTAACATCCAGGGGTGAGACAGAAGAAACTCGTCTACCTGTAGACATTAATACACCAAAGCACATCTACATATGTAAGATGCTCAGAAAAAGCACAGTAAGGACAAGCCATATGCACACTATGCAGAATGGCGCATTACATCACAACACATGCATGTTTGCATCACAAATATATGAATGGTCCATTGCATCTCAGAAGTGCAGCAGGAAAACAGAGAAAAGAGGGCTGAGTGTCCTTAGTCTGTTGTGGGGTTAAAACGAACCGCCACACTATGTTATTTGTGCTCAGGCTATTCCTGTCAGGGCTTGACAGCGGCGTTGTTATCCTGGCTCTCCAAGCTCTTATTGTGACAGCGCTCGGGGAGGCTTCCGCTCAGCTGTCAAGTCCTGAACAGCTGTTCTGCATTTGCGGTCATTAGCGACGGACTTCTTAAACCCACGCTGGCGGTCGCATCCTTGCAGCAGTGTCCGTCTCTCATCGTCAGAGCTACGTATGCTTTGGACTGTTTCTACCTTGCCTGTCTGTGGTATGACCGTCGCGTCCTGTGGACCTGTAAGTGAGCTGTTAGCCTTACGCCTCCCGGTGTGTGTAGACTTGTGTGTGTCATTGCCTCAGCAGCTTGTATTATCATTACTTCACCGTTAATAAAAAACTCTTGCACAACTCTCTGGTGACGGTGTGGCATCTTATGGTGGCTCGCGAGAGCTACCGCATGACAATGATTCACTGTGGAGGGAAGGCCTTCTTATGAAATTGAATAAAATGCGACATTGGTGGTAGGATGTATTATTGGGTAACAAATTTTTTAACACAGGACAGTTAGGGTTAAAGTAGGATCAGAAGTTTCTAATGACTTTGAAATAGAAAATGGTGTTCCTCAGGGGAGTGTGATAAGCCCTGTTTTATTCAATATAATGATTAATGACATGTTTGAGGATCAAAAGGGATCCATCAAAACAGCACTATATGCAGATGATGGAGCCATATGGACTAGGGGAAGAAATGAGAAATTTGTGTTCAAAAACATCAGGAAAGCAATGGGGAAAGAGGAAAAGTGGTCATATAACTGGGGATTTAAATTTTCAAACAGCAAAACCTGCTATATGACTTTCACAAAAAAATGCAGAACTGGTACAGAACCTTTAACATTATATAATCAACCAATAGAGAAAGTCAGTGAGTTCAAATATCTAGGATTGTAGTTTGATAGTGCATACACATGGAGAATTCACGTTGAAAATCTGGAGACAAAATGCAAAAAAGTCAATCTCATAAAAGCTGTAGCTGGACTTGAATGGGGTGCAGATAAACAGGCATTAATTGACATTTACAGAGCACTAATGTGATCGACAATAGACTACGGATGCATGATTTATGGAGCAGTGGCAAAGACGACTCTGGAAAAAATAGACAGAATGCAGCATAGAGCGCTTCGCCTGTGCATTGGAGCCGTCAAAACAACACCAAACAATGCAGTTTTAATAGAAGCAGGAGAAATGCCAATGGATTTGAGAAGAGATAAACTCGCATTATCATACTGGGTCAAGCTGAAAGGAAGTGACGAAGCAAATATTTCAAAAACAACACTACGAGACTGCTGGGAATACTCTAATTTCCAGAGACATGGGTTTGGGTGGACAACTGAAAGGAGGACTAGGATGTATGGCCTGCACACTATTGATATAGCTAACACCAGTCCAGTGAGTAATGTTCCCCCTTGGCTGTTTCTGGGAATAGAAGTAGACGCTAGTCTGCTAATGAGGAAAAAGGATTGGCATGTGAGTGAAGTTAGTGTTAAAACAAGCATTTACTTCAGGAACAACTACTATAATTTCTTACAGCTCTATACTGACAGTTCAAAGAATAAAGAGTGCTCTGTTGGAGTTGGAGTATACATTCCAGAGTTTAAAGTGACCATCACAAAAAGACTCTTCCAACAATACATCGATATTTACAGCAGAGATGGTGGCAATAATTATTGGTTTGCAGTGGGTGGAGGAGGTCAGACCGGACCGGGTGGTGGCGTGCACGGACTCACTTGCAGCGCTAAAAACCATACAGACACTAAAATCTACAAGGGAAGACTTGGTGACTGAGCTATATCACAGTTTATTTAGGGTACACAGGGGTGGTGGAGAAGTTCAGTTTTGTTGGGTTCAAAGCAATAATTATTGCCACCACCTGTGCTGTAAACACAGATGTATTGTTGGAGAGTCTTTTTGCAATGGTCACTTTAAATTCTGGGATATATACTCCAACTCCAACAGAGCCCTCTTTATTCTTTGAACCGTCAGTATAGAGCTGTAAGAAGTTATAGTTGTTCCTGAGATAAATGCTTGTTTTAACACTAACTTCACTCATATGCCAATCCTTTTTCCTCATTAGCAGACTAGCGTCTACTTCTATTCCTGGAAACAGCCAAGGGGGAACATTACTCACTGGACTGGTGTTAGCTATATCAATAGTGTGCAGCCCAAACATTCTGGTCTTTCTTTCAATTGTCCACCCAAACCCATGTCCCTGGAACTTAGAGTATTTCCAGCAGTCTTGTAGTGTTGTTTTTGAAATATTTACTTCCGTCACTTCCTTTCAGCTTGACCCAGTATGATAATGTAAGTTTATCTCTTCTCAATCCATTGGCATTCTTCCTGCTTCAATTAAAACTGCATTGTTTGGTGTTGTTTTGACGGCTCCAATGCACAGGTGAAGTGTTCTATGCAGCATTTTGTCGTAGTGCTGTTTTGATGGATCCCTCTTGATCCTCAAACATGTCATTAATCATTATATTGAATAAAACAGGGCTTATCACACTCCCCTGAGGAACACCATTTTCTATTTCAAAGTCATTAGAAACTACTGATCCTACTTTAACCCTAATTGAATCGGTGAATTCAAAAAGGGCCCAAGTCCCCTTTGAAACAGTGTGGACTTGGGCCCTTTTTGAATTAACCGATTCAATTGTCCTGTGTGGTAAAAAATCCGTTATCCAATTATACATTCTACTACCAATGTCCATTTTATTCAATTTCATAAGAAGACCGTCCCTCCACAGTGAGTCATAAGCCTTTTCAATATCCAGATAAACTATAACCATTACTTCTTTCATCTTGAGAGTCTTTTCAATATCATTACTTACCCTAATTAGAGCATCCACTGTGGATCTTCCTCTTCTAAAACCATTCTGATAGTCGTTTATTAATCGTTTTTGCTCTAGTAAAACCCCTCAGCTTAGCCCCTGTCTTCCCCATCAGAGAATCGTTGTCTGCTCCCTCCAAAGTAAATAAAAATATCATGCATAAGCATCCCAAAGTGATAAAGCAAAACATCGGTAAAACTCAAATTAAACATAATGCCTCTAAATTGAATGATTTGGCCTCTGTTCCTCCTCATAATTTAAAAATTAAATGTGGTTTACTAAATATTAGGTCTCTAACTCCCAAGTCTCTGTTAGTCCATGATCTGTTAATTGATCATCAGATTGATTTAATTTCCCTTACAGAGACTTGGTTAGGGCAAGAGGATTATGTTGGTTTAAATGAATCAACTCCCTCTGGTTATTTAAACTGTCAAAATCCCAGAAGTTCTGGTCGTGGAGGAGGAGTAGCAACAATTTACCATTCCAAATTACTAGTTAATGTAAAGCAAAAAACATGTTATAATTCCTTTGAGGGCCTGGTCCTCAGTATTGGGCACTTTAGCAATTTTAGGTTAAACTCAATTTTATTTGCCATAGTTTATCGTCCCCCATCAACCTACTTAGAATTTTTATCCGAATTTGCTGATTTCTTAGCTGATTTAGTGCTGAAATCTGATAGAATAATTATAGTAGGGGACTTTAATATACATGTGGATGTAGAGAGTGACTGCCTTAATGTGGCATTTAATTCAATAATAGACTCGATTGGGTTTTCTCAGAAAGTAGGAAATTCTACTCATTACCTCCACCATACATTGGACCTTGTTCTGACATATGGCATAGAAATAGAAAATCTTGTAGTGTCTCCTCATAACCCTGTACTGTCAGACCATTGTCTGTTAACCTTTGATTTTACCATTTCTGACTATTTGGCTCCTAAAGAAAAATATTATTACAGTAGATGCCTCTCAGATGATGCTGTTTCCAAATTTATGCAGATTGTTTCCTGTATGCCATGTGTCAACACAACGGAAATAAGCTATAGACAGCTTGCTCCTTCTGTAATTGATAACATGGTGGATAGTGTTTCAGCTTCTCTGCATCAGGCTCTAGACTTGGTGGCCCCCTTAAAAAAGAAAAAGTCTAATCAGAGATTTCTAACTCCTTGGTTCAACACAGAAACTCGTAGCTTAAAACAGAAGACTCGTCAATTAGAAAGAAAATGGCGCTCTACTAATTTAGATGAAATCTATTTAGCTTGGAGAAATCATCTTTTAATTTATAAAAAATCTCTTAGAAAAGCTAGAACAAGTTATTACTCTGCATTAATAGAAGAGAACGAGAATAATCCCAGGTTTCTTTTCAGTACTGTAGCCAGGTTGACAAAGAGTCAGGACTCTGTCAATCCTAGCATTCCCTTAGAGCTTACTAGTCAGGACTTTATGAACTTTTTCAATAATAAAATTTCATCCATCAGAGATAAAATCAATCAGATTCTTCCCACAGTTAACTTAAATACTGTAACTACTACAACTCCTTCTTTTGATGTCTGTCTTGATGAGTTTACTCCAATCGACTTTTGTGAGTTAGACAAAATAGTTTCCTCATCCAAACCTTCAACTTGTCTTTTAGACCCTATTCCTACTAGGTTATTTAAAGAAGTCTTCCCACTTATTGGTAGCTTTATTCTTCATATAATCAATTCTTCATTAACTTTAGGCCATGTACCGCAGGCTTTTAAAACAGCTGTAATTAAACCCTTACTCAAAAAGCCAACGCTAGATCCAGGAGCTTTAGCTAACTATAGACCAATCTCTAATCTCCCTTTCATCTCAAAAATCTTAGAAAGAGTTGTTGCTACGCAATTATTCGACCACCTGCAGGGAAATGGTTTACTTGAAGAGTTTCAATCTGGGTTTAGAATCCATCATAGTACTGAAACAGCCTTAGCGAAGGTCACTAACGACCTCCTCATTGCATCTGATAATGGACTAGTTTCTGTACTTGTCCTTTTAGACCTTAGTGCAGCTTTTGATACTATCGATCATAATATTCTACTTGATAGATTAGAACACTATGTTGGACTTAATGGAACTTCGTTGCAGTGGTTTAGATCTTATTTATCTGATAGGTTCCAGTTTGTTCATGTAAATAATGAGTTTTCTTTCAACTCAAAGCTTAGTCATGGAGTTCCACAGGGATCTGTGCTAGGCCCTACTCTTTTTAGTTTATATATGCTTCCGTTAGGCAACATTATTAGAAAGCACTGTATACATTTTCATTGTTTTGCAGATGACACACAATTATACCTGTCAATGAAGCCAGATGATAGTAATCAATTAGCCAAGTTAGAAGCCTGTCTTAAGGAAATCAAAGCTTGGATGACTTGTAATTTCCTGCTATTAAATTCAGATAAGACTGAAGTCATTCTTGTTGGTCCAAAAAACCTTAGAAATTCCTTTCCAAATCAAACTTTCAGTTTGGATGCAGTTACTCTTTCTCTTAATAGCTCTGTGAGGAACCTTGGAGTTATTTTTGATCAGGATTTGTCCTTCAATTCACATATTAAATTTGTTTCTAAGACTGCGTTCTATCATTTGCGTAATATTGCCAAGATTAGGAGCATCTTGTCTCAGAGTGATGCTGAGAAACTGATCCACGCTTTTGTTAGCTCGAGATTAGATTATTGTAATTCTTTATTATCAGGTTGTCCTAAAACATCTTTAAAAAGTCTTCAGCTGATCCAAAATGCTGCAGCAAGAGTTTTAACAGGTACTAGAAAGAGAGATCATATCTCTCCGGTTCTGGCCTCCCTTCATTGGCTTCCCATAGAGTTTAGAATTAAGTTTAAAATCCTTCTTCTTACTTACAAAGCTCTAAACAATCAGGCTCCTTTTTATTTAAAAGATCTGATACTACCGTATTATCCTAACAGAGCACTACGCTCCCAAAATGCAGGACTACTTGTAATACCTAGAATCTCCAAAAGTACAATGGGAGGCAGAGCCTTCAGTTATCAAGCTCCTCTCCTGTGGAATCAGCTGCCAATCTGGATTCGGGAGTCAGACTCGATCTCTGTTTTTAAGATTAGGGTTAAAACCTACCTTTTTGATATAGCCTACAATTAGGGAGGGATCATTTGTTTCTGAACCCTCCCTTAGTTATGCTGCTAATAGGTTTAGTCAGCCAGGGGACCTCCAGTAATGCACTGGGCCTCACTCCTTTCCTCACTCTCTATGAA
This sequence comes from Pholidichthys leucotaenia, assembly GCA_020510985.1. NCBI lineage: Eukaryota > Metazoa > Chordata > Actinopteri > Cichliformes > Pholidichthyidae > Pholidichthys > Pholidichthys leucotaenia. Next base: position 38,854,532 of record CM035837.1, on the reverse strand, counting down.
ATATTTTTTTTTTTTTTTTGCTGGTCATTAACATTTGTTTGTTCTCTCCCATAGATTGAGTCCCCATCGTGCTGTTTGCTCTCTACATGTCTGTTCTTTTCATCTTCTCTGTCCCCTCACCCCCCAGCCAGTCGCAGCAGATGACTGCCCCTCCCTGAGCCTGGTTCTGCTGGAGGTTTCTTCCTGTTAAAAGGGAGTTTTTCCTCTCCACCGTCGCCAAGTGCTTGCTCACAGGGGATCACCTGATTGCTGGGGTCTTTCTGCAACTGTGGGGGTCCCCCCCTACAGTTGATAGTGCTATGAGATGACTGTTGTTGTGAAATGGTGCTATATAAATAAAGTTGAATTGAATTGAATTGAATTGAATTGAATTGAATAGTACACAGGAGAGTCTGTAAACTAACACCTTCTCCATCCATTTCCCTAAATGTGACGTTAATGCTACTGGCCTGTAATTGCCTGGATGAGCTGGATCTTTCCCTGGCTTATTAAATGGTAAAATTACAGCCTTTTCCCACCCACTTGGGATAACCCCCTCCTTTCATATCCTGTTAAACAATTTCAGCACCAGTTGCATTGATTGCATAGGCAGCTGCCGGAACATAGCATAGCTTAACTGATCATATCCTGGAGCTGTGTATCCACTATCTTGCAAAGCTGTCTTAAGCTCTGACATTGTGAGCTCGAGGTCTAACACAGTCATGTCCTCTTTCACTTCATTTTTTAAGTTTGCATTTTCTCTGAGTGTATGCTGCCTTTGCTGTTTATGACTCTCACCAAGATGGTCTCCTCTATGCACTGCTGTAAATGCTCTACCTAGGACTTCTGCCTTTTCTTTGTCTTCTGTTCTCTCCCATAGATTGAGTCCCCATCGTGCTGTTTGCTCTCTACATGTCTGTTCTTTTCTTCTTCTCTATCCCCTCACCCCCCAGCCAGTCGCAGCAGATGACTGCCCCTCCCTGAGCCTGGTTCTGCTGGAGGTTTCTTCCTGTTAAAAGGGAGTTTTTCCTCTCCACCGTCGCCAAGTGCTTGCTCACAGGGGATCGCCTGATTGCTGGGGTCTTTCTGCAACTGTGGGGGTCCCCCCTACAGTTGATAGTGCTATGAGATGACTGTTGTTGTGAAATGGCGCTATATAAATAAAGTTGAATTGAATTGAATTGAATTGAATTGATACAGCCATCTTGTCTCCATCCACTAAAGCTGGAATTTTAACTGATACCCTTTTCCCACTCATTTTTTTAAACATACCCCAGACATCACCTAGTTCTGTTTTCCTACCAAGGGTGGAACAAAATTCTCTCCATGCTGACCTTTTCCTGTTTTTAATAATCCTTCGAGCTACTGCCCTTTTCTTTTTATACTCTATTAAGTTTTCACTAGTCATATTCTTCCTCAGCTGTCTCAATGCCTTGTTTCACTCTTTTATTGCAATACTACATTCGTCATTCCACCAGGGTACAACCTTCTTCCTACCCTGTGTTGTTTTCTTAGGTATACTTACAATTCAGAATATGGTTGGTTACCTGACTTGAACACTCTTCTATGCCACCTTCTAATGTTGCCAAATGACGCAATTGAACACAGTATTGCCGAAATTTTTCCCAATCTGCCTTGTCAAAACACCATCTTGTAAAACATCTTCCCTCTTGTATACATATTTCAGTTTTAAAGACTGTAAGTACTGGGAAGTGATTACTTCCCATAGTTGTCCTATTCATAACCATCCATTCACAGGTGCTCACTAAAGAATCAGATACCAGAGTCAGGTCAATACATGAAAATGTCCCCCTATGCACATTCATCCTGGTACTTTCACCACTGTTTAGACAAATTAACGATCTTTCATCTAACATCTCTTCCACAACATTTCCATTGTTATCTGTATGTGTGCTTCCCCACAAGCTATTGTGGGCATTAAAGTCTCCACACCATACCTCTTCCATATGCCCTTCTCCTGCAAAAGCACTGAAAATATCTCCTGTTAACTTCCTACATAGGTTGTAATAATTAATCAGCTAAATATTTCCTTGTCCATTTGGCCTACATATTTCAATAATATTACACTCTATATCCTCAGGGGAGGGAATATGCCAGGCCATCTTTAATGAAAGTGGCACATCCTCCTCCATTTACAGTATTAATTCTATCCTGTCTGATTGAACTGTATCCTGGAATAACAAATAACAAAATCTAAGTGAGGTTGAAGCCATGTCTCCTGTACACACACTACCTGTGGAACAACTTCTAGTTCATAAAGATACTTCTTGAGTTGTTGTCCATTTGCTATAAGACTCCTCACATTCCACTGTAGTATGTGTAGTACCATAATTAAGGTCTTGTTTCAACATGTGCAGTCTTCCCAGTTTCAGCTTTCAATAAAGCATGAATCTGGTCAGCTGTGATATCTGTCACATCTAGGAAGCTTTTGATTCTGTCACTTTTCTTCTGTAGCTGTGCAGCAACATTCACGGTGTGGCAGATAAAAGCTATAGAGTTTGTCCTTTTAACTATCAATGTGTCATCATCCATTTTGCATTTGTGAACACAAACATTCCTTGCAGCTGCACGATCCTGTGCTTGCGTGGGACCCGTTGATTGCTGGGCTTCCATTTGAACTGCACTACTTTGAGGAAGGCCTGCTGTGTTTCTAACTATTCCTGCCTCTCTAACTGTCTTTAGAGCTTCCGCTTACGAGATTTTCTTAGTTATTCTGATTTCCTGGGCTTGTCTAGCTTCCCTCTGCACAACACATCCTCCATATGCAGCACTGTGCTCACCCCCGCAGTTGCAACACTTTACTTTGGCGTCCTTGTCACATTTACAATATTCATGCTCCCCTCCACATCTAGCACATCTTAGCTTTCCCCTACATTGCTGAGAAGTGTGACCCATCCTTTGACATTTGTAGCACCTGAGTGGCTTTGGGACTTATTCTCTGACACTGAAATACATGTATCCTATTATGACTGATTTAGGGAGTGCTTCCTCAAACTGAATCATGGCAGACTGTGTGTCCTTCAGCAAGCCTTCTTTTTGACTCTGTAGCCTTTTCACATCCTTAACCTTTCCTCCTTCGATCTCGTTTTTCACTTCTTCCATAGACATGCACAAAGGGACACCTGATATAACTCCCCTCAAGTTAGCTGTCATGCCAGGAACATGTGCCTACATTTGTTCTCCATTTAGACATGTCATTGTCAGTATTTTCTGTTGCTGTTGTTTACTTGTGGCCTGTATTAACAGACGGTTATTCTTCAAGAACTTTGCAAACTCAACTCTCCCAATTTCTTTCTCAATTGTTTTTGTTAGCTTAACCGGGTGATAGTGCCCCCCACCCTGATTGAACTTAATGACAACCTTGCAGTCATTCCCTATATCCTCAAACTGCCATCAATTTTGGCCAGTTTGTGTTTTCTTCGCATTGTTACCTCCCCCTGCGTCATTGTCATCTGAGCCGCTTCTAAGTCTTGGTGCCCCCTAGCTGCTCTTTTCCGGCCCCTAGGCCCGGATAGTGTCCAACCCACCTCAACTTGGTCGTACCTGTCAGAGCTAGATGCCATAATGTTACAGACTGCATACAGTTTTAGCTATCCGCCACAAACAAATCAATCCTACCGCCAGCCGAACACAGACGTAAATGTGGTCCCAATCTTCTTCTTCTTCTCTTTGATGACGCTTCGAACAATTACTATAACTTCTTACAGCTCTATACTGATGGTTCAAAGAACAAAGCGGGCTCTGTTGGAGTTTGAGTATACATTCCAGAGTTTAAAGTGACCATCGTAAAGAGACTCTCCAACAATACATCAGTGTTTACAACAGAGATGGTGGCAATAATTATTGCATTGCAGTGGGTGGAGGAGGTCAGACTGGACCGGGTGGTGATGTGCACGGACTCACTTACAGCGCTAAAAACCATACAGACACTAAAATCTACAAGGGAAGACTTGGTGATTGAGCTATATCACAGTTTATTTAGGGTACACGGGGTGGTGGAGAAGTTCAGTTTCGTTGGGTTCCTGCACATGAAGGGTTGAAAGGGAATGACTGTGCAGACAAATTAGCAAAAAGTGCTCTTGGAAAAGAGACAACTATACCATTGTCTCTTGGAAAAGGTGAAGGGAAAGCAGTAATCAAGAAAAAAAGGAACTGAGCTATGGCAAATTATTTATTTGGCGAATGCAAAGTCCTTAAGCCAAGCAGTTGCCTCCTGGTTTGCTGTATGGAGGGTGTGTAATCCTCCTTCCAGTCTTTGGAGCGGGCAAGCCTCTATGATGTGTTCCATAGTTTGCTCCTCTCCACATGCGCACAGTGGGCTAGGGCTACTGCCTCATCTGTGAAGGCTGGCCAAGCAGGGGCCATGTCCAGTCCTGAAGCGATTGAGTGTAGACCACTGTCTCCTTGGGAGGTTGGTGCCCGGGACCTGTTGGTTGGGGTTTATCACCAGCTGTTTGTTTGGGACCTCCTTGGTCTCCCATTCCTCTTGCCAAGCTGTCTGGATGGTAAAGTCAGCTGGGGGAGGGTTTTTCCAAATCGGCCGTCTGGATGAAAGTCGGGCAGTGGGTGGGGTGTAGATATCTGCATGGATTGGTAAGTGAGGAAAATCTTTAACTTTTTGGAGCATCCTTTGAGTTAATGCTGCTCGCCGGATGTGTGGAGGGGCTATGTTTGACAGTACAGAGAGCCAGGGGAGTGGTGTTGAGCGGATTGTTCCAGTTATAGTTCTCATGGTTGAGTTGAGCTGGGTGTCTACATGGTGTGTGTAAGATGACCTGGACCAGACAGGGGCACAATATTCTGCTACAGAGTATGAAAGGGCCAGTGCTGAGGTGCGCAGGGTGGAGACTGCCGCCCCCCATTTTGCACCAGCAAGCTTGCAGAGCAGGTTGTTTCGTACTTTCACCTTAGCAGCCGTCCCCTTTAGATGTTCCTTGAAGGATAAGGTCCTATCAAGGGTCACTCCAAGATAAGTTGGATTTGGGGCATGCTTAAGCTTGAGTCCGCTCAGGTGGATGTTTAGTTCTCTGGCAGCTTTTGCATTGTGGAGATGAAATACACTGGAGACGGTTTTTGCTGGGCTTGGTTTTAGGCGCCAGATTTTGCAGAACTGGTCCAGTTTGGCAAGATCTTCCGTGAGCACCCGTTCCAGTGGTTCAAAGTCTGGTGCTTGGAATGCCAAACAGATGTCGTCTGCATAGATGAATTTGCGGGATTTTGTAGTAGGCAGGTCGTTTATGTAGAGGTTGAACAGAGTTGGAGCTAGAACTGAGCCTTGTGGGAGTCCGTTTTTCTGCATTCTCCATGCACTTGTGTTCTGACTGAGGTGGACTCTGAACCTTCGGTTGGTCAGCAGGGTTTTTATAATTGCTGTTGCCCAAGCAGGGATCGCCTTTATAAGTTTCAGGAGGAGGCCTTTGTGCCAGACCGTATCATAGGCGGCTGTAAGATCGAGAAACACAGCCCCTGTCTTCAGTCTGCTCTCGAAGCCATTTTCAATGAAGGTGGTTAGGGCCAGTACTTGTTCTCCTGTACTGCGGTCCTTGCGGAAACCTGCTTGATCCACACTTAGAATATCCTCTATTTCTGGGGAAATGCGTTGCAGTATTAGGCGCTCCATGATTTTGTAAGGAACGCTGAGTAGGGAGATTGGGCGGTAGCTTGCTGGTAGTTTGTGGTCTTTGCCAGGTTTTGGGATGGCAATGACCTTTGCTGCCCGCCATTTCTTTGGGATCGAGTTCGTTTGTGTGATCCTTGTGTAGAATTGTGTCAACCAGGTTAGGGCTCGGGGGCCAAGATTTTTCATGAATTCTGGGAAGATGTTATCGTATCCTGCTGCCTTTCCACATTTCAGGCCCTGTAGGACTTTCTCCAGTTCAGCAGCCTCGAAGGGTTCAGGGTTTGTGTCCTCTACAGGCATTTTTGGTGTTTTTTTAGCTCAGTTGTAACTGCTCTTCTGGTGTCTTTGTCTTGGGGTGCTTTGGCGATAGTCAGTAGGTGGGATGCAACTTGGTTGGGTGTGACGGATGCTCGGCTTTGGCTAGGGGGCTTCTGTGCAGCTCCTAGGTGACGGATGAGGCTCCAACATTTCCTGCTAGAGTGGGTAAAGCTCCGGTCAGCAACTGTCTCCTCCCATTTCTTTCGCCGGGCTGTATTTAGCGATTCAATGAGATGGTCTGCTATCTCTGGGTCCCCTGATGTTTGATAGGATTGTAGGAGGGCAGCACTTTCTCCGTCCAAACATGGGACATAGAGGGGTTGGTAGCCTCGTGGGATTGCAGTATGGGCAGCCTTGAAGATTGCGCTGCAGAAGCGGTTGTATGCTTCATCTACAGTGATGGTGTGGAGTGGGATGGTAACAACGCTCCGGTCCAGAGTTTCACTGAATTTCTTCCAGTTGGCTTTGCGGAAGTTCCAGCGCATTTTCCTTGGGCTGTATATGACTGGAAGTTGTAGGCCAATGTGTACAAGCAGGGGCCGGTGTTGGCTGTGTGGAAAATCATCAAGAGTGAGGATCTGTGTAGGATATGGCTCCCCGTTCAAAGAGCTGACCCAACACAGGTCAGGAGAATAGTCCTTCTTCCACCTAGCAGAGTGGAAGGTTCCTCTTTGTTTGGGGTCGTATATCAAAGCGAGGTCATTTCTGGATGCCCAGTCTGAAAGTGCCTCCCTATCACTGTCCACTGCTGGGTACCCCCAGTCAGGGTGATGGCTGTTAAAGTCCCCCACATAGATGGCAGGGTGGGGTAGGGTGGGTAAGACCTGCAGATCCCAGTTGGCATTAGGGGGCTTGTACACATTGACAATATGGAAGCCACCAATGATTATGGTGTCTGAGAAATGTGTTGTTATCAGGTGATTTGCTTCAACTATGTCAGAACGCACATAGGTGGCACGTCCATGTTTAGCATGTAGAACATAGCACAGGAGGTCAAAGCCTTTGATGGTGAAGCGGCCAGCTTCCTCTGTGCCAATATGAGTCTCTTGGAGGCAGATTACATCAGTTGAATGTTGGAAGGCGAGGACTTCAATAAGGCTTCGCTTGGCTGCAGATAGGCCTTCAACGTTTAGTTGTAATATGCAAAGGGCAGATCCTACCACAAAGTGCTCTTGGGGCTGTTTGCTTTAGGCTTTAGGACTGTGACTAGGATTCTTCTTTGACTTGGCACAGAGGCGTCGTCTCTTCGAATTTAGTCTGCTGGTAGGATCATTAGCTTCCCCAGGCGAGCCCGGGTACTGGCGGAGGGCGCGACGAGAACGCTGATCCATTGCCCCCCGCTATGGCAAAAAAGATGAGATGAAGATCATAAAGGTAGATCGTATTACAGAATACAAAAATCTGTTGCAATAAAGAATTACATAACAACCAAAAGCAGGAAAGACATCATTATGGCAAGACTCAGACTGGATCACACAGGTTTAAACGGCACTTTATTCATCATGGGGAAAAGTGAAAGTGACAAATGTAGAGAATGTGGAGTAAAAGAAAATGTCGAGCACATCTTAATACACTGTCATAAATACGGAAATGAAAGACAGATAATTACTAACTAACTAACTAACCTGCACTTATATAGCGCTTTTCTAGTCACAAAGACCACTCAAAGCGCTTTCATTAATACTAACCCTCTATTCTAAGGGCCTATAGGAAACAAATATCTAGGGACAATTTAGAACAGCCAATTAACCTAACATGCATGTTTTTGGCATGTGGGAGGAAACCGGAGAAATCCCGGAGTAAACCCACGCAACACGGGGAGAACATGCAAACTCCACACAGATCACTGTTGGTCGGGGGCTGGGATCGAACCCACGATCCCACGATCCCCACAATCCCCCGGCCAAGGGTAAACTGTGCTGCCGCAGTGCTAACCACTGCGCCACCGTGCAGCCCATAATGGAAAATGAAGTTTGAGAGGCCGGTAGGGAATGGGATTTTACTGGGATTCTGGGAGCAGATGGAGCTAGAGAGGCAATAAGAATCATGAGAAGGGCTGTTTTCTCTTTTTTAAACAACATAGGATTAAGTCATAGAATTTAGAGGTCAGGCTCAGACGACATAATGTTACACACTCTTGTACAGTAGGTGGTGGTATGCACCTTTCAGTTGTTTGCTATCCGCCAGTAACCGAGAGAAGAAGAAGAAGAAGAAGAAGAAGAAGAAGAAGAAGAAGAAGAAGAAGAAGAAGATGATGGTGATCGCTTCTCAGCCTTTTGGCTAAGATCAAGTGTAGTAGTGTAGTAATGAACTGGAATTATGACACACCTATCCCTCAACCAGTGGTCTCGAAGAAGAAGAAGAAGCAGGAGAGGAGGAGGAGGAGGAGGAGGAAGAAGAAGAAGAAGAAGAAGAAGAAGAAGACTTGACTTTTAAAAAAAGGCTTTATTGCACATTTCAAAATTGCAGAAAGACCAATATCAGTTGTCCAAGTGTGTCACATCTCAAAAGTGCAAACATAACTCATCCCCCTGACCCACTGAACACAAAACATTCCCTACAGCCCATCTATTGATGAACGCCTCCAGATTGTCTACCAGTTGATAGTAAGAGAACTCCACCCGGAGTCTGACTTTCAACAAGACCTTGAAAGCGGACACAGGATCCACATTGCCAGCATTGCTTGCCCGATTTTTCCTCGTCAGCCAGATGGCAAGCTTAGCAGTCCCAGATAGGAAGTTCATCAAAGTGTGGGCAGCCTTCCTTGCCACTTTATACTTCGGACCGTAAATGAACAGACCAAAAGAGAATCGTTCACCCAAAGCCCGAAACCACTCGCGCAAAATCTCAAAGTCCAGATAAACGAAAACAGTGGACAAACAAATGGTCGAGGGTCTCAACTCGGGAACAAAACAAACATTCCCCCCCCCCACAGTCGGATCAAGGTGTGCCCTGTATTTATTTGTGGCGATTGCCCCATGCACAATCCTCCACTGGAGATCTGCTGTGCGTTTCTCAATAGGTTGCTTGTACATGCACCGCCAGCTGCCCTTTGGGGAGACCCCTGGCCCCAAACAACCCGCCCACCTCGACTCCGTGACATCCTTCAGAGAGCGCAGATTCAGAACCTTCACACAGATGTGATACACTGCCCTTGTCCCGACAAACTGGAACTTGCCCAGGCGAGGAATCCTGAAGGTCAGTGGGTGATCCTCTCCTCCCTGCCACTCCCCCACATCTGGAGTTATGGAAATTGCAGGAAAGGTGGACGCAGTGTCGTCATCCCATTGATTTGAAAGAGTGCGGTTCGTCACAAACGCTCGAAGCAGCTGCGGCAGGGCGGCGCACACGTCCTCCACCACCCTTTGCAGCAGTCTGACAGATGTAATTTTTGCACTCCGCCTCAGTGTATCCATCGATGTGGTCGACATCCTCATAAGATGACCCAGCTTGGTACAGCGTGCCTCCCACAAACAACTCCGCAGACTGGCAGACTGCAGCACCTCTGCTGCGATGAATCGATTGAAAAACAGTGGTTCGTCGAACAGCCACATGCCCGGCGCCTCGTCACGGAAGCGGGCCACGTTGAAGACTCGCCATGCATGCAAAACGGACGTGTAAAAAGCAGATAGTCCAGTAAGGTCCACCTCCCCAGATGTCACAAGGAAGAGCTGCTTATCATAGCCCAAGCGACCAACTCTCCTCAAAAGCAGCTTAGCAGTGTCCATCCAACAGGGTCCGCATCCGTAAAGGAGTCGTTGTGCAGTTCGAAGCCTGAAGGTGGCGATCTTGGAATGTATGTCCACCAGGCCCTGTCCCCCCTCGGCTACAGGCAGGTAGAGAACTGGCGCGCGGACCCAGTGGCGACCAGACCAAAAGAAGTCCATGATTGTCTTCTGAATCTCCTCCACGAGGCTCCTTGGCGGTGTCAAAGCCACCAGCCTATGCCAGAGAACCGAGGCAACCAGATTATTCACGACCAGAACCCTGCCCCTATATGACAGCTGTGGTAGCAACCATTTCCATTTAGAAATGCGAGCACACACCTTGTCCTTAACACCCTCCCAGTTCTTTCGTTCAAAAGCCTCCGTACCCAGAAAAACCCCAACACTTTGAGACCGGCCGTCCCCCACTGAAGGCCGCCAGGCAGGCTAGGGACGGCTTGACGTGACCAGTGGCCCACCAATAGACCCTCACTCTTGGCCCAATTAACCCGTGCAGAAGATGCCCTTTCATAAACTGTCAAAGTGTCCACCAGACGCTGCACATCCCCGTGGGAGGTGATGAAAACGTCGACGTCATCCGCATAAGCAGACAAGACAATCGGGCGGCCACAGCTTGATGGCCCCGGCAGAACCAGACCACCCACCCGAGCGCGCAACCTGCACAGCAAAGGCTCAATAGCCAAGCTGTACAGCTGACCCGAGAGTGGACACCCCTGGCGTATTCCCCGGTGTACAGGGATTGGCCGACTCAGTCCCGCCCCCACCTTCACCAAACACTCAGCTCCAGTGTATAGCAGATTGACCCACCTCAAAAACATATTTCCAAAACCAAACCCCCTCAGGGTAGAAAACAAATAGGAATGGTCAACCCTATCAAAGGCCTTTTCCTGGTCCAAAGACACAATTCCAAACTGTATGTCATGACATTTACTGAGCTGGAGAACGTCACGTATGAGGAAAACATTGTCCATAATGTTCCGGTCAGGAATACAATATGTTTGATCCCTATCCACAATCAAACCCAAGACAGTGTTCAGTCTGTTCGCCAGGGCCCTGGAAAGCACCTTGTAGTCAGTGCAAAGAAGAGCCACAGGCCTCCAGTTTTTCAGCAGGGCCAAGTCCCCCTGCTTTGGCAACAGAGACAGCACTGCACAGCGGCATGAGACAGGTAACGTTCCTTCCCTGTAACAGGCCGTCAGAACGTTATAGAAGTCTGGTCCAACAACATTCCAAAAATGCTTAAAAAATTCTGAAGAAAGGCCATCAAGTCCAGGCGCACGTCCCAGCGGCAGCTGATTCACAGCCACAGTCAACTCATCCAAAGTCAGGGCACAGTCCAGAGCGGCCCTGTCGTCCTGGCCGAGCACCGGAAGGGCCTCGAAGAGTTGATTTTGAGATTCTTTGCAACACGTTCCCGCAGCAAACAGGGCCCCGTAGTAATCCACTGCATGGCGGCGCATCTCGGACGGGTCCGTAGTCAGGCGACCATCTGGGAGTGTCAAGCAAAAGCCATCAACTTCTTTGTCGCAGTAGACTTTTCCAAATTGAAGAAGAAGGACGTTGGTGCATCCATGTCCTGCAGGCGAGTGAAGCGCGACCTCACTAGCGCCCCCTCCACTCTGCCCCGCATGAATGTGCGTAGGGCCGATCTCTTCTCCTGCAGCAAAGGACCAGCGGTAGAATCCCAACCCGTAACCAAGCTGGCCTCCAGCCTCTTTACAGCGTCCTCTAGTTCACTGACCTTGGCGTTGATGATGGCAGTTGAGTACGCAGCGTACCGTTGACAAAAAAGGCGAATTTGCACTTTGCCAACGTCCCACCACTGTTCGAGGGAACCAAAACGAGCTTTCGTGGTCCTCCAGTGTTCCCAGAAGCACACAAAATACTGACAAAAGGCATTGTCCTGTAGGAGCTTGTTATTGAAGTGCCAATATGACTTTGCCCGTTTCCCTGGTGAGTTCAGTAACACCGCAGTAGCCAGGTGATGATCTGTGAAACCGACGGGACTTATGTTACTGTGAAGGAGGCCGGGGCTACAAGTTCTAGAAACATATATCCTGTCTAATCTAGCAGCACTGACAACCCCGTCAGTGACCCTGACCCAGGTATACCGTCTCGCATTGGCATTTTTCGACCTCCACGTGTCCACTAAGTCTAACTGCACAGTGAAGAAGAAGAAGAAGAAGAAGAAGAGTCCCCATTTTGCAACAGCACAGGGATAGCAACACAAGAGCAGCTAGTATACATATGTACCCAGTGCGGAGCATTGTGGTTGGTGGATGTGCAGCAGAAAGTCTAAGCTGTCTCTCCGCGGATGTGGCGGGCCAGCTGGATGTCTTTGGGCATGATGGTGACCCTCTTGGCATGGATGGCGCACAGGTTGGTGTCCTCAAAGAAACCCACCAGGTAGGCCTCGCTGGCCTCCTGCAGAGCCATGATGGCGGAGCTCTGGAAGTGCAGGTCGGTTTTGAAGTCTGAGCGATCTCCCTCACCAGGCGCTGGAAGGGCAGCTTACGGATGAGCAGCTCCGTGGATTTCTGGTAGCGACGGATCTCTCTCAGAGCCACGGTACCGGGCCTGTAACGGTGAGGCTTCTTCACTCCGCCGGTGGCCAGAGCGCTTTTCCGAGCAGCCTTGGTGGCCAGCTGCTTCTGGGGACTTTTCCTCCAGTAGATTTACGGACGGTCTGCTTGGTTCTTGCCATCGCACTTTATTATTCTGTCTTATATTTCTTGCACGCCGCCTAAACTCCAGCCTGGCACCCGCGTCGTTTTCGCTTCAGTTTCCTGGTATGTCGAGTTTCTCCGTTAGCACCGGGTGGCGGTTGAGTGCTAGCTAGCTCTTCCCTGCTGTATCGTCTCCTGCTGTAGACAGTGGCTCCGTCCGCCGACTCGGGAGACCTTTGGGGCGATCTGTGTGTCCGTGATATATATAGAGTGAAAGGTGTGCCGGATCAGAAAGTTATCACCGGATCAGAAAGAAGGAAGATAAAAAGACTCAGAATTGAGCCGCTGTTGCAAAAGGCAGCCAACTCATGTGGCGCCCGAACCAGAAGGGGAAGGGGAAGGGAAAGAAGAAGAAGAGGAAGAAGAGGAAGAAGAAGAAACACCTCAGGTTCCAGCAGTACATCGCACCCAACTGAGACAGGAGGACACCCTTCACCAGCATAGGGTACAACAGACATTAAAGCATGTTTCTAGGGCATCATAGGACGGCCTATGATCTCTGCCTCATCATCATAGTGTCTCCTATGAACTCAGGTGTCATAGGACGACTCGCCATGCCTACATGACGGAAAATGTGTAACCTTGACAAATGCCAGTCTACACTACAAATGTGCAAAATGCCAAGCAAAGCACTGATTTTCTCTGGGTGCTCTGGTTTCTTGGTTTCTACAGGCATGCACAGGTCTGCCTGATATCCTATAATGTCCCTATGATGTCGGTGTTCATAGGACCGTTTACTGGATGTCTACATGACGTCACATAAACGGAACTCTATATAGCATCAGATAAACCGTAAGGCTGCTGTTCCTATGATCTCTGAAGGATGTCTATATGACGTCATACAGAGCGCATGAATCACTACAATAGGACACACTACTTTAAACCACACCCATTCGAAGCAGTACATCATGTCTGTGTGTCACATATCATAGGACATAGGACATCTTCAAAGATCAAACGCAGGCATGCCTCACGATAATAGGACCCACTATGACATGCTGACGTGCTTGCTTACACCCTTTGTTACACCTGCTTTCTATGGGCATGCACAAATACTTGCTTATACTTGGTTTCTATGGGCATGCACGGGTATGCACAGGCATGCACGGGTATGTACTAGTTTACTGAAATTGAAACAAATATACTGAATATAATATGGCTCAAATTTGATTGAATATAATTACCCTTTTGTGTTAACTGTAAAAGTGATACTATATGTATTTACCTCTAAACTTTGCCCATATTCTGTCCTGGGTTTTAACTAATTAATAATCCAAAGGAAAAATCACAAAACACTTAAAGGTCATGAAAATTAATTCAGATTTAGTAATGTGAAGATGTCATCCACCTTAATGATTAAAAAGTATCGGTATCATATCGGCGAGGCAAGGAGTTAGTATAATCGGGCTGGTTTGTTTGTCCGTCCATCCGTCCGTTAGCAGGATTATGCAAAAACTACTGGACGGATTTTGATGAAAATTTCACCACAGGTAGCCCTTGGACCAAGAATGAATCCTTTAAATTTTGGTGATGATCGGAGAGTACATACCACCACCAAGGACCTTGTTTTAATTTGTGCAGCAGGATTACACAAAACTACCAGATGGATTTGGATGAAATTTTCACAAGAGGCAGTTGTTGGGCTAGAGAGGAACTCATAATGTTTTGATGATGATCCAAGAACGCATACTGTACCTCTGCCAAGGCTTTTATCTTCTCACAGTGTGCTAGCAAGAATACTCCAAAACTACTGGATAGATTTGGATGAAATTTTTACCAGAGGTGGTCCTTGGACTAAGAGGAACCCGTAACATTTTGGTGATGATCTGAGAATGCATACCTCCGTCAAGGCTCTTATCTTCTCACACTGTGTTAGCAAGAGTCCTCCAAAACTACTGGATAAACTTTTCTGCATTTTTCACCAGAACTGGCTTGTGGCCTACACACAAACCCATTACATTTTGGAGGTGCTCCATGATGGATGGAAGGAGCCTTGGTGGAGGTATGTGCTCTCTGAGTGCTTTTCTAGTTCGCACTATAGGATCACTGGGTTAGATCTTTTATCTTTATTTGCACTACTAGTGCATGCCCATAGAAAGCAAGTATTCCTGTCTGAAACAGGTAGCCCAATTAAGCTTTACAAGCCCAAATGTAGGCTGTGTTTGAAGGTGGAATACAGAGCTGTGGCGTATATGTAGCTATCACATGTTAGACTTTGACAAATATGAAAGGGACTGAAATGAGATTTGATTGTGTGAATATTAATTACAGAATAATTGAAAATGAATGGGACATGCAATATTAGCCAATGTTTGAGAACCGCTTGTTTATTTTTTTGTCAGATCATTTATTTGTGTGATCTTTTATGACTTATATTCATAAATGTTATATCTTGCACTTTGGGGAGTGGGAGTTGTTCAGTCATCATTATAATTGAGTTTATATGTGTAGTTTACAGTCTTTCATCAATAAACTCATGCAGTACTATAACAGGACATGTTTACAAATATTTGAGATCTACTGTAGTGCATCCTTTTATATTTTAGCAATATTATAAGTACAAAACACCCAACATTATTATTTTTTTGTGTGTGTGTGCTTGTATCTTGTATACTTTATTGATCCCCAGAGGGAAATTCAGGGCATCCATGTACGGCACCATTCCAGTCACCATTTACACACACACACACACACACACACACACACACACACACACACACACACACACACACACACACAGGAGAGTGAGCCATTTGGCTGCAAGTTTTGCGTCAGTGTTGCCCATTTTTCTATAAATATTTAAATAAAAATTATTTATTTTGCTGTTTGGACATTTTTGCATCTTGTTGTCATTTAGTCAAAACGTGCATATTTGTCCGCATGTTATACGCAGTTGATCTGGCCATTCCGCTCTACAATGAAGCAGCAGTTGGGACTGTCGTCTACCACTGACCGGGCAGGCTGAGTGTGCCTCCCCGCGAACGATCGTGGAGTGCCCCGTCGGACACCAGTGTTGCCCGGCTAATGGGAATCTCGGCTGCTGCTTTACCGGTGTGCCAGTGATGTCCTTTGCAGCACCATGGGTCCCCATCAGCATCCCCCCCCCCCGTGTTCTCAATGCCGAATTATCAATCACAGCAACTTTATGGTACAGTATATATTTTGACTGAGCAACTCCATACTTGGGGATGCACACCCTCATAACCTCAGCAGCAAAGCACTTATGATGGTGTGTGTTATCAAATCAGCAAGGTCGTGATGCCGCGTATTGTCCAATTAGCATTGCCGTGAGGCAGCGTATTATCCAATGAGCACGGAGTCAATCCGAAACCCCGCCCACACTTTTTGAAGCCAGGACATGAAGACACAGAGAGTGGTCACAGAGCTGTGGCTAAACGTTTATTAATAAAAATTACATATTTTGACTGAGCGTCTCCATATTCAGGGATGCACACCCTCGTAACCTCAGGAAACCACATTCAAAATCTGAGGCCAGTCTGACAAATGGTTCAAGAGATATGCGTGGAACAGACAGACAGACACACACACAGAGATTTCTTGCATTTATAGATAGATAGATAGTATTACTGTACATAGACTGCTGTTGTTTTTCATCCTTATTCCTCCTTTTCTGATATACTGTGCACACCACTAAGAGAGAGAGAAACGGCATTTCAATTCTCCTGTATGTCCTGTATGTATAGAAGTATTGACAAATAAAAATCTTTGAATCTTTGAAATCTGCAGTTTTTTTCAGGTAAACATGCATTTTTTTGTTAAATTTATTCTTTTGTCTTAAATTTGAGACTGTATAATTGAGGATTTTTATTCTTTTTTGTCAAAGCCAGAGTGAGTCACTTTTTAACAGCAAAAGAACCACAAGTGGCAGACCTTTATCTTATACCGTCACTGTTTTACAGGTTTGGGCCCCGTTTCCCAGCTGTGTCTGGTTGCTATGACAAAGATCTGCGTTGCCTGGCAGTAGAGCTCGCCAAGGAGCTGGGCGTGGCCAACTTCCTGCAGGAGGGTGTGTACGCCATGGTGGGCGGTCCTAACTTTGAAACTATCGCCGAGGCTAGGCTGCTCCATCAACTTGGAGTGGATGCCGTTGGTACGAAACACCCACACACATATAACAACAGGCATTGCTTGTGATTTTAAAGGCGTCCAAGGTAACTTTTACCAACCCCGTGTCCCTAGATGTTAGAGTGATTCTGAAGTGTGTGCATTTATTCCCTGTTGCTTAGCAGCGATAAATAATGTACAGCTAACCTTCCTCCAAACTTTGTCCCTTGGGCATTTCCCCACAGAACCAGACTTAGGGTTGTGTTCTGGCTCTTCTCTGGCCACAGTGACAGCTCTTTGCCCAGTATAGGGCAGACTGGTCCCACTCCGGTCAGGTAGCTGAATTAAAAAGAATTGTAAACCCACTAAATCGTAAATCTATGCAGTGCTTTTTTATCTGTGCAGTGAAAAACTCTTGTCTGCTGTGTCTTCAAATAATAAAATAACAGAAAATCCTAGTGCATGCTGTTTCCTTATGAGCTCCTGTCAGTAGGAGCTGTGTGATTTCAAAACACGCTGCTGAAATAGCATGCCAATGTGCTTCTGACAACAGACCTCCTTTTTCCTGATCAAAAGCACATTGTCATACTTACTTACTTAATCCTCGCCTGGCCACTTAAGTGACCGTTGCGGCCAGTCGTCTGAAGGCAGGGTGATCTTGGGTAAGGGTGATGAGGTCAACCAGAGGTCTTATCATTGCAGTCTGAGTTGTCCAGGACAGTCTGGGCCGACTTGGGGGGCGGGGGGGGGATGAGCGCTGGCGGAGAGGGCCTGCTTGACCAGTGTCCCTTCTTCCAGCCTGCCCATGTGCCCAAGGAGCCGCAGCCTCCCTCTTCTGATGACAGTGGAGATGGGGATAGGACAGCCAGCCCTCCTCCAATGTATCCAGATGGTGGGTGGTTGTGGCGGAGAGGGTCCAGGTCTTGGACCCGTAAAGGAGGACGGGGATCGCACAGGCGTTAAAGATTTGCAACTTTGTGGTCGTGCGGATCTTTCCACCCCTCCAGACTCTCTAGGGGTGGCCGAAAGCACTGCAAGACAGCTGCAGGTGGCGAATAATCTCTGGATCTGATGAGCAGGAGCTGGTGATCTTAGATCCAAAGTAGACAAAGTTGTTGACAGTCTCAACCGGCTCGTCTTTAATGGTTGTGACTTGTGGTGGTGGTGGCAACAAGTCTGACAGTGACTGGATCTTTGTCTTTGCCCAGCTGATGGTAAGGCCCAGGGGTGATGCTTCCTCTGCAAGCAGCTCCAGTGCCTCAGCAATTATGTCTATATAGTACGTGGCAAAAAGTACCACATCATCCACATAGCACAGGTCTGTGAAGTGGGACTGGAAGTCAACTCTGAGATTGGGGCAGCGTTCCGTTCCGTTCTTGACCCAGAAGTCAACCGCAACGCTGAAGAGGTCTGGTGCGGCGACGCATCCTTGCCGGACTCCAGAGGTGGTGACAAAAGGGTCTGACATATCACCCTTGGCACGTACCCTGCATGTGGTGTTGGTGCAGAGATCACGGAGAATGTTGATGTACTTGGGTGAGACTCCAATACCATGAAGGAGTTGCCAGAGAGCGTTCCTGTCTAGGGACTCTCTCTCATCACCAACAAGGTAACACTTATCAACACTCTGTCTTGTCATAAAATGCACCAAAATACCCATATGCATAAGACTGTGTGCTGCCACACCTCTTTGAAATATGCAATACTCCTCTCAGCGCAAGGCCGGTGCACCGTCTACTGGCAATTACATGGCATGATGCAAAGCATAAAAAACAGACGACAGAAACTATCAAAAGCACTGGAGCAAGACGCGACACAAAAGCCTGCTGTAGACGATGGTGTGTCATCCATTTCCAAAACACTTCAGCTGATAAAAGAATGCAATCCTGCCTTTAGTGTATTCTTAATAAAGAAAGTTGAAAATATATAAAACCATAAAAAAAACTCTTGAGAAGCCAGAGTGACATGAGATATATTATCGGCTATAGATTAATGAACCAGGTGGAAACAGGGATGTCTCACAAGGTGACTAGAATTTAAAGAAAATAATAAAAAAATCACCCTTGCTAAGCTAACTCCATGATAGCTCTGTCAGTATGTGGATTTAGACACTCACAGAGGTACTCCCACCATCATAAAACGGGTGGGGATGAGGCTGAGATTGAACTCTGGTTCTCCTATCACAGTTGGAGCCAAATCAAAACTGGTTCATTTAATGAGAAAAGTAGAGGTGGACCTTAACTAAGTGACAGGATTATGATTTTCAGAATTTTTCCATTGGTAGCCACCCTAGATACAGAAATTGATGTGCAAAAGCATGGAAAATGTGAACAATTTCAACATATACTGTATCTCCTTTAAAGTTCCTTTGTTTAGTGCTGCTGCTGAGACAAACATCTATGACCCCTACTGCTCTGTTTTCAGGTATGAGTACGGCCCCTGAGGTTATCGTGGCGACTCACTGCGGTCTGAAAGTCTTTGGACTCTCTCTCATCACCAACAAGGTAACAGCTGACACACTTATCATCACCCTGAATTAACAGAGTAATTCCTTGCAACTGAACAACAGGTTCAGTCGTTGCATCTGTTCATATCGCTTGTAGTATTACATTATGTGCAATAATTCTTACAACATTACATTTACCGTAAATGTGTTGTACTGTATGTTGTGAATCTGGAGTGAAGCCAATTTGTCATTTCATCATACATACAGTACAATGTATATTGACAACAGAGGGGTTCTTATTCTTGCTTTAAGTCAGAATCTGCTGAAACAGCTTTGTAATTTGCTGGCTGTCTAATTAGCCAACTTACTGATCGATTTGATGCTTTTTTAACTGATTGGTTTCCATCAGGTGGTGAAGAGTTATGAAGATTCAGAGAGTGTGAACCACGAGGGCGTCCTGGAGGTCAGTCGGGTGCGCTCCCACACCGTGCAGCAGCTAATAACCGAGCTGATCGACAGGATGGAGATCAATAACAACACGTATATCGCCGTCTGAACACAGTGTACATATGATTGTTGTATTCACAGCACTTCATGAGTTTCCTCCAGTTTTGTTCCCGATCCTTTATGTATGTTTTTTAAATCTCTGCTGTCATTAAAACTTTATTTATATCATCATGGTGCCAAGTCAACGTCCTTCAGTGTAAATTAGAGTGTAAGTATTCTTCTGAGTTTAAATCTAATCTTATTATTACATCTAACTGCTATAATAACTGTTGTGTATGAAGGTGCTTTAATATAAAACATTTGACATGTGTTTATTTTAATTATCCTCTTCCACATTGATATTGTTGAATTATTAAATATTGTTTTGTACAGAATTCCACTGACTTCTCTAATTCATAAGAATCTGATTAAAATATGCTGCCACAACTGACATGTTTGATTTGTTCAGTGTCTGGCCACAGATTTTCTTTGAAAAAGAAGGCCTTGCATTTTGCACCATTAGGTATTGTTAGGCATCTATTTAAAGGGACGACATCACTTCAAGGGGTGCAACAGAACCCAGACCCAGAACACAGACATAAAAACAACAAGAGCTCAAAAGATAATACATAATAAACCCGATGCCTGCCCGATGCCACAGAGAACAGTCAGAACCGAGCCTATAGGATAACACGGGCTCGGTTTGTGACTCTAACTGACTATATTGTATTCATTGCCACTAATTTGGACTTTTTCCTGTTATAATAATTAATTTAATATTGTTGATAGTTATAGTACATGTGTGCTATACCAGTTATGAGTATTGTTTTTTCTTGTGACCAAACTCTTGAAAAAATGAGGACTATTAGTTGCTTCTATTGCTTTTCTTATTATTGTTGAAAATAACATGCCAGTTGATACAAGACAAAAGCAGTTCATAAACAATGATAACAAACAAAATTGCATTTTTAATGAGACATAAATAATAGGGAATAAATTATTTTTAAGGATATTGCCATCAGTAACACAGAGAATAATTTTAATTTCTAAAGGGGTTTTACAGATAATTGAACTTTAAAATGATAAGTTATGACCACGAGTATGCTCTTATTTACTAAAAAAAAAAAAAATATTTGCAAAATTTAAAAAAAATTCTCTTGTTCAGATACCCAGGATTGATACAGGATTGCATGCAACGTCCAAATGATGACAACAGTTATGAGATTTTCAAGTATCACACTATAAATATTTAGTAATTTAATTTCTTGTAAAAACTGACAACAGTTGTGGTCAGATAAACATTTATTGAATGAAAAACAATACTATGAAAATATAAAGGTAGTTAGTCAGCAAAAGTTAAACCAACATATTGTCCCTCTTGTAGTGGAAAGGTCTATCTGATCTTGTGAACGACATAGGCAGGTATTGGCATGCCGACTCTCTCACCAAGGTAGTGGTAGCACCTTCAGATGAACTGTCTGTAAGCTGTATATCGCTTCCAATTATTCCCATAATCCACATTCACATAATGTTTACAGGTGAAGTAGGCCACTTCCAACACATCTTCGTTCAGACACACTGCAGGGAAGTTGTGATGACCAGTGATGCACTTTATAGCACCGTCCGGAATTTTCTGCTTCACCTTGTCCTGCTCCTGACAGCAAATACTCTTCTCCTCTGTTGTCATGCTCACACACAGACCACACTGGCACCTGCAAAAATAAAAAATAGTATCTTTTTATTTGTTTATTTTTTTTTGGGGGGGGGGAGGTGTTGACAGTATCAGGTAGATGTTTCAATTTTATTATAAATACACTGCTATGATTTTATTGAAAAATCGGGTTTAAATAAATTATATTTATGAACAAATAATTTGTTGCAATATCTGTAACAAAAGCATACCACTCGGTGTTCCCCTGCCATGTGTTTGTTGCTGCTGCTGTGGCGGGCATGTGTGCCTCACCACTGTCACTCTCTGAGTCTGACTCGCTAGGCACGATGTCCGCTTAGTACGGCTCAAACCTATAAAGTCTGATACCCCCAGATTCTTCATTGTCATCCCATTCTTCTGAACTATAATCGTCTGAAGATTGGACAACACAAACCAATTCCAGACTACATGTGCTGGAACCATCATCAATGTTTTCTACCGCTTCCATCCTGCGTGGTATACAATGTGTCAAGCGGTGGCCCTCGCGAGCACCATAAGACAACCACACCGTCACCAGAGAGTTGTGTTAATGTCTTTATTTACGGTGAAGTCAATGTAGAATAATCTATATAGTACGATCGCTCCGACAATCAGCGACGGACACTGCTGCAAGGATGCAGCCGCTAGCGTCGGCTTAAGAAGCCGGCCGCTAATGACCGCAAACGCAGAACAGCTGTTTAGGTCTTGACAGCTGAGCGGAAGCCTCCCCAAGCACTGTCACAATAAGAGCTCGGAGAGCCGGAATAATAACCCCGCTGTCAAGACCTGACAGGAATAGCCTGAGCGCAAATAACATTAGCGCTCAGGTCATAACAGTATCCCTCCCTCAAAGGCGGGCTCCGAATGCCCTGTAACACCTAGCCCCCACCCCACCCCCACCCACAGGGTGAGTGAATGGAGGAACAGGCAAGGAGGGAGCAAAACAAATACCAACAAGGCCCCAGAAAAAAAAAAAAAACATCCCCTGACATGAGATGAGAGATGAGATGAGATGAGATTCAACTTTATTGTCATTACACATGTATGAATACAAGGTAACGAAACGTGACTTGGCATTTGGGCACGCTCTGCAGAGCGCATCCAAGGCCGGGGCAGCCGCTAGGCGCCAGTCATAAAGAAGAAAGGAAAAAAGAAAAAGAGAATGGATATGACACAGTAGGCGAGAGAAAAAAACATGTTTTATCAGAATGACGCTCGGCAAGTGAGCGAAATTTTGATTGCAGGCAAAAAAACCCTCAATGCACATTTAGCAGACATTTAGCAGGAGATCACACACAAAAGTTGAGAGGCAGTGTATTGTATGCATGTAATGTTGTATGCATTGTGTAGTGTAAATGTAACAGTTGTTAGTGAGCAGCAGAGGGCGCCTCCTGGCAGTGGATAGATGTTATAATCATGTGACTTATAAACAAGTCCAGAGTCTATCTCTCTTGCTTGCAGAAGGCACATGGGCATTGTCCTTGAGGGTCCAATCCGCTGATACGACAACAACTGATTGTCGATTGTTTGGGTGGACATAAAAGCCGGTCCTTCCGCTTTTCTCAATCAGGAGGAATGTAAACACGGGGCACCCAACAAGGTCAAATCAAATCAGCACAGTGCACTCAGAGAATAGAATTTGTCCTCACCCGTGTAATTCTGTGCTTCCATTATATGTCCAGGCTTAAACTGTTTTTCCATGGAGAGCACAGTTCTCCAGATGTATTCCTCCACTGAATCACTGTCATTCAGTTCACCGTTTGCCGCTACTCGTGCCCTCCCCAACTGGTCGAATTTGATGAAGGAGCTTGCCGGGTCCACTTTGATCAGCTCTCTCACCTTCCTTCAATTTCTGATGCATCAGGGAACTCCACAGCCAAAAATAGAAGTCCTGTGATCATAACCAATAATGTTTCCACAGACACATGAATTCCAATGTCCATGAGTCTCCTCGCAGGTTCCAATTCTTGGGCTCCCCCTTGGCCCAATTCTTGTTGAAAAATAGTGACAATAGCACATTTAAGCTGCTTCCAAATCCATAATTTCCATTTAGATTAAGATTCAGCAGAAGAAGAGCGACTAAACACAGACAAAAACGCAACATTGCAAAGCTGGGAATAGATCAGGAAGGCAGGAGAGGAGGGAAGAAAAATGCGACTGCTCTCTCTCAAGGCAAGAAGGAAAAAAAAGAAAGTCATGATGAAAATCATGATGCAAACACATAAGTCACTAAACTGTTTATTACAATCACCAGCAAAATCCAGATTATTTAGAATGTGCTACATTCAAACTACCCATTACATTCCCACAGAAACAACGAAACAAATAGGGCAAGAGTTATAATACACGGGGCACAAACCATACAGAGCATAATTTACCAGACACAGAAGGTTTTCCCACAGTGACCACAGACAAACTGTTTAACTCCAGTATACATGACTTCATGTGGTCTTAAGGAACTCATCTGAGTGAAGGTCCTTCCACGCAGTTCACACACAAACCCCTAAATGCCACAGTGGATCAGTTTATGCTTCTAAGTACCCAAGTGCATGAAACCTCTGCCGCATTCTTCACAAAAGTACCGTTAACCCCCCACCAAAAAACAAACATCATCCTCGAACACCAGAGTGCCTATGAAAACCCACAAAGTAACATACTATATATCAAGCCACTGGTATTTGATTCCAATGTAATGTTAAATTTTACATAACACAAAGGCAAAAGCAACGTGACAACCGCAGTAACGAGGAAAGAGGCGGAAAAGGTTGTTGTGATAACAAATACAACGTCTTAAATGGCTGAGTTTAGTCAGACAAACTTAATGTGTACTGTACAGCACGCACACGCAGGTTACCATGGGAACATGTTGAATAAAGACCATCAACACAGCGTCATTATTTACAAGACCATTCTATATACACATGTGCCTGCTGTGAACAATGGCTGTCCTGCACAAACACAGCATTACACTTAATGGATCAGGTAGTCCTCTTGTTTCATCAACATACACATGTGGCAATCTAATTGTTCCAAATGACCCTCACACCGTACAGTCCAAACAGACGATGGCAGGCAGAGACCAAACACCCCGGGCAAAGTTCCGGCGGTCTCCCTGCGTCCGATGGCCGACGGGTGGTCACGGGAAACAGTACATGGTCGGGCGGCCTGACCCAGTCCCAGGCCCCAAGAGTCAAGTCCTCCGGCGGCCGTACCAGGCCACCCAGTAACAAACACAGTTCATCGGGTGGCCGGCCCAAGGCGCCAAACAGGCAAAACAGCTCCTCGGGTGGCCGACCCGCATCTCTCAGCCACCAGAACCATGGAGAAACAGCATGCGGCGGCCTCCCCAATGAAGAAACTACATGGGAGCGCCAGGCTGCAGGAAGAAAACCTCCAACGGCTCCCAGCGCTGACGACCCCAGCTGGTGGCTCCTGAGAGGGGAATAATCGTGATGATGAGCCCACATCACATCAGGCGGCGAAGGGTCTGCGGCTGCTCCTCCGACCTCGATCCACACCGATGCAACTGTTGAAGCTCCACCTGCATCAGATCCCGATTGGGTCCCAGCTGCACCCGCGTCGGACCCCGATTGGGTCACAGCAGCACCTGCGTCGGACCCCCACTGGACCTCGTCGGACCCCGATTGAGTCCCAGCTGCACCCGCGTTGGACCCGCGCTGGGTCTTGTCAGACCCCGATTGGGTCACAGCAGCACTCGCGTCGGACCCCCACTGGACCTCGTCGGACCCTGATGGGGTCACAGCTGCACCCACGTCAGACCCCGATTGGGTCACAGCAGCACCTGCGTCAGACCCCAATTGGACCTCGTCGGACCCCGATTGGGTCACAGCTGCACCTGCATCGGACCCCCGCTGGGCCACAGCTGCCCCTGCGTTGGACCCCGACTGGGCCTCGTTGGACCCCGACTGGGTCGGCACTGCATCGGCAACAACCTCCACCCCCGAACTTGGGACCTCCTGCACCACGACCTCGACAGATTCCAAGCCGGCGACACTGTGAAGAGGCTCAGAGGAACAGAGAGGACTGGGATCAGTATCCCCGGCAGTGCCAGAGCCCAGCGAGATGAGTTTGGGCGCAGCAGACAGCTGCCCCTCGCTCGCCTCCCCGCGAGGCAGGCAAAAATGCTCTAACACACCACAAAGGAAAACAAAGAAGAGCACTTGCCTGCACTCGGGCTCTGGAGCCGTCCAGGACTCCGTCGATCCAGGTTCGGGTAGAAGCTCGTCGTCGGGCTCCCACTCAGCTGCGTCGGGCTCCGCAGCCGGCATGATGGTCTCTTAAGCTGGATCCTCGCGCTGATGATAACCCGCATGGCGTGGCAGCAAGGGACCCTCGACCCGCTGGCTCGGGCTGCTCCTCCGTGGAGACCCGGGGACGCTTCCTCATCGGCTCAGGGTCCACACCGCAGTCCGCTCTTCTCCTCTGTCCAAAACGTGGCTGCGGGGCTGGGATTATTCCCAGAGCCGCAGGCCTCCTCCTCGCTCGACGACGTAGACCTAACGCCGAGGACCGTTCAGAGGAGGAAAACACAGAGGCAGCAGGTTCAGAACAGATGATTACAGCTGGTGGTGGGAGCTCGGAGGGGCTGCAAACCCCGAACTCCATCCCCAGGAGTCAGACAAGACAGATCACTATTATAAGTAGGGGAATGAACATGAACTTGCCCGTCTCCCAGAGGGAGGGTGGTGTCAGCTGTAGGGGGCATTGCTCCTTCCTTCTCCCGCTGGATGGTAACAGAGGGCCCCCCGGGAGGACAAAGGGGAGCCGCTCTCAAGGGCCCATGGACGGAGCTTGCCGAAGCAGGACTCTTGTCACACACAGCAGCTGGCTGGTTGATTGGGTCACTCCGGCGGCCCAGAACTGGATCTGGAACAGGAGCTTGCTGGGGATGCCCTTGGCCGCGGCGCCGACGTCTACGACGACCCCTGGGTGGTGCGAATTCCTGGAGTGGATCGAGGACAGGAATGGGATCCCAAAGCGAGGAGCGTGAACACCTCCACCTCTGCTTCTTGCCGTATTCCTCCTCCACCATACGGAGTATCTCGCGTTGCACGGCGATGTCATCCCTCCTCGCGGCAACTTCTGGATGGTCGGCGTAGCGGGGAGGAAGATGATTGAGCGAGTCCTCAGCACAGTCCAGGTACCAGAGTACGCTGCAGTCATAATCGAGGAGGAAAGCAGAGATGAGCGTCTCATCCACATACTCCAGGACGTCCGCCAGCTCATGGCTCGGACTCCGAGCGTGGCCCCTCCGCGACGGCATTCCTCCAGCACACTGTACCCAGACCAAAAAAGGGGCAATGGCCAATTAACACAACCTCACTGGCGAAAGGCGTCTCGGGTTGGCGTCACCGTAAAAACGTCGTTTTTGGCAGCAGTGTACTGTCAAGCGGTGGCCCTCGCGAGCCACCATAAGACGCCACACGGTCACCAGAGAGTTGTGTTAATGTCTTTATTTACGGTGAAGTCACAATAATACAAGCCACTGAGGCTATGACACAAGCAAGTCTACACACAGGGAGGCGTAAGGCTAACAAGCTCACTCACGGGTCCACAGGATGAGACGGTCACACCACAGACGGGCAATGTAGAATAATCCATATAGTACGATCGCTCCGACGATCAGCGACGGATACTGCTGCAAGGATGTAGCCGCTAGCGTCGGCTTAAGAAGCCGGCCGCTAACGACCGCAAATGCAGAACAGCTGTTTAGGTCTTGACAGCTGAGCGGAAGCCTCCCCGAGCGCTGTCACAATAAGAGCTCGGAGAGCCGGAATAATAACGCCGCTGTCAAGACCTGACATGAATAGCCTGAGCGCAAATAACATTAGCGCTCGGGTCATAACACAATGGGCAGCCAAGCACTGCGTTCTCCCGATGATGTCACAACATGGCCGGGGTTTTTTCCAGCCACTGACACAATTGGTGACGTGGCGCTCTTGGAAACGTTGGATATTCACGTGAAAACAAGCCTGTTTGACTTAGAACTGCACAGACACACCTATTTCATCATATTATATTATGTGTTTGCAAAATTAGATGCAGTCAAAATCCTGTCATCAGTTCTTTAAGGTTATCAGCATTTTCCAATTGCTCGTTTTTGGACTTTGTTGTATTTATACATAGTGTATATTTAAATTTTCACAGAAGCACTAAAAAAATTATAAATTCAGAAGGAGGATCTCCAGATCCTCCTGTCTCAGAAAGACCTAGGCCATCGCAGCAGACCCCTCACATCCCACCCACCACCTGTTTGACCTGCTTCCCTCTGGACAACAGTTCAGATCAATCAGGTCCCACACCTCCAGACTGACAGTTTCTTCCCCTGGGCCATCTGAACTGCAAACAGTCAGAGCCCCCCTGCCCCCAACACTCACATGCACAGAACTGAGGACCTTTTAAATTGTCACATTAACACACCTGTCTTTGCACTCCGCACTTTCATGTACATTGAGCCGTCAGTGAAACCACTACCACGCCTATGCATATTTTCCATAATCCTTGGGCCATTTTACTCAGTCGTGTGTTCAATTGTGTGTTCAGTTGGGTGTACATTGTTCCACCCGTGAAGCCACTACCATACATGTGTATATTTCCATAATCCTGGACTGTTTTTATTTTCAGTCGTGGGTTTAATCATGTGTTCTATAACCATGTTTTATCTAATCCTTCTCTCTTACTTTATTGTGCAGTAGCCTGGTGGAGCACCCACAATTTTGTTGTACTGTACTATTGTACAATGACAAAGCCTATTCTATTCTATTCTATTCTATTCTATTACCTCCAGAGGCCACATGATGGCAGCAGGAGTCTTCTTTAAAAAAAAAAATACTGCTTTTGCGCTATTTCACTTTTTTCACAGTCTAACCATATGGAAACCTGTGTGAACTGTTGTAGTATGATTTATCAACTCTTCTAAAGCATATAATTCAATCAAATAATTCTGCATAATAAACTCAGACGTACAGTATATACATAAATACATGTATTTTAGCTATGAAGGTACAAATTAAAAGCAAACACTGGGTGTCCGTGGATTCTATAAAAGTCATGAGTTTCTTCATGCAACAGAGCCTAAGCCACGCCCCCTCTAATTCCACATTGGGACCTTAAACCAGAAAAATTCTCCATTGAAGTGAACAGCAAGAGCTAAATTATCTTTTGATCTCGATCGAATTTTGACCCAAGTTACACATATGATGTTTGTCAGTTTAAAAGATATTTTCCACATAAATAACGATGTAGGTTGTTGTCTAACTGTTAATGTAAAAGGTTATGAAAATACGTAAATTAAAAGACTACACACACAGAGGCACGTACCTGACGTCACATGTTCAAAGTGCGCCCAGGGTCAAGTAAAGCCCCTTTTCCACTAGTGTCAGTTCGGTATGGTACGGTACGGTTTGTACCGTTTTGGCTAACAGTTCTCCGGATCAGTTGCAGCTGTCAAAATGCAAAACAATACCTTTCTGTTCTGTTATTTTTCTCCTCTTGGGATCCTCCCTCAGGAAACAGGAGGTGAGGTTTTAGTAATCTCCTGCCATGATCGTGTTAAGTGATGTGGGATGATGGGAGATGTTCCCTAATCATTTAAAGAGAAACTAAATATTACTCTGTTATTATCCACCTTAATCCTGGGGGTGCCGCTGTAGGAACGATTATGGGCGGGACTTGCAGTTTCGGCTGAGGTAGTGTTAAATCAGTCAGTATGAGTGGCGTAGCAGGGACATTTAAAATAGCATTTTACAGAGTTTTTCAAACTCATTTTAATGTATAGTCCACATACGTGTTTTGCACTCAAGTGGCAGCTAATTTCAGCACTTTTAGTTTTTGTATTTTTTGAATGTTTTGGCGTAGTTTTGGTACTTGCTGCTGGTGTTTGTGGTTGTGCCATAGTATAAATGGAGGCTTCTCACCGGCACTGCATAGATGATGCACTGAAAATGGAAAACGACTGTTTATGTGATCAGTGGTACAGACACAGGACAGACACAAGGCCACAGCAGGTATGTTTTCACTTGTATGGATGTCACAGATCTGACGTTTATGTGTTATACACTACCGTTCAAAAGTTTGGGGTCACTTAGAAATTTCCTTATTTTTGAAAGAAAAGCACTTTTTTTCAATGAAGATAACTTTAAACTAATCAGAAATACACTCTATACATTGCTAATGTGGTAAATGACTATTCTAGCTGCAAATGTCTGGTTTTTGGTGCAATATCTACATAGGTGTATAGAGGCCCATTTCCAGCAACTATCACTCCAGTGTTCTAATGGTACAATGTGTTTGCTCATTGCGTCAGAAGGCTAATGGATGATTAGAAAACCCTTGTGCAATCATGTTGGGTCTGCAATGCTGTAATTGCTGCAAATGGAGGATTCTTTGACGAAAGCAAATTTTGAAAGAAAAAATTATTATTTCAAATACAAATCATTATTTCTAACCTTGTCAATGTCTTGATTATATTTTCTATTCATTTTACAACTCATGGTGGTAAATAAGTGTGACTTTTTATGGAAAACACAAAATAATTGTCTGGGTGACCCCAAACTTTTGAACGGTAGTGTATATTTCACCAGAATGAAGGCTGCAAGAAGTAAAATAATAAATAAAAAATAGTAACAGTTTGCTTCCTAAGGCTTAACGATTAAAGAAAGATATCAAATAGTTTTGGGTTGTTGTTTTTTTTTTTGCATTCGTTGCACTGCCTTGGAACAATATGGACTTCAGCATGCTTCAGCGTGCATTAATTTTTAAATTATCACAAAATATAGTCATTAAAATTCTGAACAATTGTCAGAAAATGTCTGTACGTGTTAAACATCAAGCATTCATGGCATGACGGCAGCATGAGCATTTTAATTTCAGGGTAGAACAAACAGCTGCAGCTGTCTGTATATACCATGACAGCCAAGCACGGTGTTGTGGCGTCTGCCACACAGTGACAGACGACAGCCAATCACAGTGTTGTGGCATACGTCTGCTGTAAGGTAAATTTGATTATGTCCAGCATATTTTAACAAAATGCATCTGACTTTATTGCGGTGGAGCCATTGATATATCTCAGAGCTTTTATTTGTTTACAATGTTAGCATAGCAGTGGAGCTAACTAACAGAGCTACTGTCTGCCAGGCCACTTTTTAAGGTCATCTTCCTATCCCTTGATAGTCGTGGAAAGTGGTATGATTATATTACTGCTTTTGAGGTGCAAAAGGCCATGTTCCCGCATTTTTGATGCCGATATCAATGATTTTTAACAAACAAAAGTGTCCCGTTTCAGTGACAACCATACGTTCTAAACTAGTACCGGAAGTTGCTACCATAATTCATGCAAGGCATCATGGGGCCCAGGAATAAGGTGGATACGACAGCCAACAACTTTAATTACGTGGAAAATTATCTTTTAAATTGACAAACATATGTGTAACTCCTGGCAAAATTTGTACAGGATCAAAAGATAATTTTGCTCTTGCCTGTCATGATTCAGATAATGACAGACCCAAAAGCAGACAACAGAGGGAACAGGTGGCAAGTTAACAATAACTTTTATTGAAAATAGTGCTAGGGAGCAAGCTGCAGTGAAAGGTCTGGCAACCCTGTGAAGGGAGAAAGAAAACCAATGGTAAATACAATGGCAATGAGGAATTAATTCACAATGCAGATAACTGCTTGTTTGCTTACAGGTGGTGTAAGGGAGCAGGGTGGTGAAGGGATGGCTGGAAGCCTCAGCGTCGCAGTGGAACAGGTGAGTGCTGAAGTGGGAGACTGAAGAGCTTGGGGAAAAGGAAGATAGATTAGGGGAAAGTTGGTAAGTGCACTTATGGGTAAATGAGTAGAAAAGGTCCAGGGAAGCCTCCATAGAGCGGGGGTCCAATCCACCAGGGTTGGGGTCTAAATCCGCCTGAGGAGATCCTGGGGGTGGGGGGACAAAAGGCTGAGTAATGAACTTTCATTTTTCCTCAGTGCACTGGAGGAGAGGAGCTGGCTGCACATGCATCTGAAGGCGAGGCTGAAGTCATCAATGATCTCCTGATGAGTGGAGGACACCGGGGCTTTTTAAAGGTGAAATTCAGAAGAATTTTATGAAAACAAAGATTTTTAAAAAAAAATAATACATCAACAAAGCGTTTAGAAACTTGCACAATGTAAGTCTTAATGTTCTTCAAAAAATTAGTATATTGATGAAAAAAAAATTTTGTAAATTTTTATGGGTCATAAATAATATACATATTTACATTCCAGAAGATTTCTGATGACAAAAAGTGTTCCATCAATGTTTAGGATCCAATTAGAATTATTTTTTGGATGTCACGTGGTATTGCGTTTCCGTAGCACTGGGGATGCTAATCAGTGATTAGTACGCTACCATGGCTGCTTCTGCAACTAAAAAGTCATTCCGTTATCCTTCTCATTTAAGAAGTAATAAACGAAGGGGCAAGACCAGAATAAGTATTGGTTCAGCTTTTGATCGCTGGTGCAATCTGAAGAATCATAAAGGTTTTAAAATCCATTCTGAGGTCGCCTATTTGCTACTCGACCGGTAAGCTAAGCCAAGCTAAGCTAACTAGTGTTTGCATAGCTATCTGTAACCTACATTTTGTCTATGAGATGTTCCTGTTATTAATATGACTGTGTGATGATATCAAGTGGTGTATGACGATGGGATAGACCACAGGAATTGCTCTTTAATCCTTTCCAAACAGTAATTTTTCCACTGTGGTCTAGTGTAGCAACAGCTAGAATTAGCTTCCGATACTGTGAAGGAAGGAACTCATTTTTTTCTAACAAACGTTATGAGTTTTTAAAAATACATTAGTTTTGCATTGTGTTGGATGATCTCCCACACACTTGTGGCTATTTATCTAAAGAAGCCGTTTTTGCCCATTATTTTAATGTGGTCTAATTTCGCCAGAATCAAAATTAGTTTATGATACGTTGAACAAAGGATCTTTTGTTTATGTGATCAAACGTTTTTGACGTTTATAAAATAAATTGCTTTTAAATTATATTAGATGATCTTCCCCAAATGTATTCCCATTGTCTTTTGAAAACAGAAACAGAGCCAAAACTTTCTCTGGGTCAGCTTAGTTGTCATCTTACACACACATATATATATATATATAATTTTTTAAACTTCTTGGTGTCTGTGAAAAGCATTCCTCACAGTTTTATAAACATTCTTGTTCCAATTCTAATTCTAATTTTCATTCTAATGTATGCCAGCAAGAGGTTCTCCTGTAGCCCACGTGGAAATGAAGCCCGGACCCTTTTAGCTGCACTGGACTAGAACCAGATAACCAGCACAGGGACCATGTAAGTTTTGTGCCACCAAAACATTTTACATAATAATCTATAAACTATAATATCAGGATTATAAATTTAAAATGTTTTTTTGGTGAGGTGATTTATTTATTTTAAACCTTTTTGTAAATTTTATAAACGATTGTTTTTGTTAATTATTTAGTGAGTACTCTGTTACGTCCATCCATTCATATTTATTTATTATAATTAGACTTATGACCACATTCCACCCCTTCTGGCCCGCATTCTTTCAAAGCACCTTTCTGCAGATGCAGTGCTGCTGCAACACAGACAACTGCACCCAGAGGACCTATGTGCACTTGGCCTTGTTCCTGCAGAACCACCGTCACCAATGGAAGCGCTAATGACACAAGCTAGGATAGACCTAGGTACAGGTACATCTCAAAAAATTAGAATATCATGAGAAAGTTCAGTATTTTTTGTCGTGAGTTCTGACTCATCGTTATGATTTGTCCTAGTTTTCCCTCTGACAGCTCTGGCGGCGTGCCCTCTCCTCCTGTCAAGCTCTGTCAGCTGCACTCACTGGTGATCACACACACACACACACACGCTCCATTCACTCTCACTCACATGCGCTCTCACACACCTGTTCCCAATCAGTTCGGCCCACGCATTCACACACCAGCAATCTCTTTCCTCGTTAGCTTTTGGAGTATTTTGGTCTTTTGGTGTACAAGGGGCGCTGCTGAAGTCATTCTATGACACGGTGGTGGCATCAGCCATCACTTTTGGAGTGGTCTGCTGGGGCAGTGGCATTACTGCAGCCGATAGGAAGAGACTGAACAAACTGATTAAGAAAGCTAGCTCTGTCCTGGGGCAGCGCCTTGATCCGATGGAGGAGATAGGAGAGAGAAGGACGGTGGCTAAACTGTCATCTCTGCTGGAGTCCGAGTTCCACCCTATGCAGGACATACTGAATGCACTGAGGAGCTCATTTAGCAGCAGACTACATCATCCCAGGTGCACAACCGAGAGGTTTCGTAGGTCCTTCCTACCAACGGCTGTCAGACTGTACAACCTAAGCAGGGCTGCTCGCAGAGATAGCAAAAAGACGTAACAAACTAATAGTTTTTTGAATGCAAAAGATGCAATAGACTTACACAATGGTCCCCTCCGGCATACAACTAGGAACATACCGGTCGCTATGGAGGGTGAGAATATGTATGGGCACATAATCATACCATGTAGGATAACTAAGTAGACGGTTATGCTGTTTCATTCCATCTAGCAACAATGCTCTGCACTGTGTGTGTTTATATATTTACATATTTATTCCATCTAGCTACAATGCTCAGCACTGGGTGTGTTTATATATTTATATATCTACATATTATTCCATCTAGCTACATTGCTCCGCACTGTGTGTGTTTATATACTTGCATATTTATTCCACCTAGCTGCAATGCTCCGTACTGTGGGTGTTTATATATTTACATATTTATTCCATCTAGCTACAATGCTCTGCACTGTGTGTTCATATATTCATATATTTATTCCATCCAGCTACAATGCTCTGCACTGTGTGTCTGTGTGTGTGTGTATATATATATATTTTATAGTAATACGTACATATGTATATTAGCTGCTCTTGCTTGCTTGTTTTTTTCTTGCCTTCTGATTGTTGCTCTGAGTGTTGCTATCCCTGTGCTGTTGCAATCCTGGAATTTCCCCGTTGTGGGACTAATAAAGGCTTATCTTATCTTATCTTATCTTATTTATTTGCCACTGCTGAGGAAGGAGATTGTCGGGACATTCCCCTTCATACGTGGCAGTGCGTTCCTCTGCGTATGTTATTCACTCCCTGCGTTCTACTCAGCTGGACATTTTAAGACGATCCATTCCTTGGTGTTTCGGCTGGTCCGCTTCTCTGCCTCTGCCTCCTGACTGCACGGCTCGCCCTGAATTAGCTCCAGACCTGTAAGTGTTTCTTAGCCTTTTCTCCTGTGCTAGCAGGCCTGCAGCATTAGGCTGCTCACCTTTCCTGTTTCATGCATAACGCAGCCCTGTAGCACCAGGCTCTATATTCACCAGGCTGTTGAGCATTCGGCAGGCGCCCTGTATCCTTGGTGGCCAGCTCTGTCATTACACCTCTCCATATACTGTGTGGTTGACTGAACTGTATTTGGTAATAGTGTGGTATATATTACTCATATATTCCATACCTACATTTGTTAGAGCATGTGGAAATGTTTGGGACAGAATATACAAAGGAACTTCACACCTCTGAAAGGGACAAAGGAATCTCACCGCCGTGTGAAGACCAATGACGTCACAGGACGCGGCGGTAACAGACTTGACACCTTCACCCCCTAAGGCGAGGAGAGGTTTTCCCATCACCTCCCAAGACGAAGGGAGGAGTTAACAGGACTAATGGGGTATTTAGATAACCAGATGTCCCAGTCCGACCAGATGTCCCAGTCCGAGCTGAAGACATTCCTAAAACAGCGGTTATAACCCCTTTCGGCCTTTTTGAATTCCTGCGAATGCCTTTCGGCCTCAAAGGTGCTGCTCAGACTTTTCAACGAATGATGGACGCGGTCCTACGCAACCTCCCCTTTGTTTTCGTCTACCTCGATGACATGCTGGTAGCCAGCTCATCTGAGGAAGAGCACGAGCAGCATCTCACTACCGTTTTTCAGAGGCTAGAAGAACACGGTTTAATAATTAATCCAGCCAAATGCAAATTCGGCGTATCGCAAATTGATTTTTTGGGACATAGAGTCTCCCCGAAAGGGGCAGTTCCGCTTCCAGACAAAATTCATGCGATAGAAGGTTTTCCACGGCCCCAAACGGTCAAATCGCTACAGGAATTTTTGGGGATGGTTAATTTTTACAACCGTTTCCTCCCTCATGCAGCTCAGCTCATGCAACCCCTGTATGACGCGCTCAAAAAAAAGAAAGCTTCCAACGCGGTCGAATGGACCCCAGAACCCGAACGCGCTTTTGCGGAAGTTAAAAACGCCCTAGCTAACGCCACAATGTTAGTCCATCCAGATCCCTCGGCCCGCATTGCTCTAACCACAGATGCTTCAGACTTGGCCATAGGGGCAGTTGTAGAGCAACTTGTCAAGGGGGTCTGGCAACCTTTAGCATTCTTTAGCAAATCGCTAAACCCGACGGAACGCAAATACAGCACTTTTGACAGGGAGCTGCTGGCGCTCCATTTGTCCATCCGCCACTTCCAGTTTTGGTTAGAAGGGCGGAGTTTCACGGCTTTTGTGGACCATAAACCGCTCACTTTCGCTATGGCTAAAATTTCAGAACCTTGGTCGGGCAGACAACAAAGACAGCTAGCTGCGATTTCAGAGTTCACCACAGACATTCGACATGTTGCGGGCAAACTTAACGTAGTAGCGGACTGTCTCTCTCGCGCTGTGGCACCACCAGAGCGTGAGGAGACAGATTACACTGCTTCAGCAGCTGAGCTTTTCTCTAACGCAAACACATATGCAGCACCTATCCATGAAGTGATAGATTATGCAGCCATGGCGGAAGAACAAGGTAGTGATGCGGACGTGCGCGCGCTCCTGTCTGGACCAACAGGGTTAAGGCTGGAGAAAAAAGGGTTGCGCGACGGCGTGCCCCCCCTAATATGCGATGTTTCAACCGGCCGACCTCGCCCGTTAGTACCGGCTGCTTGGCGCCACCGTATTTTCGACGCAATTCACTCCCTCGCGCATCCAGGTGTGCGCGCCTCGGTCAAAATGGTTGCCGAAAAGTTTGTGTGGCCAGGCCTGCGCAAAAACGTAAAAGAATGGGCAAAAACTTGCATTCCTTGTCAGCGCACCAAAGTACACAAACACACAAAAGCCCCTCTGGAGCCTTTTCCAATCCCTGCTAGAAGGTTTGACCACATTCATGTCGACCTCGTGGGGCCGCTGCCTTCCTCCCAGGGTTTCACACACCTGCTAACAATGATAGACCGCACCACGCGCTGGCCAGAGGCAGTCCCTCTAGCGGCAACTACAGCGGAGGAAGTCGCTCGCGTTTTTCTAACTAATTGGGTGGCACGTTTCGGCGTCCCATCAAACATCACGTCAGATAGGGGACCTCAATTTGTCTCAGAGCTCTGGTCAGCCATGTCCAACAGTTTAGGGGCAACAATTCACCGCACCACCGCTTATCACCCTCAGGCTAATGGGTTATGCGAGCGTTTTCACAGGTCCCTAAAGGCCGCCCTCAGAGCCTCATTAACGGACACAAATTGGGTAAATAAACTTCTCTGGGTTTTATTGGGGTTGCGTGTGGCACTTAAAGAGGATTTAGACGCTTCCCCTGCAGAATTAGTCTTTGCCCAGCCTATCAGACTATCAGGTGAATTTTTACCAGAAAACCCAGAACCAGGGCATCTCCCAGTCCCAAGGTTTTTAGGCAGTAACAGACAGGACTCTCTCCACGGTCCAGTTCATCACTCCTTTCCACGAGTTTTTGTTCCTCAAACTTTAAAAAACGCCGAGTTTGTTTTTGTTAAGCATGAAGCCATTAAACCAACGTTACGCCCAGTATACGATGGCCCGTTCAGAGTGATGGAAAATGGTGACAAACACTTTGTGCTTGATTATGGGGATAGAAATGAAACGGTCAGCATTGACAGACTCAAACCTGCCTTCTTGTTGAGAGACGAACCTGCACAGCTGGCTCGAGCACCTCGGCGAGGTAGACCCCCCAAGGAAAAAGTCTCAGCCCCCAGGCAGGGAACAGATAATCTCTCTCCTTCCCACACTGCAGATTCCTCACAAGAAGGTCCCAGCAGGACGCCTAAACCAAACTACAGCAGCTTTGGGAGAAGATTGAAACCCAGACTGCACAAGGACTGATTACACCACTCTGCAATTTTTTTTCGCTAATTGTGCCGCAACAGTTTAGGACTGACTTGTGATTATACTATGCTGTTATGTTTTCGCTGAACTCTCTTAGGAGCGTGGCTGCTTAAAAGTTCTTCTGTGGCAACAGCTGTAACACGTAGTATGTCTTAGACTGTGAATCTTTCTGTGTCTTTTCATAGTTGTTTGGGGGGCCTGTGGTATATATTACTCATATATTCCATACCTACATTTGTTAGAGCATGTGGAAATGTTTGGGACAGAATATACAAAGGAACTTCACACCTCTGAAAGGGACAAAGGAATCTCACTGCCGTGTGAAGACCAACGACGTCACAGGACGCGGCGGTAACAGACTTGACACCTTCACCCCCTAAGGCGAGGAGAGGTTTTCCCATCACCTCCCAAGACGAAGGGAGGAGTTAACAGGACTAATGGGGGATTTAGATAACGGGGGATTTCAGCTTGTGTTTTGCATGTCTTGGATGTGTGCCTGTATTTAACCAGCGAGTTGGGCAGAATTCTTCCTCTTTGCCTTCTGCCAAGCTCTGCACCAGATGAGACAAGATAGAAGAGTTATTCATTAAAGACTCTGCTTTTATGATACAAAACCGCCTCATTATTTCCAGCTCTTCTACAATAGTTGGATTTGTTACGTTGGTGAACTTCAGTAAACACAGCACTCTCTACTCCTGCGACTGGGTTTTTCATTCTCTCCCTCGTGTGGTGGGTAATGGCGCGCAGGGGTTCATGACAGAATGTCCCGACCATAAAAAAAACTCAGCGGAGTAGAGTTGTGGGGGGGGGGGGGTTCGCCTTCTCCTTTTTCTCCTCTTACGTGGACTATGACTTGGACAGACGAGGAGCAGGAGGATACCTCTCTGCAATCGGAGCTGGCCCCTCACCAGAAGAAGCGCTCCCGTCAGAGGAAGACTTCCTCCCTCCTCGGATCCCCTTCATTTCCTGGGCCAGCGTCCACCCAGTCTGTGGATGAGAAGACAGAGATGGAATTAGATAGGGAGCAGCGCTCGTTATGTCAACTGGATGATGTTCTCTCCTGGACACATAAGCCCCATCCCTCTCCAACATTTTGTCAGGCTCGGGATACTGCGAGGAGGGTGATGGAGTGAGACAGCCTCTGGGATCATCCGGAGGCAATGGAGATCCTCCGGGACATCTTCGCTGCACCATGTGAGGAATCGGCTGAGGATCTCCCGGTGCTCAAGCTCCTCGCGGCCACTTTGCTCTCCTTTCCTGAGGATGTGGGGTCTCTCTGCGCAGGTGACCCGTTTCCCGGCACGGTGCTCCACGTTCCGGATTACCTCATCCCTGTGTCACCCAAGAGGAGGAGGGGGAGGAAGCCCCGCAGCAAAAAGCGTCCAGTCCCACGTACTGCAGCTTCGCCTTCCCGCTCTGAGCAATGCGCCTCCCTGTCACGGAAGGAGATGGAGGAACGTAGGCGGGCTCTCCTGGACCTCATCTTGGAGGTCCAGGAGATCCATCTCATCAATGGACCTCATCTTGGAGGTGAAGGCGTGGCTCCTCCCGGAGATGGCTGAAAGACTTAAAGAGCTTTCCCCGAGGGAGGAGAAGCCTCAACCCGATGAGGAACTCCAGGGGAGTAGAGAGGATGCCTTGGAGGCCGCTGGGTACCTCCAGTGCCAGGAGAGCAGGCAAGTCTCTTTTCATTCGAGTTACACAATCACTGATCAATGTTGCCTGCCTCCTCGTGAGGAGACCCGGGTGTGCAGTCCCCCGAGTTCTCCACCCCAGCGGCATACAGTACTCTCGTGCCTGGTCTCAATGACTCTCGTCTGTGTACCCCCATGAGCCCATCAGTCCCGGATCCAGGTCGCTCGGGGGAGGAGGAGCCAGAGGACCAGGAGGGTCCAGCCCATGGGCCAACAAAGGAGTCATCCACCGCCGCCATGCCAGGGGAACCAGAGGCATAGAGGACGGCGCACGAGAGTTCCACCCCTGCTACCATCATCATGCCCGCTGCAGGGGCCACCACAGTGGAGTTGTCCCCCGGACCGGACCTCCAGCCGATGGGACCCAGGGCATCGTCGTCGGAGTCCTGGATGGCGGTAGAGCTTAAGCACAGGCAAGTAGCCTCTCCTGAAGTACATTTGTTGATGGTGGAGGGATCTTGCCTGGCTTTTGGAGAGCGGAGTCGGGTGCAGCCCCCAGCTGCATCTGAACCCCCCTCGCTGGGCTCTGCCGCTGCCCCCTAATCGCTCTCCCTCTCCTATCCCCTTGGAGCTCCATCCTAAGGTCGTCATAGAGGAGGAGCCACCACCTGGCCGCCCATTGACAATGAGGCAGGTCCAGCTTCAGCGGAGGAGGCCGACGGGGATGAGGCACCCGATGGACCGAAGGAACCCACGCACCCAAGATCGCTGGAGTCCTGGACGGCGGTGGAGCCAGAGTTCAGGCAGGTGTGTTCCATTATATCAGAAATTTCAATATTAATGTCACACTGCCCAATTCATGGTGAGGTGGACCCGGAGCAGCTTACAGTAGCCCTTGGGACCACCACACCGGGCTCCGCCGCTGCCGGTGACTCTGACCCGGTCTTTCTCTTTCTCCCTTCGGACTCGGAGCCTCCGGCCAGGGTCATCAGAGAGCTGTTGGAGGCAACCGAGGATTGGGGTTTGACCCCTGCGGACGTGAGAAGCATCACCTCCCCCGCCGGGGAGGTCACCACATGTGCAGCAGAACTCCAGCTGGAGTCCATTGCGGGTGCAGCAGAGCCGCAGCTTGCGTCCACTGCCGGTGCAACAGAGCCACAGCTGGCATCCACCGGCGGTGCTGCTATGTCCCAGGCCGGGACCATCGCGGGTGCAGCCACATCCCAGGCCGGAACCATCGCGGGTGCAGCCATGTCCAAGACCGGGACCATCGTGGGTGCAGCCACGTCCCAGACCGGGACCACCGCAGGTGCAGCCATGTCCCAGACTGGGACCATCGCGGGTGCTATGGTACTCCTGCTCCAAGTCTCGAATGGCAGGTGGGCTCCTGTTCCTTGGCTTGGCCGCCGATGCTCCCGAGTATGGAGGCTGCCTCTCTGCCATCCTCGCAGGTCCTGGTGGCTCCACCACACTGGTTGGCCACCCAAGGGACTTGGTTTATGGGTCAGGTGGCCCCTTGGCCTGGGCAGGCCGCCAGACACTATCCCACGGGTTGCCTGCTGGACTTGGGACTTGGGCAGGCCACCCAATCTGCCACTTCTCACCACACTGGGGGCCTGGGACTCTGGTCGACCCCCCGAACTTTGGACTTCTGGAGAGGGGGATTAGTGCTCCAGGTTGGGGGTTCGTTAGGAGGGATTGTTCTTTATTCTGATTTTGTATTATTGTGTTTTCACGGGTTGCTTCCCTCCTAACCAGTTTCCCCCACCTCCCACTCTGGGTTAGTGTTTGTTGCTGGGGGGGGGGGGGGGGGGTTCCCTTGAGGGGTGCTGTTTCCTTTCTTTTTTTTTGGCTGATGGTACTGGGGTGTCTGGTGCCCACCCCTAGAGGGGGGGGTCCTGTCGTGAATCCGGGTTTGGAGGCCAAACCCGGTTCTGACTCATCGTTATGATTTGTCCTAGTTTTCCCTCTGACAACTCTGGCATGCCCTCTCCTCCTGTCAAGCTCCGTCAGCTGCACTCACTGGTGCTCACACACGCACACACACACACACACACGCTCCATTCACTCTCATTCACATGCGCTCTCACACACCTGTTCCCAATCAGTTCAGCCCACGCATTCACACACCGGCAATATCTTTCCTCGTTAGCTTTTGGAGTATTTGTTTGCCACTGCTGAGGAAGGTGATTGTCGGGACATTCCCCTTCATACATGGCAGCGTGTTCCTCCGTGTATGTTATTCACTCTCTGCGTTCTACTCAGCTGGACATTTTAAGACGATCCATTCCTTGGTGTTTCGGCTGGTCCGCTTCTCTGCCTCTGCCTCCTGACTGCACGGCTCGCCCTGAATTAGCTCCAGACCTGTAAGTGTTTCTTAGCCTTTTCTCCTGTGCTAGCAGGCCTGCAGCATTAGGCTGCTCACCTTTCCTGTTTTGCGCATAACGCAGCCCTGTAGCACCAGGCTCTATATTCACCAGGCTGTTGAGCATTCGGCAGGCGCCCTGTATCCTTGGTGGCCAGCTCTGTCATTACACCTCTCCATACACTGTGTGGTTGACTGAACTGTATTTGGTAATAGTTGGATTTGTTACGTTGGTGAACTTCAATAAACACAGCACTCTCTACTCCTGCGATTGGGTTTTTCATTCTCTCCCTCGTGTGCCGGGTAGTGGCGCACAGGGATTCATGACAATTTTTTGTCACTCATTTCAGAAATTGAAACCCATATATTATATAGATTCATTACACAGAGAGTGATATATTTCAAGTGTTTATTTTAATTTTGATGATTATGGCTTACAGCCCATGAAAAGCCCAAATTCAGTTTCTAAAAAAATTACAATATTGCATAAAATTAGTTTAAAAAATAGTTTTTTAATACAAATGTGTCCATGTACACTCTCAATACTTGGTCAGGGCACCTTTTGGATTAATTACTGTATCAATGTGGCGTGGCATGGAGGTGATCAGCCTGTGGCACTGCTGAGGTGGTTATGAAGGTCCAGGTTGCTTTGATAGTGACCTTCAGCTCGTCTGCATTGTTGGGTCTGGTGTCTCATCTTCCTCTTGACAATACTCCATATATTCTTTATGGGGTTTAGGTCAGGAGAGTTTGCTGGCCAATGAAACACAGTGATGCCATGGTCATTAAACCAGGTTTTCATACTTTTGGCAGTGTGAGGGGGTGCCAAGTCCTGCTGGAAAATGAAATCAACATCTCCATAAAGCTTGCCAGCAGAGGGAAGCTTGAAGTGCTCTAAAATTTCCTGGTAGACGACTGGGCTGACTTTGGTCTTGATAAAACACAGTGGATCAACATCAGCAGATGACATGGCTCCTCAAATCATCACTGACTGTGGGAACTTCACACTAAACCTCAAGCAACTTAGATTCTCTGCCTCTCCACTCTTTCTCCAGACTCTGGGACTTTGATTTACAAATGAAATGCAAAATTTATTTTTATCTGAACAGAGGTCATCTGCTGGTGTTTGTCCACTGTGTTTCATCAAGACCAAAGTCAGCGCAATCATTTTTAATTAATTTTATGTAATATTCTAATTTTTTGAGAAACTGAATTTGGGGTTTTCATGGGCTGTAAGCTATAATCATCTAAATTAAAATAAATAAACACTTGAAATATATCGCTCTGTGTAATGAATCTACTGTATATAATACATGGGTTTCACTTTCTGAAATGAGTGACAAAAATTATTGAACTTTTTCATGATATTCCAATTTTTTGCTATGTACCTGTAGATAGTAGAGATTTTTTCTTTTTTTAACTGTCTGATCAAGAGCATCTTACAAATGGGGGCGCTAAAATGTCTTAAACTTTTCATTGTTAATGAAAATACAAGGTGGTGGTACACTTAGTGTTCCAAGGATGTGGAACTAAAAGTCTTTTTCCTGTTCTTGAATCCGTTCCAATGCTGCAGCAGGAGTGAGCACAGCACACGGCCCACAGGCAAAATCCAATTCCATTTCTCTGCCCACTCTTTCTGTAACCAGCAGTATATTTCCATTAGTAGATCAAGCACTCTCATTGTAGCATATTTTTAATGTTTAAAAAACAATGTCTGAAAGTTCAGATTGCCATATTTTCATGGATTGTTTTTTCTTTAGACTGTTTTCATTTTTATTTTTTTTTTTATTTGGACATTGGTATTTTGTACCTTACTGTAAGAAGCTAGGGCAACACAAACTAAAGAGACAACGAAAGATTTGAAGTTTGTGTCCAATTTCTTATATTATTTTTCTATATTGCTCTCCCAGATCGGCTCCATGGACCACGCTGATCCAGTTCACTCAAGTCACACAGGGGGAAGATGTCTACATCTGACTTTGCTTTCAAATTCTGATATTTGGGAGACAGACTATTTCTACTCTTGAGAATATTGTCAGAATTTTCTTTTGCCCATCCATCTGTCCGTCCGTCCATCCTCAACAGCTTTTCTGGGGATCTGGGTCATGGAGGCAGCAGTCCAAGTAGAGCAGCCCAGACTTCTCTCTCTCCAGCCACCTTCTACAGCTCTTCAGAGGGGACGCCAGGGTGTTCCATGCCAGCTGGGAGTCATAGTCTGCCCCGTGGTCTCATCCTCGGGTGACGTGTTCCAAACACCTGAAGTAGGAGGCGACCAGGAGGCGTCCTGATCAGATGCCAAAACCACTTCTGCTGGAGGCTTCCTATTGTTAAAATGGAGTTTTTGTTCTGCACTGTGGCGAAGTGATCTTCACAGGGGATCACCTGATTGT
Source organism: Pholidichthys leucotaenia (assembly GCA_020510985.1). Taxonomy (NCBI): domain Eukaryota; kingdom Metazoa; phylum Chordata; class Actinopteri; order Cichliformes; family Pholidichthyidae; genus Pholidichthys; species Pholidichthys leucotaenia. The sequence goes on along the minus strand of CM035837.1, from coordinate 38,810,901 downwards.
TGAGGTCTTTCTGCAATTGTGGGGTCTTTATACAACACTTCAAAGTTCTATGAGCTGACTGTTGTTGTGAATTGGTGCTATATAATAAAGTTGTATTAAAAAAAGCCCTTTTTCATAGACAACTTTAGTTGATGTTGATTTGCTTTATAACATATTAGTACACTGTCAGAAAATGTAATATTGCTGAAAATTGAACTTTTATAAAATACTAACAAAACTTTAAGATTATACAGTAATCCAACATAAATTTAAATATTTAAATTTTTTTTATAGATATTATGAGGACTATGACTAGTGATTTTGTGTCAGATTGTATTAGTGATGTGCTTTTTCAGTGCATTTTCTAAATGCACTGAATTTTTTACACTGAGTATCCATATGAGAACAACTGGAGTATTACTGCACTACAAATAATTTCAAAAAGTGAGCTTATTGATGTGACGAGCCCAGCCAGCTTGGCTTTCCCCGGCTCAGCCTCGATTTCTCTGTGGGTATTGGTTTCATTGTTTAGGCGCATTTTGTGTATTCCTGTACTTATTCTATTACCATAGCCACTGCTTGACCGGAAGCTGTTAGTCAGTCTCAGTGACCTTCTTTTTCCCACACTGCTGACAGTCTGTCGGTCCAACCACGCCCCCTCGCTCTCCTTAATTCCACCAGCTGCTCCCAGCCCCTGTAATTATCTTTCCTGCGCTTCACTCAGGTGTGCCCAATTTGTGTGGCCAGCAGCGTTTGTATTTAAGTGGCTCTTCGATAGACAAACACCGCTGGGTCATTGTACGAGTCACTCTCATTCTCCATGGTGTGACCGTCACGTCAAGAAGGACTGTTGTTCGTGCTCCAGGGGAGAACTGGACTTTTTGGACTGCTCCTACTCATGGGTAAACTGTTAGCGTTTCTCTGTGTGGTTAGCTGCTACGCTGGACCAGAAGCGTTTCCCCCCTGCAGTAATTCTGCTACACTTCTGGTGGCGTTTCTCCCCGCAGCTCAACCGCAACGCTTTGGCTGCCGCCCAGTTTACTCCCCTGTTTTAGTCTAGCCACCTAAGGTCGTCCTCGCTCTCCTGAGCGCTTGTGTGTAAAGTGTATTATTTTTCCTGTGGCCACGGTACACAGTGGTCTGCCTGCTGGCCACTTTGTGTCAGCCATTTTGTGTACATTACTACCTTCTTTAAGTCTTCATGTTTTGAACTGTCATGTCAATAAATGTGTGTGTGGTGAAACCCTGCGCGTAAATCCATCCATCCTTCTCCTCCGTGCGCAATGGCAGATCACACGGAGAGCTCATAATTGAAGAGAATGCTCTGCATATGTCTGATCAGGTATGTATAACTGAAGTTCTCAGTAATTTTACAAGGTTATAGAAAGGTTGACAGTATTTCAGCTGTGCATTGAGGATAGGTAAGCCATCACTTGGTTAATCTAACAATGAATCAACAACACCTTTTACATATAGATTAGAAAAGGCACAAACAGTATCAGGCATCCATTTTACAATAATTTATTTTAATATATAACAATAATATAAAACAACCAAATAATAATATAAAACAACAAATAAAATTTAAATGAACAGAAAATGAGACAGAACCCAAAAATTAAATGTCACCTCCTGGTTTCTGATGCCCTGATGATGCACCTTGTACCATGGATGTACTGTACATGTGGACCTGCCACAGACCAGGAGCGTGAGCTAGCCACCTGGAACAAACCCAGTGTATTGTCCGTAGGGATCAGGGTAACGGTCCCTGATTGCCCACACACAGCAACTGGGGATGACCAAGGCAATGGATTAGTCATAGCAACAGCTCGTTTTAGAACAGCATTCTTAGCTAAAACGCTGAACATAAACCAAGCACAAGAGTGTGTGACAGCGAATCTGCTAAAAACTACCAACAACAAAGTCCTTAAAGTCAGCTACAGTTTTGCCATGATTACATTATCAAAATTATGTAATTATCAGGTTCAATCACGTCTGTGAAACGCTAGCATTACTATTAATTATTAATAATTATATGACAGTAATTTTAAAAAAATTGATGAATGGAGATAAACATCAAAGAAGACTCAATTAAAATCACTGGGCACTACACCATAAAAGATTCCTTGCTTGACATTATTTCAATGGCTCGTAATCACAAAGACACTGATTTCCCCACAGTCTGCTGCTGCCTGTGAATGCTTGTTTCCAGTGCTGCTTGTGTCATGGGCGGCGAGGGCGCACCCCCTCCTTCCCGTTCATCTCTCCTCAGGTCATCAACGCACCTGATTGAGAGAACACACCTGCGCCCTCTCATCAGCCAGTGTTCATAAGGAAGCACTCCTCTATGATTTAACGCTGGCTCGTCTGGGTATACTGCCTACGCTAAGACAAGCAAGTATATGATTCACACTGGTGAAGAAGTTATTAACCTGTGTGCTTTCTCTTTTCCTAAGATTGCTGCCATCGTGCGGGCATGTCTCCGGGACAGCGCACGCACTCCTGCCACATCACCGCTCATCAACGGCATCCGACCTCCACCTAGTCAGGTACCACCAGCTCTACTCCCCTCACCCTGCTGGTTCATCTATTCCCTGCTGGGGTCCTGCCGGTTCTCCCCTGGAGGCTCATGTAAGTGGCAATTTGGCCAGCCCATTTTCCCTTACTCCATTCCTCCATTCACGGCTCTCGTCTTCTCTCCACAGACTGTTTCCTCTGGCGACTGACTGTTTCAGTAGCTGTGCAGGGATTTTGATATTTAATAAAAGCCTCAAACGTGTGTTGTTGTTTGATTGTTCCTTCTTGTTGCTGCATCGTGCACGTGAGCTGATTGCTAATAACAATCATGACAGTTTGTGTTTCTACATGGCAACACGTGCAATGTTATCATGAGGCAACAGTGAGTGTGTCATCTACTGGCCAAGAGGTCAAAAAGTAATGGATTGCACCTTTAAAGAGTCTGATGATTGCCTGCAGATGGTGAGTACAGCTGTAGGGAATGAGATCAATTAGTGAGAGACACAGAGCAGTGTGCAGCCAAACCATGGTATTGCCATTCATTTCAATGGAGAATTTTTCTGATTTAAGGTCCCATATGCAGAGGTTGAGGGGGCGTGACTTAGACTCTCTATTTAGATAAGATAAGATAAGATAAGCCTTTATTAGTCCCACAATGGGGAAATTCCAGGATTGCAACAGCACAGGGATAGCAACACTCAGAGCAACAATCAGAAGGCAAGAAAAAACAAGAGCAGCTAGTATACATATGTACATATTAATATATATATATATATATATATATACAGTGATCCCTCACTTATCGCGGTTAATGGGTTCCAGAACCGACCGCGAAAAGTGAAAAACCGCGAAGTAGCGTCACCCCTAATGACGTCACCCATAAATAATACGTACGTTCATTCTCTCACTCTCTCTTTCATATGATACGTGTGTGTGTATGTAAGTAAGTGTACATACATACGTAGATGTAAATAAAGTGTACATAAATATGTTTTTAGAACTCTTTTATTCTTATAACAAGATACGTAACTCAAGATGAAGATGATTTACTGCACAGGTTAATGAGAGCCTTACTGCTCCTCAGGTGACGCCTCATCGTCAGGTGCTAGAGGCGCAGGATTGTCGAGGACAGCTTCCGATAGAGCTGGAGAAGCTGCAGGAGGCGGCGTAGTGGCTCGACGGGAAGACTATTTCGCACAAAAAGGCACAAGAGAACAGCGAAAAGTTCCACGCAGCGAGACTAAGCAACACGAGCGATAAAGAACAATGAATGCGGTCTTCCTTCGCTGCATGGGCGCTCGGCAGGGAGAGAAGCTGGGTGAAACGTCTCAGCCAATCAGCTTGCGGGGTGAAACGTCTCGGCCAATCAGCTTGCGAGATTCCCGAGCCGAGCCAACACGAGAACAGCAAATAGAGAGGTGGATTTTGAGTTGTGCGGGCTCTCCGTGTTGATACATGATGTTCTAATGTAGTCTCCCTGCCTTCTGCTAGCGCCCGCCCATTATTTCTCAATTTTGAATTTTTGATGAATATTTTTGAAAAATCCGCGATGCACTGAGGGCGCGAAAGGTGAAGCGCGAAGTAGCGAGGGATCACTGTATATTTATATATATATAGACACACAATGCGGAGCATTGTAGCTGGATGGAATAAATATATGAGTATATAAACACACAGTACGGAGCATTGTAGCTAGATGGAATAAATATATAGATATATGAACACACAGTGCGGAGCATTGTAGCTAGATGGAATAAATATGTACACTACTGTTCAAAAGTTTGGGGTCACTTAGAAATTTCCTTATTTTTGAAAGAAAAGCACTGTTTTTTTCAATGAAGATAACTTTAAACTAATCAGAAATACACTCTAATATCTAATATACATTGCTAATGTGGTAAATGACTATTCTAGCTGCAAATGTCTGTTTTTTGGTGCAATATCTACATAGGTGTATAGAGGCCCATTTCCAGCAACTATCACTCCAGTGTTCTAATGGTACAATGTGTTTGCTCATTGTGTCAGAAGGCTAATGGATGATTAGGAAACCCTTGTGCAATCATGTTAACACAGCTGAAAACAGTTTAGCTGGTTAGAGAAGCTATAAAACTGACCTTCCTTTGAGCAGGTTGAGTATCTGGAACATCACATTTGTGGGGTTGATTAAACGCTCAAAATGGCCAGAAAAAGAGAACTTTCATGTGAAACTCGACAGTCTATTCTTGTTCTTAGAAATGAAGGCTATTCCATGTGAGAAATTGCCAAGAAACTGAAGATTTAATACAACGGTGTGTACTACTCCCTTCAGAGAACAACACAAACAGTCTCTAACCAGAGTAGAAAGAGAAGTGGAAGTCCCCGCTGCACAACTGAACAAGAAGTTAAGTACATTAGAGTCTCTAGTTTGAGAAATAGACGCCTCACAGGTCCTCAACCGGCAGCTTCATTAAATAATACCCGCAAAACGCCAGTGTCAACATCTACAGTGAAGAGGCGACTCCGGGATGCTGGCCTTCAAGGCAGAGTGGCAAAGAAAAAGCCATATCTGAGACTGGCCAATAAAAGAAAAAGATTAATATGGGCAAAAGAACACAGACATTGGACAGAGGAAGATTGGAAAAAAGTGTTATGGATGGACAAATCGAACTTTGAGGTGTTTGGATCACACAGAAGAACATTTGTGAGATGCAGAACAACTGAAAAGATGCTGGAAGAGTGCCTGACGCCATCTGTCAAGCAAGGTGGGGGTAACGTGATGGTCTGGGGTTGCTTTGGTGCTGGTAAGGTGGGAGATTTGTTCAGGGTAAAAGGAATTTTGAATAAGGAAGGCTATCACTCCATTTTGCAACGCCATGCCATACCCTGTGGACAGTGCTTGATTGGAGCCAATTTCATCCTACAACAGGACAATGGCCCAAAGCACACCTCCAAATTGTGCAAGAACTATTTAGAGAAGAAGCAGGCAGCTGGTATTCTATCTGTAATGGAGTGGCCAGCGCAGTCACCAGATCTAAACCTCATTGAGCTGTTGTGGGAGCAGCTTGACCGTATGGTACGCAAGAAGTGCCCATCCAGCCAATCCAACTTGTGGGAGGGGCTTCTAGAAGCGTGGGGTGAAATTTCTCCAGATTACCTCAACAAATTAACAGCTAGAATGCCAAAGGTCTGCAATGCTGTAATTGCTGCAAATGGAGGATTCTTTGACGAAAGCAAAGTTTGAAGGAAAAAATTATTATTTCAAATATAAATCATTATTTCTAACCTTGTCAATGTCTTGACTATATTTTCTATGTCTTCACTTCCGCCCTCCCAAGAGAGCAGACACTTTTTTCTTCTCTCCTGCTGATTTTTTCCTCCCCTCCTACTGGATCCCAGCTTGCTGTTGTTTGTCTGCGTCTGACTGCGACCGCCGAAAAGAAATTATGGAGTTAATAAGCTGGGCTTTGAACACAATTGACACTATTTTTTCAACAAGGAAAAGTGCTCCGGGGGAAGCTGTTTGCCCCGCTGGAACGGCTCCAGTGGGCTATCTATGTGACACAGGTATTTGGAAAATGCTGTGTCTCTCTAATCTCTCTATCGAAGATATTGAAGATTTGTTTATCTTCGTAATCTTGGTGATTGGGATAATTCTGATTGGGACGGGAATTGTCTTGGTTTACCGCAAATTGCTGAAGATGGATTCAACCTATCAAAATGCTGGCCAGGCGAGGTGCATCCAACAAATTGAGAAACTGGAGAAGACCCTGATAGCGACTACTGGAGAACTGTCTCGTAAGGTGGATTACATCATGGGTTCGCTCAGGTCTTTCCACGACGAGTTCAAAGCTGCGCAATGAAGGATTAATGTACTGAATCTACAGAAGAAATACAAGTCTTCTCTGTGATCAGTCCTATTTGGCATTATTATTCCCCATGAAAATTCCTCCTGGCTGTCTGCAGACTGTGTTTTTTTTTTCAAAATCATGAGCACAAGGCCTTGGACAGCCAGCTGCAGCGCCAGATAAGACTGGGCGCCAGACAGACAAAACATCTTCTGCCAAGGGTCCTTGGGTCTCTCTTATTATCATCAACACTGCTCAACACCGCACACACATTGATTCATGAACTGATTAAAGATATACTGTACACTGCTCTCTTGTGTCTCGTGAATTCTGAGTTGTTGCTCTGTGCTATTGAGAGATTTTTTTTTCATTGTAATCACAATCTGCTTAAAAATAAGCTGTATTTTGATAACAAAGTTTTTTTTCTCCTCCCCCCTTGTGTCGTTCCCTCCCTTCCCCTCCCTTTCTTATCTATCTCTGTTTGATGAGGCGCCTTTATGGCTGCCGTGTCGTTGTGTCGCGCGCATGCGCACCAATGTCAAGTCAAGTTCCTCGTGTGTTTTTTTACATGCTTGGCAATAAAGTTTATTCTGATTCTGATTCTGATTCTGATTCTAACCTTGTCAATGTCTTGACTATATTTTCTATTCATTTTACAACTCATGGTGGTAAATAAAAGTGTGACTTTTCATGGAAAACACAAAATTGTCTGGGTGACCCCAAACTTTTGAACGGTAGTGTAGATATGTAAACACACCCAGTGCGGAGCATTGTAGCTAGATGGAATAAATATGTAAATATATAAACACACACAGTGCAGAGCATTGTTGCTAGATGGGATGAAACAGCACAACCGTCTACTTAGTTATCCTACATGGTATGATTATGTACCCATACATATTCTCACCCTCCATAGCGACCGGTATTATCCTAGTTGTATGCCGGAGGGGACCATTGTATAAGTCTATTGCGTCTTTTGCATTCAAAAACTATTAGGTTGTCACGTCTTTTTGCTACCTCTGCGAGCAGTCCTGCTTAGGTTGTACAGTCTGACAGCCGTTGGTAGGAAGGACCTGCGAAACCTCTCGGTTGTGCACCTAGGATGATGTAGTCTGCTGCTAAATGAGCTCCTCAGTGCATTCAGTATGTCCTGCATAGAGTGGAACTCGGCCTCCAGCAGAGATGACAGTTTAGCCACCGTCCTTCTCTCTCCCATCTCCTCCACTGGGTCAAGGCGCTGCCTCAGGACAGAGCTAGCTTTCTTGATCAGTTTGTTCAGTCTCTTCCTATCGGCTGCCGTAATGCCACTGCCCCAGCAGACCACTCCAAAAGTGATGGCTGATGCCACCACCGTGTCATAGAATGTCTTCAGCAGCGCCCCTTGTACACCAAAAGACCTGAGTCTCCTCAGTAGGAACAGCCTGCACTGTCCCTTCTTGTAGAGTGTGTCAGTATTGTGTGACCAGTCCAGTTTATTGTTCAGATGAACACCCAGGTACTTGTAGGATGTCACCATCTCAATGTCTGTTCCCTGTATATTTACTGGTGCTGTGAGGGGTTGTCCTTGCCTGCGGCAGTCCACCACCAGCTCCTTTGTTTTCCTCGCATTGATCTGGAGGCCGTTCCGATGGCACCAGTCCACGAAGTCCTGGATAAGCCCTCTGTACTCAGCTTCATCTCCATTGGAGATGAGGCCAACGATCGCAGAGTCGTCAGAGAACTTCTGTAGATGGCAGTGTGTTGTGTTGTGTGACAAGTCCGCAGTGTAAAGGGTGAACAGGAAGGGAGCCAAAACCGATCCCTGGGGGGCCCCCGTGCTACCGATGATCGTGTCGGACACACAGTCCCGGGTTCTCACAAACTGAGGCCGGTTAGTGAGGTAGTCCAGGATCCATGATGACAGGTGCTGGTCCACCCCTGCGCACAGCAGCTTGTCCTTCAGGATCATTGGTTGGATGGTATTGAAAGCACTGGAGAAGTCAAAGAACATGATCCTCACTGCATTCCCGGGCTTCTCCAGGTGGGACAGAAAACGGTGAAGGAGGAAGATCACCGCATCCTCCACCCCAATGCCATGCTGGTAGGCGAACTGGAGTGGATCCATCGCTGGTCCCACCAGGGGGCGGAGGTGAGCAAGGAGCAGTCTCTCCAGGGTCTTCATCATGTGGGACGTCAAGGCCACTGGTCTGTAGCTGTTCAGGTCTTTGGGGTGGGAAGTCTTTGGTACAGGTACCACACAAGATGTTTTCCACAGCTGTGGTACCCTCCCCAGCTTCAGGCTCAGGTTGAAGATGTACTCCACAATCCCACACAGCTGGTCTGCACAGGACTTGAGGAGCTTTGCGCTGATGCCGTCCGGTCCCGACGCCTTCCTCGCCTTGGTCTTCCTCAGCTCCGTCCTCACCTGGGTCTTAGTCAGGGTCAGGTTGGGGGACTGTGTGTTGGGAGTGGGGGGGAGTTGGTGGAGTGGGGAGTGGGCAGCAGGACTTGATGTCTTTAGAGGCAGCAGTGGTTGTTGTGCAGTCAGGGGGGAGGGCGATTGGTCAAACCTATTGAAAAACAGATTCAGATTGTTCACCCACTCCCTGCCCTCCGTGGCCTGGGGGGAGGTATTCTGGAGCCCAGAGATGGTTTAAAGGTTTCTCCAGACCCCGCTGATGTCGCTCTGTTGCAGCTTGTCCTCCATCTTCTTCCTGAAGCTGTCCTTGCCTTCTCTGATCTTTCTCCTCAGCTCCCTCTGTACGGACTTCAGCATCTCCCTGTTCCCCGACCTGAAGATCCTCTTCTTCTCTCTCAGAAGTGTTTTTATCTCAGGGTTGATCCAGGGTTTGTTGTTTGAGCAACACCATATGGTCTTGGTGGGAACGGTGTTGTCCACACAGAAGCTGATGTAGTCCGTGATGGTGTGAGTGAGGCCATCAATGTCCTCACCATGTGGATCGCAGAGCTGCTCCCAGGCGGTGGTTTCAAAACAGCCCTTTAGAGTGTCCATTGCCTCCTCAGACCATAACTTCACTGTGCGCATGGCCGGAGGTTGTCTGTGCACTAGGGGTTTGTACACCAGCTGGAGATGAACCAAGTTGTGATCCGATCTCCCGAGTGGGGGGAGTTGTAATGAGGTGTACGCCTCCTTTTTAAGCCTATAATTATCCTTAAATATAAAAATGATTATTCCATCTACACTCGTGAACAAGTAGTATTAATCTTTTGAAGAGGTTGCCAATATTTTAATTTTAAAGGGGTCATTGACTTCACTTTTTCCACATTTTAAAAGCTCACACATGTCTTAGTGAAGTGTTTTTGACATATGTTTTGGTGGTGTCCTGCAAACAATGTGGGCTGCCTAGACAACTGGAACTCATTTTGGGGAAAACCTGGTCTTGTTAGGTGAGACGGCATCCATCCCACTTTGGATGGTGCATCTCATTTATCTAACAATCTGGCATCATTTTTATCCAAAGTTCCAAAGCCTTGACTACTCAGAGTTGGGACCAGGAAGCAGAGTTGCAGTCTTACATGCCTCTCTGAGCTTCTCTCCATCCACCACCCCTCAACTTAGCCCCTATCTTCCCCTTCAGAGAATCACCTTAAATGGCTCAGTCCCAGTTTATGATAGAACTGAGGTTTTAAATTGCTTCAATAAGCATTTTGTGTCATCTGGTTTTCTGTTTAACTCTACAGGAGCTACATCTGTGCCTCACTGTACTAATTCCCAAATGTTTTTTGGAGAACCTTTTAGACTTGTACCTTTTACTGTACAGCAAGTTCATAAGGCTCTCAAAACTTTGAATCACAGAAAACCTCCTGGACCAGATTTGATAGAGGCTTACTTTTTAAAAATGGCTGCCGATTTTATTGCACAGCCTCTTACAGTACTTTTTAATTTATCAATTGAAAACAAAGAGATTCCTGTAGTATGGAAGTCAGCTTTTGTGGTTCCTCTCTTAAAAGGAGGTGACCCAGCAGTTTTAACTAACTATAGACCAATATCAAATTTGTGTGTCTTGTCCAAGATTCTTGAATCTCTCGTGTGTGATCAACTTAAAGAGTTTTTATACTCAAATGAACTTCTTTCAAAACTGCAATCGGGTTTTAGAAAAAAGCACAGCACTATTACTGCTGCTACAAAAGTGGTCAATGATATACTTGTTGCTCTTGATAAAAAGCAGCACTGTGCTGCACTTTTCATTGATCTGTCAAAGGCTTTTGACACTGTGGACCACACAGTTTTAAAGCAAAGACTCATCAGTTTTGGACTGATAGATAGATAGATAGATTTGTTTATTTGACAGGGACAGTGCAATAAACATAGACAATTAATCAATGACAATCAATCTGATGTGTTGCACAGAGTGTATAGCTATTAGCTAATTTGCAACTCTTGTCCCTGGATGGGCTTTAGAAAGGAGAAACAAGTAAAAAAACAAAAAAAAAAACAAACAAAAAACGGAACATGTTGGAACATGTAGTCTCCTGGTTCGCAAATTATTTGAGTGACAGGACCCAATGTATTAAATATGATGGTTTGTGTTCTGAAATTGTTAGTGTCCACAAGGGGGTGCCACAGGGTTCTGTATTAGGACCCCTCCTATTCATTATGTACATTAATGATTTAGGACAAAATGTGTCTCCTGCTAGTTTGCATTTTTATGCTGATGGCACAATTATTTACTACTTTAGCTCTTCCCCTGCTAATGCTGTTGCTTCTCTGCAGAAAGCTTTTAATGTGGTGCAGCACACACTTCTGCAGCTAAAACTAGTCCTTAATGCTGACAAAACTAAACTGATATGGTTTTCAAATTCTAGGAAGAGTCCACAAATTTTTCCCACAGTGTCCACTTTTGAGGGAAATGAAATTGAGGTGGTTCACTCGTATAAGTATCTTGGTATCTTGCTTGATGACGCTCTGACTTTTAAGCCCTATGTTGAAAATCTTGTAAAGAAACTTAAACTGAAACTGGGTTTTTTATTTCGAAATAAATGTTGTTTTTCTTTTGAGGTTAAAAAGCGTCTTGTTACTGCAACTTTTTTATCTATTTTAGATTATGGAGACCTCTTGTATATGAACGCTTCATCTCAGTGTCTGAGTAAGACTGACTCTGTATATCATGCTGTTTTGAGGTTTGTTACAAATTGTAGAGCCTTGACCTATCACTGTGAACTGTATTCTAGAGTGGGATGGCCCTCTTTGTCCACCAGGAGGTTGACTCACTGGTACATTTTTATTTACAAGGCCATGCTTGGACTGTTGCCCCCTTACATTTGTAATTTGATCACACTGAGAAGTGTTGATTCTTATGGTCTGCGTTCTAATGATTATTTGTTGCTTTCTGTTCCATTTGCCCGTACTGAGCTGGGAAAAAGAGCTTTCATGTTCTCAGCCCTCTCTACATGGAACATGTTGCAAAAAGACTGGAAATTAACGGAACTTGTTTCATTGAACGACTTTAAATCCAGATTGAGAACACTTGAGACAGCCTCACTAATTTGTAACTGTTTTATATGATTTGTATGTCCTTTTAAGTGTATTTGTGATTTTTTTTTTTTGTTTCGCTGCCTCTTGGCCAGGACTCCCTTGAAAAAGAGGTTTTTAATCTCAATGGGTTTTTTTCCTGGTTAAATAAAGGTAAAATTAAAAAAAAAATCACTGTCTGCTCCCTGTAATGTAAAAATAAATAAATAATATATATATATATATATATATATATATATATATATATACACACACACACACTACCGTTCAAAAGTTTGGGGTCACCCAGACAATTTTGTGTTTTCCATGAAAAGTCACACTTTTATTTACCACCATGAGTTGTAAAATGAATAGAAAATATAGTCAAGACATTGACAAGGTTAGAAATAATGATTTGTATTTGAAATAATAATTTTTTCCTTCAAACTTTGCTTTCGTCAAAGAATCCTCCATTTGCAGCAGTTACAGCATTGCAGACCTTTGGCATTCTAGCTGTTAATTTGCTGAGGTAATCTGGAGAATTCTGACGCAATGAGCAAACACATTGTACCATAGAACACTGGAGTGATAGTTGCTGGAAATGGGCCTCTATACACCTATGTAGATATTGCACCAAAAACCAGACGTTTGCAGCTAGAATAGTCATTTACCACATTAGCAATGTATAGAGTGTATTTCTGATTAGTTTAAAGTTACCTTCATTGAAAAAAACAGTGCTTTTCTTTCAAAAATAAGGAAATTTCTAAATGACCCCAAACTTTTGAACAATAGTGTGTGTATATACTGTATATATATATATATATATATATATATATATATATATATATATATATACATATACACATATACAGTTAGGCCCAAAAATATTTGGACAGTGACACAAATTTTTGTTATTTTAGCTGTTTATGAAAACATATTCAGGATACAATTATATAATCACTGTGGGCTTAAAGTGCAGACTCTCAGCTGTAATTTGAGAGTATTCACATCCAAATTGGAGCAAGGGTTTAGGAATTACAGCTCTTTAATATGTCGCTGCCTCTCTTTCAAGGGACCAAAAGTAATTGGACAATTGACTCAGAAGGCTGCAAAAAAAAAAAAAAAAAATAACAAGGCTGCATGGGCTCTTCCCTCGTTAACCTGTCATCAATTAAGCAGTTAAAAGGTCTGGAGTTGATTCCAGGTGTGGCGTTTGCATTTGGAAGCTGTTGCTGTGAACACACAACATGCGGTCAAAGGAGCTCTCAATGGAGGTGAAACAGACCATTCTGAGGCTGAAATAAAAGAAGAAATCCATCAGAGAGATAGCAGAAATGTTAGGAGTGGCCAAATCAACAGTTTGGTACATTTTGAGAAAAAAAGAGTGCATTGGTGAGCTTGGGAACTCAAAAAGGCCTGGACGTCCACGAAAGACAACAGTGGTGAAGACAGAGCTTTCCATGGTGAAGAACAACCCCTTCACAACATCCACTCAACAACCCCTTCACAACATCCACTCAAGTGAAGAACACTCTCCAGGAAGTAGGTGTATCAGTATCTAAGTCTACCATAAAGAGAAGACTTCATGAGAGTAAATACAAAGGATTCACCACAAGGTGCAAACCATGAATCAGCCTCAAAAATAGAAAGGCCAAAATTGACTTTGCCAAAAAACACCTAAAGAAGCCAGCCCAGTTCTGGAACAGCATTCTTTAGACAGATGAGACTAAGATCAGCCTGTATCAGAATGATGGGAAGGAGAAAGTTTGGAGAAGAATTGGAACAGCTCATGATCCAAAGCACTACATCTTCTGTAAAACATGGTGGAGGCAGTGTGATGGCATGGGCATGCATGGCTTCCAATGGCACTGGGTCACTTGTGTTTATTGATGATGTGACAAAAGACAGAAGCAGCCGGATGAATTCTGAAGTGTATAGGGATGTACTTTCTGCTCAGATTCAGCCAAATGCAGCAAAGTTGATTGGACGGCGCTTCACAGTACAGATGGACAATGATCCAAAACGTACTGCAAAAGCAACCCAGGAGTTTTTTAAAGCAAAGAAGTGGAATGTTCTGCAATGGCCGAGTCAATCACCAGATCTCAGCCCAATCGAGCATGCATTTCACTTGCTCAAGACAAAACTTAAGGCAGAAAGACCCACAAACAAGCAACAACTGAAGACAGCTGCAGTAAAGGCCTGGCAAAGCATCACAAAGGAGGAAACCCAGCGTTTGGTGATGTCCATGGGTTCCAGACTTCAGGCAGTCATTGCCTGCAAAGGATTCTCAACAAAATATTGAAAAGTAACATTTTACTTAGGGTTATGTTTATTTGTCCAATTACTTTTGAGCCCCTGAAATGAGGAGCGTTTGTATAAAAATAGCTACAATTCCTACATGTTTAATCATATATTTTGGTTCAACCCGTTGAATTAAACCTTGAAGTCTGCACTTCAATTCCGTTGTAGTTGTTTCATTTCAAATCCAATGTGGTGGCATGCAGAGCCCAAATCATGAAGATTGTGTCACTGTCCAAATATTTCTGGGCCTGTATAACGTATAAGCATCCCAAAGTGATTAAACATAAAGTTACTAAAACTCAAATTGTCACATATGTCCCTGCAGGGGAGGAGAGACAGACTCATGCGCAGGATTGTGCTGGTACATTTATTAACAAAAGAAACACAAAGTCCCAAAAAACTGTGCAGACAGACAAAAATGCAAATGAGGGAAAAACTTAAAGCTGGCCTCCCTGAGCCAAAATCACCCAGCGGACTCGGGAGTGAACAAAAGGATAATGAATACCTAAACATCAGGAGACACATTCAATAATCCAGCAACGGTATACTGTAGAGGCAGTGCTTAACTACACACAGAAGATGCACTGCAGGTGTGAATCATTGAGTGAGCAGGGCCTGATTGATAAACTGCTCCCAAGTAACCTGAACCTGAACCTGAACCAGCTGATCTGACTGAGAGCAGATAGGGGCAGTGTCTGGGAAAGGGAGGCTCAAGTGAAAACAAACTACTAACTAACTAACTAACCTGCACATATATAGCGCTTTTCTAGTCACAAAGACCACTCAAAGCGCTTTCACTAGTACTAACCCTCTATTCTAAGGGCCTATAGGAAACAGATATCTAGAGACAATTTAGAACAGCCAGTTAACCTAACATGCATGTCTTTGGATTGTGGGAGGAAACCGGAGCCCCCCGGAGTAAACCCACGCAGCACAGGGAGAACATGCAAACTCCACACAGAAAGGTTCCAACCCCTGCCAGCCTGGGGATTCGAACCAGGAACCTTCTAGCTGTAAGGCAACAGTGCTAACCACTGCACCACCGTGCTGCCCACAAAACCCAAAAAATACATACAGGAAACTAACAGGATCAACCTAATCAGACAAACAATACTAGGAATAAAGCGAGGGTCTGATCTCCGAGAAACCTGAGCTCAGATACATGACAGAGCACCCCCCCCACCCAAGAGGTGGATTCCAGACACCCCCTGGTAACGCCCAAAAGAACCCCCCCCCTTCCCGAGAGAAAGAGGTACATCACAAAACTACCCCGGGAGGAAGGTGGGGGAAGAGGCTAGGAGGGAAAAACAAACCCGCTCATGATCCACACCTGCGCTACACCAGGGCCCTGGGTCCCCCAAACCAGAAAGAACCAAATAGTTCAGGTGGCCGACTGAAGTCCCAGGCCAGCCGGACGGCCAGGTGGAATGAGTCGGGTGGCCTGCCGGAGAACATGGACCACTCGATCTGGCTACTCAGTCTCTCTGGCAGCCGGCCCGAATGTTTAAGCCACCTAAACAGAAGGGGCGGCTCGGGAGGCAGCTCCCCCTCTGGGAGATCCACTGGGAAAGAGAAGAGCCAGGGAGGAGGAACCACAACATCATCAGGTAGAGGAAGAAGGGGGACCCCGGCGGCATCTGGCAGAGAAAGAAGGGGTACCACGACGGCGTCAGGCTAAGAAAGGAGAGAGACCACGACGGCATCTGGCAGGGAAGGAGAGGGGACCACGACGGCGTCTGGCAGGGAAGGAGAGGGGACCACGACAACCTCGGTGGTCTAGGGGTTGGAGCAAAGCTGCACCCGCGGTGGCTTCGGATCGGAGCTTTGCTGCACCCGTGGTGGCTCTGGGCTAGAGCACTGCAGCACCCACTGTGGGCCCTGGCTAGGCCAATGCTGCACCCACGGTGGGCCCCAGCTGGGCCTACGCTGCACCCTTGGTGGGCCCAGGCTGGGCCAACGCTGCACCCACATTGGACCTGGACTGGGCCAACGCTGCACCCACGGTAAACCCCGGGGTGGAAGGTAGCGCCCAAGGCGGGCCCATAGCAGACCGCAGCACCCACATCGGCTCCAAGCTAGGGTGCAGCACCCACAATGGTCCCCGCTTGGACCACAGCACCCACTGAGACTTGGATTGTGGTGGGGGAACCCAGATGATGGCCTCCGGCAGGGAACAAGCTGCACCTGTGGAGGACCTGGCCTGGGCCGTAGCTGCACCCACGGCGGTCCTGGGCTGGGACGGGACAGCCAAGATGACCTCGGCGGGAGAAGCTGGACCCATGGTGACCTCCAGTGGCGAACCTGGAGCTTTGGAGACGTCTGGCGATGCTGGATGCTCTCCAGCGACCCTGGGGGAGAGCTCAATTCAATTCAATTCAATTCAACTTTATTTATATAGCGCCATTTCACAACAACAGTCATCTCATAGCACTTTCAACTGTAGAGGAACCCCCACAATTGCAGAAAGATCCCAGCAATCAGGTGATCCCCTGTGAGCAAGCGCTTTGTGACGGTGGAGAGGAAAAACTCCCTTTTAACAGGAAGAAACCTCAAGCAGAACCAGGCTCAGGGAGGGGCATTCATCTGCTGCGACTGGCTGGGTGGTGAGGGGATACAGAAGATGAAAAGAACATGTAGAGAGAGACCTGTAGAGAGCAAACAGCATGATGGGGACTCAATCTATGGAAGAGAACAAACAGATGTTAATGACCAGCAAAAATATTTCATTGAGAGTGAAGAAAGGAGGGAATCCCAGTGCATTATTGGAGGTCCCCCGGCTGTGTAAACCTATTAGCAGCATAACTAAGGGAGGATTCAGAGACACATGATCCCTCCCTAATTGTAGGCTATATCAAAAAGGAAGGTTTTAACCCGATTCTTAAAAACAGAGATTGAGTCTGACTCCTGAGTCCAGATTGGCAGCTGGTTCCACAGGAGAGGAGCTTGATAACTGAAGGCTCTGCCTCCCATTGTACTTTTGGAGATTCTAGGTATTACAAGTAATCTTGCATTTTGTGAGCGTAGTGCTCTGTTAGGTTAATAGGGTAGTATCAGATCTTTTAAATAAAAAAGGGGCCTGATTGTTTAGAGCTTTGTAAGTAAGAAGAAGGATTTTAAACTTAATTCTAAACTCTTTGAGAAGCCAGTGAAAGGAGGCCAGAACCGGAGAGATATGACCTCTCTATCTAGTACCTGTTAAAACTCTTGCTGCAGCATTTTGGATCAACTGAAGACTTTTTAAAGAAGTTTTAGGACAACCTGATAATAAAGAATTACAATAATCTAATTTAGAGCTAACAAAGGCGTGGATCAGTTTCTCAGCATCACTCTGAGACAAGATGCTCCTAATCTTGGCAATATTATGCAAATGATAGAAGGCAATCTTAGAAACAAATTTAATATGTGAATTGAAAAACAGATCTTGATCTAAAATAACTCCAAGGTTCCTCACAGAACTATTCAGAGAAAGAGTAACCACATCCAAACTAAGAATTTCATTTGGAAAGGTATTTCTAAGGTTTTTTGGACCAACAAGAATGACTTCCATCTTATCTGAATTTAATAGCAGGAAATTACAAGTCATCCAAGCTTTTATTTCTTTAAGACAGGCTTCTAACATGGCTAATTGATTACTATCATCTGGCTTCAGTGACAGGTATAATTGTGTGTCAAATGCATAACAATGAAAATGTATACAGTGCTTTCTAATAATGTTGCCTAACGGAAGCATATATAAACTAAAAAGAGTAGGAGTAGGGCCTAGCATTGATCCCTGTGGAACTCCATGACTGAGCGTTGAGTTGGAAGAAAACTCATTATTGACATGAACAAACTGGAACCTATCAGATAAATAAGATCTAAACCACTGCAACGAAGTTCCATTAAGTCCAACCTAGTGTTCTAATCTATCAAGTAGAATATTATGATCATCATCATCATCATCATCATCATCATCATCATCATCATCATCATCATAGCAGTCTGTCGTGGGCGACTGGGACCTTTCATTTAGGTCTGATCAGATTCCTCCACGCAGCTCTGTCCTTAGCCTTCTGCTGCCAGGAACTCCTGTCTAAACTGACCATTTCATGAAACTGCTTGCAAAGTATTTGAGTACTGCTAGCTTTTGCCGGACTAGCAGCACATTCTTGGCAGATAAAAGTATTATCAGTGGCAAGGACAAGCCAAGACAAACTGACTCCAGTTTCTGTTGCAGTGACTGACCAGATGGTAGGTTTGTTTATCTCTGCTCTTTGTGTAGTGCATGTCACAATGCACCAACTAGCACAGTCCACCACAGACCTTGCAACAGATGTGTTTATCTGCCAGGATGTCCAGTCTCACCCCGTGTAACTGGGAGTTGTCTACCACAGACCTGTGGCAGATATTGTTTTCAGTTCTGCTAGGATGCCCTGTTTTACCCCTTACGCCCCCGGAAGGGCGGGGTTGCCGGTTGAGTCGCCAACGGCCCGACCCATGGAACAGGCTTTGATAGTATCAAAAGCTGCACTAAGGTCTAAAAGGACAAGTACAGAAACAAGTCCATTATCAGATGCGATAAGGAGGTCATTAGTGACCTTCACTAAGGCTGTTTCAGTACTATGATGGATTCTAAACCCAGATTGAAACTCTTCAAACAAACCATTTCCTTGCAAGTGGTCAAATAATTGTGTAGCAACAACTCTTTCTAAGACTGTTGAAATGAAAGACAGATTAGAGATTGGTCTATAGTTAGCTAAAACTCCTGGATCCAGCATTGGCTTTTTGAGTAAGAGTTTAATTACAGCAGTTTTAGATTTTTTATTTAATTTACATGGCCTAATGTTAATGAAGAATTGATTATTTGAAGAATAGAGCTACCAATAAATGGGAAGACTTCTTTAAATAACCTAGTAGGAATAGGGTCTAAAAGACAAGTTGAAGGCTTGGATGAGGAAATTATTTTATCTAACTCTAAAAGGTCAATTGGAGTAAACTCATCCAAACAGATATCAGTTGAAGGAGTTGTAGTAATTATTGTATTTCAGTTAACGGTGGGAAGAATCTGAAATTTTATTATTGAAAAAGTTCATTAAGTCCTGACTAGTAAGCTCTAAGGGAATGCTAGGATTGACAGAGTCCTGACTCTTTGTCAGCCTGGCTACAGTGCTGAAAAGAAACCTGGGATTATTCTTGTTCTCTTATATTAATGTGGAATATTAACTTGCTCTAGCTTTCCTAAGAGATTTTTTTTAATATAAATTAAAAGATGATTTCTCCAAGCTAAATAGATTTCATCTAAATTAGTGGAGGGCCATTTTCTTTCTAATTGATGAGTCTTCTGTTTTAAGCTACGAGTTTCTGTGTTGAACCAAGGAGTTAGAAATCTCAGATTAGTCTTTTTCTTTTTTAAGGGGGCCACCATGTCTAGAGTCTGATGCTGTAAAACTATCTACCATGCTATCAATTAAAGAAGGTGCAAACTCTCTATAGCTAATTTCCGTTGTGTTGACACATGGCATAGAGGAAACAATGTGCATAAATTTGGTAACAGCATCATCTGAGAGGCATCTACTGTAGTAATATTTTTCTTTAGGAGCCAAATAGTCAGAAATAGTAAAATCAAAGGTTAACAGACTATGGTCTGACAGTACAGGGTTATCTGTACTGTCTGGTACAGATAACCCTGGTAGTGTAACCCTGTACTGTAACAGGGTTACAGTACAGGGTTACACTACAAGATTTTCTATTTCTATGCCATAAGTCAGAACAAGGTCCAACTTGTGGTGGAGATAATGGGTAGAATTTCCTACTTTCTGAGAAAACACCATTGAGTCTAATACTGAATTAAATGCCATATTAAGACAATCACTATCTACATCTACATGTATATTAAAGTCCCCTACTATAATTATTCTGATTTCAGCACTAAATCAGCTAAGAAGTTGACAAATTCGGATAAAAACTCTGAGTAGGTTGATGGAGGATGATAAACTATGGCAAATAAAATGGGGTTTAGCCTAAATTTGCTAAAATGCCCAATACTGAAGACCAGGCCCTCAAAGGAATTATAACATGTTTTTTGCTTTACATAAACTAATAATTTGTAATGGTAAATTGTTGCTACTCCTCCTCCACAACCAGAACTTCTGGGATTTTGACAGTTTAAATAGCCAGAGGGAGTTGATTCATTTAAATCAACATAATCCTCTTGCCCTAACCAAGTCTCTGTAAGGGATATTAAATCAATCTGATGATCAATGAACAGATCATGGACTAGCAGAGACTTGGGAGTTAGAGACCAAATATTTAACAAACCGCATTTAATTTTTAAATTATGAGGAGGAACAGAGGCCAAATCATTAAATATAGAGACTTCATGTTTAATTTGAGTTTTACTTTTTGTTTAATCACTTTGGGATGCTTATACATTATATTTTTATTTTCTTTGGAGGGAGCAGACAATGATTCTCTGATGGGGAAGACAGGGGCTAAGTTGAGGGGTGGCAGATGAAGAGGAGCTGCAGAGAGGCGTGTAAGACTGCGACTCTGCTTCCTGGTCCCAACTCTGAGTTGTCAAGGTTTTGGAAATCTGGATAAAAATGATGCCAGATTGTTAGATAAAAGAGACGCACCATCCAAAGTGGGATGGACACCGTCTCGTCTAATAAGACCAGGTTTTCCCCAAAATGAGTTCCAATTGTCTATGTAGCCCACATTGTTTGCAGGACACCGCACAGACAGCCAGTGGTTGAAGGATGACAAGCGGCTAAACATGTCATCACTGGTCACATTGGGGAGGGGCCCAGAGAATACTACAGAGGCAGACATTGTTTTGGCAACGTCACACACCGATTCCACATTAAGTTTTGTGACTTCCGACTGCCGGAGTCGGATGTCGTTAATGCCGGCGTGGATAACAATTGTGGAGTATTTACAGTTACTTTTAGCCAGCATTGTCAAATTTGACTCAATGTCGCCTGCTCTGGCCCCGGGAATACATTTGACTATGGCGGCTGGAGTCTCTAGGTTCATGTTTCTGACTACAGTGTTGCCAATGATCAGAGTTTGTGTCACTGAGTGGGGAAAAGTGATTAGAAACATGAACAGGTTGGTGGTGAACCAGGGGTTTGCGGCTATGCTTCCTTCTCACCGTCACCTACCCGTTCTCTCCTCGCTGCTCAGGAGAGGTCGGAACTGGAGGACCGCTAGCAGGCCGCCCTATGCTAGGGAGCTCCGCTGCTGCTAAGGGACGTCCGTCATTATTAACTGGCGCAGACAGTGTTTCAATGCAGAGGAGCCAGGATTCCAAATTAGACAACCTCGCCTTGAGCGCCTTAAAAAGACAACATTTATTACATTTACCATTATCTCTAAAAGAGGCAGAGGTGTAGCTAAACATCTGACATAGAGAGCACACCAGAGGAGAAGGGGAAGGACAGCTAGTAGCCATCGCTAGCGGCTAACTCAAAGCTAACAAAAACACAGATGAAAGGTGAACAGAAGGCTAAAAGGGTGATTCGGTGACACTGAGTGTACACACAGGTGCAAGAGGCTTGTTAAACAGAAGTGAGAGCTGACGGTAGATGGAAAAAAGTGATTAAAATACAATTAAAGGCAAAAATCCTCAGGAGATTGAGGAGAGCTAAACACAGAGCAAACCACACAGACAGACAGCAATACAGGAAGTAAAGGTAGCTCAGACAAAGAACAAAGAGAAGGAGGGTCAGGGTCGCCAGCAGCGGCAGAGCCCAGTGAGGTGAGCTCAGGTGCAGCGGATAGCCGCACCTGGCTCCCCTCAACCAAGAGTCAGGCAAGATTGCTCGAGGACCAAGAGGAGAAAAACAAAAGAGAGCACTTGCCTAAGCTCGAGCTCCACTGCCGTCCAGGACTCTGACGATCCAGGTGACAATGGTTCTTCGGGCTCGGCCCTCAGGAGGTCCAGTTCGGGCTCCCATTCTGCTGTGGCGGCCTCTGCAGTAGGCATGATGGTCATAGCAGTCTTCAGACTCCCAGGCGAAGGGGACCACGCTGGTGGTTCACTGGCTTGGGGTCAGCTCCGTGCTGGCTCAGGAAGGAGAACCTCCAGAGCCACAAGTTCCTCCATCATCTGGCGGCTTTGTTCAGGGGCCGGCGGACACTCAGGGATAATTGGAGGAGACACAGAGAGGACAGGTGAGGAATTATTGGCTATAGTAGGTGAGGAGAGCTCAGGGGACTGCAATTCCTGAGCATCCCTACCAGGAATCAGGCAAGGCACATTATCAAGAATTAAAGAGGAAATAAATGCCACTTGCCTGTCATCCTGGTGTTCAATGTATTCTGCTGCAGCCGGTGAACAGTCATCCCTCTCCGTGTCTATGGGCCCCTCAGAGGATTGTGGAAGGACCGCCTCAGCTGACACGGAGGTGGGCATTGCCAGGGGAAGCCTGGAGGACCTCTCGGCAGCAGGAGGATTCGTCAAGGTGACGGAGGTTGTAGCAATGGCGGAGGAAGATGAGGCTGGCCAAACAGCTGAAAAAGAGGAGCACAAGAGAGGCCCTGCTGTAGGAATTGTCAGGCTCGATGAGGGGAAAATGGCTGTCGAAGAGGAGGAAGGCTTGATGATTAGCTGCGGGATGACATGGTTGGATTGGAGATGTGGTTGCTTCCTCCGGCTCCTACTGCCTGGAAGGAAGAATATGGAACGGAGTATATCTGTCGCCCCTGGGTGACTCCACAGGCAGGGGAATGCCCTCATCACCCGCGCCGCTCAATCCCAACTCCCCTGGACTGTCTTGGGGGAACGGGAGACCTGCGTCTGCAACCACATTTCCTCCAGAAGGCACATCACCCGCCGCTCCACCTCGTTAAGAGCGGATATGGCGAGCTCCAACACAGGTTAGTGGAAAAAAAAAGGAAAAATGCACCAACACAACCGCTGGGTCCTCTGTCACTGACTGGATTATTCTGTCATATATGCCCCTGCGGGGCAGGAGAGACAGTCCCACACGCAGGATTGTGCTGATACATTTATTAACAAAAGAAACATAAAGTCTCAAAAAACTGTGCAGACAGACAAAAATGCAAACAAGGGAAAAACTTACAGCTGGCGTCCCTGGGCCGAAATCGCCCAGTGGAGGCGGGAGTGAACGAGAGGATAATGGATGACTAAATGTCAGGAGAGTCATTCAATAATCCAGCAACAGTATAGTGTAGAGGCAGTGCTTAAATACACACAGAAGATCAGAATCAGAATCAGAATCAGAATCAGCTTTATTGGCCAAGTATGCACAACACATACAAGGAATTTGACTTTGGCTAAAAACTTGCTCTCATTGTTCAGGTGGAGGATTTAAATAAGGATTCAATGACAACAGAGTATGTACAGTAAATTACAGTCTGTCCACGTTTCTATAAAAGGATGCAAATATATACAGGAATATATGCAGTTATTTACTCGGACTAACCACACTTTGCAGAAATATATGAAAAAATATACAATCACACAGTATTTCAATGTGGACTCAGATTCAGTGATATAATGTGAATGAAGTAAAAAGCAGTGTGAGAGTTATGTGCAATGTAATAATGGATGAAAAGTCATGAGTACAGCAAACAGGTAGGACTAGGTGAATGTTAGGAGTTCATCAGAGTGATGGCTTGAGGAAAGAAACTGCAGGTGCAGATGCGCTGCAGGTGTGAATCATTGAGTGAGCAGGGCCTGATTGATAAACTGCTCCCAGCTGAACTGACTGAGAGCAGATAGGGGCAGTGACTGGGAAAGGGGAGGCTGAAGTGAAAACACACCCAAAAAATACATACAAGAAACTAACAGGATCAACCTAATCAGACAAACAATACTAGGAATAAAGTGAGGATCTGAGCTCAGAGAAACCTGAGCTCAGACACATGACACAAATTAAACATGTAGCCTCTAAATCTAATGACTTGGACTCTGTTCCTCCTCATAATTTAAAAATTAAATGTGTTTTGTTAAATACTAGGTCTCTAACTCCCAAGTCTCTGCTAGTCCATGATCTGTTAATTGATCACCAGATTGATTTACTATCACTTACAGAGACTTGGTTAGGACAAGAGGATTATATTGGTTTAAATTAATCAACTCCCTCTGGTTATTTAAACTGTCAAAATCCCAGAAGTTCTGGTTGTGGAGGAGCAGTAGCAACAATTTACTATTCCAAATTACAAGTTAATGTAAATCAAAAAACATGTTTTAATTTGTTTGAGGACCTGGGGCCTCATGTACAGACTTGCATGGATTTCCAACTGAAAGATGACCTACGTTTAAATCAAGAAAATGCCGTAAGCAAAAAAAAAAAAAATTCCAGATGTATGAAACAGTGGCTATGCAGGAATCCAAGCACATTTCCTTTGTACATCCCAATCTACTTGAAATTGAACTCATATGAGGTAATACCGGACTTCTCCCTTGACACACCTCCATTTGAATGTACAGTTAGATGCAAACAGATATATACAAGCACTTCACGTTTGATTGTCCTGTATCCACAATCAAAAATAATGGATTTAATGGAATTTCATGGACTGTGAGTCGGAGGTGCTCCTGAATGAGGTAGAGGCACGCAAAAACATTTTGTTTGGCATGCTGTCCTCCAGCATTAGTGCAGGATACAGGTAATTCAGTAGCCTGCTCACAGTCCTAAAAAATTAGTTTATTTTCCTTTATTCAGACAGGGATGAGAAGGAGATGCTTATTTTACCTGGAGGGCAATGGATCAGCGTTCTCGTTGCGCCCTCCGCCAGTACCCGGGCTTGCCCGGGGAAGCTAATGATCCTACCAGCAGACTAAATTCGAAGAGACGACACCTCAGTGCCAAGTCAAAGAAGAATCCTAGTCACAGTCCCAAAGCCGAAAGCAAACAGCCCCGAGAGCACCTTGTGGTAGGACCTGCCCTTCGCATACTACAACTAAACGTTGAAGGCCTATCTGCAGCCAAGCGAAGCCTTATCGAAGTCCTTGCCTTCCAACACTCGATTGATGTAATCTGCCTCCAAGAGACTCATATTGGCACAGAGGAAGCTGGCCACTACACCATCAATGGCTTTGACCTCCTGTGCTATGTTCCA
This sequence comes from Pholidichthys leucotaenia, assembly GCA_020510985.1. NCBI lineage: Eukaryota > Metazoa > Chordata > Actinopteri > Cichliformes > Pholidichthyidae > Pholidichthys > Pholidichthys leucotaenia. The sequence goes on along the minus strand of CM035837.1, from coordinate 38,785,758 downwards.
CATGCCAAACATGGGCGTGCCACCTATGTGCGTTCTGACATAGTTGAAGTAAACCACCTGACAACAACACATTTCTTAGACACCATAACCATTGGTGGCTTACATATTGTCAATGTGTACAAGTCCCCTAGTGCCAACTGGGATCTGCAGGTCTTACCCACCCTACCCCACCCTGCCATCTATGTGGGGGACTTTAACATCCATCACCCTGACTGGGGGTACCCAGCAGTGGATAGTGACGGGGAGGTACTTTCAGACTGGGCATCTAGAAATGATCTCGCTCTGATACACGACTCCAAACAAAGAGGAACCTTCCACTCTGCTAGGTGGAAGAAGGACTATCCTCCTGACCTGTGCTGGGTCAGCTCTTTGAATGGGACGCCATATCCTACACAGATCCTCATTCTTGATGATTTTCCACACAGCCAACACCGGCCCCTGCTTGTACACATTGGCCTACAACTTCCAGTCATAAACAGCCCAAGGAAGATGCGCTGGAACTTCCGCAAAGCCAACTGGAAGAAATTCAGTGAAACCCTGGATCAGAGTGCTGTTACCATCCCACTCCACACCATCACTGTAGATGAAGCATACAACCGCTTCTGCAGCGCAATCTTCAAGGCTGTTCACACTGCAATCCCACAAGGCTACCAACCCCTCTATGTCCCATGCCTGGACGGAGAAAGCGCTGCCCTCCTACATTCCTATCAAACATCAGGGGACCCAGAGATAGCAGACCATCTCATTGAATCGCTAAGTACAGCCCGGTGAAAGAAATGGGAGGAGACAGTTGCTGACCGGAGCTTTACCCACTCTAGCAGGAAATGTTGGAGCCTCATCCGTCGCCTAGGAGCTGCACAGAAGCCCCCTAGCCAAAGTCGAGCATCTGTCACACCCAACCAAGTTGCATCCCACCTACTGACCATCACCAAAGCACCCCAAGACAAAGACACCAGAAGAGCAGTTACAACTGAGCTAAAAAAAACCCACCAAAAAATGCCCGTAGAGGAAACTAACCCTGAACCCTTCGAGACTGCTGAACTGGAGAAAGTCCTACAGGGCCTGAAATGTGGAAAGGCAGCAGGATACGACAACATCTTCCCAGAATTCATGAAAAATCTTGGTCCCCGAGCCCTAACCTTGTTGACACAACTCTACACAAGGATCATACAAACAAACTCGATCCCAAAGAAATAGCGGACAGCAAAGGTCATTACCATACCAAAACCTGGCAAAGACCACAAACTACCAGCAAGCTACCGCCCAATCTCCCTACTCAGCTTTCCTTATAAAATCATGGAGCGCCTAATACTGCAACGTATTTCCTCAGGAATAGAGGAAATTCTAAGTGTGGATCAAGCAGGTTTCCGCAAGGACCGCAGCACAGGAGAACAAGTACTGGCCCTAACCACCTTCATCGAAAATGGCTTCGAGAGCAGACTGAAGACAGGGGCTGTGTTTCTCAATCTTACAGCCGCCTATGATACGGTCTGGCACAAAGGCCTCCTCCTGAAACTTACAAAGGCAATCCCTGCCTGGGCAACAGCAATTATAAAAACCCTGCTGACCAACCAAAGGTTCAGAGTCCACCTCGGTCAGAACACAAGCGCATTGAGAATGCAGAAAAACGGACTCCCACAAGGCTCAGTTCTAGCTCCAACCCTGTTCAACCTCTACATAAACGACCTGCCCACTACAAAATCCCGCAAATTCATCTATGCAGACGACATCTGTTTGGCACTCCAATCACCAGACTTTGAGTCACTGGAACGGGTGCTCACGGAAGAGCTTGCCAAACTGGACCAGTTCTGCAAAATCTGGCACCTAAAACCAAGCCAAGCAAAAACCGTCTCCAGTGTATTCCATCTCCACAATGTAATAGCTGCCAGAGAACTAAACATCCACCTGAGCGGACTCAAGCTTAAGCATGCCTCGAATCCAACCTACCTTGGAGTGACCCTTGACAGGACCCTATCCTTCAAGGAACATTTAAAGGGGACGGCTGCTAAGGTGAAGGCACGAAACAACCTGCTCTGCAAGCTCGCTGGTGCAAAATGGGGGGTGGCAGCCTCCACCCTGCGCACCTCAGCACTGGCCCTTTCATACTCTGTAGCAGAATATTGTGCCCCTGTCTGGTCCAGGTCACACACCACATAGACACCCAGCTCAACACAACCATGAGAACCATAACTGGGACAATCCGCTCAACACCACTCCCCTGGTTCCCTGTACTGTCAAACATAGCCCCCCCCCACACACACACACACATCCGGCGAGCAGCACTAACTCAAAGGATGCTTCAAAAAGCCAAAGACTCTCCTCACTTACCAATCCATGCAGATATCTACACCCCACCCACTGCCCGACTTCCATCCAGATGGCCGATTTGGAAAAACCCTCCCCCAGCTGACTTCACCATCCAGACAACTTGGCAAGAAGAATGGGAGACCAAGGAGGTCCCAAACAAACACCTGGTGACAAACCCCAACCAACAGGTCCCGCGTACCAACCTCCCAAGGAGACAGTGGTCTACACTCAATCGCTTCAGGACTGGACATGGCCCCTGCTTGGCCAGCCTTCACAGATGGGGCAGTATCCCCCTCCCACTGTGTGCATGTGGAGAGGAGCAAACAATGGAACACATCATAGAGGCTTGCCCTCTCCAAAGACTGGAAGGAGGATTACACACCCTCCATACAGCAAACCAGGAGGCAACTGCTTGGCTTGAGGACTTTGCATTCGCTAAATAAATAATTTTACTTTGACATGTTTCCACTGACGTCTGCAGTCATCCTCAGAAGCATCAGCTGATCGCTGTGATTTGCGACTAGCTGGGTGGATTAGCTGGTTGAATTAAAGGACAACAGTCATGAAAAAGAAGACAATATGAACCTATTTAGTGGGTAGCCATGGTCACCTGTCAGTTGAAAGCAGATCATATTAGATTCGACAAGTTCATATTTTATGTCCAATATGGATTACACACACTACTAAATGAATGAAGTGCGCCGGGGAAAGGGTGAGACTGTTGCATTTCAAACTTTACTCATGTGTTTACTGACATAACTACTGTACACACAGAGGCAATTCGGGGCTTAGTAGAATGCTGTGAAACTGTAGTTTAATCAGCAAAAAAGGAAAGTCAGTTATTCGACCCACTGAGTTTTAATGACGCCTTGAAGAGGGTGATATTTGGGTGCACACGGGCGTGTTGCTCATGAGGTGGGTTATTTAGGACAATTACATGAATTTACTCACCAAGAAGCCGCCCATCCGCACAATGCCAGCTTGTAGTTTGTTCCTAGCAATGCTGTTCATTAGAATCATTAGGAAAACTGACTCTCACTGCAAATTGCGCTTTGATGTTGGCCCGTTCAACTGCATTGTATGGGAATATGATATACCTGGGTGACAGCTGGATAATGCCATCCCACACAGCTGGCATAGTTCAGCTCAGGGTTGACTGGGAAATTCCCAATTGGTCTGCCAGCTCTCTCTGGCATGCCCCTGTTGCCAGGAACCATAGAGTTGTCAGCACCTGCACTGGAACGGGCAGCGCATGCCTTCTCGCTGTGTTGCGCTCCAAGAGTGGCCATAGCTCTGAGCACAGTTCCACAAGGACTACTCGTGGAAACCTAAACCAGCTGACAAGCCAGTCATCATCCTGAGCCAGAAAATCTTCTCTGTCTTTAAATACCCTTTCTCTTCTCACGGCACAATTTACAATATCCTCTAATAATGCTAACGTCATTGTTGTCGGAGGCATTTTCTGCGCTTCTTTGCGCTTGCTTTTATACCCACTCATCTAATTGTGCACACTTGGATGTTTGTTCATCATGTGTCTCTGGTGTGTACAATAATTTTCACATCATTATTAGTCTCCCAACATCACCTCTAAATGTCGCCAACGGACCAATAACATTAGAAACATACATACATCAGCCATGAAGTTGGCGTGGGGCTGTGCATATTTCCACGGTCACTTCATTCTTGATACATCTCAAATTTTCCGTGGAAAAGAATGTACACCATGTTTTTGTGCGTAAGTACCCTTTGTACATGAGGCCCCAGGTCCTCAGTATTGGGCATGCTTGCAATTTTAGGTTAAAACCCTCTAACACCTGTAATTATAATAGTTCACCTGGTAATTTTTTTTAATTTTTTTTTGTCAATAAATATGTTATACAATGTTTTTTTTGTGAAATATTTTGCTCCTAGAATGTTAGAATGTTTACAGATGATGTTGTCCTGTCGGCTTCAGATGGTTTGCCGCTGAGTGTGAAGCGGCTGGGATGAGAATCAGCACCTCCAAGTCCGAGTCCATGGTCCTCAGCCAGAAAAAGGTGGACTGCTCTCTCTGGGTTGGGGACAGGCTCCTGTCCCAAGTGGAGGAGTTTAAGTATCTTGGGGTCTTATTCACGAGTGAGGGGAGAATGGAGCGACAGATCGACAGACGGATTGGAGCAGCATCTGCAGTGATGCGGACGTTGTACCGGTCTGTTGTGATGAAGAGGGAGCTGAGTTCTAAGACAAAGCTGTTGATTTACCAGTCAATCTATGTTTATACTCTCACCTATGGTCATGAGCTTTGGGTAATGACCGAAAGAACGAGATCGCAGATACAAGCAGTTGAAATGCGCTTTCTCTGTAGGATTGCTGGGCTCACCCTCAGAGATAGGGTGAGGAGCTCAGTCATCCGGGAGAGGCTGAGAGTAGAACTGCTGCTCCTCCACATTGAAAGAAGCCAGTGGAGGTGGTATGGGCATCTGAATAGGATGCCTCCCGGACGCCTCCCACTTGAGGTGTTTCGGGCACATCCCACTGGGAGGAGACCCCGGGGCAGATCCAGGACTTGGTGGAGAGACTATGTCTCCCAGCTGGTCTGGGAATGCCTTGGTATACTCTCTGAAGAGCTGGAGCAGGTGGCTGGAGAGAAGGAAGTCTGGGATTCTCTGCTTGAACTGCTGCTTCCGTGACCCGGACCTCCAGAAAAGTGGTAGAACATGGATGGATGGATGGATGGACCCTTAGAGATAAGGTGAGGAGCTCAGTCATCCAGGAGAGGCTCAGAGTAGAACTGCTGCTCCTCCACATTGAAAGGAGCCAGTTGAGGTGGTATGGGCATCTGATCAGGATGTCTCCTGGACGCCTCCTATTTGAGGTGTTTCGGGCATGTCCCACTGGGAGGAGACCCCGGGGTAGACCCAGGACTCACTGGAAAGACTACGTCTCCCAGCTGGTCTGGGAACACCTTGGTGTCCTCTCTGAAGAGCTGGAGCAGGTGGCTGGGGAGAGGGAAGTCTGGGCTTCTCTGCTTGAACTGCTGCCTCCGCGACACAGACTTCCGGAAAAGCGATGGATGGATGGATGGATGGATGGATGGATGGATGGATGGATGGATGGATGGAAAAATGAAAATAAACCTATTATACATGTTGTCCAAAATTTGTGTTTGTCTAGATGGCTCTGTCTAATTTACAGGCATTTTTTGTTATAATGTCCAGGCGTTTTTAGGTGCTGTGAAAGGTAAAAAAGCAGTTCCTATCCACCTGAATATACAGCCCGGGGGTGTTCCTTTTGCATAGAGTAAAATATAACATAAGATTTTATATAAGATTTATCCAAAAGAAAGGTGTGTTTCTACAAAAAATGTTAAACAGTATAGAAATAGTTACCTATTGTTACCTAGTAATAAATATAACACAGGAAAAGTAATATACAATGATAAACCAATTTGAGACAAAGTTAATAAGAGAAAAATACACTAGAAATTGAAAAAAAATTATTGTAACAAACCTGGGAATAGGTGACCTGCTACGGGGAAGATCGGTAGGAGCATGACAACCACCCCGACTGTGTAGGATCCGGCTCCTTCCCCACCCTGTCCCACTGCTGGGGCTGGGAGCTGGCTCTTCATCTGAAGACTCTCTAAAAATATAACATGAGATTTTATATAAGATTTATCCAAAAGAAACACAGGAAAAGTAACATACAATGATAAAGCAACTTGAGACAAAGCTAATGAAAGAAAAATACACTCGAAATTGAAAAACAATATTGTAATAAACCTGGGAATAAAACTTACTCTGGCTGGGACAGCCTCCTGCCTCTTCATGAGAATCCTCTTCTTCCATGAGTTTACAAGGAGCGTTGCACTTTCTACTTGATCTTCTGAACATTTTCTTAGATGTCACTGTATCTATTACCTGTTTTACCTGACATCAGTAAAAAAAAAAAAAAAAATCAAAAAAAAATCAATGAAGTCTATTAAAACCGTGTGCTACAGTGTAAAACAGCAAACAAAAGAATAATGAAATGTAACAATAGGAGACAAGTAGTCCGGAAAAAAATGGCAAATAATGATAAAAACACAATAAAAAATACTTACAAACTAAAACTACTATTTACTATGCTAAACTATTATTTACACAATCTATAAAAAAACGTGCTACAGTTGAAAAGCCCACTAACAAAAACACAATGGAATACAATCAGAGACATGCACTCCGGAAAAAACAAAAAACAAAAAAAACAACAACAGAAAATAAGAATAAAAACACAATAAAAAAAAATACTCCCAAACGCTCACAGTCAATACTAAAACTACTATTTACTGTGCTAAACTATTATTTGCACGGCAAAAACGCCTAAATTACAGCACAATACAATACACAAATTCATTTGTGTATTGTATTGTATTGTATTGTAAATCAATTCATTTCAATTGATTTTGCTCCTTTCTTGTCCATTCTTGAAGCAAATAACAATAAAAAACACTCCAAAACTGTAATCATCAGGTAAGCGTACTCCCCCTCCACTCCTGTTCCTGTCTTCCCTGCTCCAGAGTATCAACTACACTTGTGTTACTAGACACCTGCTGCTTCCAAATTCCCCAGCATATTTCAGAGCCAGCGTGTGAGGAGCTCACCGCTGGATCGTTAAATTTGCTACCTGGACTCTTAAGCCACGTCATTGCATTTTCTCTCGGTTGACCTGTGTTTCACTCCCTGTGTCCTTCTGTCTCCTCAGGTTTGCTGCCACCTTAGCGGTGTGTACTCTGGGACTGATCACGCTCGCCTGACCAAGAAGGTGCCGGATGTTCACCCAGGTCACCGTCTTCCCCTCTCTTCCCCTGCTCCACGTAAGAGTTCCCTGCCGGGCTCCTCTACTCATAGAGTACTCTCCTAGTATTATTCTCCTCTTTAGGAGATTCTGTCCCTAATAATCTCTTTTGCTCTCCTCTCGTAGACTGCGTGCGCTCCAGTGGGCACCGGTTTTTGTGTAAATTTAAGTGTGTGTTTTTGTGGTGCTCTTTTCCTCAGTTGTGCACTTTTATTTAGAGTTGTGCGTTAGCTTTGTTTTTACAATAAACTGGTGTACTTTTACATCCAAGTCGGAGTGTTTGTTCTGGAAGCTCTGCGTTTGAGCCTCTCTTGCCCTGAATCGTGACAGAACGATCAAGCCAAAATCGAGGCTCAGCGAGCACTCAGCCGGGAAAACAGTCAGCATTCTGGCACTTGGAAACCACTGAACGCCGGGTCATGTTTTTATTTGACCAGTTTGAAACCGTCACCCAGCAACTGGCCACCATCACCGACCATTTGTGTCAGTTTCCTGGTGCGGCGCCTCCCCCTGCACCTGCTGCTCCAGCAGTTTCTGCCATCCGCAGGAACATTTCTGTTTCTTCGCCTGCCCCTTATGGGGAAGAGGTGGGGGGATGTAAAGGGTTCCTTCTCTACTGCCAGCTTTATTTCCAGCAGGTGGAAGGGGAGTATAGAGATGATTCAGCTAAAGTCCATTTCATGACTTTGTTGCTGCGCGACCGGGCACTTAAGTGGGCACAGTCCCTCTTGTGTGGCCCAGACGGCCCCCTATACACATACGAGCGGTTTGTGCAGGGATTCTCTGAGGCTTTCGACCATACGGAGAGTGAGGGGAACATTGTTAGCCAGCTGATGGGACTCTGACAGGGATACCGGTCTGTAGCTGATTTCTCCTTTGAGTTCCGTGTCGCTGCGGCAGACTCCAGATGGAACAACACTGCCCTGCGCAGCACCTTCCTCTGGTGCCTGGATACACACCTCAACGATGAGCTGGCTATCCGTGCATCCCCCTCCTCTCTAGATGACATTATTGAGCAGGTAGTGGCCCTGGATAACCGGTTTAGGGAGTGTGCAAGGGAGCAGAAAGCCGCTTCATCTCCATTCGCTCCACAGACGGCCTCCCCAGTCTCTGATGCTATCCTACCGCCGTCGTTACTGGAGCCTATGGACCTCGGCAGGGTCCGTCTGACTCCGAGGGAATGCCGGCGTCGCAAGAGGAAGGGGGTGTGTATTTATTGCGGGGTTCCTGGCCATGCAACATCAAAATGCCCAATTTGGCCTGAAAGACCCGATCCGGCAGTCGTCGTGGGGGGTCTGGCAGGAGGGCCTTTGCAAAACTCTTCCAACCGTTTTGAACTCCCGGCCCTCATTTAATTACCGGGGGCCGAGTTCAAAACCTCCATCCTGATTGATTCCAGAGCAGAGCAAAATTTCATCCAACAGGCACTAGTCAGAAAATTCCAGATACCCACCAGGAATGTCCCAACACCTTACTTGCATACTTACTTGCATACTTGCATATTTATTCCACCTAGCTGCAATGCTCCATACTGTGGGTGTTCATATATTCATATATTTATTCCATCCAGCTACAATGCTCTGCACTGTGTGTCTGTGTGTGTGTGTGTGTATATATATATTTTATAGTAATATGTACATATGTATATTAGCTGCTCTTGCTTGCTTTTTTTTGCCTTCTGATTGTTGCTCTGAGTGTTGCTATCCCTGTGCTGTTGCAATCCTGGAATTTCCCCGTTGTGGGACTAATAAAGGCTTATCTTATCTTATCTCTTACCTTTGAGTCTCTTGGCGGTCTCAGGTAGCAGCATCGTGGCGATTACCGAACAAACTGAGCCCATTTCAGTCATTTTGTCCATTAGTCATCGCAAGACTGTACAGTTTTATGTCCTGCCTCAATCGACTACCTCCATGATTCTCGGGTATCAGTGGCTCTGCATTCACAATCCAATTATAAACTGGAGCCAGGGCTCCAGGACTGTCTGTCATAGTGTCTCCGATCAGCCGCATGCTTTCCCTCGCTCCTGATCTAACAACGGAGGAGCACATAGTCCACATTCAGTCCATCCTGCAGCGACTGCTGGAGAATCAGCTTTTTGTGAAAGTGGAGAAGTGCAAATTTTCTACTCACTCAACTTCGCTCTTGGGGTTCATCATCGCAGAGGGTGTGTTAAAAGGCCGATCCGGCGAAAATCAAGGCAGTAGTTGACTGGCCAACCCCCGAGTCCAGGAAGCACCTCCAACACTTCCTGGGCTTTGCCAACTTCAACCACCAGTTTATCCGTGACTATAGTAAGGTGGCGCAACCGCTTACACAGTTGACGTTGACCAAAAGCCCGTTCAAGTGGTCCGAGGCCGTGGAATGAGCTTTTGTGACCCTGAAAGCCCTCTTCACCAACGCGCGTGTCCTGGCGCAGGTGGATCCTTCGGCACAGTTCGTGGTCGAGGTGGATGTTTCCGATTCGGGGGTGGGTGCTGTACTCTCCCAGTGCTCCGCCTCCGACCAGAAGCTCCGTCTGTGTGCGTATTTCTCCTGGCAGCTAACGCCAGCCAAGAGAAATTACGATATTGGGGACTGCGATCTGTTGGCCATTAAGCTGGCATTGGAGGAGTGGAGACACTGGTTTGAAGGAGCTAGCCAACCGGTCATTGTGTGGACCGATTATAAAAATTTAGAATACCTTCGATCAGCCAGACCGTTGAATTCACAGCAGGCTCGGTGGACCCTATTCTTTAATAGGTTCAGTCTTTCCATCTCGTATTGACCAGGGTCCCGTAATGCCAAGGCTGACGCTCTCTCACACCAGTTCTCATCTGACTCCTCCTCCTCCGCAGCTGCTGCTGCATCTCCCCCAGAGACTATTCTCCCCTTCTCTTGCTTTTTTGGGACACTCTTGTGGGAGATCGAGCAGAGGCTTCAGCAGGCTCAGTCATCGGAACCCATCCCAGAGGGAGGTCCGCCTGACTGGCTGAAGCCCCATATGTGCCCTTCACGCTAGGTGGCAAGATGATTAAGTGGAGGCACCCCAGCTTCTTCACCTCTCATCCCAGCATCTCTCGTACAATAGAGCTGCTCAGGAGAGTGCTTTGGTGGCCCTCACTCAGGATGGATGTGCGGGAGTGTGTCAAGGCCTGTCACACCTGCGCTGTGAACAAGTCAAACTCTTCCCCTCCAGCTGGCCTCCTCCATCCCCTCCCGGTGCCGAGTTGTCCATGGTCACACATTGCATTGAACTTTGTTATGGGCCTCCCTCCATCCCAACGCAACACCGTGATCCTCACCATCATCGACCGGTTCTGCAAGGCCACCCACCTTGTCCCTCTCCCCAAGTTACCATCTGCCATGGAGACGGATGATCTGGTGATGCAGCATGAGATCCGTCTGCATGGGATTCCTGTGGACATCGTCTTGGACTGGGGCCCACAATTTATATCCCAGGTGTGGAAGGCGTTCTGCCGCTTTTTGGGTGCTACTGCCAGCCTGACGTCCGGATACCATCCGCAAAGCAACGGTCAGGCCGAGCATGCCAATCAGTCATTGGAGGCCGCCCTAAGGTGTGTAGCATCCTGCAACCCGTCCACCTGGAGCTCCCACCTGACCTGGGTGGAGTATTCACACAACGGGCTGCACGGTGGCGCAGTGGTTTAGCACTGTGGCAGCACAGTTTTACACTCGGCCGGGGGATCGCGGGGATCATGAGATCGTGGGTTCGATCCCAGCCCCCGACCAACAGTGAGCTGTGTGGAGTTTGCATGTTCTCCCCGTGTTGCGTGGGTTTACTCCGGGATTTCTCCGGTTTCCTCCCGCATACCAAAAAAACATGTAGGTTTAGGGCGCTCGCGCACGCAGCGACCAGCAGCCGGTGGCTTGTCACCAGACTGCAAACCAAGTCTACCTACGGGTACAAATAAGTAACAAAAAAAAAAAAAAAAAAAAAAAAAAGCCCCCGACCAACAGTGAGCTGTGTGGAGTTTGCATGTTCTCCCCGTGTTGCGTTGGTTTACTCCGGGATTTCTCCGGTTTCCTCCCGCATACCAAAAACATGTAGGTTTAGGGCACTTGCGCACGCAGCGACCAGCAGCTGGTGGCTTGTCACCAGACTGCAAACCAAGTCTACCTACGGGTACAAATAAGTAACAAAAAAAAAAAAAAAACCTCCACTGTCTCCTCTTCTACTGGGCTTACCCCATTTGAGGCCTCGATGGGCTACACACCACTTCTGCTGCCCATAGCGGAGAGGGGTCTTGCTGTCCCATCCCTGGAGGTCCACGCGCGCCGGTGCCACTGTCTGTGGAGGGTCACGAGAGTTGCCCTCCTCTGCTCTGCAGAGCACAATCAACAGCATGCTAACCACAGACAGGCGCCTGCGCCAAAGTACACGGTGGGACAGAACATCTGGCTGTCTGCTGAACAGATCCATCAGAAGACAGAGTCTCGGAAGCTCTGCCCCCGCTATCTGGGCCCGTTCCCCATCAAGCAGATCATCAACAACGTCACCGTTCGATTGGACCTATCACCTTCAATGCGGCTCCATCCGACGTTCCACGTCTCCCGCATCAAGCCCCTCTCCACCAGCCTTCTCTGCCGTCCTCTGGATCCCCCACCTCCCCCCCGGGTTATCAGCGGTCAGACCACATACACTGTGGTGAGGATCCTGGACGTCCGTCGACGGGATCGCGGGTGCCAGTACCTGGTTGACTGAAAAGGGTACGGTCCGGAGGAGCGGTCCTGGATTCCAGGGTCCTACATCTTGGACAAGTGGATGGTGCGGGCATTCCATCGAGCAAATCCACGCAAGCCCAGTGGGATGCCAGGAGGCGCTCCTTGAGGGGGGGGCACTGTGATGATAGCGCAAGCGTGCTCCCCCTCCCCTCCTGTTCCTGTTTTCCTGGCTCCGGAGTATCACCTACACTTGCATGAATACACACCTGCTGCTTTCTAATTCCCCATCATATTTAAGAGCCAGCGTGAGAGGAGCTCACCGCAGGATCGTTAGGTTTGCTACCTGGACTCTAAGCCACCTTACTGCATTTTCTCTCGGTTGACCTAGGTTTCACTCCCTGTGTCCTTCTGTCTCCTCAGGTTTGCTGCCACTTTTGCGGTGTGTACTCCGGGGCTCATCACGCTTACCTGACCAAAAAGACACTGAACGTTTACCCAGGTCACCGTCTTCCCACCTCTTTCCCTGGTCCATGCAGGAGTTCCCTGCCGGGCTCCTCTGCTCATAGAGTAAGAGTACTCTCCTAGTATTATTCTCCTCTTTAGGAGATTCTGTCCCTAATAATCTCTTTTGCTCTCCTCCTGTAGACTGCATGCGCTCCAGCGGACACCGGTTTTTGTGTAAATTTAAGTGTGTGTTTTTGTGGTGCTCTCTTCCTCAGTTGTGCACTTTTTTTAGAGTTGTGCGTTAGTTTTGTTTTTACAATAAACTGGTGTACTTTTACATCCGAGTCAGAGTGTTTGTTCTGGCAGCTCTGCGTTTGAGCCTCTCTTGCCCTGAATCATGACAAAAACTCTCACAATCACTACTAAAACTATTTACTATGCTAAACTATTATTTACATGCAAAAAACGGCTAAATCACAGCAAAAATACACAATAAACTCACATGCTGATGTTGCGTTTGTCCTCCTGAAGCATGCTAATGCTCTGCAAATATCAGGGGATCCCAGTGTATTCCAGCGCACTGTACATCGTCACTTCCAGGATTACCATAATGTATCATAATTCAATGGAAAGGGCAACGTCTCAGCTTTCAGAATCCGTTGAAGTGAGTATGCTAGAATGGAAGCTCAAAGAGTTACGGTACACTGAATGAGGGGAGTCTGGATATGGCGTATGCAGCACATGGCGGCTGCCAAGGGTTAAACCCAATTTTATTTGCCATAGTTTATCATCCTCCGTCAGCTTACTCAGAGGTCTTATCTAAATTTGCTGAGTTCTTAGCGGATTTAGTGCTGAAATCAGATAGAATAATTATAGTACAGGACTTTAATATACATTTAAATGTAGATAGTGATTGCACCAAGCAGCACAACCAGCATCAGAGACGGCCAGAACAGCAGTGCCGACTGCAGCCAAACCAATCTCTGTGTGCACTTCTTAATTCGGTTTGGGTCCAACGAGCCCACCGCATGGACCCACAGACAGTCCCGTCATCGTGGATGAGAATCACCGCACAAAAAAGGCCAGCCGCCGTCCAGATGGCTGATGGTTTGAGAAGGCATGTCAACCGTCTGTGGAAGGTAAGAGCAGTTGCCTCGGATCAAGACACAGTGCTGGAGCTGATCCAGCTGGTATGAAACCCGGGCTGGGATGTTGCTGACGAGCGAGCCATGATTCCAGCGAGATAGTACCAAAGTCCGCTACAGCTGGCGCCTCCAGGGGTGCGCCCACATTGGGCTCGATTGAGGCCTTTGAATTTGAACTGTAAGCAATGACTCTGTTTTGAAATGTGTAGACATAGCATGACTGCTTCAGCAGTGGATTAATAACCCACCAGTCGTGCAGGGTTAACCGGCAGTCTACCCGGTGGCCCAGGTTCTTTTTCTCTGCTTGTTGAAAAAAGAAAAAAGAGAGAAAAGCTGTTGTGAGTTAAGCTGCTGTGCCTTGATAATGTTTTGAGCTTTTTTCAGAGGAGGGGTAAATGTTAGATATGCTCCCATATAGCCAGCATGGATGTGGGGATGCAGGCATAGGTAACATCATGATGCCATGCCTATATCAGGAGACTGTTGGCGGGAGCCATGGTCTTTGGCGCTCCGCCTCTGTCACAGCAACAGTCTATGCCAGTCTAGTGTTAACTTATAGCTACGTATATTGATGCAACACGTGTAACATCTTTTGTGTTCTGTAATAAAGTTCGTGTTCGGTTCAACTCCTGCCTCTGCTGTCCAACGTGTATTTCTAAACACAATAAGACCATTATCTGATAACTTTTGATTTTACTATTTTTGACTAGTTGGCTCCTAAAGAAAAAATTACTGCACTAGATGTCTCACAGATGATGCTGTTACCAAATTTAAGCAGGTTGTTTCCTCAATGTCATGTGTCAACACAACGGAGATACGTTATGGAGATTTTACTCCTTCTGTAATTGATAGCATGGTAGATAGTGTTACAGCTTCTCTGCATAAGACTCGAGACATGGTGGCTCCTTTAAAAAGAAAAACTCTAATCATGTGGCGGTTTGGGAATAACCCCCACAACAGACTAAGGACAGACAGCTCGCCACTCCTGGTTTTTTCCGCAGCACTACTGATGTAATGTGCCATTCATGCATTGTGATGTTAATGTGCCATTCATGCATTGTGTTCATGCATCCTGTCCTTACTGTGACCTAGAGACAGATCAATATGTAGATGTGCCTTGTAACCTCTTTGTCCTGCAGCTGGAGCAGAGGCCAGCAATCTACCTATTGTTATGTATGTCTCTCACATGCAAATGCCCATGCCAACTGCTGTGAATGCTCTTTCATGTATTGTTGTAACTGGGTATATATGCTGCACGATTCTGTCTCTCATTCTCTCTTTGACTGCTGCTGCTGAGACACACACACTCTGTGTCCCTTTGCTGGAGAGCCTCCGAGCCGCCCATTGGGCGAGCTTCGTGACGGCGGTATGATTTAATAAACCTGCTTAAAACCTTCACCACGCTGCATTAAATCATGCCGCCGCACTGGTGACCCCGATAGAAAGCACACGTTTTGTGCGACGCAATCTTCTGGTCTGGACAGTTACGCTGGTGACCCCGAGAACGCAACCTTCTGGTCTGGACAGCTACACTGGTGACCCATTCTTCATGATGAGATCTGCACGTCTGAGATCTGCTCATCCACGCTGGACCGGCCGCGCTCGCAGCTCCTCCACACGAGAGTGCATGCACCTCGTCCCCTCTCCACAACGGCGACCTCCAGGGCCGGCGGAGAACGCAGCGCGTGGACCTGAACGCACCATGGCCGAGCGAGTGGACAAAGATCGTCTCCTCCCTCTCACCGCTCCAACGCATCTGCACGAGCCCGAGGGACAAAGATCGTCTATTTCCTCTCACCGCTCCAACGCACCATGACCAATCTACAGCCACAGCTCAACTTGAATGATTATCGGCGCCGACTGCGCTGATCTCCACCAAGATTCCGGACCCTGACTCGCCTCTCCAGTGGCCCACCAACGCACGGAACCCCGGCACACGCACCGGGGAGTTACGAGGACGGCGCACCACGCACGGGACACATATACGGCTCCACAGACCGCCATCATCCTTCGCCACTGCACACAGAGCCTTCAGGGCTGCTCTCACACCTGAAGCAAGCACGCAGCTCGCCCACTGGATTTTCTAACGGTCTCAGCCACGGCGCACAATGGGATTCAGCCGTCAGCTTTCCCGAGGGCTTTAGGGCTGCGCCTGCACCTAAAGTCAACACGCCAAGTCCCTCTGTTTTTGTTTTTTTTTTACAGCCGCTACGCAGCCTCGCCGCTCCTTTTTTCTTCATGGCCGCGAGAGGAGTCAGAGACTAATTTTTCTTCTTGTGGTTCTCCGCACGCTCAACGGGACAGCCCCTCGACATCGTGGACCAACAAGCAATTTTTGCATGGCTCAGACGATTTCACCGTCTCCTGCCGGCACTTACTACCCCCCACTCCCCTCCACCTCCACCTACACAGAGCTTTCCCTGCTTGCTGCCAAAACTGGACTATCGAGGCCTCGGTCGCCTACCGACCTCCGAGCCTCCGAGCCGCCCATTGGGCGAGCTTCATGACGACGGTATGATTTAATAAACCTGCTTAAAACCTTCACCACGCTGCATTAAATCATGCCGCCGCAATCACAGATTTCTGACTCCTTGGTTCAACACAGAAACTCACAGCTTAAAACAGAAGACTCGTCAATTAGAAAAAAAATGACGCTCCACTAAATTAGATGAAATCTATCTAGCTTGGAGAAATTAACTTCTAATTTATATATAAAAAAAAAAAAAACTTTTAGGGAAGCTAGAACAACTTATTATTCTGCATTAATAGAAGAGAACAAGAATAATCCCAGGTTTCTTTTCAGCACTGTAACCAGGCTGACAAATAGTCAGGAGGCTGTCAAATCTAGCATTCCCTTAGCGCTTACTAGTCAGGACTTTATGAACTTCTTCAGTAATAAAATTTCATCTATCAGAGATAAAATCAGTCAGATTCTTCCCACCGTTAACTTAAATACAGTAACTACTACAACTCCTTCAACTGATACCTGTTTGGATGAGTTTACTCCAATTGACCTTTTAGAGTTAGATAAAATTTCCTCATCCAAGCATTCAACTTGTCTACTAGACCCTATTCCTACCAGGTTATTTAAAGAAGTCTTCCCACTTATGGGAAGCTCTATTCTTCAAATAATCAGTTCTTCATTAACATTAGGCCATGTACCGCAGGCTTTTAAAACTGCTGTAATTAAACCCTTACTTAAAAAGCCAAAGCTGGATCCAGGAGTTTTAGCTAACTATAGACCAATCTCTAATCTGCCTTTCATTTCACCGGAGTGGTGGCTCAGTTGGTAGAGCATCCACCCCACACCCGGGAGGCAGGGGTTCAAATCCCGGCCGGGTCATGCCAAAGACCATATAAAAGTGGAACTTCCTGCCTTCCAGCTTGGTGCTCAGCAATAATGGAATGGAGGAGGGAAATTTGTGGCGGCGCCTTGCATGGCAGCGGCCCTCTGATTCTAGGGCTGCACGGTGGCGCAGTGGTTTAGCACTGTGGCAGCACAGTTTTACCCTCGGCCGGGGGACCGCGGGGATCATGAGATCGTGGGTTCGATCCCAGCCCCCGACCAACAGTGAGCTGTGTGGAGTTTGCATGTTCTCCCCGTGTTGCGCGGGTTTACTCCGGGATTTCTCCGGTTTCCTCCCGCACACCAAAAACATGTAGGTTTAGGGCGCTCGCGCACGCAGCGACCAGCAGCCGGTGGCTTGTCACCAGACTGCAAACCAAGTCTACCTACGGGTACAAATAAGTAACAAAAAAAAAAAATTAAAAAAAATTCAAAAATCTTGTTGAGTTGTTGCTATGCAATTATTTCACCACTTGCAAGTAAATGGTTTATTTGAAGAGTTTCAATCAGAGTTTAGAATTCATCATAGTACTGAAACTGTAATGGTCTCTGTGGGTGCTCTGTCTCGCTGCCTCTCTCTCTCCCTGATAAGGCTCCCGCCCTGCGGCCTTGTTCATCACCTGCTGTTAATCAGAAGAGGCTCTTTAAATTGGGCGCTCTCCCCTCGCTCTGCCTGGTGACATTATCCTGCGCACAGCCATATCCTCTCTGAGCTCAGAATCAGTTTTATACTGCTTTGCTGTGCTTTTGACCTTTGCTTGTCCTAGACCCAGAGACTGCTTTCTGGATTGAAATTGCCTGCCTGCCATTATCTATCTGCTCTCCTCTGACCCTGACTTGCCTCTGGATTTTGGAAACAGCCTCTCGGATTGGATTTGGATGTCTTGGACTGTGCACACCCTCACTTCTCCATGTACTGTAAGTTGACTTACCAACATTTGTCATCACTGCTCTTCACTCTCACACCCCAGTGCTCAGGTCTGGCCATTCTGTCTCCAACAATCCCCCAGGAAACTCCCTTGCAGTATCACAGTACTTCACCCCCTGGCAACCTGCTCTCCCAGCATGGAGCTCCTCCACCTGCTCCAAGCCGTTCTCCTCCCTGTGAAGGAGTAAGCACAAGGACTAGTATTAAAACTTTGTTATCCTGCTCTTCAGTTATACTTACCTGTCCCTCTGCTCTCTCCTCACAGTGTTACCAGATTCTCGAGAAAATCTCCTTTGCCCATTATCTTGCACCATTATTGTAATAAAAATTATTGGACACTTCTATTATCGCTTCCTCCCTTGTCTGCTTTTGGGTCATAACGCTTCACTCCTTAACAGAAACAGATTTACAGTACTGAAGGTCACTAATGACTTCCTTATCGAATCTGATAATGGACTTGTTTCTGTATTTGTCCTTTTGGACCTTTGTGCAGCTTTTGAGACTATCGATCATAATATTTTACTTGATAGGCTAAATTAGAACACCTTGTTGGACTTAATGGGACTTTGTTACAGTAGTTTAAATCTTATTTATCTGATAGGTTCCAGTTTGTTCATGTCAGTAATGGGTTTTCTTCTAACTCAAAGCTCAGTCATGTAGTTCCACAGGAATCTGTGCTTGGCCCTGTTCTTTTTAGTTTATACAGTGGTGTGAAAAAGTGTTTGCCCCCTTCCTGATTTCTCTTTTTTTTTGTATGTTTGTCACACTTAAATGTTTCAGATCCATCCATCCATCTTCTTCCGCTTAATCCTTTTCGGGTCACAGGGGGAGCTGAAGCCTATCCCAGCATCTTTGGGCGAGAGGCAGGGTACACACTGGACAGATCGCCAGTCAATCGCAGGGCCAACACAGAGAGACAGACAACCATTCACTCTCACATTCATACCTAAGGGCAATTTAGAATCCCCAGTTTGATGCCAATTAACCAAACTTGAATGTTTTTGGCATGTGGGAGGAAACCGGAGAAATCCCGGAGTAAACCCACGCAGACATGGGGAGAACATGCAAACTCCACATAGATCAATGTTGGTCGGGGGCTGGGATCGAACCCAGGATCCCCCGGCCAAGGGTGAGTTATGTTTCAGATCATGAAACAAATTTAAATATTAGACTAAGATAGCAAGTAAACACAAAATGCAGTTTTTAAATGAAGGTGTTTATTATTAAGGGAAAAAAAAAACAAACCTACATGGCCCTGTGTGGAAAAAGTGATTGTGTAGCACCTTGTGTGAGCCAGATTATCTAGCATCTCAGACAGGAGACAGTGATAAGCTTGGGAGAACAAAGCAGGAGATTCCTGGTGAGATAGCAGGAAGGAATCAGGGATGAAGGTTGTTGAATGCAGTGTGATGCAAATGTCATGTTGTGTGTGATGTAAATGCCATGAAACTTAAGGGGAGAGTTTCTGCTTGAGAGTCATTCTGTTCTGTGCTTGAAAGATGTGAGTGTGTAATAAATTGTCTGAAATGAATCTGCCTGTGATTTCACACACTCCACACTGGTGATCCAGGACGTATTATGGAACACGAGGCAAGCTCCCCGGAGCCAGCCCGGTCAGGAAGCTACAGCGAGGCAGCAGCCATCCCACAGACAGCCCAAACTGGAACCTACAGCCACGCGTGTGCGGTTTCAGTCAAGCTACCGGATTTCTGGCAGCACAACCCTCACCGAGGCCCACCGAGGTCCATTTCGCCCTCCAGGGAGTAACGGCAGATGATACCAGATTCTACTATGTGGTCGCAGCGCTCGACACCCGCACTGCTCAGCAGGTAGCGAGCCTGCTCGATCAGCCACCAGCCAGCAGCAAATACGAGACGCTCAAGGCTGCGCTCATCCAGCGCTACACGCTCTCGGACTGTGAGAGAGCGGAGAGGCTCCTGACGCGGACCGAGTTAGGAGATGGTTCGGCTGTAGACCTGATGAGGAAGATGCTGGCGTTGATGGGCACGGACGATGGGCACTTTCTGTTTGCTCACCTCTTCCTCCGGAACCTTCCGACAGTAGCGAGAGCGGTTCTGGCCAATTCGCCGTGGCTGGCTGCGCGCGACTACCGTGCACTAACCCAGGAGGCAGACCGGATCATCATCACCACCAGGGCGATCACAGTCAACGTGGCAGCGGCGGAGCCCAGCGAGATGACCAGAGGAGGCGAGGAGCCACCGACGGTAGCAGCAGCGGGGGCCAAGGAGCGCCAGAGAGACACGCTCTGTTTCTACCACCGCCGCTTCGGAGAGAAGGCACGCAGATGTGCGCCACTGTGCCAATTCAAGCACTCGGGAAAACGCCAAGGCCGGGGGTCGGTAGCAGCCGCGACCCTCGGTGAAGAGAACAAGCTGCTCTACTTGACGGACGCACGCTCGGGAAGGCGTTTCCTCGTGGACACCGGAGCCCAGAAGAGCTTCATCCGGCCGACCTACGCTGACCGGCTGGCATGATCTAGCGGCCCCGGGATGCTGGCAGCAAACGGCTTGGATATTAAGACCTTTGGTGAGAGGACTCTGCTCTTATCTCTACACGGCCGTACATATGAGTGGACTTTTGTCATAGCAGCACTGAATTACCATATACTGGGGGCTGATTTTCTGTGTGCACATGGTTTACTGGTTGATGTTGCTAACAGGCGCCTGGTTAATGCACTGTCTTTTGACTCTCTCCTCTGTATAGCTCGAGTGACCCAGCCAACAGCACAAGCCAACGTCACAGCTACAGGCGGTAAGTTCCACACAGTGCTCACTCAGTTCCCAGCACTCATGGTCCCGACGTTTTCCACGGCCATCGCTAAACATGGGGTGGAGCACTTTATCACCACCACCGGGCCGCCCGTTTTTGCAAGACCTCGGCGCTTGGACGCAGCTAAATTGGCCATAGCGCACGAGGAGTTCGCCAACCTGGAAAGGTTGGGCATCATCAGGCGCTTGAACAGCCCATGGGCATCCCCGCTACACATGGTCCCTAAGGCTGAAGGATCGTGGCAACCGTGCGGGGATTTCTGCAGGTTGAACAACGCCACAGCGCACGACCGCTACCCAATTCCCCACATACAGGATTTTTCCATTCACCTCACCGGAGCACGCATTTTTTCCAAAATAGACCTGGTCCGCGGTTACCACCAAGTCTCAGTGTGCGCTGAGGACATACCCAAAACAGCGGTAATAACTCGGTTCGGTTTATTCGAGTTCCTGTGCATGCCATTCGGGTTAAAAGGAGCGGCACAGACGTTCCAGCGCATGATGGATGCAGTGCTGCGCGATCTCCCGTTTGTGTTCGTCTACCTGGACGATATCCTGGTAGCCAGTACGTCCGAAGAGGAACACGAAACCCACCTCACGACGGTTTTCCGGAGGTTGGAGGAGCACGGGTTAATAATCAACCCGGTGAAATGCCAGTTCGGCGTGACGAAGATTGATTTTTTGGGGCACCGCGTCTCTCCTGAAGGAGCGATCCCGCTGCCCGACAAAGTGCGCGCCGTGGCGGATTTTCCACGGCCTCAGACGGTCAGGGCGCTACAGGAATTTTTGGGGATGGTGAACTTTTATAACCGTTTCCTTCCCCACGCGGCACAGCTCATGCAACCATTGTACGCTGCGCTCAAGAAACAGAAACCCGCGGATAGGGTCGAATGGACCCCGGAACAAGAGCGGGCGTTCTCGGAAGTTAAAGCGGCCCTGGTAAACGCTGCACTGCTGGCGCATCCAGACCCGACGGCCCGCATAGCGCTCACCACCGATGCTTCAGACGTGGCCATAGGGGCGGTCGTGGAGCAGCGCGTCACCGGGGCTTGGCAGCCGCTCGCCTTTTTCAGCAGAACTTTGCGCGACAGCGAACGTAAATACAGCGCGTTCGACAGAGAGTTGCTGGCCCTCCACCTGGCCATACGCCACTTCCAGTTCTGGCTGGAAGGGCACAGCTTCACCGCGTTTGTTGACCACAAGCCGCTAACATTCGCGATGGCCAAGGTTTCAGAACCGTGGTCGGGCCGGCAGCAGAGACAGCTGGCCGCGATCTCAGAGTTTACTAACTAACTAACTAACTAACCTGCACTTATATAGCGCTTTTCTAGTCACAAAGACCACTCAAAGCGCTTTCATTAATACTAACCCTCTATTCTAAGGGCCTATAGGAAACAGATATCGAGGGACAATTTAGAACAGCCAATTAACCTAACATGCATGTTTTTGGCATGTGGGAGGAAACCGGAGAAATCCCGGAGTAAACCCACGCAACACGGGGAGAACATGCAAACATGCAAACTACCGATATTCAGCATGTGTCTGGTAAACTGAATGTGGTGGCGGACTGCCTCTCGCGAGCCGTGGTGGCCCCGGCCTGCGTGGGGATAGATTACGCAGCCATGGCCGCGGAGCAGATTAGCGATGCAGACGTGCGCGCGCTCCAGTCTGGACCAACAGGGTTAAGGCTGGAGAGCAGGGTGCTGCAGGATGGCGGCCCCCCCCAATCTGCGATGTCTCCACGGGTCGCCCGCGTCCGGTGGTCCCGGCCGCGTGGCGCCGCCGCATGTTTGAGTTGGTTCATACTCTGGCGCACCCAGGAGTGCGCGCATTGGTCAAAATGGTGGGAGAGAAGTTTGTTTGGCCGAGCCTGCGCAAACAAGTAAAGGAGTGGGCTGCAGCCTGCGTGGCATGCCAACGAGCCAAAGTACACAGACACATGAAGGCTCCATTGGAGCCGTTTCGTATTCTGGCTAAGAGGTTCGACCATGTTCACGTGGACCTCGTGGGCCCCCTCCCGCCATCACAGGGGTGCACGCACCTCCTGAAAATGGTGGACCGCACCACGCGCTGGCCAGAAGCGGTCCCGCTGGCAGCAACCACGTCCGCGGACGTAGCGCACGCTTTTTTAACAACATGGGTGGCGCGTTTTGGAGTCCCGTCGGACATTACATCCGACAGGGGCCCGCAATTTGTTTCCGAACTCTGGTCCGCGATGGCCCGCAGCCTGGGTGTTACAATTCACCGCACAACCGCGTACAACCCACAGGCCAATGGGTTATGCGAGCGTTTTCATAGATCACTGAAAGGGGCACTCAGAGCTTCATTGACAGATGCAAATTGGGTAGACAGGCTGCCATGGGTTTTATTGGGGTTGCGCTCCACACCAAAAGAGGATCTGGAAGCTTCCCCGGCAGAGCTCATTTTTGCGCAGCCACTATGGCTGCCTGGGGAATTTCTGCCAGATAATCCCGCGCCGGGCAGCTGCCCGTCTCAGCTTTTGCAGCGTAGCGCAAACACAGGCACGCTGCCGGGCCCTGCCCACCACAGTTTTCCGCATGTTTTCGTGCCTAAAACTTTGAAGAGCGCGGAGTTCGTTTTCGTCAGACACGACGCCCACCGCCCTCCATTGCGCCCACCCTATGATGGACCGTTCAGAGTGCTGGAAATAGGGGATAAGCATTTTTTGCTAGACTTGGGGGGGTAGGAGGGAAAAAATTGGCATAGACAGACTCAAACCCGCTTTCGTTGTGGCGGACGAGCGAGTGCTGTTGGCTAGGGCCCCTCGGCGTGGAAGACCCCCATGGAGAGCTCCCCAGGGAGACGATTCTCCAGAGCAGCCACACGGACAGACCGAAGTGCCCCCCCCCCCCCCAGCAACAGCCCACCCGCAGTCAGACACACTTCCAGCAGCCCCCCACCGGCACAGCAGCGCTGCGGAGGCGGTAAACCCCAGTTACAGCAGATACGGGAGGAGACGGAAGCCCAAGCAGCATGTGGACTGATGTTCAATTGTTCTATCACAGCATGTGGACTGTTATTCTATTGTCCTATCTAAGATGCTGGGTGGGGGGTGTAGCACCTTGTGTGAGCCAGATTATCTAGCATCTCAGACAGGAGACAGTGATAAGCTTGGGAGAACAAAGAGCAGGAGATTCCTGGTGAGACAGCAGGAAGGAGTCAGGGATGAAGGTTGTTGAATGCAGTGTGATGCAAATGGTATGTTGTGTGTGATGTAAATGCCATGAAACTTAAGGGGAGAGTTTCTGCTTGAGAGTCATTCTGTTCTGTGCATGAAAGATGTGAGTGTGTAATAAATCGTCTGAAATGAATCTGCCTGTGATTTCATACACAGTAGAAATCATAGCTGCACTCATCGTAGCATTCACAATCATCTGCACTCATCACAATCATCGTAGCTGCACGGTGGCGCAGTGGTTAGCACTGCGGCAGCACAGTTTACCCTTGGCCGGGGGATCGTGGGTTCGATCCCAGCCCCCAACCAACAGTGATCTGTGCGGAGTTTGCATGTTCTCCCCGTGTTGTGTGGGTTTACTCCGGGATTTCTCTGGTTTTCTCCCGCATGCCAAAAACATGCAGGTTAGGGACACGGGGCGCTCGCGCACGCAGCGACCGGCAGCTGGTGGCTTGTAAATACGGAAGTCACCAGACTGCAAAACAAATCTACCTACGGGTACAAAGAAGTAACAAAAAAAAAAAAAAAAAAAAATACACTCCACAATTGCTCCCTAAACCTAATAACTGGTTGGGCCACCCTTAGCAGCAACAACTGCAATCAAGCGTTTGTGACAACTGGCAATGAGTCTTTCACAGCTCTGTGGAGGAATTCTGGCCCACTCATCTTTACAGAATTGCTGTAATTCAGCCACATTGAAGGGTTTTCGAGCATGAACCGCCTTTTCAAGGTCATGCGACAGCATCTTAATCAGATTCAGGTCAGGACTTTGACTAGGCCACTCCAAAGTCTTCATTTTGTTTTTCTTAAGCCATTCAGAGGTGGACTTGCTGGTGTGTTTTGGATCATTGTCCTGCTGCAGAACCCAAGTGCACTTCAGCTTGAAGTCACAAAGAGATGGCCGGACATTCTCCTTCAGGATTTTTTGGTAGACAGCAGAATTCATGGTTCCATTTACCACAGCAAGTCTTCCAGGTCCTGAAGCAGCAAAACAGCCCCAGACCAGAGGCGGATTTACTATTAGGCAAAGGTAGGCGGTTGCCTTAGGCCCCGACCTGCTAGGGGCCCCGATCTACTAGAAGCCCCATATATTTTTTTTAAATGTCTAGCATATCTAACATGATGTCTGACAAAATAAAGAAACACGGGTATTTATAAAAACGCTGAATCAAATCACGAATATAACATCCTCCCCCCTTCTCCTCAGACTGTTGGACTGTTCCATGTATAATAGGAGAGTTGCGACACTCCGGTAGACTTCTATAGAAATTTCTGTAGAAACTGTGAAAGGCGGAAGTCACGTGGGTCATGGAGCGGGGAGTTTGCTTAATAATCCCGGGTAAATTAATGAATTGCAGCTGTTTTGGTCATTTTACCACTAAACAGGTAGATTCTGTAGTCTCTGATCTTGTTTTATTTTGCCAGCTTTTTCTTGTTTATGTGCAGTAAAAGCTCATAAACTTGCAATTGTTATTAGCCTGTGCTAACTCAACTAGCTAGCCTGGTAAGCCCTTATTTCAAAAATCTGTTGTATAGTTATTGGATAAAGGCATAGTTTCTGAGAGACATTAGAGATGGGTAGTAGCATTACATGATGGGACATGACATTAAAACCTGTGACGGAGCAGATGTGACTTATTATTTTGTTCATAGCAATTGTAGTAGTATTAGCAGCATAACTGCAGGAGGGATTGGGTCAAGTGGACCCCTGACCAAGTGAGCACCCCAAGTAGATCCCAGGATCTAATTTGTATATGTACAAGTACATTTTCAATGCAGTGATTTATAAAGGGATTCATAATTTCCTGAAACCTCATTCAGAAGATTATTGTCACAAAGAAGTGTAAAAGAATATATACATATGTGCAGTATATGTATTAAAAGACCCAAAGAAGGTTTTGGCTCCATTTCTGCTTTCAAAAGGCTTCTCTTTTCCACCGCTGCTGCTCATCATGGCTGACTGCCCCCATATGAAAATCCACAGAATAGGTATGTGGGACTATAATGTTATGAATGAAGCTTTAGAAAATTATGAATCAGTCTGTAAATCACTGGATTGAAAATGTACTTGTACATGTACAGATTGGATCCTGGAGTCCACTTGGGGTGCTTACTTGGTCAGGGGTCCACTTGACCTGTATCCGTTGTAGACAGTACAACCTGCTAGCCTATGTTGCTTAAATGACACTCCTGCTGTGTCAATGGCTACCCTTCACAGAGGAGGAGATGATGAGGGAACTACAGACCACGAGTCTGACCAGTTTGTTCTTGAAGATGACCCATTATTATGGCCTAAGCACCTAACAGACAAAGAGCGTTGCTATTTAGTTCAGAGAGGGCATGTTTAATATTTTTTGTATTTATCCTGATATATTCTCTCTAGTGTCTACATAGTACAGAGGAGGGAGCACAATGGATGCCTCTGCAAAATGGACCAGTAGCAGACCGTGAACAGGACCGTGTTGGCAAATGTGGGTATGTATAAACAAACAACATATCTTCCATGTGAATAGTTTTGTTTTGTTTTTTAAAATAGTACACAAGAGTCTACATTTAATGCATTTGTTAAGATTTGAGATTAGTAATCCACTTCAATTCAAAAACAGGATGTCACTAGATAATTAAGTTACTTGAGCTGCAAATGTGTAAACTGTTATACCCGCCTCCACCACAAACACCATTGCAGTTGGTTTGGAGACATTTTTTCAAAAACCAATGCAACTATCCTTTTATTTTTTCCTCTTAAATGTTCAGCTTTATTCTCCTGAATGGTATTTTCCACAAATTCCTGATACCTGAGTGACATCATCATTTGAAGACTTCTGAGGACAGTAAGTTTCAGGTAGGATGTCAGTAAGGCCTGATTCAATGAATGAATGAATGAATGAATGAACGTGAATTTTATTCAGTAATGAACATACAATCATAACAATTAAAAATATGTAGGACACATAAGAACAACAGAAAGGGTGTAGGCTGAAGCTAGTGCTTATATAGCACCTACACCGTTACAATTTTAAAATCAATAACATAAAAATTTAAGTCATACCCAAAAAAAACTGGGAAAAAAAAAGTGTAGAACAAAGAGGGCCCCATTTCTTTCTTTGCCTTAGGCCCCAAATGGGCTAAGTCCACCCCTGTACCAAACCATCACACTACCACCACCATATTTTACTGTTGGTATTGTGGCAACCCCCACAACAGACTGGGACAGACAGTTCGCTCTTCTGGTTTTTTCCGCTGCATGCTGTGACGTAATCTGCCATTCATGCATGGTTTCACTGCTGTGATGTTAATGTCCCACTCATGCATTGTGTTCATGCGTCCTGTACTGTCTGTGCCTCTCATATGCAAATGCCCAGATCGACTGCTGTGAATGTCTTTGATGTATTGTCTGAGCTGAGTATATAAGCTGTCTGATTTTCATGTTCATTCTCTCATTGCTCTGATTCCTTCAACTGCTGCGGACACACACACTGTGTCTTTGCCTGAGAGCCTGAGGAACGCCGCTCCAGTCTGCTCATACTTGGGCTGGGGTGGATGTTTCCGTGAAGGCAGTATGATTTAATAAACCTGCTTAAAACTCTCATCGCTGCCTTTTATTTCATGCCGCTTCACTGGTGACCCCGAGAATGCACATGCTTTGTGCAACGCAACCTTCTGGTCTGGACGTCCACGTTGGTGACACGACGCTGAAAAAAAACACGCTGCCGGCTAACGCAGCACCCGGCGGGGATTCTCCGACGGCAAGCGAACGCAGCAGCCTGACAGATCTGCCCTCCCTTCTGCTTCAGGGAGACTTCGACGCAGAGTTTCCAGGTGAAACTCTCCGGAGACCACCCACGACTGGGAAAGCCGCAGCAAACTTCAGGGTGAGATCTGCACGCCTAGATCGGCACAGCCACGCTGAACCAGCCGCGCTCGCAGCTCCCCCACACAAGAGCACATGTACCTCGTCCTTTCTCCACGACGGCGAGCTCCATGGCCGACGGAGCACGCGTGGACCTGAACGCACCATGAAGCATCTACAACAACTACAACAGGGATGATTACGCTCCCTGACCCTGTCTCCTCTCCAGCTGGCCCAACAACGCACGGAGCCCCGGCACACGCACCACGCACGGGACACATACGGCTCCACTGACCGCCTTCCTTCTTCGCCGCTGCACACTTGCCCTTCAGGCTTGCTCGTACACCTGAGGCACGCAGCTTGCTCACTGGATTTTATGGTCTTAGCCATGGCGCTCAACGGGAATTCAGCAGTCTGCGGTCCCTGAAGGCTTTAAGGTTGTGCCTGCACCTAAAGTCAACACGCCAAGTCCGTCTGCTTTTGTTTCTTTTTTCTTACAGCCGCTCCTGCTTTTCTTCATGGCCACGAGAGGAGTCAGACTAATTTTTCTTCTTGTGGACCTCCGCACGTTCAACGGGACAGCCCCTCGACGTCGCGGACCAGCAAGCAATTTTTGCGCGGCTCGGACGATTTCACCATCCCGGCCGGCACGTACTACCTCCCTCCCCCTCCTCCTGCAGAGAGCTTTCCCTGCTCGCTGCCAAAGCTGCAATATCGAGGTCTCGGCCGCCTGCCTTGCCCTCTGGGGGGGAGCGGTGTGGCAACCCCCACAACAGACTGGGACAGACAGCTCGCTCTTCTGGTTTTTTCCGCTGCATGCTGTGAAGTAATCTGCCATTCATGCATGGTTTCACTGCTGTGATGTTAATGTCCCACTCATGCATTGTGTTCATGCATCCTGTACTGTCTGTGCCTCTCATATGCAAATGCCCAGATCGACTGCTGTGAATGTCTTTGATGTATTGTCTGAGCTGAGTATATAAGCTGTCTGATTTTCATGTTCATTCTCTCATTGCTCTTATTCCTTCAACTGCTGCGGACACACACACTGTGTCTCTTTGCCTGAGAGCCTGAGGAACGCTGCTCCAGTCTGCTCATACTTGGGCTGGGGCGGATGTTCCCGTGAAGGCGGTATGATTTAATAAACCTGCTTAAAACTCTCATCGCTGCCTTTTATTTCATGCCGCTTCAGGTATGATGTTCCTTTTCTGAAATGCTATGTTACGTTTACACCGGATATAATGGAACACACACCTTCCAAAAAGTTCAACATTTTTTTCATCAGTCCACAGAGTATTTTCCCAAAAGTCTTGGGGATCTTCAAAATGTTTTCTGACACAAAACTGAGACTAGCCTTTATGTTATTTTTGTTCAGCAGTGGTTGTTGTCTTCAATTTTGCCCAGTCTCTTTCTTATGGTGGAGTCATGAACACTGACCTTAACTGAGGCAAGTCAGGCCTGCAGTTCTTTGGTGGTGTGGGGTCTTTTGTGACCTCTTGGATGAGTCGTTGCTGTGCTCTTGGGGTAATGTTGGTCGGCCGCTCCTGGGAAGGTTCACCACTGTTCCATGTTTTTGCCATTTGTGGATAATGGCTCTCACTGTGGTTCGCTGGAGTCCCAAAGCTTTAGAAATGGCTTTGTAACCTTTTTCAGACTGATAGATCTCAATTACTTTGTTTCTCATTTGTTCCCGAATTTCTTTGGATCGCAGCATGATGTCTAGCTTTTGATGATCTTTTTGTCTGCTTCACTTTGTAAGGTAGGTCCTATTTAAGTAATTTCTTGATTGAGAACAGGTGTGGCAGTATTCAGGCCTGGGCATGGCAAGAGAAATTGAACTCAGCATTCCAAACATGTGATAAAACACAGTTAATTTATGTTTTAACGGGGGGCGAACACTTTTTCACACAGGGCCATGTAGGTTTGGATTTTTTTACCCTTAGTAATAAACACCTTCATTTAAAAACTGCATTTTGTGTTTACTTGTGTTAGTTTTTTCTAATATTTAAATTTGTTTGATCTCAAACGTTTAAGTGTGACAAACATACAAAAAAAAATGAGAAATCAGGAAGGGGGCAAACACTTTTTCACACCACTGTATATGCTTCCCCTAGGCAATATTATTAGAAAGCACTGCATACTTTCATTGTTATGCAGATGACACACAATTGTACTGGTCAGTGAAGCCAGATGACCGTAATCAATTAGCCAAATTAGAGGCTTGTCTTAAGAAAATCAAAGTTTGGATGACTTGTAATTTCTTGAGGTTGAATTCAGATAAGACGGAAGTTGTTGGTACAAAAAAACCTTAAAAATACCTTTTTAAAATCAAACTCTTAGTTTGGGTGTGGTTACTCTTTCTCTTAATAGTTCTGTGAGGAACCTTGGAGTAATTTTTGACCAAGATCTGTTCTTCAATTCACATATTTAACTTGTTTCTAAGACTGCCTTCTATCATTTGCATAATATTGCCAAGATTAGGAGCATCTTGTTTCAAAGTGATGCTGAGAAAATAATCCACTCTTTTGTTAGCTCTAGATTAGATTATTGTAACTCTTTATTATCAGATTATCCTAAAACATCTTTAAAAAGTCTTCAGCTGATCCAAAATGCTGCAGCAAGAGTTTTAACAAGTACTAGAAAGAGAGATCATATCTCTCCAGTTCTGGCCCCCCTTCACTGGCTTCCCATAGAATTTAGAATAAAGTTTAAAATCCTTCTTCTCACTTACAAAGCTCTAAATAATCAGGCCCCTTTATTTAAAACATCTGATAGAACCTTATTATCCTAACAGAGCACTACACTTCCAAAATGCAGGATTACTTGTAATACCTAGAATCTCCAAAAGTACAATGGGAGGCAGAGCTTCCAGTTATCAAGCTCCTGTCCTTTGGAACCAGCTGCCAGTCTGGATTTGGGAGTCAGACTCAATCTCTGTTTTTAAGAATAAGGTTAAAACCTTCCTTTTTGACATAGCCTATGGTTAGGGTGGGATCAGTTGACCCTGAACCCTCCCTTAGTTATGCTGCTAATAGGTTTAAACAGCTGGGGGACTTCCAACAATGCACTGGGCTTCCCTCCTTTCTTCACTCTCAATGAAATATTTTTGCTGGTCATTAACAGCTGTTTGTTCTCTCCCATAGATTGAGCCCCTGTCATGCTGTTTGCTCTCTACAGCCCCTTTTCCACTAGTACCCCTATTGCCCAACTCGCCTCAACATGACTTTACACAACTCAGTTCACTTTTGCTTTCATTACAGCAGACTACCGCCTGAGGTAGGTGGGGGGTTTTTTACAGCAAGGGGGCGCAATACTCCCATGACGTAAAACATGCGACGCAAGCAAAACATAAGATGGCGGATTAGGAGGTGACTGCTCGGTCTCTGGCTTTTTTCAAAGTAAAGGCAAAAAAGGACAGCCAGAGAAGACTACAGGCGGCAAGATGAAACACTCTGGAAAAGTACTGGTGTGGCTGCACATGGCCAAAACATAATGAGCAGCATCTTAGATAAGAACAAGGGCAGAGTTTCCTTGGAGATAACAGGAAGCTGTGAAAGTGTGATCTTTTGTGTGTCAGAGACTGCTAGGAGGATCCTTTGTGTGCCAGAGACTGTGAGGGGGATGTTAAGGGATTAAGGAAGTGCATGCAATGTGATCTTTGATGTGAATGCAATGTGACCTTTGATATGTAGAAGGACCTGGGTATTTAAGAGAAGAGTTCTGTCTGAGTTGTCCTCTTTTCTACTATGCTCATGATGTGAGATGTGTAATAAACTGCCTGAGACAAACTTGCCTCATCATTTACACACTCCACACTGGTGACCCAAGACGAAGCATGCAACACGAGGAGAATTCCCCGGGGCCAGCCTCGTTGGGAGCCCCCAGCCAAGCGTATGCCGTTACAATCCAGCTACCGGATTTTTGGCAGCACAATCCGCGCTCCTGGTTCCACCTGGTTGAGGCGCAGTTCGTCCTCCGGGGGATATCGGTGGATGACACGAAATTCTACCATGTGGTCGCAAAGCTCGACACCCACACGGCTCAGCATGTGGAGAGCCTGCTGGATCAGCCACCAGCCCGCGACAAATACGGCACGTTGAAGGCCGCACTCATCCAGCACTACACACTCTCGGTTGAGGAGAGAGCAGAGAGACTCCTGATGCGGACCGGGTTAGGAGATTGCACGGCTATTGACCTGATGGAGCAGATGCTGAGATTGAAGGGCTTGGACGATGACCACTTCATTTTTATCCACCTCTTCCTCCGGAACCTTCCGTCAGCGACGAGAGCGGCCCTGGCCAGTTCACCGTTGCTGGCCAAGCGGGACTACCGTGCGCTGGCCCGGGAGGCACACCGGATCATCATGGCCAGCAGAGAGCTCGCGACCACGGCGACGGAGCTCGGCGCGACGGCCGGAGACGGCAAGGAGCCATCGACGGCGGTAGCAGAACCACCGACAACGGCGGCGGCGGGGGCCAAGGAACGCGGAAGAGACAACCTTTGTTTCTACCACCGCCGCTTTGCAGAGAGGGTACGCAAATGTATACCACCGTGCCAGTTCAAGCGCTCGGGAAATGCCAAGACCGGGGGTCAGTAGCAGCTGCGGCCCTCGGGGAGGAGAACAAGCTGCTCTACTTGACGGATGCATGCTCGGGGAGGCATTTCCTCGTGGACACCGGCGCCCAGTTGAGTTTCATCATGCCGTCCTATGCCAACTGGCTGGCAGGATCCAGCGGCCACGAGATGGCAGCAGCAAACGGCTCGGAGATTAAGACTTTTGGTGAGAGGACTCTACTTCTGTCTCTACACGGCCGTGCATTTGAGTGGACTTTTGTCATAGCAGCATTGAATTTCAATAAATTGGGGGCTGATTTTTTGTGCTCACATGGTTTGTTGGTTGATGTCGCTAACAGGCGCCTGGTTAATGCACTGTCTTTTGATTCTATTCCCTGTATAGCTCGAGCATCCCGGCCAACAGCACAAGCCAAGATCACAGCTGCAAGCGGTAAGTTCCACACACTGCTCACTCAGTTCCCAGCACTCACGGTCCCGACATTTTCGGCAGCTGTCGCTAAACACGGGGTGGAACATTTTATTACCACCACCGGGCCACCCGTTTTTGCAAAACCTCGGCGCTTGGACGCAGCTAAACTGGCCATAGCGCGCGAGGAGTTCACCAACCTGGAGAGGTTGGGCATCATCAGGCGTTCAAACAGCCCATGGGCTTCCCTGCTACACATGGTCCCTAAAGCTGACGGTTCGTGGCGACCTTGCAGGGATTTCCGCAGGTTGAACAACGCCACAGCACACGACCGCTACCCAATTCCCCACATCCAAGATTTTTCCGTTCATTTGGCAGGAGCGCGCGTTTTTTCTAAAATAGACTTGGTCCGCGGTTACCACCAAGTCCCAGTGCGCGCTGAGGACATACCCAAAACAGCGGTGATAACTCCGTTTGGTCTATTCGAGTTTTTGCGCATGCCATTCGGGCTTAAAGGGGCTGCACAGACGTTCCAACGCATGATGGATGCGGTGCTGCGCGATCTCCCTTTCGTATTCATCTACCTGGACGATATTTTGGTAGCCAGCGCGTCCGAAGACGAACACGAAACCCACCTCACGGCAGTTTTCCAGAGGTTGGGAGAGCACGGTTTAATAATCAACCCAGCGAAGTGTCAGTTCGGGGTGATGCAGATTGATTTTTTTGGGGCACCGCGTCTCTCCCGAAGGAGCGGTTCCGCTGCCTGACAAAGTGCGCGCGGTAGCGGATTTTCCCCAACCACAAACGGTCAGGGCGTTACAGGAGTTTTTGGGAATGGTGAATTTTTATAACCGTTTCCTCCCCCGCGCAGCGCAGCTCATGCAACCACTGTACGCCGCGCTCAAAAAACAGAAACCCGCGAATAAGATCGAATGGTCCCCGGCGCGAGAGCGGGCGTTCTCGGAAGTCAAGGCAGCCCTGGCAAACGCTGCGTTGTTGGCACATCCAGACCCAACGGACGGCATAGCGCTCACTACTGACGCGTCAGATGTGGCCATAGGGGCGGTCGTGGAGCAGCGTGTAGCCGGGGCTTGGCAGCCGCTCGCCTTTTTCAGCAGGACTTTGCACGATAGTGAATGTAAATACAGTGCGTTTGACAGGGAATTGCTGGCTCTCCACTTGGCTATTCGCCACTTCCAGTTCTGGCTGGAAGGGTGCTGTTTTACCGCGTTCGTTGACCACAAGCCACTAACATTCACGATGGCCAAGGTTTTAGAACCGTGGTCGGGCCGGCAGCAGAGACAACTGGCTGCGATCTCAGAGTTTACTACCGATATTCAGCATGTGTCGGGTAAACTGAATGTAGTGGCAGACTGCCTCTCGCGCGCCGTGGCGGCCCTGGTCCGCGTGGGGATAGATTACACAGCCATGGCCGCGGAGCAGGTTAGTGACGCGGATGTGCGTGCGCTCCAGTCTGGACCAACAGGGTTAAGGCTGGAGAGCAGGGTGCTGCAAGACGGTATGCCCCCCCTAATCTGCGATGTCTCCACTGGGCGACCCCGTCCCGTGGTACCGGCCGCGTGGCGCCGCCGTGTTTTTGACTCGGTTCATTCTTTAGCGCACCCGGGAGTGCGCGCGTTGATCAAGATGGTAGGAGAGAAATTTGTGTGGCCGAGCCTTCGCAAACAAGTGAAAGAGTGGGCAGCAGCCTGCATGGCGTGCCAACGAACCAAAGTACACAGACACACGAGAGCTCCCTTGGAGCCGTTTCACATCCCGGCTAAGAGGTTCAACCATGTTCACGTGGACCTCGTGGGCCCCCTCCCGTAATCACAGGGGTGCATGCACCTTCTGACAATGGTGGACCACACCACGCGATGGCCGGAGGTGGTTCCACTGTCGTCAACCACAGCCGAGGAGGTGGCGCGCGCGTTTTTAACAGCATGGGTGGCGCGTTTTGGAGTCCTGTCGGACATTACGTCCGACAGAGGCCCTCAATTTGTTTCCGAAATTTGGTCAGCAATGGCCCACAGCCTGGGTGTCACAATTCACCGCACAACCACGTACAATCCACAGGCTAATGGGTTATGCGAACGTTTTCATAGGTCATTGAAAGCGGCTCTCAGGGCATCACTGACGGATGCAAATTGGGTAGACAAGCTACCGTGGGTTTGATTGGGGTTGCGTTCTGCGCCTAAAGAAGACTTGGAAGCTTCCCCGGCTGAACTCATTTTTGCGCAGCCACTTCGGCTGCCCGTGGAGTTTCTCCCGGATAATCCTGCGCTGGGCAGCTCCCCGTCTCAGCTTTAGCAGCGTAGCATTGACACAGGCACGCTGCCGGGCCCCGTTCACCACAGTTTTCCGCGCGTTTTTGTGCCTAAAACTTTGAAAAACGCGGAGTTTGTTTTTGTCAGACATGACGCGCATCGCCCCCCACTGCGACCACCTTATGATGGACCGTTCAGAATGCTGGAAACAGGGGGCAAGCATTTTTTGCTAGATTTGGGGGGTAGGAGGGAAAAGGTTGGCATAAACAGACTCAAACCCGCTTTTGTGGTGGCGGACGAGCAAGTGCTGTTGGCGAGGGCCCCTCGGCGTGGAAGACCCCCACGGGGAGCTTCCCAGAGTAAAATTTCCCCAGAACACCCGCAGGGACAGACAAAAGGTTTTCACCCCCAGACAGCAGCTCCCCAGCATGACAGCGCCACGGAGGCGGTGAATCCTGGTTACAGCAGATATGGGAGAAGACTGAAGCCCAAGCAGCATGTGGATTGATGTGTAATGATTCTGTCACAGCATACAGACTGTTATTCTTTTGTTCGATCCAGTATGCTCGGGGGGGGGGGGGTGTGTGGCCGCACATGGCCAAAACATAATGAGCAGCATCTTAGATAAGAACAAGGGCAGAGTTTCCTTGGAGATAACAGGAAGCTGTGAAAGTGTGATCTTTTGTGTGCCAGAGACTGCGAGGGGGATGTTAAGGGATTAAGGAAGTGCATGCAATGTGATCTTTGATGTGAATGCAATGTGACCTTTGATGTGTAGAAGGACATGGGTATTTAAAGCAAACGGACAGACGAAAATTCAATATCGCTAATTCATATCTCAAATTGTTGTCTGAGACGAGCTAAGTCGAACCGCACATGTTTTGGTGTCAACGAATGTCGCATATGGTGACAATGCGCTCTTGAAGTATGCTGTCGTTGAGAGCTGTCTGACCCAGCCAAGCGATCAGCGGCTAAGATGGCCACTGACTGTGTGACGTCACCACCGGCAAACACACGCACACGGTCAGCGGCCAGTGCTGTGTTTTGCTTCATGCAACACTTGATGTTTACGTCTTAAAATTGGCGATTACGGATATTTCTCGGAATACTTGTGGATTACAAATAGATTATTTATGAAGATTAGTATTTCAGGAATCGAATTAATATGGTTTGGCGTTGTGTTGTCTACGGGTGCGATGGTATACCTGCCGTGTTTTGCTTCATGCAACACTTGATGTTTACGTTTTAAAATCGGCGATTACGGATATTTCTCGGAATTACCAAATATTTTCATGATCATAAGAACGGTTAGGGGGAAAAAACATGCTGAAGAAAGACAGTTTAACTCACCGGTTACTTATATTGGAAGTCCATCCTCCTGTGTTTTTTAGAAGCAAAGTTCTCAATTACAGAGACATACAGTGTTCCCTATTGCTTCAGCTTCTGTATTAAAGCAGACTCCAGTGAAATAGTACCCAGGTTTGTCAGTCTTTCTTGTCCACATATATTTTGCAGGTGTCACGGCTCGCCGCTCTCAGGCATCTGCCTCAGCTGCGCGCACACCTGCACCTCATTAGCGACCTACATGTGCAGTAGACATTTCGTTTACAGCGATTTCGAGAATAAGATGCAATTTGAAATGAAATTTGCAAAAAGATTGGTGATAAAGAAAACGGCTATTCCAAATATATATCCCTCGATTCCCAAGTCTGACTCTGAGACAAGTGTCAGTGACAGTGGCGTGAAAAGCAAGGGTGATCTACCGATGCGATCAGCTGTCAGAAAACGAGAAGTAAACAGGGTAAGTTTTGTATTTTTAATATTCACAGCAAATGTTTACTAAACATTTTAAATGAATTCCAAGCAATGGATGATTTTCAAAATCAAACGTAAAAGTAGAAGAAATTACCAATTACCAATGACAGTTCAGCTTTCAATTTTTAGGGAAGCAACATATTTGCTAAGAAAAACAAATATAAGCCTAAGATTGTAAGAGAAATGTGCTTTTAAAAATGGAACCCCAATTTTCTACCATAAAATGGTGCCCATTATAACTGAAATGTTATTTATTAGAATATAATAATTGCTATATCTGGAAACTAGTTATTTTCTTAATCTGTAGTGATACTCCATTGATTTTTGTATTTCTTTGTATATTTAAGATAAGATAAGCCTTTATTAGTCCCACAACGGGGAAATTTCTGCTGTGTTTTCAAACATTCATACAAAGGTGGTATAGTATGTAATATTTCTTTTCACATTGAGAAGAATTTAGTGTGTTCAAATTATTCAAATGTATATGACATGCGACTTTGATGAATGCTGAACTATGAGATTTATAACATTGACATGAACATTAATAAAATCAATATATGATTTTACAAAACTTTATTTAAATATCATTGTTCACAAATCTAATCTTGGTAGGCAAAATCCCTTGTAGTGATCAGATGGGAATGTTTCTCTGATGAGGCTCACCGCACAGGCAGGCAACATAACCCTCACTTCTTTCCCACAAATAAGGCTGAATACCCCCCTCCGCACCACCCAAAACTTCTTCATCATCCGATTCCTCATTTTCAATGTCATCATTTATATTGTGGTCGTCAAACTCGACAAAATAATCGCTGTCCGAATCACTTTGTTCTCGTTCTGCCATTTTCTTTGTATTGCTGTGGTGACGTCACTAATGCCCGCACCTATCGAGAGATGGCGGTACTGCAGCCTCACTAAGTGAAGGCTGGGCTATGAGCAAATAAGGTCATTTATGGAAGCTGGTGACACATATTAAATCGCGGGAATAGACAGAATAGAATATTTTCATACAATCAGTTGATTGGTTCAATAAAAATATGTCACTGTCCGTCGGCTTTAAGAGAAGAGTTCTGTCTGAGTTGTCCTCTTTTCTACTATGCTCATGATGTGAGATGTGTAATAAACTGCCTGAGACAAACTTGCCTCATCATTTACACACTCCACACTGGAGCATTTAGGAAGCCATAGAGCAGTATAAAGCCAAAGACATGAGGATACGAACTAGGTCACATATGAAGGTAAGCTAATGATCGCTAATGCTAGTTTGCTTTAAGTCCGCCGTACTACATTGTAACGTCGGCAAGTTATCGCTATTAGGTACTAAAATATGTATGCTGTGTGTGTGTTTCAGATGGCTCTCTTGTGGCAAAATTATCGCTTCAAACCGTGGGTCTGGGCGTTCAACCGAGTCTTCCAGTGGTGGGATGTCACCCCAGTTTCACAAACACGCAGTGGTTACAGAACTTCAGAATGTCTGTAGAAACGTTTAGCTTCCTGAGCAACAAATTGCTCTGATCTGTATGAAAATCACAGAGAGACTGTTGCGACATCATGGGGTGTATCTACTCCAGCAGCACTGAGTCTGTGGTGTCGTGGAAAAAAGTGATCAGCTGCCAAAAACTGATCGCCAGGTGCCATATTGTAGTTATGGGGCTATATTAGTTATAAAATATATATTTCAACAGGTAAACAGTACTGAGTTAGGTGTAATAAGATATATTTAACAATTATGATGCATTTTTAAGTCAAACCAAAGTTGATCTAGGATTAAAAGTGAGTGTCTCTGTGTTTTGCACAGGGTGTGTGATGCGTCAGTGCAGTAGTATTGGAGTAGTAGTGCCTGTAGTTAGTGCATGCTGCCTCTGCTTGCTACTTTCTGCTTTCAGCTACTGCCGCCGGCTAGCCCTCTGTTTTTCGGGGGTGAAAAGAGTAGCTGAGTGCGTAAGTCTCCTCAGCCGGTACATAGCCTCTCCACTGCCAAGACTCGTACACGCCTCCTCGTGGCCGCACACGGTAACTGGTACCTTGCGGTTTCCAGGCCAAGTTGTATGGGATCTCGGAGCAGCAGTGGGCCGCAGAGTTGCGGCATGCAGGCCCACTGGTATGTGGATATGCCCTGCTGCCCGTCAACCACTGCCCCGGTTGTGGGTAAACAGCCCCAGTTATGGGTAAATAGCAAAGACCTCAACGGTGGACCAGGCAGGGGATGATGGTTGACCTGTGGGAAACATCACAACGGCTGGGAAGGCGGACGAAGGCTGCAGCAGAAACGGGTCACTAGTCGTCTTGGAGTCCATGCCACTGGATCCTGACCCCGATCTGTCAAGGTCTGTGTGGTGACCGTATGTGCACCAGCCTCCCCACACTAAACAAATTCACGCACAGGTGTCTTCTTCATGGGAATCCACCTAACATCCTGGGTTAAGTCCTGTGGCGACCAATAAGTGGCGACGGGGGCAAGATTGTGAAGTCTGAAAGCCCCTAGTCACAAGCTGGCACATCATGCGGTGGATGCCAGATGATCGCTGGGCTCTTGGACTGAGGCAGAAAGAGCCCTTCGGTAGCTACATCCACGACTGAGCAGTCCTTTTTAGGATCCACTCTGCTCACCCTTGATAGGGAAGGGGCTAGAAAAGGTGCCCTAAAAATAGTCTGCCTCAAACCTCCCGTCTGGATTACCGCGTTCAGAGGGATCACCAGTTTGCGGTCAGAAACACGGAACTATGAATTTTGGAGCCTGGAATGTGCGCACACTGATGGACAGTGCAACCAGTGACAGGCCGGAGAGGAGAACCGCCATCATTGCCAGAGAACTGAGGAGATGCCGGATTGACATAGCTACTCTCTCAGAAACACGACGGGCAGAGGAAGGCCATCTGAAGGAGGAGAAGGGTGGCTATACTTTTTTTGGAAAGGAAAAGCAGCAGATGAGCCCAGGATCCATGGGGTTGGGTTTGCTGTCAGGAACCAACTGATCAGTCATCTCTCTGAACTCCCTGTGGGAATCAGTGAACGTCTGATGACCCTCCGTCTGGTGCTTGCCAACAACCAGATGGCAACGGTCGTGAGTGTCTACGCACCTACCCTTGTCTCCAAGGAGGAAGTGAAAGAGACCTTCTATACCTGTCTGGATGAGACACTGTCAAAAATCCCCAAGGAGGATAAGATCATTCTTCTGGGAGATTTCAATGCCAGAGTCGTCCGAGACCACCACCTCTGGAATGGCACCATTGGCAAGGAAGGCATTGGAAACATCAATTCCAATGGAGTTCTGCTTCTCAGCAAATGTGCTCAGTATGATCTTACTATCAGTAATACCATCTTTCGCCAAAAGAACAAATTTAAGGCTTCATGGAGACACCCTTGTTCTAAACAGTGGCATCTTATCGATTATGTCATTGTCAGAACCAGGGATCTGCGCGATGTAAACATCACTAAGGCCATGATCAACTCCGACGATTGCTGGACAGACCACCGCCTTATACGATCCATGATGTCCATCAAACTTAAGAGGAAGAGGAAATTGCAGAAGAAGCAGAACCGACTGAGACTAAACCTTGAAAGCCTTAATGAAACTGCCATCCAGCAGCAGTTTCAGGCTTCTCTTGGAAAAAGTCTCAAACAGGAATATCCAGAGAACATCAAAGAGCACTGGAATCTGCTTAAGTCCACTATCCTCAACACCTGCCAAACCACCCTTGGGTACAAGTCCAGAAAACATCAGGACTGGTTTGATGAAAATGATGCAGAGATAGAACTGCTCATCTCCAAAAAAAGGGAAGCCTTTCATGCCTGGCAAAACGATATTACCTGCAAGGCCAAGACACTGGCTCACTCTAGAGCCAAGGCTGACGTCCAGAGCCGGGTGAGACAGATTAAGAACTCCTGGTGGACAGAAAGGGCAATGGAAATCCAGCGTCTGGTGGACTCTGGAGACACCAGAGGCTTTTCCAGTGCCATTAAGGCTGTCTATGGCCCAAGCCGTCGTGGCTTGAACCCATTACGCTCAAAGGATGGACAGGAGCTGCTGAAGCACAATGAGTCTATTAATAAGCGATGGAAAGAGCACTTTCAGGAACTCCTCAACCATAACACTGTAACCCAATCAAATTTCATCTGTCACATCCCTCAGAGTCCCATCAGGGAAGACATAGGGGCATCTCCCACCTTATCCGAGGTCCAAGATGCCATCAGGAGCCTAAAAGAACAACAAGGCCACCGGTCCAGATGGGATCCCAGCTGAGGTCCTAAAGGAAGGTGGTCCAGAACTCCTATGCCGTCTCCATGCCCTCCTTCTGAAGGTCTGGGAAAAGGAAGAACTCCCCTCAGAGCTCAGGGATGCTCTGATCGTGACCATATTTAAGAAGGGGGACAAAGCTGATTGTGGAAACTACAGAGGCATCTCACTCCTGTCAACAACTGGTAAGGTACTTGCTCGTGCTCTCGCTAACCGTTTACTGCCACTTTCTGAGGAAATACTCCCAGAATCACAGTGCGGCTTTCGTCCATCTAGAGGCACAGCAGATATGATCTTCATTGTCCGCCAACTTCAGGAGAAATGCCGTGAGCACAAGTTGCCATTGTATATGGCTTTTATAGACCTGACAAAGGCCTTTGACTCAGTAGATTGCCAGGCTCTGTGGAGCATACTGTTGAGGTATGGATGCCCAGAGAAATACATCAGGATTCTGAGGCTACTGCATGATGGAATGATAGCCACGGTGCTAAGTAACAGCGGCTCCATGTCTGAGCCTTTCACCGTGGAGACAGGGGTCAAACAGGGATGCATCATTGCACCCACCCTGTTTTCTATCTTTATTGTTGCCATACTTCACCTCATTGGCAAAAACCTACCACAGGGAATTCCGATCCGGTACAGAACCGATGGTAGGCTCTTTAACCTTGCTAGGTTCAAAGTCAAAAGCAAGGTTAGAAATACCACCATTATGGAGCTCCAGTATGCAGATGACAACGCCATAGTAGCACACTCCACAGAAGACCTACAGGGTATCCTGAATGCCTTTGCCAAGGCATATAGAGCCCTGGGTCTAACCTTAAACATCAAGAAGACCCAGGTGCTACATCAACCTCCACCCAATCAGCCATTTATTTCACCCATTATAAAAGTGGACAACACCGCTCTCGAAAATGTTGACCACTTCCCCTACCTCGGCAGTCTTGTCTCCTCCAAAGTGGACATTAACTCTGAGATCAACCATCGTCTCAGCTGTGCCAGTGGAGCAAATGCCAGACTCAGGATGAAGGTCTTTGAAGATCGAGATCTCAGGATCGATACCGAGCTCTTGCTCTACAAGGCTGTGGTTCTCCCCACCTTGCTGTACGGGGCAGAATCATGGACCATCTACAGCAGGTACCCGAGAGCTCTGGAGCAGTTCCACCAAAGAACTTTGAGAAAGATTCTGAGGATTAAATGGGAGGACCGACGCACAAACATCAGCGTTCTGGAAGAGGCCAAAATGCCCAGCATTTCCACCACAATAATAAAACACCAACTACGATGGACTGGTCATCTCATTCGCATGTCTGACACCCATCTCCCAAAACAAATTCTTTATTCTGAACTGGAGAGAGGTTCGCGGGCTCCAGGAGGGCAAAGGAAACGGTTCAAGGACAATATTAAAACAAACCTTAAAAAATTCAAGATCTTATCTCCTGACTGGGAGCACCTGGCTCTAAACAGGCACCGATGGAAGGAAGCGGTGCAAGAAGGTGCTGCACACTATGAGAAGGAAATCCACCGTGCCGCAGAAACAAAACAACAGCTCCGCAAGGAAAGACAGAAAAAGGCTCCAGCACGACCACAACCCATTGCCATTTTCCCATGCCAACATTGCACCAAAATATGCGGGTCACGGATTGGCCTCTACGCCCACCTAAAGACCCACAAGTAGACGTCCCCACAAGGAATGACTGTCATACTCGCTTCGAGTGACCGCCGATGATGATGATGATACATGTATTCATTTAGTATTGCACGTGGAATTTTGACAATAAACCTTTGTACTTTTTGCAGGTCTGTCTCCACTTTTGTTTTATGTGTGAAGGTTACCACCAAGTAATATAAATTAAATGCTAAAAAAGATTGGAAAAGCTGTCTAAGAACAATGCAGCAGTTTGAGAAATCACTTTTGGTTTGGTGTAAGTCTGTCAACAGAATTATGAACCATAAAGCAGTTCGTGTTAAAATGTTAAATCTCATTAAACTCTAACCAAGGGGTGTCCACTCATGTGCCATGGAGGGCCAAGACCCTGAAGGTTCTCTCTTCTACCCAGTCTCTTCAGCAGGTGTTTTCACTGATCAGCAGTCAGTGGAAGAAATTCAATGGAATCTGCTGTTGAAGACACTGGTTGGAGGTAAAGCCTGCAGTGTCTTGGCCCTCCTTGGCACATGATTGGACACCCCTGCCCTAAGCCATTATTAGAAAATACAAATGCTAATATGGCACAGACTTCCTCCATATACTAGTACTATCACTGAAGTGTGCAGTGTCTTCTGCACTGGCACATCCAACAATACAGTCTTCAGTAAATAAAATAATTGTTTTTGGTTACTTTTTCTTAAAAATGAGCCATTATTTTCAACGTCACTGATAAAATGGTTTTTACTGTTGACTCTTTTCCCACTGGTGTCTAAACAGACAAAAGATAAAATCATGATGCAAACACGTAAGTCACAAAATTGTTTATTATAGTCAGCAGCAAAATCCATATTGTTTAGAATGTGCAAAATTCAAACTCTAAACTGTAAAACAAAACTTAGAATGGGTCACACACACCAGCCACACAGCCTCACTTCAGTCTGTTGAGCAGATCTCAGCCTGCATCTCTGTAAATAGTGACGCAAGGTCCAGTTTGAAGTGAATCGTTTTCCTCTTGCCTAGACAAAAGACAGAAATGGGTAGCGGTTAATCAAAGCAAGTTTAAAACATATTTGGGAAATACACTTGTTGCTAAAAGCCAGTGGTGGAATGTGACAAAAAAGTACTTTGTTGTTGTATTTAACCACAATTTTCATGTAGCTGTGCTTCATTAAAATAGATTTTACAAGGGCTGGGTTATGTTTAAAATCACTTTTTACTGTGGCCTCAGCAATCAGAATAAGTTAATATATTCAGTTGAATGGAATCTAGTACTTTAACTGAGGGTGTGCATCCCCAAGTATGGAGTCACTTAGTCAAAATATGTAATTTTTATCAATAAAAGTTCAGCTACTGCTCTGTCACCGCTGTGTGTCTTCTTGCCCTGGCTTCAAGTGTGGGTGGTGTTTTGCACTTGTATTGCTAAAATATAAACGGAAGCATTACAATGAGTATATTTGTAATGTGTCCTGTTATAGTATTGCACGAGTTTATTGACGATAGACTGTAAACTACACATATAAACTAAATTGTAATGGTGACTGAACAGCTCCTATTCCCCAAAGTGCAAGATACACTATTATGACTATAACTCATAAAGGATCACACAAGTGATCTGACAAAAAAAATAAAAAATAAAAATAAACAAGCGTTTCTTAAACAGTGGCTAATATTGGATGTCTCATTCATTTTCAATTATTCTGTAATTAGTATTCACACAATCAAATAAATCTCAGTTCAGTCCCTTTCATATTAAGTGGAAACTGTGCTACTTTAGTTTTGGTACTTTATCTATACTTTAACTTAAAAAGCAAAGGATTTGAGTTCTTTGTCCACCACTACTAAAAACAACGGGGTGTGCAGCTTATCAGTCACAACACATTGCTGTGTCGTGCTACGTTATGGTGTCAAAGCAGATGCTGGTCGGACTCTAGAACAAAAATACACACAACTTAACTACATGCACAGCACGAAAGTGCAACATGTAAAAACCCACCTTTTTAATGAGGATTAACACCAGCTTGTTTCATCAGATGTTGACACAAGCGCAAAATATAAGCAGAGCACGGAGTTAGCATTGATGGATAACTAGCTAGCTCATTGCATACAGGAGACAACGGTGTTGTTTGTTCAAAGTGAACTTTCCACCGCTGGGATAAATAATGTAAAAGATGCATAATATCACATCATATCACAACACTCACCATCCTCTATATCATGGTTTTTCAACTGCCATGGTCGCATCCTCCCGTTATTTGCCGGTCGGTGGCCATA
This sequence comes from Pholidichthys leucotaenia, assembly GCA_020510985.1. Classification (NCBI taxonomy): domain Eukaryota; kingdom Metazoa; phylum Chordata; class Actinopteri; order Cichliformes; family Pholidichthyidae; genus Pholidichthys; species Pholidichthys leucotaenia. Next base: position 38,741,060 of record CM035837.1, on the reverse strand, counting down.
AATTCATTTCGGGTCACTCAGTCTAGTTCCCTCTGGATTCTCTCATCAGCCAAAAGGCACAGAAAAATCTGTTGGACCACAGTATCAATTTCTGTGAAGCCATTTCTATCATTGTTGTTTATACTGATGCTTGCTTGCTCGCTCGCAGATGAATCTTTGCAAATGGAAGCTGGAGATTCTGTAGTAGACGTACTCTCATGATGTTACGCCCTGACCAATCAGTGGCCTGCAGTCTGTTGATGTCACATTTTCAGCTCGACTCAGCACGGTTGGTACCTCAGTCCGATGGACTCAAAAATAATACCTGGTACCTTGTACCAGGTCCTAATGGAAAAGCCTACAAAGTGCGCTGAATCGAGGTGAGTAGGGCTAAGTAGGTACTAGTGGAAAAGGGGGTTACATGTCTGTTCTTTTCTTCTTCTTCTCTGTCCCCTCACCCTCAAGCCAGTTGCAGCAGATGACAACCCCTCCCTGAGCCTGGTTCTGCTTGAGGTTTCTTCCCACTAAAAGGGAGTTTTTCCTCTCCACCATCGCCAAGTGCTTGCTCACAGTGGATCGCCTGATTGCTAGGGCCTTTCTGCAATTGTGGGGTTTTCCCCTACAGTTGAAAGTGCTATTAATGCACAGAGCTACCAGAGGACTGACCCCTCACTATAGCTTTCGCTACTCACAGTAGCTGTGGGGCCTAGGGTCAATGAAATGGAGATAGGCGCCGCCTCATACACCACATGGTGTCCCACATGCTGTGGAAGGGATTAGCTAACTGAAAGTCCTATGAGATGACTGTTGTTGTGAAATGGTGCTATTAATTGAACTGAACTGAATATTTTGTTCACATTTTCTTTAATTTTTTTATTGAAGTAAATTTGTTTTGTAGTTTTCCTGGCTTTCTTGAATCGCTCTGATTCAAAGCGTATTACTTTAAAAAAGATCCTTCACTTATTCAATTCTGCCCTCCCTCTTATGTCACCCATTAGCTGACTAGCTTCTAGCCCCCTTCTAGCCCAGAAGAGCAGCGCTGGGTCACTGATTCACAGTCGATTGTGTATCTCGCATCACTCCGACCCATCTCCCAATAATTTTGCCATGATTTCACGACAAATTGCTACCACCACGTGCCGAGAGGCTCCTCGATTACCATAACTGACCTGGCCTGGGACCTGAGGCTGCCGAACCGAGCTGCCAAGCCACAAGATCTCAAAGGGCAATGTTTTGCTCTGCGGGACTCCGCTCCACTCCTGCGGCCAGCTGGGAGGTGCCCTGTCACGAGGCAGCTTCCCTACGCTTCCCGTGAGAGCGGAGCAGAGTTGCACAGAGCTCTTGGAGGATGGTGGGGGAGCTGGCCATGAAAGCCAGCAGCCTCAGGTCCCGGTGTAGGTGGTTGCCACAACCAGTGTGCCGGTGCTGGCAATTTGCTATGGAATCATGGTGAATTTATTGGGCGATGGCCCGAAGTGATGCAAGGTACATTGTGGACTGTGGATTGGTGAACCAGGTGGCAATGGGGATGTCTATTAGGGTGACAAAATCTAAAGAAAATAACAATATAAGTCACGCTTAGTGCGAGTCTGCTGGTACCAGTGTTAGCTGGGGGGATAATAGGCTACCTTTAGCACCCCTTCTATCTACATGACAGACAGCTGGCTGGGCCAATAATAGAGCAGTGGGCGGGTCTCAAGGACGGCTGTGGGTTCGCTTTGTCAAATCATGACGTATACACCTTGCCTCCAGTGTCCATGACACTGGGTATGAATGTGTATAAATGTTCGGTAGTGGTCGGAGAGGCTGTTGGCACGGATTGGCAGTCACATTTCTGTCAGTCTGCCCCAGGGCAACTGTGGCTACAGTAGTAGTTTACCACTATCAATGTCTGTCTGGAATGAATGAATGGACTCACTGTAAGTGCTTTGAGATGTCACTTGACATGTAAAGTGCCATATAAATCTAATCTAGTAGTAGTAGTAGTAGTAGTATATATGATTTACCCGGAAAAATGTTTTTGGCATCTCTGGGAGAGAAAAATGAGATAAAGGCTGTGTGTTTTTTTAATAGAATTGACTGTTTGTCACGAGCTGAGCACTGGAGGTTCCACCATGCTCAGTCTCATGGCTTTTTCTCTGTATTTATATATTCGTTGTATTTTTGTGCCTTTTGGTTTTTGTTTTCCCTGCAATGTTTTTTATTTTTCTGTTTATGTCTTAGTTTTACTATATTCTGATTCTGTATCGAGTGGTATCTATTTCTCAGTTTGTACTTGTTTATATTTTATTCTTCTAATTCCTTATTATTGCGGTTAACAGCTATCACTCTCGGCGCCACACCAGTCGGCTGCCTTTTGCAACAGCGGCTCGATTCCGAGTTTTTTTTCCCTTCCTCTCTCTTTTGATCACTTTTTTTTTTTCACCCCACTTATATCACGGACACACAGATCGTCCCAATTGTCTCCTGAGCCGGTGGACGGAGCCACTGTTTATAGCAGGATACGATACAACAGGGAAGAGCTGCTAGCATTTAACCGCCACCCGGTCCCAGTGGAAAAACTCAACATACCGAGAGAACTGAGGCGAAAACGCCGCGGCTGCCGGGCTGGAGTAAGGCGGAGGACAAAAAATATAAGGTACAGACCCTCCCTTCCATCTGTTGTCATGGGAAATGTACGGTCGATACTGGGAAAGTTAGATGAGCTAGCGGCTATCTCCCGTTATGATAGCACTTACCGGGAGTGCTCTCTCCTTTTGTTTACTGAGACGTGGCTAACTGAACTAGCAGCAGATGCTAACATTGAGCTGGAGGGTTTTCACATGATACGAGCTGACCGAACACCAGAGAGTGGCAAAACTAGGGGCGGTGGAGTGATAATGTATGTTAACAACAACTGGTGTAGACCGGGACATATCACTGTTAAACAACGACACTGCAGCAAAGACATTGAGTTGCTAGCTGTTAGCATGAGGCCTACATATCTCCCGAGAGAACACTCACACGTGATCTGCATTGTTGTTTATGCAAATCCGACGGCGAACGCTGGGACAGTGCGTGACGTCATCCATTCAGTAACCAGCAGGCTGCAGACAGAACACCCAGATGCTCTTTTCCTCATCTCAGGCGATTTCAACCACGTTTCACTGTCTCCCATTCTGCCCACTTTCACCCAGTATGTCACATGCCACACTAGAGACAATAAAACACTGGATTTGTTCTACGCAAACACTAAGGAGGCGTACACCTCATCACAACTCCCCCACTTGGGAGATCGGATCACAACTTGGTTCATCTCCGACCGGTGTACAAACCCCTAGTGCACAGACAACCTCCGGCCATGCACACTGTGGAGTTATGGTCTGAGGAGACAATGGACACTCTAAAGGACTGTTTTGAAGCCACTGCCTGGAAGCAGCTCTGCGATCCACATGGTGAGGACATCGATGGCCTCATTCACACCTTCACGGGCTACCTCAGCTTCTGTGTGGACAAATCCGTTCCCACCAAGACCATACGGCGTCACTCAAACAACAAACCCTGGATCAACCCTGAGATAAAAACACTTCTGAGAGAGAAGAAGAGGATCTTCAGGTCGGGGAACAGGGAGATGCTGAAGTCCGTACAGAGGGAGCTGAGGAGAAAGATCAGAGAAGGCAAGGACAGCTTCAGGAAGAAGATGGAGGACAAGCTGCAACAGAGCGACATCAGCGGGGTCTGGAGAAACCTCAAAACCATCTCGGGGCTCCAGAATACCTCCCCCCAGGCCACGGGGGGCAGGGAGTGGGCGAACAACCTGAATCTGTTTTTCAATAGATTTGACCAACCGCCCTCCCCCCTGCCTGCACAACAACCACTGCTGCCTCTAAGAAATCAAGTCCTGCTACCCACTCCCCACTCCACCGACACCCCCCCCCCCCCCACTCCCAACACACAGCCCCCCATCCTGACCCTGACCAAGACCCAGGTGAGGACGGAGCTGAGGAAGATCAAGGCGAGGAAGGCGTCGGGACCGGACGGCATCAGCGCAAAGCTCCTCAAGTCCTGTGCAGACCAGCTGTGTGGGATTGTGACGTATATCTTCAACATGAGCCTGAAACTGGGGAGGGTACCACAGCTGTGGAAAACATCTTGTGTGGTACCTGTACCAAAAACTTCCCACCCCAAAGACCTGAACAGCTTCAGACCGGTGGCCTTGACGTCCCACTTGATGAAGACCCTGGAGAGACTGCTCCTTGCTCATCTCCGCCCCCTGGTGGAACCAGCGATGGATCCACTCCAGTTCGCCTACCAGCATGGCATTGGGGTGGAGGATGCGGTGATCTTCCTCCTTCACCGTTCTCTGTCCCACCTGGAGAAGCCCGGGAATGCAGTGAGGATCATGTTCTTTGACTTCTCCAGTGCTTTCAACACCATCCAACCGATGATCCTGAAGGACAAGCTGCTGCGCGCAGGGGTGGACCAGCACATGTCATCATGGATCCTGGACTACCTCACGAACCGGCCTCAGTTTGTGAGAACCCGGGACTGTGTTTCCGACACGATCATCAGTAGCACGGGGGCCCCCCAGGGAACGGTGCTGGCTCCCTTCCTGTTCACTCTTTATACTGCGGACTTCTCACACAACACAACACATTGCCATCTACAGAAGTTCTCTGATGACTCTGCGATCGTTGGTCTCATCTCCAGCGGAGATGAAGCTGAGTACAGAGGGCTTATCCAGGACTTTGTGGACTGGTGCCATCGGAACTGCCTCCAGATCAACGCGAGGAAAACTAAGGAGCTGGTGGTGGACTGCCGCAGGCATGGACAGCCCCTCACAGCACCAGTAAATATACAGGGAACAGACATCGAGATGGTGACATCCTACAAGTACCTGGGTATTCATCTGAACAATAAACTAGACTGGTCACACAATACTGACGCACTCTACAAGAAGGGACAGCGCAGGCTGTTCCTGCTGAGGAGACTCAGGTCTTTTGGTGTACAAGGGGCGCTGCTGAAGTCATTCTATGACACGGTGGTGGCATCAGCCATCACTTTTGGAGTGGTCTGCTGGGGCAGTGGCATCACTGCAGCCGATAGGAAGAGACTGAACAAACTGATTAAGAAAGCTAGCCCTGTCCTGGGGCAACGCCTTGATCCGATGGAGGAGATAGGAGAGAGAAGGACGGTGGCTAAACTGTCATCTCTGCTGGAGTCCGAGTTCCACCCTATGCAGGACATACTGGATGCACTGAGGAGCTCATTTAGCAGCAGACTACATCATCCCAGGTGCACAACCGAGAGGTTTCGTAGGTCCTTCCTACCAACGGCTGTCAGACTGTACAACCTAAGCAGGGCTGCTCGCAGAGATAGCAAAAAGACGTAACAAACTAATAGTTTTTTTTGAATGCAAAAGATGCAATAGACTTACACAATGGTCCTCTCCGGCATACAACTAGGAACATACCGGTCGCTATGGAGGGTGAGAATATGTATGGGCACATAATCATACCATGTAGGATAACTAAATAGACGGTTATGCTGTTTCATCCCACCTAGCAACAATGCTCTGCACTGTGTGTGTTTATATATTTACATATTTATTCCATCTAGCTACAATGCTCTGCACTGGGTGTGTTTATATTTATATATCTATATATTTATTCCATCTAGCTACAATGCTCAGCACTGGGTGTGTTTATATTTATATATCTATATATTTATTCCATCTAGCTACATTGCTCCGCACTGTGTGTGTTTATATACTTGCATATTTATTCCACCTAGCTGCAATGCTCCGTACTGTGGGTGTTTATATATTTACATATTTATTCCATCTAGCTACAATGCTCTGCACTGTGTGTTCATATATTCATATATTTATTCCATCCAGCTACAATGCTCTGCACTGTGTGTCTGTGTGTGTGTGTGTGTGTGTATATATATATTTTATAGTAATATGTACATATGTATATTAGCTGCTCTTGCTTGCTTGTTTTTTTTTTTTTTCTTGCCTTCTGATTGTTGCTCTGAGTGTTGCTATTCCTGTGCTGTTGCAATCCTGGAATTTCCCCGTTGTGGGACTAATAAAGGCTTAACTTATCTTATCTTATCTTATCTTATCTTATCAGGGCATTTCCTGGTCAGTGCTCCGTGTGGGCGTAGCCCTGTCAGCTGTCAGCTGGTCACTCTCTTCTCATTACCTCCAGCTGATCCAAATTATTAATCATTGTTTCCTTCTGCCCACTCATGTGACCCCACACCTGGCATTACTTGTGTTATTTGTTCTGACCCTATTTAAGGACAGCATTTTCTTTTTATGTTGCCGCTGTCTTGAGAAAACCTGAATTCTTCTTGTCTCCACCAGAGCCCTGTCCCCACTCTGGTGCGTAATTTGTAAGTTATCTTCTCCTGTTGGAATTTGGTGTTTGAGCACCATTTTGGGCTTTATATTTTTGTTATTTTCAATAAATCCCACAACTCACAGTTCAGCGCGTGGGTCTGTCTCTCTGCCCTGAGGGGCCACTCATGACACTGTTGATATTTTTTGGATAATTACGTGACCAATAGACACATTTCAGACAGTTAAAACCTACAAACAAACCATTTTTTTTCAGTCAGTGACCCCTTTAAATGAAATGTGGCCATCATGTTTTATTATAAATTTTTATTGATTTTAGTAGTTAATCTGTTGTTTTATGCATTTATTATGCCTTCTACATTCTGTACAGCACCTTGATCTACCTTGGTTGTTTTTAAGGCACTTATAAATAAAGTTGGATTGGATTGAAAAGTGTGTTGACGGTTATTTCAGTCCTGCAAAATTGCTACTGATGCTACCGTTGTTTTGATTGTGGTTCCTTGATGTTTATTTTGTGGTTATTAGATTGCCCTATAGTTTAATTATCATGTGCCACCACCACAGGGCCCAAAGAGTATGTTAACCCAGCTGAGCAGCACTAAAACATCACTGTGTATGGTAAACTAGGTAGCTGCGTGCTAATCATTTTGCTATTGTTATTGGGAACATCCTTCCTGTTGATAGTCTTGATCCACTTCCATCAAGCATCTCTGTCCACTGCACACTCAGGGAATCTGTGGAAACTGTGCCGTCTTAGACAGGGACACAGTTGGTACAGTAAAGGCTTGTCCAGTATGTCACTTTTTTTTTAAGTTAAAGTTTGTCACTGCTATTGGAGCAACTAAGAACTGCTCATATTCTTCCAGCTTTCCTTGGTATTTTTGTCGAACGTGACGTTAAAGCGGTTCTATGTAACTTTCTTGTTTTAGGTAGGAACACTGAAAAGACTACAACTATGGCGATTATGACCACAGTCCCAACAGCCAATCACAGGGTGCTTAGTTGCTGGTGGCTAACATTGTGCACTATGATTGGTTGTTAAGACTTAGGTCACAGTCGCCATAGTTGTAGTCCTTTCAGTGTTCCTACCAAGAACAGAGCTGTTGCAGGAAATGTGGTCCCACTCAGGCTATAGGAGTGACAATAAAGCCTATTCTATTCACCTGTTCAAATGTTGATGTACCATCAGAATTATTTTGGAAACATTATTTTAAGGTGAAAATCCTGCATAGTGTTGCTTTAAATAAAAGGAAAAAGAAAAGGAAATTGTAGTGTTGTAAGAACAGCTTGTGCTCAAACAGGCAAATATCTGGAAATGATTTACACTTATTTACTCTGGTATTTCACTGAATTGGTCAGTAAATATAGACAACATGAGAGCTCTCCAAAAGTGAAGCCTGTTTATCTCAGCCACCATTTGGTGGCTGCCTGTAGCAAGACAATAAGCTTCACCTATACCATTATTGTGTGCTGCCTTTTGACAGACTGAAAACTAAAAGATACTCCAATAAACTGTAGCAACTGTGAAAGTTTCTGCAGGCTGAACACAGCCCAGAGCAGATGCTGTTGTGCAGTTGTCCTGTCAGATCATCTGATAATAAATTGGTATAGGATGAGTATGTGTTTGTGGTCAGTTTTAAAGAAAATTATTCTGCATACCCCAGCTTTGAGGCTCAAATCTGTTTTGTGGATCCATGTTGATTTTTTGGATAAAAATTGTGTAAAATGACCCTTTCCATAAGAGAGGTTACTCAACGCTAGTGCTGATCTACTGTTTAGATGTACAGTACTGTACATCCGGAAAGTATTCACAGTGCTTCACCTTTTCCACATTTTGTTATGCTACAGCCCGATTCCAAAAGGGATTAAATTCATTTTTATCCTCAAAATTCTATTCACAGTACCCCATAATGACAATGTAAAAAAAGGGGGAGGTTTTTTGAGATTTTTGAAAATTTATTAAAAATACAAAACTAAGAAATCACATGTACATAAGTATTCACAGCCTTTGCCATGAAGCTCAAAATTGAGCTCAGATGCATCCTGTTTCCTCTGATCATCCTTGAGATGTTTCTACAGCTTAACTGGAGTCCACCTGTGGTAAATTCAATTGATCGGACATGATTTGAAAGGCACACACCTGTCTATATAAGGTCCCACAGTTGACAGTGCATGTCAGAGCACAAACCAAGCATGAAGTCAAAGGAATTGTCTGTAGACCTCCAAGACAGGATTGTCTTGAGACACAAATCTGGAGAAGGGTACGGAAAAAATGTCTGCTGCTTTGAAGGTCCAAATGAGCACAGTGGCCTCCATCATCCATAAATGGAAGATGTTTGAAACCACCAGGACTCTTCCTAGAGCTGGCCGGCCATCTAAACTGAGCGATTGGGGGAGAAGGGCCTTAGTCAGGGAGGTGACCAAGAACCCGATGGTCACTCTCAGACCTCCAGCCTTCCTCTGTGGAGAGAGGAGAACCTTCCAGAAGGACAACCATCTCTGCAGCAATCCACCAGTCAGGCCTGTATGGTAGAGTGGCCAGAGGGAAACCACTTCTTATTAAAAGGCATATGGCAGCCCACCTGGAGTTTGCCAAAAGGCACCCGAAGGACTCTCAGAACATAAGAAACAAAATTCTCTGGTCTGATGAGACAAAGATTGAACTCTTTGGCTTGAATACCAGGCGCCATGTTTGGAGGAAACCAGGCACCACTCATAACCATGTCATTGGTGGTGGCAGCATTATGCTGTGGGGATGTTTTTCAGCGGCAGGAACTGGGAGCCTCGTCAGGATAGAGGGAAAGATGAATGCAGCAATGTACAGAGACATCCTGGATGAAAACCTGCTCCAGAGCACTCTTGACCTCAAACTGGGGCGACAATTCATCTTTCAGCAGGACAACAACCCTAAGCACACAGCCAAGATATCAAAGGAGTGGCTTCAGGACAACTCTGTGAATGTCCTTGAGTGGCCCAGCCAGAGCCCAGACTCGAATCCAATTGAACATCTCTGGAGAGATCTGAAAATGGCTGTGCACCAACACTTCCCATCCAATCTGATGGAGCTTGAGAGGTGCTGCAAAGAGGAATGGGTTAAACTGCCCAAAGATAGGTGTGCCAAGCTTGTGGCATCATATTCAAAAAGACTTGAGGCTGTAATTGCTGCCAAAGGTGCATCAACAAAGTATTGAGCAAAGGCTGTGAATACTTATGTACATGTGCTTTCTTAGTTTTTTATTTTTAATAAATTTGCAAAAATCTCAACAAAACTTTTTCACGTTGTCATTATGGGGTACTGTGTATAGAATTTTGAGGATAAAAATGAATTTAATCCCTTTTGGAATAAGGCTGTAACATAACAAAATGTGGAAAAAGTGAAGCGCTGTGAATACTTTCCGTATGCACTGTACAGTTGTTGTTGGTGGTGGAAAGGGTGGGGTGCATGGTCATAATAGTCCATTCTTTACATGCTGCATCTCGTGTTTCTTGAATGTTGTCTGTTTATTCATATAAGAACAGGGTTCATATGTAAGACCCTTTATGATATTTAATTGGCTGCATTCAAACCTTTTGGGACTGAGTTCAGCTGGTAACCGATGGCTCATGTAGTTATAAAGCTGTACTGTAGACTCACAGGATGGGGGGACCTTCCTCTTCAATTTGAACTCTTAAACTGAGGGGGTGGATGGACTCTGAACATCTGTGATGTGTTGAGTTTCACTGAAGACACCCTGACACACAGGAAGTGAAATGTGCCCCTAATCTAATTTTCCATCATAGCTCATGTGTAAACTATGGGAACTGATTTATGGCTCCAGTTCAGATAAAGTTGTCATGAGCCCCATATGGTTCCAGAGCCACATGGTGTAAACCCTTGAACTAGCCATGAGTAGATTTACTACTGTTGCCAGTGCCAGTTTATACTTATTCCTTTGTTTTACCTTAATTTTAAGACTCAAACATGTTCTACAGCTCCATAGAGATTTTTTGACCCAAAAATGTTGTCTTTTTCTAGAGGTTCCTTCTTTAGAGGATCCTTTATGAGCTATACTGAACTACTACAAAGTCCTTCAATTATTTCTTATCAAGTATGAATGTGTTTAAGCAAATATATTTCCTAAATTTCGTTTTGTTGCTGAAATATTTTTAATCATTAAACTTTTTTATATAATCATCATATTATAATGCAAGAAATCTATGTCTGTGTGTCTGTGTGACTGTTCCGCGTGTATCTCCCAAACTGCTCGTCAGACTGGCCTCAGATTTTATATTTGCTGTGCTGAGATTACGAGGATGTGCATCCCTGAATTTCAGCCTTCCCAGCTATGTGGAAGTTTAGGAGGGGAAATCTTTAATGAACGTCCTTACGGGAGCTATGGGCGTTCATAGCTATGCCATATCTATGACATCACAGATGCACAGAGGTGTGTCTATGTCATAGCGACATCAAAGGACTTGCTATGACATCATAGACACACTATGTTCTGATATGAGGTCATAGAATTCCGGTCACATGACCATAAAAGTTGTTCACATGTAACCATGTCAAAGATCAAAGGCAGGCATCACCATGGTTACTGTTGTCATGGTAACAGTAACTCTGTATGGGCATGCAGAAATGCTTGCTTACACTTGCTTACTATGGGTATGCAGAAAAACTTGCTTATAGTTGGTTTCTACGGGCATGCGTTCATCAGATTGGTCTCAGATTTTATATGTGCTTTGCTGAGGTTACGAGGGTGTGCATCCCCAAATTTCAGCCTCCCCGGATATCCAGAAGTTTAGGAGGGGAAATTTTTGATGAACATCCGTTGGGGAGCTATGGGCATTCATAACTATGGCATCATAGACGCGCAGATGTTGCCATGGTTACTGCTGCCAGGCACACACATCATCAGAGATCAAAGGCAGGCATCACTGAACGAGTGGTGGTGTCAAAGATCAAAGGCAGGTTTCACCATGGTTGCTGCTGCCATGGTAACAGTAACTCTCTATGGGCATGCAGAAATGCTTTCTTACACTTGGTTTCTACAGGCATGCACGGGTATGCACTAGTCTATCTATTAATTCAAGAAATTTCTGTGTGTGTGTTTGTCTGTGTATCTGTGTGTCTGTTCCGTGTGTATCTTCTGAACCGGCTGTCGCTCTGGTCTCAGATTTCACACGTGCTTTGCTGAGGTCATGGGGGTGTGCATGGCCGAATTTCGGCCTCCCTGGATATGCAAAAGTTTAGCAGGGGACATCTTTAATCAACAGCCATAGGGGATCCATAGGGGAGCTGTGGGCATTCATAGCTATGACATCACAGGCACACACTGTGTTCCTATGATGTCACATGACCATATAAGGAGTTCTGAACACCTCCTTTGAACAACTCCTCCTATGATGTCATACAGACACCATAGGCACACTGTGAGGTCAGAACACTCTTTCTGCGGGCATGCAGAAATGCTTGCTTACACTTGCTTTCTACGGGCATGCAGAAATGCTTGCTTAACCATGTCAAAGATCAAAGGCAGGCATCACCATGGTTACTGTTGCCATGGTAACAGTAACTTTCTACAGGCATGCAGAAATAAACAATGATAATGAATGAAATGAACAATAAACTTGACTGGTCACACAATACTGATGCACTCTACAAGAAGGGACAGCGCAGGCTGTTCCTGCTGAGGAGACTCAGGTCTTTTGGTGTACAAGGGGCGCTGCTGAAGTCATTCTATGACACGGTGGTGGCATCAGCCATCACTTTTGGAGTGGTCTGCTGGGGCAGTGGCATTACTGCAGCCGATAGGAAGAGACTGAACAAACTGATTAAGAAAGCTAGCTCTGTCCTGGGGCAGCGCCTTGATCCGATGGAGGAGATAGGAGAGAGAAGGACGGTGGCTAAACTGTCATCTCTGCTGGAGTCCGAGTTCCACCCTATGCAGGACATACTGAATGCACTGAGGAGCTCATTTAGCAGCAGACTACATCATCCCAGGTGCACAACCGAAAGGTTTCGTAGGTCCTTCCTACCAACGGCTGTCAGACTGTACAACCTAAGCAGGGCTGCTCGCAGAGATAGCAAAAAGACGTAACAAACTAATAGTTTTTTGAATGCAAAAGATGCAATAGACTTACACAATGGTCCCCTCCGGCATACAACTAGGAACATACCGGTCGCTATGGAGGGTGAGAATATGTATGGGCACATAATCATACCATGTAGGATAACTAAGTAGTCGGTTATGCTGTTTCATTCCATCTAGCAACAATGCTCTGCACTGTGTGTGTTTATATATTTACATATTTATTCCATCTAGCTACAATGCTCAGCACTGGGTGTGTTTATATATTTATATATCTACATATTATTCCATCTAGCTACATTGCTCCGCACTGTGTGTGTTTATATACTTGCATATTTATTCCACCTAGCTGCAATGCTCCGTACTGTGGGTGTTTATATATTTACATATTTATTCCATCTAGCTACAATGCTCTGCACTGTGTGTTCATATATTCATATATTTATTCCATCCAGCTACAATGCTCTGCACTGTGTGTCTGTGTGTGTGTGTATATATATATATTTTATAGTAATACGTACATATGTATATTAGCTGCTCTTGCTTGCTTGTTTTTTTTCTTGCCTTCTGATTGTTGCTCTGAGTGTTGCTATCCCTGTGCTGTTGCAATCCTGGAATTTCCCCGTTGTGGGACTAATAAAGGCTTATCTTATCTTATCTTATCTTATCTTAAATGCTTGCTTGCTTACACCTGCTTTCTATGGTCATGCAGAAATACTTGCTTATACTTGGTTTCTACGGGTATGCAGTAGTTAGAGCTTATCCTTAATCACTTTATATCTGTATGCAGAAAATAGCAATAAGCAATATCATAGGAGAGGGAGTGATGTTGTACTTAATATCAGCAGCATATTACACAATGAATGAGCATATTTCTGCATGTTAGCTTTGCTAATCTCAAGCTCATTTGCATAGTTTCCTACAAACTTGAGATTCAGCTGTTGCCATTTGCTTTTGTGGGTAGCATTATTTTCTGCATCAACATGGTTTCATGTGCACATCAGCTACTTAAAATCATGGTAGAACAGCTTCTTGGGGATCTCAGCCCATGTTTTGTTTAGTTTTTACACTGTTTTTTGTCATAATCTGGACATTTTGTCCATGCTTTCTGTTATTTTTTTGAACTACTGGCATTATTCTGTTTTCATTAGTAGTTTGTGTATCTTTAGTTTCTTATTTCAGCTATTGTTTTCTAGTCTCTCCCATCATCCTCCCATTCCTCCAGCTACTCATGTGTGTTTTCAGTTGACCCTAATTAGTTACCCAGCTGTCCTGTGTTGGTTAATTTCTGTGTCCCTATATATACCCACTGTTTTCATTTTTCCCTGTGGCATCATTGCAGTATCTCTCTCCGGCCCGTCCTCATCATCTGTAAGTTATCTGTGTCCTTTGTGTTTGACAGCCCCTGAGCTGCTTTTCGTTTGTTCATTTGTGTTTTGTAAATAAATCATCTTGCAATGAAGTCCATCCCCCTGAAGGAGTCATAATTCCTGTTCTGTCGGAGGTGTTAGCTGACAGAATGATGCCACCACAAGACTCTGCGGGTACAGACTACAATGTGTTTGGACTGGATGAGGTTGAGTGTGGGGCAGCTCAGCTGACTGAGGCGTATGTTTCTGAAGCCCAGTCATGCCACACTCAGGAGCAGGCCATGATGTTCTTGGACGCAGCGGCCGGAGTGGTTATGGATCACCCCAGTCTGTGGGACTATCCTGGTCTGGCTGGACTGTTCACCTCGTTGTATGACTCACTAAATTCACTCCATAGACTGCTGAAAAGTCCAGAGGCTGTACCGTCAAGACGGCATTCCCCTCCTCCTTGCCCTTCAGCTTCAATGTCAGCCTCACCAGTCTCGCAGCCCATTTTCCCCGACTCACCATCTGCTGCCATTCCCTCCATCGCTGTGGAGTACAACGGGACCTGCAGGGTGTGCAGTGGTCCAGGCTGGAAAGGAGGCTCTGGGAGACACCGCTCCTCCCAGCATTCCGCCACTGCTCTGCCAGCTGAGCCTCCAACGCCTACAGCTCCAGCTTTTCCTCCTCCTCGTCACTCTTCTGCCTCCGCTCCAGCCTCAGTGGAATTTTCCAGCCCTGGAGGGCCCTCCTATGCTGGTTTCTACAGCAGTTGCAGTGCTGGCTCCCATAGTTGCTGTGCTGGTTCCCTCGCCCACAGCTTTTTTTCAGACTGCCTCCTCCGCTGTTCTGCCAACATCTCCAGAGGCCATCACACCACCTCCTCCGGGGTCTTCCAAGGTTGTCACACCACCAGCAGCTTCACCTGAGACCAACAACCCAGCAGCAGTGAACCAGGAGTTAAGGCAAGTGCCTTTCCCCTTCAACATCTATTTTTGAAAAGACTTGTCTTGCTCTTGGTGGGGGTCCCAAGTGCAGTTCACATCTGCCTCTGGGTCCTCTCTGTCGCTTTCTGCCGCTGACAACTGTGGCAACCCATCCTGTGTTTCCTCCTTCCCGTTTGAGGTGGCTGCAGCAGGGGTGGAGGAGTATGCTTTACCTTCAGCGGTCTCTGTGATGCATATCCCCAGCTCCAGTGTCAGTTCCTCATTGCTCCTAAGCTACAGTACCTGCTCCACAGCACCTCCTGGATCCAGTACCAGCACCAGTCCCAGTCCCATCTCTACCAGCTCATCTCCCCTGTAGTGCTTCCTGAGGTTGTCACCTTGGCAGCAGGAGACCAGGAGTTAAGGCAAGTACCTCTTCATTTATGTTCAACCACTATTTTTTAAAAGACTTGCCTTGCTCCTAGTGGGGGGACCCAAGCACACTCCCCACCAATCTCTGCAGCTTATGACTGTGGTGTCGCCTCACTGACTCCCTGTTTCCCTTCATTGTCCAAGGTGTCCGTGTTGAAGAAGGAGCTGCAGGAGGACCACGCTCCATCATCTCCATCATCGGAGCATGCCGCTCCATCATCACCGTCTTCAGAGCAGTCTGCTGCCCCGGTCATCCAGGGGGTCAAGCTGTAGGCTTCACCCTTCGTCCAAGAGGTCAGGAGACCTCCACCCATTGCCCAAGAGGTCAGGAGACCGCCACCCATTGTCCAAGAGGTCAGGAGACATCCACCCATTGTCCAAGGCATAGAGGAGTCGGCTCCACCCTAGCCGTCTGAGCAGTCCACTCCACCTGGGCCGACAGAGCAGTCCACTCCACCCTGACCATCAGAGCAGTCTGCTCCACCTCTGCTGCCTGGGGTCATCACTGTTCAGCTGCTGTTGGCCCCTGTGCCGAAGGCCCCTCAGCTACTATCCTCAAAGCAAAAAGTTTCTGTATTGTTATCTTTATCTTTGGAGCAGGAAGCTCCTGTGTTGTTATCTTCATCTTTGGAGCAAAAGGCTCCTATTGTCATAAATGCCCTTCGGGGCAGAGAGGAAGACCCACATGCTGGACTGTGAGTTTGAAGTTTATTACAAAAACAACAAGCATACAGTTAAACAAGGTGTTCAAAATACAAAGTACAAATGAGGGAGAAAAACTTACTTTAGGAATTACACACCAGAGCAAGGCAGGGCTCTGGTGGAGAGAAGGAGAAGATAACCAAGGCAGCGGCAAAGAAAGAATAAAAAAATAAAGCCCTTAAATAGGGTTCAAAATCCATTACATAATTAATGACAGGTGTGGGTACCTGAACGGACAGGAAAAAAGCATAATTCGAATCAGCTGGGGCAGTGAGAGAGAGGCGAACCAAAACTGACAGCTTACAGGCAACGCCCACACGAAGCCTCACACCACTGACAGCTGTCAACCAATAAAAGAACAATAATAAAGATTTAAAGAATAAAATAACAACCACACATACCAAAATATAAATATAAATAAATACAAAATAAAAATGTAACAAAACTAAAACACAAACAGGAAAATGGCAAACAGAACATGAATACAGAAACCCAAAAGGCATAAAAGGCAACAAATAAGTAAATATAAATACAAAGAAAAAGCCACGAGACTGAGCCTGGCAGAACTTCCAGAGCTCAGCTCATGACAACGATGTTATGTTTGGAGCAAAAAGATCCTATGTTGTCATTTTCAGAACAAAAGGCTCCCATATTTTTCATCTTCAGAGCAAAGGGCTCCTATTTTTTTGTGTTTAGAGCAAAAGGCTCTCATACTGTTATCTTCAGAGCAAAGGGCTCCCATATTGTTATCTTCAGAGCAAAGGGCTCCTACATGGTTATTTTCAGAGCAAACAGCTCCTATGTGGTTATTTTCAGAGCAAACAGCTCTTACGTGGTTATTTTCAGAGCGAACAGCTCCTACATGGTTATTTTCAGAGCTAAAAGCTCCTACTTGGTTGTTTTCAGAGCAAACAGTTCCTACGTGGTTATTTTCAGAGCAAACAGTTCCTTTATGGTCTCCAGGTCAAAAGGCTCCTTTGTGGTCTCCAGAGCAAAGAGCCCTAATGTCATCTCCTAAGTTTAAAACTCCCATGTTATTTTCTTTTGCGCAAGCAGTACCTATGTTATCTCCTGAGTTTAAAACTTCTGTTATCTCTAGTGCAGGGAAATCTCATGTTGTCATTCTCTCCTGAAATTTAAGTTCCGATATAGTCATTACCTCCTGAGTTTAAAATGCCCATTTGGTCACCTCTTGACTTTACAGTTCCTATGTTATCACCTTCTGAGTTAATAGTTCCTATGTTTCTACCTCTGGAGTGTAAAGTTTCCATGTTTCCATTATCTTCCGAGTTCAACGTGTCCTTATCATCACCTCCTGAGGTTACAGGATCCATGTCCCCCCCCCCCCCCCGAGGTTAAAAGTTTCATGTTATCACCTTTTGAGGTTATAGGTTCCGTGTTATCTCCCAAGGGTAAAAATTCCTTGTTGACACCTCATGAGTTTAAGGATTCCATGTTGTCATCCTCTAAGTGTAGGGGTTCTGTGTCATCATTCTCTGAGTGTAGGGGTTCTATTTCATCTCCTGAATGCAAAATTTCCATGTTGTTTTCCCCTGAGTTTAAGGGCTCTTTGTTGTCTTCTCCAGAGGTTAAAGTTCATTCATCTTCTTCCACTTAATCCTTTTTGGGTCGTGGGGGCGCTGGAGCCTATCCCAGCATCTTTGGGTGAGAGGCAGGGTACACCCTGGACAGATCGCCAGCCCATCACAGGGCCAACAGAGAGAGACAGACAACCATTCACTCTCACAGTCATACCTAAGGGCAATTTAGAATCCCCAGTTTTGATGCCAGTTAACCTTACTTGCATGTTTTTGGTATGTTGGAGGAAACCAGAGAAATCCCGGAGTAAACCGATGCAGACACGGGGAGAACATGCTAACTCCACACAGATCACTGTTGGTCGGGGGCTTGGATCGAACCCAGGATCCAAGTTTCAGAGGGTAAAGTTTTCATGTCATTATTGCCTGAGTTTAAAGCCTCTGTGTTGTTGTTCCCTGTGCAAAAGGCTCCTGAGCTTTTTGTCCCTGCAGTACCGTCTTCTTCCATCAGGTGGCTTATGGACTGTGGCAGGCTGCCCGATGCATCTTGTTTCTCCATCTGGTGGTCTATGGACTTTGGTAGTCACACCAGACACACCACATTCTGCCTGGTGGTGGTCTTGAGACTTTGGCCTACCACCTGATGAACATTTTCTGTTGTGTTGGTGTCCTTGTTTTGCCCCGCCGTACCTTTGTCCCCCTCCTCCCACCCGATTTGGGTGCTCTGTTTTGTTTTTTGGTGTCTGGAGTCCACCCTTAAGGGGAAGAGGGGCAGTGTAATAATCTGGACATTTTGTCCATGCTTTCTGTTATTTTTTGAACTATTGGCACATTTTGTTTTAATTAGTAATTTGTGTATCATTAGTTTCTTATTTCAGCTATTGTTCTCTAGTCTCTCCCATCATCCTCCCATTCCTCCAGCCACTCACATATGTTTTCAGTTGACCCTAATTAGTTACCCAGCTGTCCTGTGTTGGTTAATTTCTGTGTCCCTATATATACCCACTGTTTTCATTTCTCCCTGTGGCATCATTGCAGTATCTCTCTCCGGCCCGTCCTCATCATCTGTAAGTTATCTGTGTCCTTTGTGTTTGACAGCCCCTGAGCTGCTTTTCGTTTGTTCATTTGTGTTTTGTAAATAAATCACCTTGCACTGAAGTTTGTACCGCCTGAAGGAGTCATAACTCCTGTTCTGCCGGAGGTATTATGTGACAGTTTTCATCTCCATCTGCTCTTGAGTAGTCATAATTTAATTGCAAATAATTTGCCATTGTTGTGCATAGATTCTGTAGGCACCCATGCACAACAATAGCAAATTATTTGGATTTTTTTTGACAAATAAACAAGTGAAATTAGATAATTCCCCACAAAAACTTGAGCATACAGTGGGGAAAATAAGTATTGAACACATCAACATTTTTCTCATTAAACATATTTCTGATAGAGCCATTGATCTGAGATCTTCACCAGATATTAGTAATAACCTAAGCAATACATACATATAAAGAAATCAAGGCAACTGTGTTCACAACACAAGTTATAGTTAATAAAGTGGAATAACACAGGGAACAAGAATTGAACACATGAGGAAAAAGAGATGCAAAAAGGCATAGAAAGCCAAGAAACCAGCTGAAATCCATCATAATTTAGGGAGCCATCCCATCCCCATCAGTGCAAATTAATTTCAGCTGGTCAAGTCCTGACTGATAGACTTCAGAAAGGTCTATGAATATCAGATTTTCACACCACAAAGAACTCATGATGGCTAGAAGCAAAGAGCTCTCTCTAGACCTTATTATTGGAAAACATAATGATGGTATTGGTAACAGGCACATTTCTAAACTGCTGAATGTTCCAGTAAGCACTGTTGGAGCCATCATTTAGAAGTGGAAATAACATCCTTTTACCATAAACTGGCCACGTCCAGGAGCTCCTCACAAGATTTTTGACAGAGGAGTCAAAAGAATTATCAGAAGAGTTATCCAAGAGTCAAAGACCACTTGTGGAGAGCTCCAGAAAGACCTGGAGTTAGCAGGTGCTCCTGTTTCAAAGAAAACAATAAGTAATGAAGTCAACTGACTTGAGCTCTATGCCCGCTCACCTCACAAGACTCTACTGCTGAAGAAAAAGTATGTTGAAGCTCATTTAAAGTTGGCTGCACAGCATTTGGGCAAGCCAATAAAATACTGGGAGAATATAGTCTGGTCAGATGAGACCCAAATCAAACTTTTTGGATGCCACAACACAGCATCTTTGGAGGAGAAATGGTACTGCACATCAGCCCAAAAACACCATACCAAGCGTGAAGTTTGGAGGTGGGAGCATCATGGTGTGGGGGTGTTTTTCATCGCATGGTACAGGCAGACCTCATATAATTGAAGGAAAGATGAATGGACAAATGTCCAGAGACATCCTTGTTAAGAACCTATTGCCATCTGCCAAGATGCTGAAAATGAAACAAGGGTGGACATTTCAGCAAGACAATGATCCCAAACACACAGCCAAGGAAACTGTCAACTGGTTCCAGAGAAGGAAAATAAAGCTGCTAGAATGGTCCAGTCAGTCACCTGACCTGAATCCAATTGAAAATCTATGGAACAAACTGAAGATCAGGATTCATAGAAGACACCCACAGAACCTTCAAGGTTTGAAGACAGTTTGGTTGGAAGAATGAGCTAAAATCACTCCTGACCAATGCCTGTGCCTAGTTTCTCCATACAGGAGGCATCTGGAAGCTGTTATTACCAACAAAGGCTTTTCTACTAAATATTAAACAAATTTCACCAAGCGTGTTCAATACTTATTCTATGTGTCATTCCACTTTATTAAATATATTTGTTTTGTGAACACAGTTGCCTTGATTTCTTTGTATGTATGGAGTACTTGGGTTGTTACTAATATCTGATAAAAATCTCTGGTCAATGGCTCCATCAGAAATATGTTTAATGAGAAAAATGTTGATGTTGTGGGGGCACGGGTGGGGGATTCTCCACCCAGAGAAGGCAGCTGGGATAAGGAGGACCGGAGGAGGAAGTTCCACCGGGGGGTCTCAAACGAGACAGTATGGACTATGCATCCCCCGGGGAGAGGAGGAACCGCCAGAGCCACTGGAAGAGAGAAGGGTGTGAGCAGTGGGGCGGGCGTTATGTTATGTTAATGTGCCACACAGGTCTTTGTTCCAAACAGTGTATTATGATCAGAAGTTCCAGGTCTCAATGCATGGAGTTAAAGGTATAAAAGAGGAATGCACAGAGACCTGGGAGCTCTTTTTACTGTACTGTATGTTGGAGATTGAATAAAGTTCATGTGTCGTTCAGCTCATTGCCTCGCCTGCTTTCTTTCTCCACGTGTTCCATACTTATTTTCCCTGCTGTACCAGGACACCCTGGTTGAAAAACGCTGCTGTATGTATACATGTCTTTATAGTTCTTTTAAAGGGGATGAAAAGCACTAGAAAACTCTCAAATATACAGGTGAAATCAGATATTTTCACATACTGTTTTAAAAGGCATAACCTTTTTTTTTCCTCACCAACATTAAATCAGACTAAACTTTTCCTGTTTATGGTCAGTTAGGATTACCAAAATTATTTCTATTTGCTGAATAATTTTTACATTTGCTAAATTTTTAGATAATGTTTTTATTACTTTCTTCAAAGTCAGAAGTTTACATACACTTCCTTAATATTTGGTAGCATTGCCTTTAACCTGTATGACTTGGGTCAAATATTTTGGGTATCCTTCCACAAGCTTCTCACAATAGTTTGCTGGAATTTTGGCCTATTCATCCTGACAGAACTGGTGGAACTGAGTCAGGTTTGTAGGCCATCTTGCTTGCACACGTCTTTTCAGCTCTGCTGACTATAGTGGTCTGGCTGCACAGTGCTCTCTCTCTCCCACTAATCATCTCATTCCCCACAGCTGTACTCACCATCTGCCGGCAATCACCACACCCTTCAAATATGTCTGAAGATTTTATTTATTTTTTTTTTTTATTACTTATTTTGTACCCGTAGGTAGATTTGTTTTGCAGTCTGGTGACAAGCCACCAGCTGCCGGTCGCTGCGTGCGCAAGCGCCCCATATCACTAACCTGCATGTTTTTGGTATGTGGGAGGAAACCGGAGAAATCCTGGAGCAAACCCACGCAACACGGGGAGAACATGCAAACTCCACACAGATCACTGTTGGTCGGGGGCAGGGATCGAACCCACGATCTCACAATCCCCGCGATCCCCCGGCCGAGGGTAAAACTGTGCTGCCACAGTGCTAACCACTGCACCACCGTGCAGCCCGAGGAGGTGGCGGTAATGCACCTGTAAGCTGGTTGCCAACCGCCAATCAAATCTAAAAGAAGAAGAAGACGCTCCAGCATCCTCCTCTCATCAGGAGATCGTTGGACTACCTCCATGCCATCCCCCGATGCTATGCAGCCCATCCTCTCCTCCAACTTTGCTGTAAGGAAAAAAGCACATTATTTCTACTGCCTTTTCCCCTCTTCTCTCCAGGACTCCCAGGTGGACAGTGGATCTCCTCCTTTCCTTGAGATGGACTGGATCCCCGCTCTGTGGAGCCTTTAGCCTGGACCCTCTCATCTTCCAATCCCATAAGTGCACTTACCAACTTTACCCTATCCTGTTCTCCCTACTTCCCCGTGAGCACCGTATCCTACTCCCAGGGGCTCTACCTGCTCTGGGATCCTCTACTGTGGTGCAGAAGTCTCCAGCCAGCCTGTTCACCATCCAACATCACCTCAGCATCTGCAAGCAAACAAGCAAATTATCGTCATTATTCATCTCTGAAATATTACCATACTTACCCCTTGTCCTCTCCTTCCTATCACAGGGTTGCCAGACTCCTTGCCGCAGCTTATCACTACATTCAGTAAAGATTATTGTCAAACCACCAGTGTTCTCTTTGTTGCTTGCTTTTGGGTCTGTTATAGTGATGGGAATTCTGGCTCTTTTTAGAGAACCGGCTCTTTCGGCTCAGCTCACTAAAAAGAGCTGACTCTTTCGGCTCCAAGCGGCTCTTCAGGTTGTTTTGTTGCTTTAATTTATTAATTTAATTTATTATCAACAACAACATAAAATTATCCACAAAATGAATTACTAATGTAAAAAAATGTGTTTTTTATTTATATATGTTTATTATACAGTATAAATATGCTTTTATTTATTCACTCCACATAAAATGTAAAAAGACTTTCTGCTGCACATCCACCAGCCATAATGCTCTGCACTGTGTGTCTATATGTATACATTTATAGTAATATGGACATATGTTTGCTAGATGTTGTTTTTTCTTGCCTTCTGATTGTTGCTCTGAGTGTTGCTGTCCCTGTGCTGTTGCAATCCTGGAATTTCCCCATTGTGGGACTAATAAAGGCTTATCTTATCTTATCTTATCTTAAAAGTAAATTATAAAATACAAAAACCAACTATTTACAATTCAACTTTTAGCTCTTTAAATTTTCAGCTTTTTCCTTTTAAACAAATTTAAAGTGAAACAACACAAAACACTGCAAACCACAACACAATAAAATATAAATTAAAATATGCAAAACAAAAAGAAAAAAAATGAACACCCAGATCTTTAATTAAGGTAAAGGCTGGCATTTAGAAATACCAAGTGCCTCAGCTTTGAGGAGCTGATCTGGTTTCTTCTTTCAGTAATTGTCTGCCCTGTTTTGGAGAAGATTCTCTCAGAGGGGACTGATGTTGCCACAATGCACAGTCTCCGTGTCATCACCTGGGTAAGGTGTGGATAAATTGAAGCCTTGGTCTCCCACCAGCTCAGTGGGTCTGCACTTCTCTGGCAAAGGGGCTCATTATGGGTAACCCCCACAACAGCCACGGACAAGCAGAGCACTCAGCTGGGGCAATTAGCAGAACAATGAGATGGGTGTATTGAGATCAATAGGCAGCCGCTCTTTGTCTAGCTTCTTCCTGCCAGTTCCGATGTTGATATGTATGACTCAGATGCAAACGTTCATGCTTCCTGCTCTGACTGTGATGCAAATGTCCCATGCCTTTCATGTATTGTCTGTAACTGGGTATAAAAACTGCATATGCTCTGTAGCTCTCTCTCTCACTGCTCATCTGACTGCACGCATTGCCTATCTGTTGGAGAGCCTCCGGGCTCGCTCCGGCGCGCATGCACGGCGCCGGAGTGAGTCTGTGATGGCGGTATGATTAATAAAATCCCTCAAAAACTCTCAGTTCGCCGCTTATTATTTCATGCCGCCACACTCATCAGTGTAGGATCTCACTTCCAGTATTGCATCTGCTGAGGGATTTTCTGGCAGACTCTACACTCTGCCTTTGTATTGTCAATAAAATTGAAATGGTTCCAGATTTTGCTTCTTTTCCTGGTGTCACTCATTTTCTTTACTATACCTTTCTAATGTGTCGATGTCGTCTCTTCTTGTTTCCCCTGGCTCTCTTTCTCTCCCTCCCTCCTGCTCTGTTCATGCGCTACTGCTGCTGTGAGTGTAACCAACTACTGCCCCTCCCCCCTCAGCGCAAACACAAGGCAGGCACAAACACATATTGACCAATCACGTGCGACTTGAAGAGAAAAAAAAAGTGAGAGAGAGAAGGTGAGAGAAAGGGGGGGGAGAAAAAAAAAAAACACAAGCTGGCTTCGTCGTTCACTTCAAAGAGCCGGCTCTAAGAGCCGTTTCATTCGCGACCAACACATCATTAGTCTGTTATTGTAAAACCATGTCACTGTCACGAGCTGGGCTCTGGAGGTTCTGCCAGGCCCAGTCTCGTGGCTCTTTCTCCGTATTTATATATATTTGTTATATTTGTGTGCCTTTTTGGATCTTGTATTTGTGCTTTTTTTTCTTTTCTCTGTTTATGTCCTAGTTTTGAGTCTGTATTAACTGGCATCTATTCCTTTGCTTGCACTTGTTTATATTTTTCTAGTTCTCTATTATTTACGCTGGCAGCTGTCAGAACACTTCCTGGTTTATGCTCTGTGTGGGCGTAGCCCTGTCAGCTGTCAGCCAGTTTGTCGTCCTCTCATCACTTTCAGCTGATTCCAATCTTTTGTCATTGTTACCCTTTTTCCTGCTCATGTGACCCCACACTTGGGATCAATTATATTGTCTGTGCTGTGCCTATTTTAAGATTGCCTTTTCTTTTCATTAT
Source organism: Pholidichthys leucotaenia (assembly GCA_020510985.1). Lineage (NCBI taxonomy): Eukaryota > Metazoa > Chordata > Actinopteri > Cichliformes > Pholidichthyidae > Pholidichthys > Pholidichthys leucotaenia. Next base: position 38,716,559 of record CM035837.1, on the reverse strand, counting down.
TGCAGCAGTCTTGTTAATCTATCCTTCTTCTCGTCACCAGAGCCCAGACGCTGCTCTGGTGTTATCAAACTGTAAGTTACCTCCTCGTCTGCCTTTGGTTTTTGTGTTTGTGCATTTTTCTTCATTGTGTGCTTTTGTAATTAAACATCACAAACTGCAGTTGGTGCGTGGGTCTGTTTCTTTCTGCCCTGAAGGGCAATTCACGACAGTCACTGACAAATTTTCTATGGGATTGAGATCAGGGCTTTGTGATGGCCACTCCAAAACATCGACTTTGTTGTCCTTAAGCCACTTTGCAACTAATTTGTCGGTACGCTTAGGGGTCATTGTCCATTTGGAAGACCCATTTGCTCCCAAACTTTAACTTCCTGGCTGATGTCTTGAGATGATGCTTCAATATTTCCATGTGTTCTTTCCTCATGATGCCATCCATCTATTCCGTGAAGAAGAGCACTACCTCAAATATATACTGTATAATGCTTTTGTCACCCAAGAACCTCTCAGTGGTCCTTTAGTGATCTTTCCTGGTCTCTCAAGGATCTTTCAAAGATCTCTATAGATTTCCATGAAAGTTGCCAAAACATCTCCCAAACATTTACACAGAAACGGCTTTTTCGAGGCTTTAGGAGATCATTGAGGGATTGGGCCAATTTTTGATCCCTCAGTGATCACCCAATGATCTCCGTCTGGGTAAAGGGGCCCTTACATAGTATAAGAAGCCACCAATAGTAACTGTGGTGGCATGAATTAATAGGCAGCGAACTGAGAGTTTTTGAGGGATTTTATTAATCATACCGCCATCACGAGAACTCACTCCAGTGCCGTGCATGCACGCCGGAGTGAGCCCGGAGGCTCTCCTCAGCAGATACAGGCAATGCATGTAGTCAGAAGTGGTGGTCAGAGTGAGAGAGAGTTACAGAGCAATGCAGTTTTTATACCCCACTACAGACAATGCATTCACAGCAGTAGGTATGGACATTTGCATAACAATAGGAAGATTACTGGCCGGAATTCGCCTCTGCTCCGGAGCTGTAGGACAAAAGAGGTTACAAGGCACATCTACATATTGTTATCAGTCCATAGATCACACTGCTATGTTAATTGCTCCCGCTGAGCGCTCTGCTTGTCCGTGGCTGTTGTGGGGGTTACCCATACACTCCCCCCTAGAGAGCTCAGCGGGAAGCTGAGGCCTCGATAGTCCGGCTTTGGGAGCGAGCTGCGAGGGAAGCTCGCTGCAGGCGGCGGTGGAGGGAGGGGGGTGGGGGTAGCAAGTGCCGGCCCGGGACGGCGAAATTGTCTGGGCCGCGCAAAAATTGCCTGTGGATCCGCGATGTTGAGGGGCTGTCCCGTTGAATGGGCGGAGGTCCACAGCAGCTGTAAGAAGAAAAATTAGTCTCTGACTCCTCTCGCGGCCATGAAGAAAAAAAGGAGGTGCAGCATTGAGGGACTTGGCGTGTTGACTTTAGGTGTGCGCGCAGTCCCAAAGTCCTCGGGGACAGCTGACGGCTGAATTCCCTTTGTGCGCCGTGGCTGAGACCATTACAAAATCCTGTGAGCGAGCTGCGTGCGTGCTTCAGGTGTGTGAGCAGCCCTGAAGGTTCTGTGTGCAGTGGCGAAGGACGATGGTGGTCTGTGTGGAGCCGGTATTGTCCCATGCGGGGTGCGCTGTCCTCATAACCCCCCGGTGTGCGTGCGGGGTTCGGTGCTTGGCAGGTCCGCTGTAGAGGCGAGTCAGGGTCAGGGAGCTTGCTGGAGATCAGCATAGTCGGCGCCGATGGTCATCCCTGTTCAGGTTGTTCCTGTAGTTCGGTCATGGTGCGTTCAGGTCCACGCGCTGCGTTCTCCGTCGGCCCTGGAGGTCGCCGTCGTGGAGAGAGGACGAGGTGCATGCGCTCTCGTGTGGAGGAGCTGTGAGAGCGGCCAGTCCCAGCGTGGATGTGCAGATCTCAGACGTGCAGATCTCACCATGAAGCTTTCTGCAGCTTTCCCGGTCGTGGGCGATCTCCGGAGAGTTTCGCCTGGTGGTGGCTCTGCATCGAGGTCTCCCTGTAGCAGAAGGGAGGGCAGATCATTTGCGTCAGGCTGCTGCGTTCGCTTGTCGTCGGAGAATCACCGCCGGGTGCTGCGTTCGTTGTCAGCGTGTTCTTTTCTGCGTTCAGGTCATGGTGCGTTGGAGCGGTGAGAGGGAGGAGGAGCGGTGAGAGGGAGAAGACGTTCTGTGTCCCTCGGCCGGTCCAGCATGGATGTCCAGACCAGAAAGTTGCGTTGCACAAAGCGTGTGCTTTCACGGGGTCACCAGTGTGGCGGCATGAATTAATAGGCAGTGAACTGAGAGTTTTTGAGGGATTTTATTAATCATACCGCCATCACGAGAACTCACTCCAGTGCCGCGCATGTGCGCCGGAGCGAGCCCGGAGGCTCTCCTCAGCAGATACAGGCAATGCGTGTAGTCAGAAGTGGTGGTCAGAGTGAGAGAGAGTTACAGAGCAATGCAGTTTTTATACCCCACTACAGACAATGCATTCACAGCAGTAGGTATGGACATTTGCATAACAATAGGAAGATTACTGGCCAGAATTCACCTCTGCTCCGGAGCTGTAGGACAAAAGAGGTTACAAGGCACATCTACATATTGTTATCAGTCCATAGATCACACTGCTATGTTAATTGCTCCCGCTGGGCGCTCTGCTTGTCCGTGGCTGCTGTGGGGGTTACCCATAGTAACAATAATTTAAAGATTATTAGAACAGAACTGAACCAGAGTGATACATATCCAGTGAAGCATTTGGGAAATATGATTCCTGGAATCCCTATTGTCCAATCAAATGACTTGGCTGGAACTAACTTTTGTATAAGAATCAGCTGACCCTTGTTGCAATTAACTATCTACAGTGGCGTAGCCAGGAGGGGGGCTGAACCCCAACCACCACCACCATTCTGAATGCCCGGGGCGTTTGCCCGGGGCAAAGCTTTAGCTTCAGCCCCCTGTCAACTACAGCCCTTTGTCAACTACAGATTTCTTACCATTTTCCCCCTCAGCCCCCTTCAGCCCCCCCCCCCCCCCCGGCTATGCCCCTGTTCACACCTGTAAAGCACTGTGATGCATACCCTTTTAAACATCCCAGCATTATTATTAGCTAATGAACATCACCACCCCTGGAATACCTGTCGTGTTATCCAATTAAAAATTATTCAGTCTGAGCAAACCGCTATAAAACCAAGTTATCCTTATGCTCTAACCTCTCCTGAATGAGCCGTTTCAATAAGCCAAACTGTGTGGGTTTTTTTGTTTTTTGTAGGTCACACAGGACGTGTTCCCTCTGCACACTACAACACACACATACACACCCTCCTCAGATATCTGTTTCTCCTCCACCATCGCTCCGACACACTCACAGGACACACACAGGGGGAGGCAGATAACCGTGATTCCACTGCTGAATTTTTAAAGCTGTTGTGGAACTTTTCTTTTTTTCCAGGCGGGTTACTGTGGCACCAGGGTACTGTTACACTGACAGAGAGACAGGGTTCACTTCAGTCCTGTTGTTTACTGAGGCTGGATGGAAACACATGGTGAGTCTGACACTCTATTTATCTTGAAATGTCATACAATCACTTCATTTTCTTGCATGCAACTTTTCATTGGAGTTAAAAGTTTTCTGTTGATTAATGTATTCATATTAATGCAGTACTATAACCATTCCACTATCTCAAGTGATACCTGTTGATGTGAGGGGTTTTACTGTAAAGTTACTCTTAAAGTTTAACTCAAATGCCAGTGGTTAGTGACTAGTTACATTTGCTCAAGTACATGTAGTAAGTGATTTATTTTTTTAACAAGAGGGTTTTGGGAGTATGCCAATTTAGCATAAGGTACAAATGTAAAAATGTAAGTTAGGTACAAATTTGCAAGAATAAAGGTGCAAGGATATGATAAAAGATGGCACTTTAAAAATAGCCCAGATGAGTATTACAAAGTAGCAAATTTATGAGAAAAAAAGTTGAAATTTTACAGGAAAAAGTTGCAAATTTATCAGAATAAAGTCACATTTTTTGGGGGGGGGGCTGAAAATCTATGAGAAAAAAGCTGAAAATTTACAGGACAAAACTGCAAATTTTCAAAAAAAAAAAATTCCAAAAAATGAGAAAAAAGTTGCAAATTTTTGGAAAAAAGTCACAAATTTATGAGAAAAATGTCTCAAATTTAATGGAGAAAAAGTTGCAGATTTATGAGAAAAAAGTTTTTAAAAATTCAGAAACAATCTTGCAAATTTTTGCAAATTTATGAGAAAAAAGGCACAAATTTTTAAGAAAAAAAATTGCAAATTTATGAGAAAAAGGAGAAAAGTCTATGAAAAAAGATAAAAATTTATTAGGAAAAAAGTAGCAAATTATGAGAAAAATGTATTTATACCTATGAATGGAGATGGGAGGGATAGCAGATTAACAAGGGGGGATGATTTTGGGTCATTTTGCTAACAAGTGGGATAGCATCCCCCTTCATCCCCACTCAAATCACCTACATGTGCTCAGTAGCTTTATGGCAGCACACTTCTTACTCTCACTTGAGTAAAATTTGAGTGTAAATGGGAGATCAAGCAATAAAATATCAGTGAAATTATATTCAGTGAAGTAAAATTCATTAAAATGACTAAAGATGCAGTCATTTATGTTTATTATGGATGAATGAACACATTTCAGTCCAGTTTTTAAATCAGTAAAAACTGAAGTAACTCAAAGAGTACCACCAGATGTACTCGAGTAAAAGCATGGGCGTATATTTCATTACACTGCTGCAGAGCAATAAATCTTGAAGGGAATACTATCATCAGCATTGTAGTCTGAGCCAGCTGGGGAAGAATTCAGACACTTTAAAATGGGGAAAAAAATTCTCTCCCTCCCAGCAAAAAATAAACTTTGGTCATTGTCTAGATCGTGGTCGACAACCTGCACAAGGAGCCACTTCGAGCAATTTTTGTCTAAAATATCTTCATGGAGCCATGAAAAATCACAGCTTGAGAACTAAAGTAAAACAGCAAAATTACAGCTGGTCTGACAAGTTTTTGCCAAAAATTTGCAGCTTTTTTGATGGTAAATTTCTTACCTTTCTCCTCACAAAATTGCAACTTTTTTGAATCATTTGTAAAAAAAAAAAAAAAAAAAAAAAAACTTTTTCACTTTTTTACAAATCTTTTTTACTAGTCTTTTTTACAAGACTTTTTTCTTGCAAATTTGCATGGATGTTTTCCTCATTAAACTGATGTTTTTAAAAGATGCTTTATATTTTTGGCATAAATATCTTTTACCTTTTTTCATAAATTTGTGCTAGTTTTCTTTGCAAATTTGACAAAGGCTTCACATAAATTAATGACATTTTTCCCAATAAAATTTCAACTTCTTTCATGATGTTTTTTGCATAATCTTCTGTTTTATTCAGAAATGTGAATGTGAACAACAATTATTTTGTTGTGTAATTTGTTACTTTTTTCAGGTAAAAATGTACCTTTTTCATATAAATTTGTGACAGTTTTCTAATTAAATGGCTGCTTTTTGTGATTTTAATTTTTTTTTATCTTTTTTATAAAATTTCAACTTTTCCACTAATTTTCCAATGTCATAAAATAGCCAAATTTTCTCTAAATTTTAAGATTTAAGGGTTTTTTTGCACAGTGGCAGCACAGCAAGAAGGTCATGGGATCGAGTCCACCCTTGACCATCGTGGGTTCGATCCCACCCCCAGACCATCGGTGACCCTTCTGTGTGGAGTTTGCATGTTCTCCCCGTGTCTGCGTGGGTTTACTCCGGGCACTCCGGTTTCCTCCCACATGCCAAAAACATGCAAGTTAGGTTAATTGGCATCAAAACTGGGGATTCTAAATTGTCCTTAGGTATGGATGTGAGAGTGAATGGTTGTTTGTCTCTCTGTGTTGGCCCTGCGATGGATTGGCGATCTGTCCAGGGTGTACCCTGCCTCTCGCCCAAAGATGCTGGGATAGGCTCCAGCCCCCCCGCGACCCGAAAGGATTAAGCGGTAGAAGATGGATGGATGGATGGATGGGTTTTTTTGCATACATTTTCAGGTTTCCTCATTTTCTGCTTTTTATAGTTTTCTCATGAATATGCAATGCTTTTTCTTGAAAATGAATTGCTTCTTTTCTTAGAAATTTGTGTGTGTGTGTGTGTGGGGGGGGGGGGGTGAGTCTCAAAGCCTCAGGCTCCAGAGCCACAGGTTGTAGACCCCTGGTCTAGATGACAGAAAAAACTAAACCATTACATAGAAAAAAAAATTAATCAGCTTCCATATAGATGTCAGAAATTTATAAGAAAAAACAGTCTGCCATTTATGTTGAACATTTACTTATATTTGAAATATATTTTATTTTATTTAGTTATGTAGATGATACAGAAAGGCTTGTGATGATACTGGGGGTAGGTTCTCTCTATTTTCCAGATTGATTTACACCTACAGTGTGAACTTGGTTATAAAAATTCTTTCATTTCATAATTTTTTTTCCCACTACAGTCTGATACACTTGGCCACGTCACAATACATGGTGAATTTCTCTTTAAAATGATGTAGTGTTGGAAATACATCAGAACTTATGTAGGCAAAAGAAGCTGTATTGAGTTGAGAAGAAACCATTTGTTCCCCAAAATGGAGGAAGCAGGAGATGCTATATATCCATTGTATGTAAGGGAAACGGACACAAGAAAATGTGAAGTGCAGTCCTTTTCAGGAATTTATTCCAGACATGTTATGATTTTTTTTTCATGAATATTTTTCTGTTCATGGTTTTTTCTTGGGTGTAAAAATATTTTTCCACCATTCTAAAGAGCTTGAACTCTTCCCCATTACAAAAACATGGCATCCCAACATAATCTTGCAGAGGACCCCAAAATGCTAGAAACGGGCCTGACTACAACAATACTACAATATTACTTTGACCAGAGTGGGGGCCTAGTTGGTAGAGCATCCGCCCCACAACCGGGAGGTCGTGGGTTCAAATCCCGGCCGGGTCATACCAAAGACCATATAAAAATGGTACTTTCCACCTTGTAGCTTGGTGCTCAGCAATAATAGAATGAGGAAAGGAAAATTAACGCACAGAACTACCAGCAGGACCCCCCCCCCCCATCAATAACTGTCTCACTTGGTACCTCTGAGTACTTTAATTATTCATTGTGGGAAGTTTGTTTGTGTCTCTGTAATTTCATTGTAGTAAAGACCCTGTTGGTCCATTTTGATTTCTCAACAGGCCCAAAGTTTTAGAGTTTCAAAATTATTGCATGCATTGATGTTTTTTTTAAACATATTTTATTTTTAACTTTAACCGATTCTAGTGGTTTCTATGATTTTTGTTATAACCTGATTAATTTTTCATATTTTTGTGAGAACCCTTACCCACTAAATAGGTTTCATGAGGTGTAATTTAAGGTAGATTTTTAAAACTGTGTCATGTTAAAAATTTGTAGTTAAGTGATCTTGTTTTCTTCTATATATAGATGATAGGCGTACAGTACATCATCCAAGAGTTGTGTATATTACTTTCATTTTCATTTCATTTATTTCCATCTGCCACAAAAGATTAAAAAAAATCTATTAATTAAAGACAAAATAATGGTCAAATTAGCAGACAGAAAGGGTTTAGACTGAAGCTAAAGCTTACATGGGGGGGAGTTCATTGTGGTCAGATTTGACTAAATGTGGTTTATTTTTCAACCTAGTCTCCCCTTCAGTCCGCACACTTCTTCCATCGGTGTTGCAGCGCTTGCATCCCTGCGGTTGAAAAATAAACCACATTTGATCAAGTTGGACCACTATGAACTCTTCAGCCCCCCCTCGTATGTCGAACCCTCTTTTCTTACAAGAAAAAAATTCAATTTCCTGCACAAAATACAGTGTGAATACAGTGAGATTAAAGTTTTTTGAAATGTTAAAAAAGCTAAAAGTAGTAACTTGCAAAGTAATAACTAGCTTTAAAGATAGAAGAGCTTAAAATGAACACTGTCAGCTTAAAATCTGAAATAGCTTAAAGCTGAAAAACATAAAACCTTCATTTTTACTGTAAGTGGCACTGATAAATGTTAGCTTAAATGCTAAAATTGTGTACATTTATATACTGTAACATTGCCACAAAAGTTGGAAATAGCTTATGGAATTTAACTTAAAAAGCTATCTTAAGAGCTAAACTAGCTTAAATTTGCACAGTGTTAGCATAAAAGCTAACATAGCATAAAGTTGAAAAAAGTTAGCTTAAAAATGTCAAACAAAACATGAAAGTTGTCCTAACATTATATAATGTTAACATAAAAGTAAAATAGCTTAATGCTGAAGAAAATATGCTTGAAATGCTAAAATAAAGCTTTAAAATGTTTGCTGAAAAGCTAAACTAGCATAAAGCTGAACAGTGTTGTTATAAAAGCTGAATTAATTTAATATAGTCAGATGATTTTATTATGTATTTGTTCAGTGTTCATATACTGTTATGATTGGAGCTCTTATTTGTGTGGTACGGGATGGTGGCCCCAGTTTCCGGTTCCACCATCTCCGGTGGTATAAGAGGGGCTGCTGGTAGGGGGCGCTCTCTTCCGCCTTTCCTCTGCCAAGTGGCTGCATGTGCGGTCGGGTGTACAGAGCCCAGCTTGTTTAATAAAGCAGTGTTCAGCTCCACTCCTGGCCTCATCCTTGTCTACGAGTTACGACATAACAGATTTTTCTAGCAAAAATTACACAGAAACACTTACCCTTAAATGCTGATGGAGCCGAAGGTGTCATGGATGGCCCTCACGAGCCATCATAAGACGCCACAGCTCGCCAGTGAGTTTGCACAGTTTATTAATGAACAGAAAAGGAACACAAAATAACAAGCCACGGGGGGCTAAAACACACTACAACAACATACAGACGACGATGGGGAATAACAGATTCATAAGGAAGCACACTTACGATCACAAAAGTAGAATGGTCAGCGTACGAACAGAGGGATGCTCGCTCACGTCTGACAGTGTAGAAGTTTTCAACGAGACTGCCGCGTCTTTCTGTTCTCAGCTGCCCTCTTAAGTGGAGAGCCGCTGATGAGACAAAATGCGGCTCAGCTATCAAATCTGACAGCCGGAAACCCCTCCGAGCGCTGTCACAATAAAGGCTCGGGGAGCCAAAAGGGGCACACAGCCGTCAAATGGGCGAAGATAGCGCATGGCTCGAGCGCGGACGGGATTGGCGCTCGAACCATGACAGAAGGAGTTTTAAGAGCTTCACCATTCACCTTCACTGTTGTTGTTTTGGGTTTTTTTTGCTAAAAAAAAATTTGTAATATTATGTTAAAAAAAGTATTAAAAGTTGTAACATATACTGTAAATGGAAGCATACTGTAAATGTCTTTACAAAGTTGAGCAACATGATACGAAAATGAAGTTTATAGTTTAAGTATGTAGAAGCAAATAGCAACCAAAAGAAAAACAACATATGGAAGAATACACCTTGCACCTTACTGTTATGTTCTTATGTCTGCCCTCTCCATCCCCCCTATCCCCTCACCCCCAGCCAGTCGCAGCAGATGACTGCCCCTCCCTGAGCCTGGTTCTGCTAGAGGTTTCTTCCTGCCAAATGGGAGTTTTTCCTCTCCACTGTCGCTTAGTGCTTGCTCATAGGGGATCGTCTGATTGCTGGGTTTTTCTGAGACTGTGGGGGTTTTCTCTGCACTCTGGCACCATGAGACAGCCTCTGCTGTGACGTGGTGCAGTATAAATAAAGCTGAACTGAACTGAATAAAAAACAATAGTGTGAATGCATAACAACATTTATTAGTATTAGGTTAAGTGATGCTCAAAGTAAGACACTACAGGCCTTGATGCCCAGATCCAGTTTTCTGCATAAATCAGTTTTTTTTTAACTGCATGCTTACACATACTTACAAAAGCAACCCATATCACATATCTCCATTTACAGTTGCTTAACACAAATTCCCCAAGGCTTAAAAGACATGTTGTTTTGGCATATGTCCACTGGCATGAGCCCTTGTCCTCCATTGCACTTTCCCTGTCTTATTTTTTTTTGCTTTGTTTTTGTTTTTATTACAGCTAACAAACGATGAAAGGAGTACAAAACAGAACGAGATTCCTGGGGATCAACAAATGTTCTACATATCTTAAATCATAAAAAAGGAATAGAAGTTTGTGCATGGTTTTGATTTCCTTTTGGTTTGCAGAGTGTTTGTTTTCAGCAGAGCAGTGTCCTTCGCAGTTGTGTTTGTATCATGAAAAAAGGCAGAAATGTCATATTTTCGGTGATGCGTTCTCACAAATTTGTAACTTCTGCCTTGAAAATTTGTAACTTTTCACAGATTTGCAAATTCTTTTCGTATAGATTTGCATTTTTTCTCAGAAATTTGAAACTTTTTTTCTCATAGATTTGCAACTTTTTCTCATACATTTGTGACTTTTCAGCAAAATTACAACTTTTCTCATACATTTTCATTTTTTATTGATGCCACTTTTTTCACATTTTTTTTTTTGGTGGGGGGGGGATGGTGGTCCTTCGAGTGTAACGTAGCGTAGCTCTCCGAGTCAAGTTTTATTTAGTTTTTATATCTCTAGTGTTGTTTTTATTGTTTCAAGTGCGGCATGTTACAGCTTATGTTAAGTATGATCGAGAGACTCTTTTACAACTTTGTCAACGGGGACAAATTGATACAAACGTCCTGGACTGCTTCCCGGAGCTACAGCTCCATGCTAGAGGGCTGCCAGGTCAGGCCGCAGCACGGGGTTTTCCTGGTGCCCCGAGGCCGACACGGAAGCGTGGAAGGCGGGGTGGAGCAGAACGAAGACTCTGTCGATTGGTTAGCAGAGGACGGCTAACTCTCCCGATCATACTCTTTGCCAATGTCCAGTCTCTGGTTAACAAGATGGATGGCCTACTCAGTCGGATGGCTACACAGAGGTACATCAAGGATTAATCTGTTTTATGTTTCTGTGAAACATGGCTCGGATAGAGGACCCCTGACGAAGCCATAACACCGGCAGGCTACACTGTTTACAGGGCCAACCGCAGTGCTATGGAATGCGGTAAAACACGGGGAGGAGGAACAGCTATCCTCGTCAAACAATCCTTGAGTACCGACAACATGGTAACATCACAGTCATGTTCTGTGGATGTGGAGTATATTACTTTGAAGTGCAGGCCATTCTACTTACCCAGAGAACTGCAGTGCATCATACTTAGCTGAGGGAGGTACATACACTGTACTAACGAGGAAAATATCCTTAGAGAACTGCATAACATGATTAGCAGGCATCAGAACTCATACCCAGATGCTGCTTTTATCATCTTAGGAGATTTTAACCACTGTGATCTCCGAAAAGCATCCTCAGTTTCTACCAGTTTGTCAACTTCCCCACTAGGGGAAACAGCACTCTGGACAAATGCTACAGCAACATCAGAAATGCTTATATCGCTGTCTCCAAGCCACATTTTGGGAAGTGTGACCACCTTGCCATCCTGCTACAGCCCACCTACACCAAAAGGCTCAGAGCCGACCCAGTCACAGTTAGGACTGTGATGAAGTGGACTGACAATGAACTGAAAAAACTGCAGGGCTTCTTGGAGGCCACAGATATGACCATTTTTAAGGAAGCTACAAACAACATATATGAATACACAGACACTGTTAGCAGCTATATTGACTGGTGCACGTCCATCTGTATCCCGTCCCGGACTATTTGCGTGTTCCCTAACCAGAAGCCCTGGTTCAATGCAGATATACGCAGCAAGATCAGGGTGCGGTGCACAGGTTTCAAGTCAGGGAACATCACAGAGTACAGGCTTGGTCGATATGAGCTCCAAAAATCTATCAGAGCTGCCAAGAGGACATATACCCAAAGACTTGAAAGTTGTTACAGGGAAGATAATACAAGAAGTATGTGGCAGGGAATCAAGTCAGTCACCAATTACAGGAAGGATGCTAACAGAGCTGTGACCCGAGATGTTATTTTGTCGGACAACCTCAACAGCTTTTACGCCAGGTTTGATCAACATAACACAGACATCCCCTCCTGACTGACTCAGGAGGGGATGTCTGACTGCCTCTGCAGGTGGATCACCGACTTCCTGACGGACCGGAGGCAGCATGTGCGGCTGGGAAAGACTGTCTCAGACTCTGCTAGCATCAGCACCGGATCACCCCAGGGCTGTGTACTTTCCCCCCTACTCTTCTCCCTTTATACCAACTCCTGCACCTCCAGCCACCAGTCTGTCAAGTTGATCAAGTTTGCGGACGACACCACCCTCATCGGGCTTATCTCCAACGGCGACGAGTCCGCCTACAGGAGAGAGGTGGCCCAGCTGGCGTCCTGGTGCAACAACAACAACCTGCAGCTGAACGCTCTGAAGACAGTGGAGATGATTGTGGACTTCAGGAAAGTCACAACCCCTCTGCCCCCCCTCACCCTCACAGGCTCTCCCATCACCACTGCTGATTCCTTCCGCTTCCTAGGCACCACCATCACCAGGGACCTCAAGTGGGAGCCGACCATCAGCTCCCTCATCAAAAAGGCCCAGCAGAGGATGTTCTTCCTGCGGCAGCTGAGGAAGCTCAAGCTACCCACCAAGATGTTAGTGCAGTTCTACACAGCCATCATCGAGTCCATCCTCACCACCTCCATAACCGTGTGGTACGCAGGAGCCACTGCCAGGGACAGACTAAGGCTACAGCGCGTCGTGCGCACTGCTGAGAAGGTGATCGGCTGCAAGCTCCCATCTCTCCAAGATCTGTACATCTCCAGGACCCGGAGGCGTGCTGGCCGGATCATAGCCGATCCCTCACACCCTGGTCACGTAGTGTTTGCCCCCCTCCCCTCAGGTAGAAGACTTCGATCCATCCAGACTAAAACCTCCCGTCACATGAACAGCTTCTTCCCCTCTGCCATCAGACTGCTGAACACTAAGTGACTTATTGACTCTCGTGCACTATGTACAGCAGCTCAACCAGACTCATGTCAATCATCACTGTTTTCTTCCTGCATTACCGACTGCACTATATGGTTCTCCACATTATCTGCTGCTCGCTAATATATTTTAACTGCTGACCAGTATTACTCACTCTTATTCTACACTTTATTGCATGTATAGTTTATTTCTTTTATTTTATCATGTTTAATGTTGCAGCATTGCACCGAGACAAATTCCTAGTTTGTGTACTACATGAACAATGGCAATAAATCTGATTCTGATTCTGATTCCAAGGCACCCTGCAACCTGGAGGAAACTGCACTTTCGGTGACACACACACACAGGTTCTCAGAGCTCTGAGGCAGGTTAACCCTCCCAAAGCTGTGGGACCCGACCATGTGGCACCAAGAGTCCTGAAGGCATGTGCAGAGCAGTTGGCAGAGGTGTACACGGATATCTTTAACATCTCCCTCTCCCAGGAAACAGTCCCACGCATCTTTAAGTCCTCTATAATAGTACCATCATCATCATTATCATCATCATCATCATCATCATCATCATAGCAGTCTGTCGTGGGGGACAATGACTGTTTCATTTAGGTCTGATCAGATTCCTCCACACAGCTCTGTCCTTAGCCTTCCGCTGCCAGGAACTCCTGTCTATGTCCAACTTCTTCAAGTTTCTTTTTATAGTGTCTTTAAATTTGAGCCTTGGTCTACCCTGATTGCATTTGTTCTCGCATAACTGTGAGTAAAGTAACTGCTGAGGGAGACGCTGGTGGGCTGTCCTCTCAACATGTCCGAGCCATCTCAAGTTCATCTGTATTAGCATGTCCTCCATTGATGGTAGACCAGCTCGTTTCAACACTTTTATGTTGCTTATCTTGTCTTTCCATGAGATGTTCATTATGGCTCGAAGGTGTCTCATCATGTACGCGTGGAGTTTCTTCACCTGCACTCTGTAGACAGTCCAAGTTTCAGCACCGTACAATAGAGTAGCCAGTACTGTCGCTCTGTACATTTTGCATTTCACACGGATAGACACATGTCAATTGTTCCACAGTCTCTCCCTCAAGTTTCCAAACACAGCGCTTGCTCTTCCCATTCTGAGAGATAGTTCATCCTCCAGCTTAGCATTCTCTGAAACAGTACTCCCTAGATACTTGAAAGTCTTGCACTTGAGTAGTGGCTCTGTACCAATGCTGATCTCTTCTGGTAGTGATGTTGATAATTGGAACTTTGGTGGTTGATAAAGGTACTCTGTCTTCTTGATGTTGATTTGGAGGCTGAATTGGCTAGCTGCTCTTGCAAATTTCTCCACGAAAGATTACATATCTTCCACACTATGTGCAACTAGAGCACTGTCGTCGGCAAAGAGCATTTCTCTTACTACCTTTATTGATGTCTTACTCTTGGCTTTAAACTGTGCCACATTGAACAAGTCTGCTTCTTTCCTTGTTTGAATGTATACTCCTTCTGAAGTGTCTTTGAAGGCCACCTCAAGCATGGCTGCCAGATATAGCGAGAAGAGTGTAGGTGCCAGCACACACCCTTGTTTCACCCCGTTGTTTACTGAAAAGTCTTTAGATACTGAACCACTCATTGCCACGTTTGCTTGCATACCTGTATGGAGTGCCTCGATCAGGCTGACAAACTTCTCTGTACAGCCATATTTCTCAAGTACCTGCCAAATTCCTTGTCGCGAAACAGTAGCGAAGGCTTTACTGAAGTCCATGAAGACTACATAAAGCAGCATGTTCTGTTCAATACACTTTTCTTGAACCTGTTTCAAGCAAAAAATCATGTCCATTGTGCTTCTTCCACTTCTAAAGCCGCACTGGGTTTCCGGTAGTACATTCTGCGAGATCAGAATCAGATTTATTGCCATTGTTCATGTAGTACACAAACTAGGAATTTGTCTCGGTGCAATGCTGCAACATTAAACATGATAAAATAAAAGAAATAAACTATACATGCAATAAAGTGTAGAATAAGAGTGAGTAATACTGGTCAGCAGTTAAAATATATTAGTGAGCAGCAGATAATGTGGAGAACCATATAGTGCAGTCGGTAATGCAGGAAGAAAACAGTGATGATTGACATGAGTCTGGTTGAGCTGCTGTACATAGTGCACGAGAGTCAATAAGTCACTTAGTGTTCAGCAGTCTGATGGCAGAGGGGAAGAAGCTGTTCATGTGACGGGAGGTTTTAGTCTGGATGGACCGAAGTCTTCTACCTGAGGGGAGGGGGGCAAACACTACGTGACCAGGGTGTGAGGGATCGGCTATGATCCGGCCAGCACGCCTCCGGGTCCTGGAGATGTACAGATCCTGGAGAGATGGGAGCTTGCAGCCGATCACCTTCTCAGCAGTGCGCACGACGCGCTGCAGCCTTAGTCTGTCCCTGGCAGTGGCTCCTGCGTACCACACGGTTATGGAGGTGGTGAGGATGGACTCGATGATGGCTGTGTAGAACTGCACTAACATCTTGGTGGGTAGCTTGAGCTTCCTCAGCTGCCGCAGGAAGAACATCCTCTGCTGGGCCTTTTTGATGAGGGAGCTGATGGTCGGCTCCCACTTGAGGTCCCTGGTGATGGTGGTGCCTAGGAAGCGGAAGGAATCAGCAGTGGTGATGGGAGAGCCTGTGAGGGTGAGGGGGGGCAGAGGGGTTGTGACTTTCCTGAAGTCCACAATCATCTCCACTGTCTTCAGAGCGTTCAGCTGCAGGTTGTTGTTGTTGCACCAGGACGCCAGCTGAGCCACCTCTCTCCTGTAGGCGGACTCGTCGCCATTGGAGATGAGCCCGATAAGGGTGGTGTCGTCCGCAAACTTGATCAACTTGACAGACTGGTGGCTGGAGGTGCAGGAGTTGGTATAAAGGGAGAAGAGTAGGGGGGAAAGTACACAGCCCTGGGGTGATCCGGTGCTGATGCTAGCAGAGTCTGAGACAGTCTTTCCCAGCCGCACATGCTGCCTCCGGTCCGTCAGGAAGTCGGTGATCCACCTGCAGAGGGAGTCAGGCACGTTGAGCAGGGACAGCTTGTCCCGGAGCAGAGCGGGGCGGATGGTGTTGAATGCGGAGCTGAAGTCCACAAACAGGATCCTGGCGTAGGTTCCCGGGGAGTCCAGGTGCTGCAGGATGGAGTGGAGGGCCAGGTTGACTGCGTCGTCTACAGACCTGTTGGCTCGGTAGGCAAACTGCAGCGGATCCAGGAGAGGGGTGGTGATGGACTTGAGGTGGGGCAGGACCAGGCGCTCAAAGGACTTCATGACTACAGAGGTGAGCGCTACAGGTCTGTAGTCATTAAGTCCAGTGATCCGTGGCTTCGTGGGGACAGGGATGATGGTGGAGGATTTGAGGCAGAGCGGCACGTGGCATAGCTTAAGGGAGGTGCTAAAAATGTCTGTGAAGACAGGAGCCAGCTGTTTCGCACAGTGTCTCAGGGTGGAGGGAGACACGCCGTCCGGACCGGGGGCCTTGCGCAGGTTCAGTCTGGAGAACTGTTTGAGCACGTCCTGCTCACTGATGATAAGGGCAGGGGGGGAGGAGGGGGGGGGCGCCTTTGATGAAGTAGGGATCGTGGAGGCTGTGGAGCTGGAGAGAGGGGGGGAGTTGGACACAGATGACGAGGTGTCAAAACGGGCATAGTGTTGGGACAGTCTTTGACAAAGGGCTTTGTCATCCTGACCTTTAGGAGCCTGAGGCCGATAGTTGGTGATTTGCCTCAGTCCTCTCCACACAGAAGCCGAGTCATTAGCAGTGAACTGCTGCTGGAGTCTCTCAGAATACACAGATTTAGCTCTCTTCAGCTCTCTGTTAAACCGATATTTAACCTCCCTGTAGCAGTTCCTGTCTCCACTTTTCAGCGCTGCTTCCTTCTCCTTCCTGATCTGTCTGAGCTTAGCTGTGAACCAGGGCTTGTCATTAGAGTACCTCACCCTGGTGCGCGATGGAAGAATGTCCTCCTCACAAAAGTGGATATAAGAGTTCACAGTGTCCGTGTACTCATCCAGATCATGCGTGGCTCCTTTAAACATGCCCCAGTCAGTTATTTCCATGCACGTTTCCAGCTTCTCCTCAGCTTCACTGGTCCATTTCTTCGTAGTGCTCACAACAGGTTTAGTGAGCTTCAATCTCTGTCTGTATGTGGAAATGAGGTGGACCATCACGTGATCAGATAATCCCAGCGCAGCGCGGGGAACAGCGCGATATGCGTCTTTCACTGTGGTGTAACAGTGATCCAGCGTGTTTATTCCTCAGGTGGGGCATTTAATAAACTGTTTGTAGCGGGGGAGATTGTGGCTCATATTGCTCTGGTTAAAGTCGCCAACCACAATAACCAGAGAGTCTGGAAAAATCCGCTCCGTGTGTTGGATGTGATCCGTGAGCACGCGCTGAGCTTCGCGCGTGTCCGCGTCGGGAGGGACGTACACAGCGGCGAGGATGAATGAGGCAAACTCCCGCGGGGAATAAAATGGCTTGCAGTTAATAAAAAGAAATTCCAGGGCGGGAGAACAGTGTTTGGAAATTACCGTTACATCAGAGCACCAGCTGCTGTTGATGTAAAAGCAGACTCCGCCTCCTGTGGTCTTGCCGGAGAGCTCTGTGTCACGATCAGCACGAAACAGCTGAAATCCCTCGAGGCGCAGCGCGCTGTCCGGTGTGTTTTCCCTGAGCCAGGTCTCAGTAAAACAGAGGGCAGCCGAGGAAGAGAGGTCCTTAAAACGCATCAGCAGTCTCAGTTCATCTACCTTGTTAGAGAGAGAGTTGGTATTGGACAGAAATATGCCAGGCAACGCTGTGCGCGTGCCTCTCCTGCGAAGCCGGACGAGAGCGCCCGCTCGTCTTCCTCTCTTTCGCCGTCTCACTTTTCGAGCCAAGCAATGAACCAGATCGGCGGCAGGAGCTAAAAAAACTGGGAGTAGGTCCGTGGGAGTGAAAGTCCTGATATTTAGAAGTTCTTCACGGGTATAAGAGCAAGCAGACACACAATTGACAAACAAAAACAAACAAAGGGCGCAGCGAAGCACCATGGCGACCACTGTGGGCGCCATCTTGGATCAAGAGATGTGTTCATTGAGTCTGTTCAGAAGTACACGTGAGAGAATCTTACCAACAGTGGCTAGCAGTGATATACCTCGGTAATTTCCACAATCTTTCCTGTCACCTTTCTTGAACAAAGGCACAATACTTGCATCCTTCCAGTCTTGAAGTACTTTCTGGGCATTCCATATCTCTTGGATGAGCTTGTGCAGGCAGTTGGTCAGCTGAACACCACCAAATTTCCACACTTCTGCTGGAATTCCATCCCTTCCTGGAGCTTTACCATCCTGTGTTGTCCTGATAGCTGCCATTAGTTCATCAAAATTTGATGGTTCATCTAGACTTGATACAGCTGGTCACTGCACTAGAGCTTCTTTAGCCTCTTCAGTGAGATCTCCAGGGTTGTTTAGTAGTTGGTCAAAGTGGTCTGCAAATCTGTCCAGGATCTTGACATTCTCCTGCAAAACTGTTTCACCACCCATAGCCTTTAGTTGGATCAATCCTCTTGGTTTAGGGCCGTAGATTTCTCTCAAACCTGTGAAGAATGTTTTCATGTCCTTTCTGTCTGCTGCAGTTTGAAGTTCCTCCGCTTTTTCATCCCACCAGTTGGACTTCATCTCTCTGGTGTACTTCTGTAGCTCACTCTGAGCCTTTGAGTATTTCTTCTTCTTTGACCTTGTGTTACAATGTAGGTTTTCCTGCCTAGCTGTATTCCTCGCTTCTTCCTGTTTTTCCTGTTTCTTCAGGTGTTCATCATGCTCATCAAAACAATCTTGATGTTTCCTCTCAGGGTGGCCTAATACATCACTCGCAGTCTGATACACCGTATCCTTCAGTGTTGCCCATTTCTCTTCTATGTCATTCTCTGAGTTGTTGCTGTCCCAGTCTTTCAAGTTTTCATCCATTTCCTGTGTAAGTTCTTCCTGCTTCTTTTGGCCTTTCGGTGCACTAGTGTTTAGCTTCCGTGGTGGCTTTGCACCTGTCCTTCAGTGCTGTTTTCATCTCCAAATCCTTAATCTAGATCTCAGCATAACATGATCAGTACCACAGTCTGTGCCTCTCGTTGCCCTGGGGAGCTCTCCGTGGGGGTCTTCCACGCCGAGGGGCCCTAGCCAACAGCACTTGCTCGTCCGCCACAACGAAAGCGGGTTTGAGTCTGTCTATGCCAATTTTTTCCCGCCTACCCCCCAAGTCTAGCAAAAAATATTTATCCCCTGTTTCCAACACTCAGAATGGTCCATCATAGGGTGGGCGCAATGGAGGGCGGTGGGCATCGTGTCTGACGAACACGAACTTCGCACTCTTCAAAGTTTTAGGCACGAAAACACGCGGAAAACAGTGGTGGGCAGGGCCCGGCAGCGTGCCTGTGTTTGCGCTACGCTGCAAAAGCTGAGATGGGCAGCTGACCGGCGCGGGATTATCTGGCAGAAATTCCCCGGGCAGCCGTAGGGGCTGCACGAAAACCAGCTCTGCCGGGGAAGCTTCCAGATCCTCTTTTGGCGCGGAGCGCAACCCCAATAAAACCCACGGCAGCCTGTCTACCTAATTTGCATCCGTCAGTGAACCCTGAGCACTGCTTTCAGTGATCTATGAAAACGCTCGCATAAACCATTGGCCTGTGGGTTGTATGCGGTTGTGCGGTGAATTGTAACATCCAGGCTGCGGGCCATCGCGGACCAGAGGTCGGAAACAAATTGAGGGCCCCTGTCGGACGTAATGTCCGACGGGACTCCAAAACGCGCCACCCATGCTGTTAAAAAAGCGGGTGCTACGTCCGCGGACGTGGTTGCCGCCAGCAGGACTGCTTCTGGCCAGCGCGTGGTGCGGTCCACTACTGTCAGGAGGTGCGTGCACCCCTGTGATGGTGGGAGGGGGCCCACGAGGTCCACGTGAACATGGTCGAACCTCTTAGCCGGTACCGGAAACGGCTCCAAGGGAGCCTTCGTGTGTCTGTGTACCTTGGCTCATTGGCACGCCACGCAGGCTGCAGCCCACTCTTTTACTTGTTTGCGTAGGCTTGGCCACACAAACTTCTCTCCCACCATTTTGAAAGACGCGCGCAATCCTGGGTGCGCCAGAGTGTGAACCGACTCAAACACGCGGCAGCGCCACGCAACCGGGACCACCGGACGCGGGCGTCCCGTGGAGCCATCGCAGATTGGGGGGGGGGGGGCGCCATCTTGCAGCACCCTGCTCTCCAGCCTTAACCCTGTTGGTCCAGACTGGAGCGCGCGCACGTCTGCATCGCTAATCTGCTCCGCGGCCATAGCTGCGTAATCTATCCCAACGCAGACCGGGGCCACCATGGCACGCGAGAGGCAGTCCGCCACCACATTCAGTTTACCCAACACATGCTGAATATCGGTAGTAAACTCTGAGATCGCGGCCAGCTGTCTCTGCTGCCGGCCCGACCACGGTTCTGAAACCTTGGCCATCGCGAATGTTAGTGGCTTGTGATCCACAAACGCGGTGAAGCTGTGCCCTTCCAGCCAGAACTGGAAGTGGCGTATGGCCAGGTGGAGAGCCAGCAACTCCCTGTCAAACGCGTTGTATTTACGTTCGCTGTCACCAATGTTCTGCTGAAAAAGGCGAGCGGCTGTCAAGCCCCGGCGACGCGCTGCTCCACGACAGCCCCTATGGCCACGTCTGAAGCGTCGGTGGTGAGCGCTATCCGGGCCGTCGGGTCCGGATGCGCCAGCAGTGCAGCGTTTGCCAGGGCTGCTTTAACTTCCGAGAATGCCCGCTCTCGCTCCGGGGTCCATTCGACCCTATCCGCGGGTTTCTGTTTCTTGAGCGCTGCGTACAATGGTTGCATGAGCCGCGCCGCACGGGGAAGGAAACAGTTATAAAAGTTCACCATCCCCAAAAATTCCTGCAGCGCCCTGACCGTCTGAGGCCGGGGAAAATCCACCACGGCGCGCACTTTGTCGGGCAGCGGGATCGCTCCTTCAGGAGAGACACGGTGCCCCAAAAAATCAATCTCCGTCACGCCGAACTGGCATTTCGCCGGGTTGATTATTAACCTGTGCTCCTCCAACCTCCGGAAAACCGTCGTGAGGTGGGTTTCGTGTTCATCTTCGGACGCACTGGCTACCAGGATATCGTCCAGGTAGATGAACACGAACGGGAGATCGCGCAGCACTGCATCCATCATGCGCTGGAATGTCTGTGCCGCTCCTTTTAACCCGAATAGCATGCGCAGGAACTCGAATAGACCGAATGAAGTTATTACCGCTGTTTTGGGTACGTCCTCCGCGCGCACTGTGACTTGGTGGTAACCGCGGACCAGGTCTATTTTGGAAAAAATGCGCGCTCCGGCGAGGTGAACGGAAAAATCCTGTATGCGGGGAATTGGGTAGCGGTCGTGCGCTGTGGCATTGTTCAACCTGCGGAAATCACCGCATGGTCGCCACGATCCCTCAGCCTTAGGGACCATGTGTAGCGGGGATGCCCATGGGCTGTTCGAACGCCTGATGATGCCCAACCTTTCCAGGTTGGCGAACTCCTCGCGCGCTATGGCCAGTTTAGCTGCGTCCAAGCGCCGAGGTCTTGCAAAAACGGGCAGCCCGGTGGTGGTGATAAAGTGCTCCACCCCGTGTTTAGCGATGGCCGCCGAAAACGTTGGGACCGTGAGTGCTGGAAACTGAGTGAGCAGTGTGTCGAACTTACCGCCTGGAGCTGTGACGTTGGTTTGTGCTGTTGGCTGGGTCACTCGAGCTATACAGGGGAGAGAGTCAAAGGACAGTGCATTTACCAGGCATCTGTTAGCAACATCAACTAGTAAACCATGTGCACACAGAAAATCAGCCCCCAGGATATGGTAATTCAGTGCTGCTACAACAAATGTCCACTCGTATGTACGGCCGTGTAGAGATAAGATCAGTGTCCTCTCACCAAAGGTCTTAATTTCCATGCCGTATGCTGCCAACATCTCGGGACCGCTAGGTCCTGCCAGCCGGTCAGCGTAGGTCGGCAGGATGAAGCTCTTCTGGGCTCCGGTGTCTACGAGGAAGCGCCTCCCCAAGCGCGCGTCCGTCAGGTAGAGCAGCTTGTTCTCTTCACCGAGGGTCGCTGCTGCTACTGACTGCCAGCCGTGACGTTTTCCCAAGCGCTTGAATTGGCACAGTGGCACACATCTGCGTGCGTTCTCTCTGAAGCGGCAGTGGTAGAAACAGAGCGTGTCTCTCTGGCACTCCTTGGCCCCCGCTGCTGCTACCATCGGTGGCTCCTAGCCTCCTCTGGTCGTCTCGCTGGGCTCCGCCGCTGCCGCGTTGACTGTGATCGCCCTGGTGGTGATGATGATCCGGTCTGCCTCCTGGGCTAGCGCAAGGTAGTCGCGCGCGGCCAGCAACGGCGAATTGGCCAGAACCGCTCTCGCCACTGTTGGACAGTTCCGGAGGAAGAAGTGGGCAAACAGAAAGTGCCCGTCGTCCGTGCCCATTAATGCTAGCATCTTCTCAATCAGGTCTACGGCCGAACCATCTCCTAACTTGGCCCGCGTCAGGAGCCTCTCCGCTCTCTCACAGTCCGAGAGCGTGTAGCGCCGGGTCAGCGCAGCCTTGAGCGCCTCGTATTTGTTGCTGGCTGGAGGCTGATCGAGCAGGCTCACTACCTGCTGAGCTGTGCGGGTGTCCAGCGCTGCGACCACATGGTAGAATCTGGTGTCATCTGCTGTTACTCCCCGGAGGGCGAACTGGGCCTCGGTGTGGTGGAACCAAGAGCACGGGTTGTGCTGCCAGAAATCCGGTAGCTTGACTGAAACCGCACACGCGTGGCTGGGGGTTCCAGTCCGGGCTGTCTGTGGGATGACTGCGGCCTCGCTGGAGCTTCCTGACCGGGCCGGCTCCGGGGTTCTTGCCTCGTGTTCCATAATACGTCTTGGGTCACCAGTGTGGAGTGTGTGAAATAAGAGGCTGATTCATGGCAGACAGTTTATTACACACTTCACATCTCTCAAGCACAGAACAGACTGACACATTTAAGCAGGCACTCTTCTTTTACCCAAATCTCTCCTCCCAAGTTTCATGGCATTTTCCCACACACAACATGACATTTGCATTACACTGCATTCAACCCCCTACGTACTTGACTCCTTCCTGCTATCTCGCCAGGAACCTCCTGAGCATTGTTCTCCCATGCTTATCCACTGTCTCTTGTCTGAGATGCTAAATAATCTGGTGCTACACTATCGCCTTTCTAACTGCAAAGCCCACTCCTGCTTCTCTCCTTTCTTGAGTTGATCTCCCACTCCAAAAGAAGATGTACCCATGGTCTTCCAAGCTGTCATATCCAGGCAATCTTGTTTCACTAAGTGCAGCTATGTCTACATTGTACCTGTTCATTTCCAGGGCCACAAGCGCAATCTGTTTTTCTGGGCGCTGTGATGTTGTTCTGTCCAACAGAGTGCATACATTCCATTCTGCTATACACAAGGCTGCTGTTTTCCTCTTCTTTTGTCTTCCAGCTCCTAGCTTACTTTTTGCTGCCTGTCGGAGTGTGAACAGATCAGCGCAGATCTTGTAAGCCCGGGTGACGTCCGAGCTGGTATGAGTTGCTTTCTGATTGACCATTTCATGAAACTGCTTGCAAAGTATTTGAGTACTGCTAGCTTTTACTGGACTAGCAGCACATTCTTGGCAGATAAAGGTATTATCAGTGGCAAGGACAAGCCAAGACAAAGTGACTCCAGTATCTGTTGCAGTGACTGACCAGATGATAGGTTTGTTTATCTCTGCTCTTTGTGTAGTGCATGTCACAATGCACCAACTGGCACAGTCCACCACAGACCTTGCGACAGATGTGTTTATCTACTAGGATGTCCAGTCTACCAGTCCCTAAAAAACCAAACATCTCCACAATGAACAATCTTAGATCTGTGGCGCTTACACCGGCTGCCATGAAGTGTCTGGAAAAGCTGGTTCTAAGGCACATAAATGCCATGGTTCCAGACACAGTGGACCCTCATCAGTTTGCCTACCGCCCCAACAGGTCAGTGGATGATGTGGTGGCTCTGGCACTTCACTTCACACTCCAACATTTGGACACTCACAACACATATGCACGGCTACTGTTCCTGGAT
The DNA here is from genome assembly GCA_020510985.1 of Pholidichthys leucotaenia. Classification (NCBI taxonomy): domain Eukaryota; kingdom Metazoa; phylum Chordata; class Actinopteri; order Cichliformes; family Pholidichthyidae; genus Pholidichthys; species Pholidichthys leucotaenia. The sequence continues at coordinate 38,692,492 of CM035837.1, read as the reverse complement.
TACAGCTCCGCCTTTAATATGATCAGGCTGATGAAGCTGACCGCTAAGCTGGCAGGCCTGGGAGTACTAACACCCACCTGGAATTGGATTCTGGACTTCACTACAGACAGACCACAGGTGGTGAGGATGGGAAGGAGGGTTTCTTCTGAGCTTACAGTGAGCACAGGAACCCCGCAAGGCTGCTGCCTCAGCCCCAAACTCTCCTTTCTTTACACACACGACTGCACCTCTACCCATGACAACAATATCATCATCAAGTACGCTGATGACATGACCATCCTTGGCCTCATCAGGAAAGGGGACGAGTCATCATACAGGGACCTGGTTCGAAAGGCCACCGTCTATGGAGAGGACAACAACCTTGTCCTCAACATAAGCAAAACAAAAGAACTCATTGTGGATTTCAGGAGAAGAGGCATCAAGGGGACTGAGGTAGAGTGGACCGGCAGCCACAAGTTCCTTGGGCTTCAACTCACAGAATTTTTTAGCCTCAGCTGGGCTAAAAACACTGCAACTACATTGAAAAGAGCTCAGCAGAGGCTGTACTTCATCAGGCAGCTGAAGAAGGCCGGACTTAAATGTCAGCCCCACACCCAGGCCTACAGAGGACCTGTTGAAGGCATCCTCACCAGCGGTATCACAGTATGGTATGGCAATACCACCGTGGCAGAGAGGAAAAAGCTACAGCGAGTCATCAAATCTGCAGAGAGGCTCATCGGCTCCATCCTCCCCTCCATGGATATCATATACACACAGCGCTGTAGGAGAAGGGCACAGAGTATCCTCAGGGGCAAACACCACCCAGCCCATGCTCTGTTTCAGTGGGTGGACTCAGGTCACAACCTCAGGCACCACAGACCTGAGAGCATCAGCACTCACAAGGCCCGCTTCTACAACAGCTTTTTTCCAGCCGCTGTCAGGCTAGTGGCACAGGACATTAAAGAATGTAAACATCCATAACCTATTCATATGCTGGACAATTACCCCTTCACTGACCCTCCCTCACATACACACAACTGTCCACCTGCCCCTCACAAACATACATATCAAACACAGTCCTTCTGTCCTTCCCCACACATACACATAACTTTCCATCCATTCCATAATACTGTGTGCAATAGCAAAACTACCTCTACACCACCTACCATATGTGCAATAAATTAAAAACCTCAGGACATTCCTGTCTCTTAGTATTGCTGTTATATAGCTTTTTAACTATAATGTATATGTATATTCTTACATGATTGCACCTTTTATCTAGTCAGTGTTTATTCTGACTTTGTTCCTTTTACCTTTTTATTATTACTACTGTTATAACTGACTCAGAGAGACATGCACAAGAATTCCAATGTACCTGTTTTTTACTTGCACAAATGGCAATAAACTTTAACTTTAGATTATTCCAGTAAATATGCATCTTTTTTTCTCATAAATTTGAAACTTTTTCTTATAAATTTGTGATTTTTTTTTCTCTTGTAAAATTTGCAACTTTTTCCCCATAAATTTGTAAAATTTTTCCTGTAAATTTTTTCACTTTTTTTCTCATATATGATTTTTTTTCTGAAAAATTTGAAACTTTTTCATGTAAACTTTCATTTTTTTTCTTGTAAATTTGCAATGTTCATCTGGATGCTGGTTAAATTTTTATCCTATGTAATTCAATTGTAATTTGAGAATTTTTTTAATTTTTAAATTGCTGTCTTTTATCATATTTTTGCACCTTCATTCTTGCAAATTTGTACCTTTTGCTAAATTTGTGAATAACACCATCCGACCAAAAAAAAAAAAAAAACAGTAGCAAATCGCCCACTGCCAATAGCCAATCATAGGAAATATTTTTTGCCATCAATTAACAAACCTTTGGCTATTGGGAGTTATGTAATAAAATGCCCACTTGTAGTTTTTTCAGTGATCCTACCAGGAACAGGAAAGTTGCATACTACTGCTTTAAAGATTCTATGTTCAGCTTCATTTGCACACGTGCATGTTTGCTAAAATCCCAGTATCATTCTGGGGTTGAGTTGCAGAGATGAAACAGCAAAGTTTTTTGTTGCCACCATAACTTCTTCAGCATGTCAGAACTGCAGGCTGAATGCATTGTGTTGGTCAGCATTTAAAAACCAGACAGGAAATCAGTGGAAGAAGCCCCTCTTTCTGTCTGAAATAATAATAAACTTTATTTAAAACAGAAGTCTCTGGGGCTGTATAATCTGTTTTACAAGGGAGAGACCTTGCCAAAATGGCAGCGAACCATCATCAGCACAGTGTCTCATAACAAAAATATCACATTCACATGCCACATGTTAACTGACTTATTCTATGGAGTTCATATATAGCTTTTCAAAGTTAACCTTTCCTAGTTGAAATGACACCTGGTTGCAGGATGGGGGGGGCGGGGGGGTTGTGCATGAAAGCTCTGGTGTCTCCCGCCATTAAAAACAAAATCTTACTAGATTAACAGAGATTCGATTTTTTTTTTTTAAAAATTAGCTGATTTTCAACAAAGTTTGAGGTAGAGTAGCCAGAAAAAGTTTTTTCACCTTTCACTCGTGAACTAATTGTCAAAATATCTGGTAAAGCGATGTTTCTTTCATGCTTAAATAATTGTTTTAAATGTGGCCATGTCTGCTGAAGAAAAAATACTTTATGTAAGTTATGTCAGTAATGTATCAACAAAAATTAATATGTCTATAAAAATGTGTAGGAATTCACAGGGAATCACTGAAGAAACCATGAAAAAAAATCTGCAGATGCTAGTTGGGTTTGTAAATGTAATTCCTCAATAGATCTTTTCCACTTGCATAAAAATTAAATGAATTTAAAATTAAATGCTTTTAAGTACCTGACATAGTCCTGTGACTATTCCCAGAACTCTAGTGCTTTCACCCTGGCTCAGTGTATTTACAGCAGTTAAAATGTTAAGTGTGCACGAGGTGACACTTCTCACACTCAGTGGTCACCCTATTAAAGAGGTAACAGAGAGAAGGACCACTGACCACATCTGAAAACTCTGAGCTACAAGTATCTAGACACTAATTATGCTGATTAGTAAACGCTCATGAACAGACTGCAGTCAGCATAATTTCCAGTAAGTATTTGAGACAGCACTAAACCATTTAATTTAATGTTCTATACAAGTACAGCGGGGAAAATAAGTATTGAACACGTCATCATTTTTCTCATTAAACATATTTTGAATGGAGCCACTGACCTGAGATTTTCACCAGAAATCACTAACAACCCAAGTAATCCATACATACAAAGAAATCAAGGCAGCTGTGTTCACAAAAAAGTTCTATTTAATAAAGTGAAATGATATAGGGAATAAGTATTGAACACACTTGGTGAAATAGAATAGAAAAGCCTTTGTTGGTAATAACAGCTTCCAGATGCCTCCTGTATGGAGAAACTAGGCACAGGCATTGGTCAGGAGGGATTTTCGCCCATTCTTCCATACAAACTGTCTTCAAATCTTGAAGGTTTTCTATGAACTTGAAGTTGAAAATAAAGTTTTCTATGAACTCTGATCCTCAGTTGGTTCCATAGATTTTCAATTAGATTCAAGTCAGGTGACTGACTAAGCCATTCTAGCAGCTTTATTTTCCTTCTCTGGAGCCAGTTGAGTTTCCTTGGCTGGATGTTTGGGATCACTGTCTTGTTGAAATGTCCACCCTTGTTTCATCTTCAGCATCTTGGTAGATCACAACAGGTTCTTATCGAGAATGTCTCTGTACATCTGTCCATTCATCTTTCCTTCAATTATATGAAGTCTGCCTGTACCATGTGCTGAAAAACACCCCCACACCATGATGCTCCCACCTCCAAACTTCACTCTTGGTATGGTGTTTTTGGGCTGATGTGCACTGCAATTTCTCCTCCAAACATGCTATGTGTTGCAGCATCCAAAAAGTTCAATTTTGGTCTCATCTGGCCATACTATATTCTCCCAGTATTTTTTACTGGCTTGCCCAAATGTTGTGCAGCAAACTTTAAACAAGCGTCAACGTGCTTTTTCTTCAGCAGTGGACTCTTGTGAGGTGAGCGGGTATAGACCCCATGTTGGTTGAGTGAATTACCTACAGTATTGTTTTCTTTGAAACAGCAGCACCTGCTAACTCCAGGTTTTTCTGGAGCTCTCCATGAGTGGTCTTTGGCCCTTGGGTAACTCTTCTGATAATTCTTTTGATTCCTCTGTCAGAAATCTTTCCAGGAGCTCCTGGTCGTGGCCGGTTTATGGTAAAATGATGTGCTTTCCACTTCTGAATGATGGCTCCAACATTGCTTACTGGAACATTCTGCAGTTTAGAAATGCACCAATGCCATCATTATGTTTTGCAACAATGAGGTTGCAAATGTCTAGAGAGAGCTCTTTGCTTCTACCCATCATGAGTTCTTTGTGGTGTGACAATCTGATATTTACAGACTTTTTTAAAGAATATCAGTCAGGACTTAACCAGCTGAAATTAATTTGTACTGATGGGGGATGGGATGGCTTCCTAAATTCTGATGGATTTCAGCTGGTTTCTTGGTTTTCTATGCCTTTTTGTACATCTTTTTCTTCATGTGTTCAATACTTATTCCCCGTGTCATTCCACTTTAATAAATATAACTTTTTTGTGAACACAGTTGCCTTGATTTCTTTGTATGTGTGGATTACTTGGGTTGTTACTGATATCTGGTGAAAATCTCAGGTCAGTGGCTCCATTAGAAATATGTTTAATGAGAAAAATGTTGATGTGTTCAATACTTATTTTCCCCGCTGTAAGTACTTTTGTGCAGTGTACTTCACAAGACTGCACTAATGTAAGTACACAAGTTCAGACACAGCAGTAGAATGTATAAAAATTATGGATTTACTTGCAGTGCTGTCATCCATTGGTTCATAAAGGCACATCTTGAAACTTTGTTCTTAATGTTTTTGTAACTTCAAGTGACCAGCAAGCCCTAGGTTCAATTTAGGGCAGGGTGGGGATGGTATGCAAGCACAAATTTTGTCTTTCTAATTAACTCAGATAAATCGGTCAGGGACACTGATAACTCCTGTTCTTAATGACTGCTGTTATATATTTATGTATGTATGTACTTGTATTATTTATTGGGTTTTATTTCATTTGTTATGTACCACATCCATTGTGTATGTGTGGATTGTATGGTTGCAGCACTGGTGACAAGCCCAAGACAAATTTTCCCTTGAGGGACAATAAAGTTTATCTTATCTTATCTTATACTTTAATTTGCTGCAAGATTCCATGTAAAGGCTTCTTGGGCACTAACTCAGGTCATAATTAGGACTGCATAATTTGCAATTGTGATTATGGCCCCAAGTGTTGCGATTCACAATGCGATTTCGACTTTAAGCAAACAGTTTCCAGACAAATTTACTTGTTTTACTATCAAGGGAAACACAGAGTAAACTGGTCATTTTGAAATATTTCTTATCTGTGTCTTTGTGGATCTAGAGAAAGCATATGATAGATTGCCAAAAGAGGAAGTGTGGTACTATCTGAGGAAGTCAGGAGTGGTAGAGAAGTATGTGAGAGTGGTGCAGGACATGATTTAGGACAGCGAGACAATGGCAAGGTGTGCTGTAGGAGTGACCGATGGATTCAAGGTGGGGGTGGGGTTATATAAGCAATCGACTCTGAGCCCCTTCTTGTTTGCGTTGGTGATGAACAGGCTGACAGACGAGGTCAGGTAGGAGTCTCCCTGGACCATGATGTTCACAGACAACGTTGTGATCTATAATGAGAGCAGGGAGCAGGTGAAAGACAACCTGGAGAGGTGGCGATATGTACTGGAGAGAAGAGGAATGAAAGTTAGTAGAAGCAGGACAGAACGTGTATGTAAATGAAGATCTATTGGACAAAGGATGCTGAAGATGGAGGTGCCAGACAGGATGAAAGATGAAGACCATGGAGATTACTGGATATGGGGAAGGACATGGAGAGGGTAGGTGTGTCAGAAAAATTTGTCACAGCGTGAGATGGAGGCAGATGATCTGCTATGGCGACCCCTAAAGGGAGCATCCAAAAGAAGATGATTTCTCATCTCATACAGTATATTAAGTTGCATAAAAATTACAAAAGTGAAAGTATGTACAGGAGTGTTTACAATATAACATTTGAAGTGTCTAAAGTGAAAATGCATCATTTTTTGTGTAACTATATACGTAATTGCAGAGACTGACACTGCGATTTGATAAATTGTCCAGCTCTAGTCATAGTGTACCGTCTGTTGAGTGTGTCCAGATACAAAAGTGAAAAAGACTACAAATGTTCAAACATTGTGCTGATAATCTGATGACAAAATCTGCAAGTCTTAAAACCAAGCAGACCTACAGTAATCCTGGTTTGACACTGCATGCTTATACAAGATGGTCCTTAAACAGAAAACACTCTATATGATCATTTTCATCCATCCATCCCTCCATCTTCTACCGCTTATCCAAGGGTCTGGGTTGTGGGTACAGAAGTCCAAATAGTTCTTCCTTTGGATACACTGGGTCCTTGATGTAACTTTTTTCATAGAGATCCACTGAACCACTCTTGGTCTGGCCCTTCACCCAGGACCAATTTGCCATGGAAGACCCTACCAGGGACAAATTGCTCCTGACAACATAGCTCCTGGGATCATGAGGGCATGCAGACCCCCCACCGAGATAAGGTGAAAATCGATGGAGGGATGATCATTTTTATCAGGAGAAATTATGACCTTTGTATGTTTTGACATTAAGCGAAATCGAGTGGTTGTGTGACTGACAAAAGTGACGTGACAGAGAGTTACAGCTGTTATGTTTGTAAAGTAGACCCTCACCTACTCCTAACCTTAACCACCTAAAAATGTATATTTAATGCGTAAAGAAGAGGATTGCAAAACTGAAAGTGAATGCAGAAGTGAAAGTTAGTTTGTCTCATTCACTTTGGTGCATTTCTCAGAACAGAACTGACATTTGCACAACACTAACTGCATTTCTCAAAACAAAGTATGCAAATTGCAAAACAAAGTAGATGACCTGCAAAAATGTGTAATTTGCTCAAAATGTTTAGTCTGTGTGTCAAAAGCAAATATTTATGTCAATGAAGCTGTCACTACCATCAGAATGAAGAGTCCTTATGCCATCTTTATGAACACGACCATCAAAATGTTTGACCATGTTGTCATTAGAGCAGTTAAAATTGTAAGTATTTTGAAAACTGTCACGGCTTTTGGTAGCAGTGACTGAAAATAAACAAGGCAACACTTTTCTCTGTGTTGCAGAGCAAATTCAAATGTGTAAAGTCACATTTTACTGTGTGAGGGGAATAGAGTGAAAGACACTGGATATGATTCAAAGATTTTACTGTACTGTTTTTACTGAATTAATCATTTTGACATTTTACAGTAAGTATACAGTATTTCTGTATGTACAACAGTGTACATTTTTTGGGGTTACCTATATTCTCCCTACAAAATGTTTGGATGATCGAGGATACAGTGGTTCTCCCAATATTTGGCTGCATCCTCCGACAAACCTCAGCCATTGTTAAGACCATGATTTAGAACATGGGAAACAGGTGTGCCCCTAATTTCATCAGGAACAGGCCTATGTACTCGGCCTCTTCTTCCTCTTCCTCTTATTCTTCCACCTCGTATCCTTATGCCACTTCTTCCAAACTGTTGACCCTGCTCACTCTCTTGATGTCATTTAATTTTTGTGGTAATTGCTCTGTGAAGGCTTTATACTGTATCTGCTGCGAATTAAAAGTTCATAGGATTCACTTCTGAGCTGTTCTCGAGAACTGGAAGGTCCTTGATTGATCTAATTCTTAACACATTTCCCCTCATAAGTGAAAGTAAAGACTCAACTGAGAACAATTGATCAATTTAACATGTATTTACAAAAAATATAATAGAAATGTATAGAATCAGCTTGATGTAATGATAACTAGTTCAGTACTTTTGCTTGTAATGACTCAAGCAATGAACGGATGCCTAAATGTTTTGGGGGGAAGGACAGATCAACAGAAAGCATGTTTAATGTACTTTGACTGACATGACAGTAGCAAATGATAATGTAAAAAATAGCAGCCACTTGTACACCAGCAGCTGCATAATGTACAAAAGCATTTGCTGTTTGTTCAAAATGATGAGAAACTGCTTTTGTGATGAGCACAAGAGACTATGTGAGGTGGTGGTTGAACCAATAGTTTGGAGAATTTCAATTCTGTTCTGAGAAATGGCCCAAAGTGACTGAGAAAAACTGTAAAAGTTATAGCAAAGGAAAAAAAAAAAGGAAAGATAGGGATGTTGATTGATTGATTGATTGATTTTGAACATCCAGACAAAAAAAATTTTAAAACAAAAAGCAAAAGCAAAAAAATAAAATTAAAAAAGAAAAATGCTTTGTTCAAAAGGAGTGGGAAGAAGCCAACACTTATATAGTCCCACCCTTTCTCCGTACCCAATAAATTATATCATTCTAGTCATTATTCATCCCACAATTACATTCATTATACAATACCATAATATATAATACATCTTATAATTAAATTATGCAATAGAAATGATACAACAATAATAGTTTATATTGACAATAATACCAACATCTAATAATAATTATAATAATAATACACACTTCTGGTATGTTTAATATAATTATAGACAATATTATCACCATCATAATCACCATATATACCACTATATACCCCCACATTTTGTAAACATTTTATAAACATTTTGTAGCCCCCAGGTTAACCATGGGCAATTTTTGTATTTATGTTTTTTATTAATTTCTTTAATTGGACAGTTTTTTTTCATATAATGATTTAAATATATCAATAAATTTATCGTATGCCAAGTCCACTTCTTTCTCTCTATAGACAACATCCCAATTCTGTAACATTAAGTCATCTTTTAAAGCATTGATTGTATCTTCTGTTCGTATTCTTTTATAAATAATCTTTTTACATGGTTTATTATTATTCTTGCTCTCATTAACCCCATAATTAACTTCTAAAGAAATAAATACAGGCAGGTGGTCACTAATGTCATTTATTAGTATACCACTCACCACATTATATTCAATAACATTGGTAAAAATGTTGTCTATCAAGGTAGCACAGTGTGTCGTTATTCTCGTAGGTTTTGTAATCTTTGGAAATAAGGTTAAGCTATACATTGTATCTAAGAAATCTTCAGTTGGTTTATGTTGTTTTGTTTTCATTAAATCTATTTTAACGTCACCACAAATAAAGATATATTTTTGTCTTATTTTTGTATACATCTTTTCCATACCATTTCTAAATTTTTCCATATCAGATCCCGGTGCTCTATATATACAACTTACTATTATGTTTTTTCTATTTTCCATCGTAATTTCAATTGTTAAACATTCCATAATTCCATTCACTGTTGATGTCATGCTGTCCACTTTTTTACTTTTTAAATTTCTATCAACATACAGTGCTACCCCACCACCACTTTTACATTTCCTATTTTGTGTGTACATCTCATATCCATGTAGTTCAAAATTTACATCTTTTTCTTCATTAATCCATGTTTCACTTATTGCTATAATCCTAAATGGGGTGTTAAATTGATTTAAAAACTCCTTAATATTATCAAAGTTGGCATAGAGACTCCTACTATTAATATGTATTATTGTCAATGTCTGATCCGAGTTCATAATTCCATTTAATTGTTGTTCATCATAATAAGCACACTTATTGTTAATATGATTAAAGTAGTTATTATCTGGGTCAGTATCACCTAAAATGTCTTGTGGTTGCTGTTCAGTATTGACAAAGGTTTCAGCTTCAATTTGCCCTAATACACTTCCATTATTAAATGAGGAAGGATGACTGTTTAAAGTTCTGATCATAAGTTGTGTCAACAATGTACACCAAAAGGAAAAAAGAGAAAAAAACAAAAGAAAAAAAAACACAAAAATTCCACTCATAATCTTACTGCGCTGTTATTCGTGCATAAGAGCTAAGGTTTAAATTTGTCTAATTCCTCCATATCTCTAATCATTTTTACTTTAGCTTCTTCTGGAGTGCCAAGCAGTTTTATCTACACCTTACAGTTCTTTGTCCATGTCGACTGTATTTTTCCCTGTTTTCTGAGTAGCCCTGGCTTGTCTAGCTATTTCAGAGTTCTTTTTTGTTAAATGTTCATTTACATAGACAGCCGTTCCTCTCAGTTTTCTTGCTTGTCGCAGAAGATCAGTTTTTGCTTTCCTGTTGACAAATCGGATGATGATCGCTGGTTTTCCTTTACTGTCTTTTTTAGGTAATGTGTGGCAAGCCAAAATAGTCTTATTGTCCACAACAATGTTTTTAGAGTTGAAAAAAGTTAACACCTGCTGCTCAAGAGTGTGTGATTCTCCCAGTGTCTCATCCTCCCCATCCTGGTTATCAACTCCAGCTGTCACACGTGCATAGGAGCGGTGTCTGGTGTTAAGACCGCTCACAATGACATCATCCATTCTTGCATATTGTTCTAATTCATCCACGTCTTTCTAAGAAATTAATTTTCTTGTCTTTTCCATAATTTCAGCATTTAATTCACGCACTTCTTCCATATGGCCAATAAGCAGAGTTTGTTGTTTTGCTATTGCAGATATTTCTTCAGACATAAAAATTTAGTGAGAGTTTGATCTCCTCCAACTCCTCTCCATTTGTCTGATTCTTTTTCGGAGGCATAATGACTAGTCTGATTGGGATCAAAGGAGCGGCTCACCTGTTGGCTAGTACAGGAGCCGAAGTACGTCCGATGGCTAGTGGAGGCCGTCAGCTGGCTTGTTGTCTAATTATAGCTGTTATCTGGCGGTGAGGTCAAAGCTCTCCCAATGGCTAGAGAAGGTTGCTAACTGGTGTCGTCATCTTGTCAATGTTAGTATGGAAGAGTGGTTTTTAATCCCACCCCCTATCGCCCACCCATCTCGTGAGGGTTAAAGCATTTTTTAAATTGTGAAACACTATGAAATGCTTTCACAGTTACATGGGAGGTTGGGAACACAGGACGCATGTTGAGGTATTACTTAACATTACACTCCATTGTTTATTTTTCACACATTTGGGGTTTATAATATTTACAAACTGACTATCAAGTTTTTCAATATGACTTAAACCCAGCAGTTGAGGGTTAAGATTAAGTCGCTCTAAGCTGCTAGTTCTGTGCTGCATGGTTTACTTTTTCAGACTTGGATGCCAAGTCCACCTTTGATACAAACGATGCATGTAGTTTCACTCCTTGTTATGTTAAACCTCCTTCACACTAGTTAAAAACCCCGCTATGAAATAAGAAATCAACCAGAACGTGGATGGTCTCTGCAGGGTCTTGGCGAGATCTTTGGGAGCATAGTAAGAACGTGCTGAAATCCTTATTACACATGATAGCACATGAGAGAGCACAGAGAGTTTTGAGCGTGCACAAAACTTGCACAGCAAGGTTGTGGTGTTGGTGGCATCATTTCAGGGGCCCAGGTGGCACTGAAGTGCCCACGCACACCGGTGTTGCTTGGTTGTCAAGAGTTTGAAACAATACTGACTGTGCTGATACAAGTGGCAGTAGGGTTGAACTAGCGTGGCGTGATCTTCTAGTAAGCTGCATCCTGACGTGGCCCGAGGGGAGTCCTGCCCGGGCATATCTGCAGCATGGTGCCCTCATGGGAAGATGTGGTGGTATCGTAGAAGGAATGTGCAGGGGGCCTTAAAGTAACCCTCTATGGTTGAATGTTTTAAATGTCAGTCAAATCACTTCTGTGGTCATTTACATTGTTTAAGATTAGACTGAACAAGATTTTGTTTAAAATCAAAATTATCCTCTTTGTTCCCCCCAGGCCCATTCTGTCCTGATGTTGTTACCATAGCAACATGACTCTAAACACACAGAGAGAAAAAGAACCGGTGAGGAGGCGAGCTAGCACGCCAATCCCTCCCCTCTACCAGCAAAAATCCTGGACCCTGAATCCATGGCTCCCCAGCAGCACCGAGCCCGACCCGGCGCACCCCCACCATCTCCAGCGTAGCCACCCTCCCCTGGGACAGTCGGCATCCTACCACCCCGGAGACAAATCCCTCCACTACAGAGCCCAGTGGAGTTCGGAGTCTGATGACGACTCACAGAGCGACTCGGACTGTGTTTACAGAGTGGTGTTGCTGGGCGATCACGGTGTCGGGAAGACCAGCCTGGCAGGAATCTTCGCTGGGATCACAGAGAAAGATGAACAACCTGGAGGTGGGGTGTTGTGTGTGGCTTCCTTTAATGTGGTTGGTTGCCATTACGTAATCCTTAATGCTCTTATTTGCAGCTGCATTCTTCAGAGCTGCTGTTTAATTTATTGCACTGTGCAAATTTTTTTCTGAACTCTGGTTTTCATCAGTGCAGCGTTCCCAGAACATGGGACAGAAAATGATGCATGCACCAAACTGGTCTGAAGTAACAATGAGAACACTTCCAAAAATGCCAGACAAAATTATTTAACCATTTAGCTTAAAAAAAACCACACATTCTTTTTTTTTTTAGAAAACATCAATTCTCTTCAGTCCACTTTACACTGCTGATAACTTTCTACAGTCTCTTCATGTAACTCCAGTTAGGTTCCATGATGATCCAGACTCAGGGCCACACCATCTGATGATGGACTTCTTGAGTTTGCCATTTTTTGACAGCTACCTTTCTTTTGAGGTGCCCATATTTGGAGGCATTTGGTGTGATGAAGCTTTCGATCACCACTCATTTAATAGGAGGAATTACTACACAGGCACAGCTACTTGCTAATTACTACCTACATATTGTAAAATAAATAATATGAGAATTTGTTTAAAAATGTGGCAGTTGATCTCTGCTAGATAGTTTCTCTTTTTCAGACCATTCTCTGTAAACCTTAGAAATGGTCATGGGTAAAAATCTGAGTTGATCAGCACTTTCTGAAATACTGAGACCAACAAACATGCCATATGCAAAGTCTCTGAAATCACCTTTCTTCCCCATTCTGGGGCTCTGTTTGAACTTTGGCAGCTCATCTAGACCATGTCTACATGCCTTAATTCACTGAGCTGCTGCCATGTGACTGGCTGATTAGATAGTTGTTTAACTGAACAGACGGATAGTGTCTCTTATAAAGTGGCCAGTGAGTGCATGTGTATAGCTATTAAATTTGCACATGGTGGAAAAACTAAATAAAAAGTGTCAATTACAAATACAGTGTTTTCATGCTGTTATAGCTTTTACATTCATTTCAGTACTCATTAGATCTACACACATTTTCAGTCTCTGACTTTGTTGTGATATCGTAACCTTGGCTGGTCCGATATCATTGATCAGCTCTACTGTCACGTGTTGACTGGCCTGAGGCCATAATTGATGACCTTTGTTGATCCAGTGACAATGTAACCATGATGAGGGTCTGTGCCAGTCTGCTGTTAGGTTTTAGGCTGACTGAATTTTGTTCCCATCTCTTGTATTTTTGTTTTTAATTACTTATCTGAAATTTTTACACAATTTTCACCTTTTTAAATAACAAGTAACACCCAGAGTTAACCCCTTGCACTCTGGTCAATTTCCCTAAAAACGCCAAAAAATAACGTGCCCAAAGTAAATCGAAAGCTGTTCTTCAACCCTTTGCAGCATCTTCATGGGGTTGGTCTCATTTAAAAGAAAACACTTTGAATTTTTTGGCAAAACAGTCATAATCTCTCTAAGTGCTCCGGCCACTGAGTTACAGTCATCTAAACATAGTGAACTTGAAGAAAATAAATTTGGCCTTGTGGCGGGTTTGGGATAACCCCCACAACAGACTAAGGACAGTCAGCTCGCTACTTCTGGTTTTTTCTGCTGCATGCTGTGATGTAATCTGCCATTCATGCATTGTTTCACTGCTGTGAATGCTCCTTCAACTGCTGCTGCTGCTGGACACACACACTCTGTGTCCCCTCACGAGAGCCTGAGGACCCCGCTCCAGTCTGCTCACACTTGGGCTGGAGCGGAGTTCTGTGATGGCGGTGTGATTTAATAAACCTGCTTAAAACGTTTCATCGCTGCCTTTATTTTATCATCCGCTTCACTGGTGACCCCAAGAATGCACACGCTTTGTGCAACGCAACCTTCTGGTCTGGACGGCCATGCTGGCGACCCGACGCTGAAAAAAACACGCTGCCAGCGAACACAGCAGCCTGACACAAATGATCTGCCCTCCCTTCTGCTTCAGAGAGACCTCGACGCGGAGCCAACACAGGCGAGCTACTCTCCAGACATCACCCACGACCGGGAAAACTGCAGAAAACGTCATGGCGCGACCCTCGCCTGAGGTCGGGACGTCCACGCTGGACCGGCCGAGGGACACAGAACGTCTTCTCCCTCTCACCGCTCCTCCTCCCTTTCAGCGATCCTATGCATCTACCCGAGCCTGAGGGACAAAGATCGTCTATTTCCCCTCAATGCTCCAACGCACCATGACTAATCTGCAGCCACAGCTCAACACAGATGATTATCGGTGCCGACTGCGCCGATCTCCACCAAGATTCCTGACCCTGGTTCTCCTCTCCAGCTGGCCCACCCACGCACGGAGCCCCGGCACACGCACCGGGGGTTACGCGGACGGCGCACCACGCACGGGACACATACGGCTCCACTGACCGCCTTCCTTCTTCGCCGCTGCACACTGGCCCTTCAGGCTTGCTCGTACACCTGAGGCACGCAGCTTGCTCACTGGATTTTATGGTCTTAGCCATGGCGCTCAACGGGAATTCAGCAGTCTGCGGTCCCCGAAGGCTTTAAGGTTGTGCCTGCACCTAAAGTCAACACGCCAAGTCCCTCTGCTTTTGTTTCTTTTTTTCTTACAGCCGCTACGCAGCCTCGCTGCTCCTGTTTATCTTCATGGCCGCGAGAGGAGTCAGAGACTAATTTTTCTTCTTGTGACCTCCGCACGTTCAACGGGACAGCCCCTCGACATCGCGGAGCAGCAAGCAATTTTTGCGCGGCCCGGACAATTCCACCGTCCCCGGCCGGCATTTACTACCCCCCACCCCCCTCCACTTTCGCCTGCGCAGAGCTTTTCCTGCTCGCTGCCAAGCTACACTATCGAGGTCTCGGCCCCCTGCCGAGCCCTCTGGGGGGGAGCAGTGTGGCGGGTTTGGGATAACCCCCACAACAGACTAAGGACAGTCAGCTCGCTACTTCTGGTTTTTTCCGCTGCATGCTGTGATGTAATCTGCCATTCATGCATTGTTTCACTGCTGTGAATGCTCCTTCAACTGCTGCTGCTGCTGGACACACACACTCTGTGTCCCCTCACGAGAGCCTGAGGACCCCGCTCCAGTCTGCTCACACTTGGGCTGGAGCGGAGTTCTGTGACGGCGGTGTGATTTAATAAACCTGCTTAAAACCTCTCATCGCTGCCTTTATTTTATCTTGCCGCCGCAGCCTGGGTGTTTTTTCGGATACAAATGCTTGCAAATAATACACAGCTTCAGATCCGGGCTGGAAAATGCAACAGAAATGTAGAACCAAGTGTTATCCAGCTGAGGTCCAAATTTTGTAATAATACCACAAAAAATGAATATATTACACAGCTTTTTCCTCAGGTAGTTCCCAGGCGTTTTTGAACTGTGCCAAATTGTGCCAAATGGCACAGTTTGGAAAAACGTCTGTAACTTTTGAATGATTCAATATAGAAGCTTCATCTTGGGATCTAATGAAAGCTGACACTCAGGGCTGTGTGTGTGTGCGTGTGTGTGTGGGGGGGGGGGGTTGCCCCCCCTCGCTACAGAGGATGGACATCGGCCATCGCTACATGACGGATTAGACTCATGTGGCGACCGCGGCGCAGTCACCACGGCTCCCCCCCGCCTCGCTACAGAAGAATAGCGGGGGGGGGGGGCGTTCACGGTCCAGACGCGGCAAACGAACCATGTACCGCGGCGCACGCACTTCGGACTTCGTGCGACGCACAGTTGTACTTTACCGATCGGTCAAAAGTCATTTTGATTACAATTTTCAGGGATAAAGAATAATTTAGCTTAGAACACTTACCTCTTCATAGCAGAAGCAGAGCTGGCGAACTTCTTCCTCATTGTCAGATGAACGCAATGCTGATCTCGCGACCCGATCAAAACATAATTCCATTATTGCGGTTTTGTGCTTCCATGATTGTGGTTTTTGGCGAACGATTTTTCAAAACAAATAACAGTAGTAATTAAAAATAGACTGGCGAACGCCTGTGTGTCACTCAGCCTTCGTCGTCGGCCTCCATCGGTCTATGATGACCATGGAAGACAATCCTAATGTCTACTCTGCTGGGACAAAAACAAAAAAAGCACCGCCTGACCGAACATGCCGATGCGCGAATGGCAGTCGCTGTCACACAGGTTGCACTTGCGGATGGTCTCCGTGCTGCTGGGTCTGTGGGGTTCTTCCTGCGGGTCCTTTTTTTCATCTGCTACAGCAGTCAGTTTCTCTTCACCCAGCCTTACACAAAAAAGCTCGCAAACTTCTGTGCTTCAATTGGCTCGCTGCATTCACAGCGTTGGTAGGCGGGTCCTTCTTGCTAGGTTTTCAGTCATTGGTTCTTCAAGGTTTCAGAAACCCAATTCAAGGCTCTTATTAGTCGAATGAGAGGTCAATCATATCTGATCTGTTCACGGCTGTGTCTGTAGTGGAAGAACTTTTTTTTTTTTTTCAGTGCGCGCTTGGAGGCAGCGCCCTTGTGCGTCCTAGAGCGCACGAGAGCGCCCTCGTGCGCTCTGGGACGCAGAGACTTGCCCGCCCGCGGTACAACGGAGTGCAAGAGGTTAACCCTTTGTTGAGCCAGTTTTAGCCCCCAGGCCTCACATTTACCAACCCTGATTATGGTAATACTTTCCAAAAGAACTGTGTACTTATTAAATATTGTAAGGACTGTTTCAACATTTTCGGGAGGCAAGATGAATAAAAAAAAAATAAACAATTACACAGAATAAAACATCCATTAACATCCATATGAATTTACACGAAAAAGTTGCAAATTTATGACAACTTTTTGTAAGTTTATGAGAAAAGAGTTGTAGATTTATGACAAAAAGTTGTAAGTTTATGAGAAAAATTTGCAAGTTTCTGAGAAAAAAGTTGCAAGTTTATGAGAAAAGAGTTGCAAATTTATGAGAAAAAGCTGCAGGTTTATAAGAAAAAAGTTGTATATTTATGAGAAAAAGTTCCAAGTTTATGAGAAAAAAAGATGCAAATTTGCAAGAAAAAAAGTCAAGCTTATGAGAAAAAAATCGCAAATTTACAAGAAAAAAGTTGCAAATTTACAAGAAAAAGTTGCAAATGTCAAGGAAGCGCTTGCCCCTCCGGGGCAAAGAAGGAAAGGAGGACCCAATCGCCAGGCGAGTCTGGTAAACCATGAGTTATTGTAATACAGAAAATAGAAAATAAACGCTGCACATGGGCAGAAATAATGCAAGACCAAAAACAGCAAAACACAATGAATGTAAAAGTCCAGATGACATGGAATGACAAATAATAGCTCCAAACTGCGTGGTGAAAATATGTGGTGTTAACATAAGGACGCAGAAAAGGACACAGACTGAAAACACACATAAATAGAGAGGGTAGCAATCTAAACAAAACAGAACAGGTGAGCACCACCAAGGCCATCAGGCGGCACAAGACGGGTGGAGCTGTACAAACGCAGAGGGGATATATACACCAAACATGACAAATAAGTAAAAAGAGAACATAAAGCATGGACAGGGGCTGTAGCCCTGTCCAGACCACTACAGTGCCCTCCTTTTAAGGGCTGTATCACAGATGGCCCTAGGGTAACACCCACAAGGAAAAAAAAGAAAATCCAAAACCCTCACAGGGTGGGTGGGGGGGAGGCCATGCGGGCCAAAACAAACTCCCTCCCCAAGCAAAGTCCAACACAAAACCCTAGTCTGTGGGGGAAACCCAGGGTCCAAGGCCCAAAAACAAAACAAGGTGGCTCCCAAAGTCCCAGAACCACCAGACCAGAGAACAAGGCGGGCCAGGGGGCCTATCCAAGTCCATGAGACCTGATGATGCTAGGCAGATACGGAAGCATGCCAACCCCAGGTGCTGATGATTTAAGCGCACTGACCCCTAGATGAGATAGCTGGGGTGCGCTGACCTCTGGATGAGATGATTGGAGAGTGCTGACCTCTGGATGAGACAGCTGGAGAGCGCTGACCTCTGGATCATATGACTGAAGCATACCATCCTCATGTGCTGATGGTTTGAGCACGCTGAATCCCGAATGAGATGGCTGGGGCACGCTGACCTCAGGCTGAGACGGCAGGGGCGCATCCGGTCCAGATGCCCAGGAACCCTCCTCCAACACCGCCACCTCAGACAGGGAGGAAGAGGTACAGGTTGAAGTAGCAATCACACCAAAACAGTCAGCAGAAGAGCTTGGTGGGGAGAGTTCAGAAGCAGATGGATGCTGCAACTGGGTCTCCTCACCATGAGTAAGACAATACCTCTCTGATACAGATATTAAAAAAACAAAGAAGTGGACTTGCCTTAACTATTGCTCTTCCGCTGGCGAGGACCCCAGTGCTGCCAATGTTGGAATGATGGCCTCAAGAGGAGCAGTCTCTGCAGGACCGTGCACGTGAGGTGGAACAGTCATTGTTGGAGCGTGCATGTGAGGCAGAGCAATCACTGTTGGAGTGTGCATGTGAGGCAGAGCAATCACTGCTGGAGCGTGCACGTGAGGTGGAGCAATCGCTGCTGGAGCGTGCACATGAGGCGGAACAGCTGCTGCTGGAGTGTGCATGTGGAGAGGAGCAGTAGCCGCGCTTGAGCTCACCTTCTCTGTTATGGACCCAGCTGAGGTGGAGATAACCTCAGGGAAACAAGGGGTTGAGGTGAGTGGTGGAATAAATAAGGGGGCGGCAGCAGGAAAAATATTTGAGGGCTCAGCAGCAGTAAGAGGCAGCAGCTGAGTCTCCTCACTGGAGACAAGACAAGGCCTCTCACTATTAGATGATAAAAAATGAGAAAACAGTACTTGCCTTGCCCCCGCCTCCATTGCCACTGAGGTTGCTGCTGCTGTTGAACCCGCTGCTGGAGAACCAAATGAATCTCTCCGGGTGGTTGTGGTGACCGTCTGGTGAGACGCTTTTGCGCAGCGGCAAGGAGTTGGAGCAGAAGTGTGGTGTATGGGACTGGTGGGAGCCAGGGGATGTTTCTGCATGGGCACAAGCTCCGGTGCCCCACATGACTTCCTCACCAACCCGCGGTATGTCCGGTGGAGGTTGGAAACAGTGCCCAGTAGTTCCGCCAGCTCGGGGTATCTCCACAGACCAGGGTGCACCTCCACAATCGCAGCTGCAATGTGACTCCTGGGCCTCCTCCGGTGTGTGGGAGGCGCGGGCTTCCGAGACAAAATCCTGGATGAACTGGGCTGCGCACTGCTCATCCACATTGGGACGGCTGGCTACCAACATCCCTTTGCCCGCTGATTCCTTTACTGGTTGAGTCCAGTTATAATCCTTGGGCGCGGCAGGTGACGAAGAGAAGGTTGGCAGAGATGGTAGCACAGGAAGGCAGAGATTCAGCACCAGGGGGTGGAAGTGCACGCTAAGTCTGGCTTCCAGCAGATTAGCGACTCCACCCTAGCAAGACATCTCATCCTCTCGAGAAAAGCAGCTCTGAGTTGTGTCCGCTAAATCTTCAATCATGGCCATTGCCTCCAGCTCATCCCGACTCCACTTCTTCCTCCTCCTACCAGACTCACCCGCTGAGTCCTTAACTGGCTGCATCCTACTGTCATAGAAGCGCTTGCCCCTCTGGGGCAAAGAAGGAGAGGAGGATCCAATCGCCAGGCGAATCTGGTAAACCATGAGTTATTGTAATACAGAAAATAGAAAATAAACGCTGCACATGGGCAGAAATAATGCAAGACCAAAAACATCAAAACACAATGAATGTAAAAGTCCAGACGATGTGGAATGACAAATAATAGTTCCAAACTGCATGATGAAAATACGTGGTGTTAACATAAGGATGCAGCAAAGGACACAGACTGAAAACACACATAAATAGAGAGGGTAGCAATCAAAACAAAACAGAACAGGTGAGCACCACCAAGACCATCCAGTGGCACAGGATGGGCAGGGCAGTACAAACACAGAGGGATATACACCAAATGAGTAAAAAGAGAACATAAAGTGTGGACAGGGGCTGCAGCCTTGTCCAGATCACTACAACAAATTTAAAAGAAAAAAGTTGCAAATTTACAAGACGAAGCAAATTATGTGAAAAATTTACAAATTTAGGAGAAAAAAATGTATGCGCACAAAAAAAGTTGAAAATTTACAACAATAAAAAAAATTAGCTTAAGGTCATTTTAATTCTCCTCCCAAAAAATGAGGGTCAACTTGTAGCTTGGGGGCCCCCTAGTGGCTGAGGGGGCCCATGGTATTTGCATATTCTGCTTTGTACTCAGAAAAAGCTGTACGTTCTGACTTATTATGCTTGTATACTGTTTATTACAGATGACACATATGAGCGCACACTTACAGTTGATGGAGAAGAAACCACGCTCATTGTCATGGATACCTGGGAGAATGAAAAACTGGTACAGTCTCTCTCTCTGTCTCTGTGTGTGTGTGTGTGTGTGTGTGTGTGTGTGTGTGTGTGTGTGTGTGTGTGTGTGTGTGTCTGTCTGTCTGTCTGTCTGTCTGTCTGTTGGAGCACAGTTGTGGAGCCTGCAATAAACATTTAAATCCTCTTAAAAAAACAAAGTTAAATAGTCTTGCTCTTTTATCTACTTAAACACGCAGATGAAGGAAAAGTTAAGAGGCAGGAGTCTGAAGTTGACTAATTTAAGACGTAATGTGGATCAAAAAAAAGCCGTAAAGAGAGTTTACAGCCCACTTAGAACATGTAAAACAAAGCCTGAGAGGAGCACTGGGAAAACGGAGAATGGAAACTAACCAGCGAACCAGCAACTGACATGCAGACCACTGGGCTATTGAAGACAGATGAAAACTAACTGGACACAGGCAAAACCAGTGAGAGAGGAGCTGCAATGGAGAGAAAACAAAGAAATATGTACTCCTCTTCATTAGTCTGTCAGTGATTCCACGAGTCATAGTCATGTTAAAAATGGTACATGGTGGACATTCAACAGGAGTACTTCACAGAGGTCCAACATAGTGAGATAGTCTACATTAATCACTTACATACGCAGATAGATACGATTACGACATGCAGATGAAGGATGGTTTTATACTTCCTGAACAATCCACAGTCTAGGATGTGACCCTGTTTCAGCTACAAAATAATTTAGAGCAACAATAGTTTTTTGTTTTGTTTTGTTTTGTTTTTTCTGACTAATTCCCTACCAATAGTGGGCTAAATGAGAATTAAAGCCTCAGTATGTGAAATAAACAGAAAAAAACACACAATCATTGTGGTTGTCAGCTTGTACTTCACAGTGTACAAATGTAAAGGTCCTGTCACACCTAGATGATTTAGGCAGCGTTTGCCAAACGTACGAAAAATTTGGAGAATACGCTGGCGTACATGGAATCAGTTATGGGTAAGTTTTGTATAAGTTAAGGACACACTGAAGAACGCTGAAGCACGCTGGTCCATGGAGTTGTACAGCATTGTTCAGCATGCTGAAAGTTTTCCAACGTATCCAGCGTGTGGCTGAAACGTCCCGCATAAGCGGGGCATAATTTGTAGGGAAGTTATGCGTTCATTCCCACACGTTGCGTAAGCGACTCCCAAGTCACTCATAAGTGAAAATACATTGAGATAAATGTCTAGCATACCCAAAACTTATTTCTAACATATGAGTAACACTCTTTGAACCTGTGTAACTTACTGAAAGGGTTTCTAACTTATAGCGTTGGTGCACAGGTAAAACCTGTACAGAGCTCAGCTGCTGCCTGTAGTACATACACACACAAACAGCTAAACACACATACTTTTTTGTATAACAGGACCTGTTAGGGATGTGTCTGAGCACTTTCAAGCTACAGGATAAAGATCCAAATCACTATTTAGCTCTCCTTGACACGTTTTTTTTTTTAACCTTTGACTGCAGTCTGTACCATCAGCTGTCTAGTGTTGTTCTGACAGATATACCAAAATGTCAGAACACAGGAGGAGGTGGATCCAATCAGCTGATCACCCGAAGCACAGAGCTCAGCTGTTTTCCATGATAAAGTACATTTTGCAGTCCCTTGCCTGCAGCTCCCTGCAAAAGCAAACTCCATGCATTATCTTTTTTCTTTTTCACTTTATTGAAAATAAACTTTTTTTATCGTCATCAATTCATGTGCCTTTGAGCCAGGTTGTGACAACTGTCACCTGACGTTCCTGACGCGTCACATCAGCTGTTTCAGGCGTGATCGACCTGACAGATTTGACAGCTATGTCAGGTCGGTCACGCCCCCCGCCGTGGCCTTTGGTGGGGAAAATCATTTCGGTTGAACAGAGATGATCTCTCACACCTAGGATTCATGGATCGGGAAGCTACGGAAGTTTGGCATGACTGCAGTATGTAGAAGTTAGGATAAGCTATGCATAAATTATGCATAAGTTAGACTATTGTTGTGCATAAGTTGTGAACGTCGACAACACACTAAGCTTTCGTTGGTTTAAGTTATTTATAAGTTATGGAAATATTCTATATAAGTTACTAATACATTATGTATACGTCCAACTCGTTATGGATATGCAATGCATATGGCCCAAAAATAACAATTTTTGCCATATGCCAGCGTTTTAGACCAATTTTTATACGTTTGGAAAATGCTGTCTAAATCGTCAAGGTGTGACAAGGCCTTAAGCACCTCCAATGTGTTTGTTTTTCTGGAGAGAGCAGAGAGTGAATACCATCCCAACCTTGTTTTACACACATTAGCTACAACTGTACTCAGCAGTAGCCCTGAACTTTTAATTCCAATTAACAGCATGCTAATCTTTTAACTACAGTACGTACTGTATATGCTAGACTATAGTTATTATCCAACATAACCTGTCTATAGAGAAAGCATATGATAGGGTGGAAAAAGAGAAACAGTATGAGGAAGGCAGGAGTGGTAGAGAAGTATGTGAGGATGGTGCAGGACATGTATGAGATCAATGAGATGGTGGTGAGGTGTGTTGTAGGAGTGACAGATGGATTCAAGGTGGGGGTGAAATTACATCAGGGATTGGCGCCAAGCCCCTTCTTGTTTGCCATGGTGATGGACAGGTTGACAGATGAGGTCAGGCAGGAGTCTCCTTGAACCATGATGGGTGCAGAGGCAGGGGTTAAAGCAAAAAAATTCCTGAGCCTGAATGTTTTTTCCCAGGGGCAGGGTCATTAGGGTGGACACGCACACATTATATATACAGTGTATATATATATATATATATATATATATACAATATATATGTGTGTGTGTGTGTGCAGTATATATATATATATATATATATATATATATATATATATATATATATATATATATATATATATATATATATATATATACATACATACACACACACACACACACACACACACACACACACACACAGAGTGATGTGAAAAAGTGTTTGCCCCCATCCTGATTTCTCATTTTTTTGTATGTTTGTCACCCTTAAATGTTTCAGATCATCAAACAAATTTAAATATTAGACAAAGATAACACAAGTAAACACAAAATGCAGTTTTTAATGAAGGTGTTTATTATTAAGAGAAAAAAAAAATCCAAACCTACATGGCCCTGTGTGAAAAAGTGATTGCCCCCTAAACCTACTAACTGGTTGGGCCACCTTTAGCAGCAACAACTGCAATCAAGTGTTTGCGATAACTGGGAGTGAGTCTTTTACAGCGCTGTGGAGGAATTTTGGCCCACTCATCTTTACAGAATTGTTGTAGATCAGCCACATGGAAGGGTTTTCGAGCATGAACCGCCTTTTTAAGGTCATGCCACAGCATCTTAATCAGATTCAGCCCAGGACTTTGACTAGGCCACTCCAACGTCTTCATTTTGTTTTTCTTAAGCCATTCAGAGGTGGACTTGCTGGTGTGTTTTGGAGCATTGTCCTGCTGCAGAACCCAAGTGCGCTTCAGCTTGAGGTCACCAACAGATGGCCGGACATTCTCCTTCAGGATTTTTTGGTAGACAACAGAATTCATGGTTCCATTTACCACAGCAAGTCCAGGTTCTGAAGCAGCAAAACAGCCCCAGACCATCACACTACCACCACCATATTTTACTGTTCAGGTTCAGGTTCAGGTTCAGGTTACTTTATTTGTACCCGTAGGTAGATTTGTTTTGCAGTCAGGTGGCATCCATATTTACAAACAACAGTTACATTCAACATGAACACAAACACAAAGAAAGCTTGGGATCAGTCCGCCAAGGTCTCCGCCTTTGACCGCTACCTAATCCACATAGCATCGGACCCCCATGATCCCTCCTGCAGGTGGTGAGCCCACTGGAGGGCGGACCCATGTAACTCCTTCGGGCTGAGCCCGGCCAGGTCCCATGGGTGGAAACCCGGCCACCAGACGCTAGCCTTCGAGCCCCTCCCCCAGGCCTGGCTCCAGGGTGGGGCCCCGGTAACCCCATACCCGGCAGGGTACACTAAATCCTTGATATACAATTTATCATGAGAGTCTGCTGGATCGTTCTTAGTCTGGCCCTTCACCCAGGACCAGTTTGTCTTGGGTAACCCTATCAGAGGCAAATTGCCCTGGAAAACATAGCTCCTGGGATCACTGGGGCATTGGACCAGCTCTTTACCCTCTCGAGAATTCTTGAGGGTTCGTGGGAGTTTGCCCAACCAGTTTACATGGGTTTTGTGGACTTGGAGAAGGCATTTGACCGCGTCCCTCGTGGTTTTTTGTGGGAGGTGCTTCGGGAGTATGGGGTATCGGGCTTGTTGTTACGAGCTATTCGGTCTCTGTACGACCGTTGTGAGAGTTTGGTTCGTATTGCCAACACTCGGTCGGAGTCATTCCCAGTGAGAGTTGGACTCCACCAGGGCTGCCCTTTGTCACCGATCCTGTTCATAATTTTTATGGACAGGATTTCTAGGCGCAGCCAGGGAATGGAGGGTGTCATGCTTGGTGACCACAGGATCTCATCTGTTGTTTGCAGATGATGTTGTCCTGTTGACTTCATCCAGCAATGACCTACAGCTATTGCTGGGACGGTTTGCCGCTGAGTGTGAAGCGGCTGAGATGAGAATCAGCACCTCCAAGTCTGAGTCCATGGTCCTCAGCCGGAAAAAGGTGGATTGTCCTCTCCGGGTTGGGGACAGGATCCTGCCCCAAGTGGAGGAGTTTAAGTATCTTGGGGTCTTGTTCACGAGTGAGGGGAAAATGGAGCGAGAGATTGACAGACGGATTGGAGCAGCATCTGCAGTGATGCGGACGTTGTACCGGTCTGTTGTGGTGAAGAGGGAGCTTAGTTCTAAGGCAAAGCTGTCGATTTACCAGTCATTCTACGTTCCTACTCTCACCTATGGTCACGAGCTTTGGGTAATGACCGAAAGAACAAGATCGCGGATACAAGCGGCTGAAATGAGCTTTCTCCGTAGGATTGCTGGACTCACCCTCAGAGATAGGGTGAGGAACTCAGTCATCCGGGAGAGGCTCAGAGTAGAACCGCTGCTCCTCCACATTGAAAGGAGTCAGTTGAGGTGGTATGGGCATCTGATTAGGATGCCTCCTGGACGCCTCCCACTTGAGGTGTTTCAGGCACGTCCCACTGGGAGGAGACCCCGGGGCAGACCCAGGACTCGGTGGAGAGACTATGTCTCCCAGCTGGTCTGGGAACACCTTGGTATCCTCTCTGAAGAGCTGGAGCAGGTGGCTGGGGAGAGGGAAGTCTGGGCTTCTCTGCTTGAACTGCTGCCTCTACAACCCGGACCTCCGGAAAAGCGGTAGAAGATGGATGGATGGATGGATGAACACAAACACAGGCACACATGTAGTGGACTATAAATATGATAAAAGTGCTCAAGGCTCCACCAATCAGGACATAGGACAAAGAGATAAGAGAAAAAACAAAGAGATAAAAGAGAAGGTGTGGTGCACATATGTAGTTTCACGGGCTCACATGTATATGACTGTTCATATTCTCTCATGTATATTCCTGTGTGCTTATTTTGGCTTCATGTCTGAAGAGGAACAAAAGGTCTGGACCTCCTGGGGATAAGAGGAGGACGAGAGAGTTGGCCTTTTGATATGCAAAGAGATGGACATGAATGGTTTCTTGACCACCCAGGTTTGGGTGGAAGAGAGAGGAACTGCAGGGGTGATGCATTGTGTTTGGGATTTAAAGACAATGGGATTTTGTACTTTGATGTCAGGGGTATAAGACTGGCAGATGTTGGGAGTTTTCCCTTCTTCTGCTTTTGAATGTTGGAGAGTATGTTGTGAATAAAAATGGAACCTGAGAAATAACTCTGCCTCATCCTTTCCACACAATCTCCACATTGGTGACCTTGAGACGTATTATGGCCGGAGACGATTCTCCTGCACCGGACTCATCAGGAGCCAGCCAAGCTAATGCAGCTACCACAGTCCAGCTTCCGGACTTCTGGCAGAACAGTTCGCGCTCCTGGTTTAACGCAGTCGAGGCACAGTTCCATCTTCAGAAGGTTTCAGCAGACATCACGAAGTTCTACCATGTAGTTGCAAAGCTGGACAGCCACACAGCCCAGCGTGTAGAGAGCCTGATCAACCACCCGCCAGACGACGACAAGTACGGCACTTTGAAGGCTGCTCTCATCCGTCTTTTCACCCCCTCGCTGGGAGAGCGAGCAGAGAAGCTCCTGGCGTTGACTGAGTGTGAAGTTGACAGACCTGTAGACCTGATGGTGAAGATGCTGAGTTTGAGAGACGCCGAAGATGATGGCTTTATTTTCGCCCACCTTTTCCTCAGGACACTACCGCCAGCGGTGAGAGTTACCCTGGCCAGTTCACAGCTGCTGGCCCACCGAGACTACCACAAGCTGGGCCAGGAGGCGCAACGACTCGTCGACGCCCATAGACGACACACGGCCACGACCGCAGCAGCGGAGCTGGGCGCAACATCTGGAGATGGCGGGGGGCCAGAGGCTGCAGCACCAGACTCACCGACGACGGCAGCGGTGGAGGCCAGGAGGCGCAGAGCGGACGACGTCCTTTGCTTTTACCATCGCCGTTTCGCCGAGAGGGCATGCAAGTGCATTCCACCATGCCAATTCAAGCGCTGGGAAACGCCAAGACCGGGAGTCGGTAGCAGCTGCGGCTCTCGGTGCGGAGAACAAGCTGCTCTACTTGAAGGACGCGCGATCGGGGAGGCACTTCCTCGTGGACACAGGCTCCCAGCTGAGTTTCATCACACCTTCCTACGCTGACCGGCTGGCGTCTTCCAGTGGCCCTGTGGTGTCAGCAGCGAACGGCTCGGCGATTAAGACCTTCGGAGAGAAGACCCTGTCTCTGTCTTTACACGGCCGCACATTTGAATGGACTTTCGTCATAGCGGCAGTCAATTTCAACATGTTAGGTGCTGATTTTTTGTGCTCACATGGTTTGTTGGTCGATCTTGCTAACAGACGCCTGGTTAATGCACTCTCTTTTTCTTCTATTCCCTGCACAGCGCAAGTGGCCCCGCCAACAGCACAAGCCGACGTCACAGCTGCAGGTGGTAAGTTCCACACACTCCTCACTCAGTTTCCAGCACTCACGGTGCCAACGTTTTCGGCGACCATGGCTAAGCACGGGGTGGAGTATTTTATCACTACCACCAGACCGCCCGTTTTTGCAAAAGCTCGGCGCTTGGATTCAGCTAAACTGGCCATAGTGCACGAGGAGTTCGCCAACCTGGAAAAATTGGGCATCATCCGACGTTCAAAGAGCCCTTGGGCTTCACCGCTTCACATGGTCCCTAAAACTGATGGCTCATGGCGGCCGTGTGGTGATTTTCGCAGGCTGAACAATGCTACAGCACACGACCGCTACCCAATCCCACATATCCAGGATTTTTCAGTTCATTTGGCGGGGACGCGCATTTTTTCTAAGATAGACCTGGTACGTGGTTATCATCAGGTCCCAGTCCGCACTGAGGACATACCCAAAACAGTGGTAATAACTCCTTTCGGGCTTTTTGAGTTTTTGCACATGCCGTTTGGGCTTAAAGGCGCAGCGCAGACTTTCCAACGCATGATGGACGCGGTGTTGCGTGATCTCCCTTTTGTGTTCGTCTACCTGGACGACATTTTGGTAGCCAGTGCGTCCGCAGACGAACACGAAAACCACCTCACGGCAGTTTTCCGGAGGTTGGCGGAGCACGGGCTAATAATCAACCCAGCGAAGTGTCAGTTCGGGGTGGCCCAGATTGATTTTTTGGGGCATCGCGTCTCTCCCGAAGGAGCAGTCCCTCTGCCTGACAAGGTGCACGTGGTGGCAAATTTTCCCCAGCCACAAACGGTCAAAGCGTTACAGGAGTTTTTGGGAATGGTGAATTTTTATAACCGTTTCCTCCCCCACGCGGCGCAGCTCATGCAACCATTGTACGCTGCGCTTAAAAAACAAAAATCCGCAAATAAAATCAAATGGTCTCCCGAGCGGGAGCGCGCATTCTCTGAAGTCAAAACAGCCTTGGCAAACGCTGCGTTGTTAGCGCATCCAGTCCCAACGGCCCTCATGGCGCTCACTACTGATGCATCAGATGTGGCCATAGGAGCGGTTGTGGAACAGTATGTGGCTGGAGCCTGGCAGCCACTCGCGTTTTTCAGCAAGACTTTACGCGATAGTGAGCGAAAATACAGCGCATTCGACAGGGAATTGTTAGCTCTCCATTTGGCTATTCGTCACTTCCAGTTTTGGCTGGAGGGACGCCGTTTCACCGCGTTTGTTGACCACAAGCCGCTGACTTTTGCAATGGCCAAGATTTCGGAACCTTGGTCGGGCCGGCAGCAGAGACTGCTGGCCGCAATTTCGGAGTTCACTACCGATATCCAGCATGTAGCGGGTAAACTTAACGTAGTGGAAGACTGCCTTTTGCGTGCCGTGGCTGCTCCAGCCCGCGTAGAGGTAGATTTCGCAGCTGTTGCCGCGGACCAGGGTAGCGGCGCAGAAGTGCGCGCGGCCCCAGTCCGCGTAGGGCTAGATTACGCAGCCATGGCCGCGGAGCAGGGCAGCGACACGGACGTGCGCGTGCTCCAGTCTGGACCAACAGGGTTAAGGCTGGAGGACAGGGTGCTGCAAGACGGTATGCCCCCCCCTAATCTGCGATGTTTCCACCAGGCGACCCAGTCCGGTGGTTCCGGCCTCGTGGCGCCGCTGCGTTTTTGACTTGATGCATTCGCTGGCGCACCCGGGGGTGCGCGCTTCGGTCAAAATGGTAGGGGAGAAATTTGTATGGCCGGGCCTGCGCAAGCAAGTTAGAGAGTGGGCAGCAGCCTGCATGGCCTGTCAGCGGGCCAAAGTGCATAGACACACGAGAGCCCCTTTGGAGCCGTTTCATATTCCAGCTAAAAGGTTTGATCATGTCCATGTGGACCTCGTAGGCCCCCTACCGCCCTCGCAAGGGTGCACACATCTTCTGACAATGGTTGACCGCACCACATGCTGGCCAGAAGTGGTTGCCCTGTCATCAACCACGGCCGAGGAGGTGGCGCGTGCTTTTTTAACTGCATGGGTAGCGCGTTTTGGAGTTCCGTCGGATATTACGTCTGACAGACGCCCACAATTTGTTTCCGAACTTTGGTCAGCGATGGCCCGCAGCCTGAGGGAACGATCCACCGCACGACCGCGTATCACCCGCAGGCTAACGGGTTATGCGAACGTTTTCACAGGTCGCTGAAGGCGGCTCTCAGAGCATCGCTTACGGATGCAAATTGGGTTGACAAACTACCATGGGTTCTATCGGGGTTGCGTTCTGCACCTAAAGAGGATTTAGACGCCTCCCCAGCGGAGCTAGTGTTCGCACAGCCACTTCGGCTGCCTGGAGAATTTCTCCCTGACAACCCAGCGCCAGAGTTCTCCTCGGCTCAGCGGTTGCAGAATAGCAATGGCCCGAGTGTCCTACCAGGCCCCATTCACCACAGTTTTCCGCGTGTTTTTGTGCCTAAAGCTTTAAAAAATGCGGAGTTTGTTTTTGTCAGACATGATGCCCACTGCACAGCTCTGCGACCGCCTTACGATGGACCATTTAGAATGCTAGAAACAGGTGATAAGCATTTTTTGCTAGATTTGGGGGGCAGAAAGGAGATGATTGTCATAGACAGACTCAAACCTGCTTTTGTGATGGCTGACGAAACTGTGCAGTTGGCGAGGGCCCCGCGACGGGGCAGACCCCCTAGGGAACATTCCCCAGTACACTCACAGAGATTGACTAACAGTTTTAATCCCCAGACAGCAGCTCCACAGCAGGAGGGCGCCGCGGAAGAGGTTAAGCCCGCCTGCAGCAGATACGGCAGACGGTTGAGACCAAGACAGCATGTGGACTGATGTGTGGCGATTTTATTATGACATGCAATCTGTGTTTGTTTGTTCCATCTTAGACGTTTGGGGGGGGTTATATGTGGTGCACATATGTAGTTTCACGGGCTCACATGTATATGACTGTTCATATTCTCTCATGTATATTCCTGTGTGCTTATTTTGGCTTCACGTCTGAAGAGGAACAAAAGGTCTGGACCTCCTGGGGATAAGAGGAGGACGAGAGAGTTGGCCTTTTGATATGCAAAGAGATGGACATGAATGGTTTCCTGACCACCCAGGTTTGGGTGGAAGAGAGAGGAACTGCAGGGGGGATGCATTGTGTTTGGGATTTAAAGACAATGGGATTTTGTACTTTGATGTCAGGGGTATAAGACTGGCAGATGTTGGGAGTTTTCCCTTCTTCTGCTTTTGAATGTTGGAGAGTGTGTTGTGAATAAAAATGGAACCTGAGAAATAACTCTGCCTCATCCTTTCCACACAATCTCCACAAAGTGTCATATTAGAAAGTTAAAGACTAGTCAAAGAGGTTAAAAACTCAAAAGTCTAAAACCCAATAAAAGATTTAGAACCCAAATAAAAAACCTACAAAAATAAGTAAATATAAAATAAAATGAATAAATAGGTAACTGTAGAAGAGCTTGGAATAACGAGGCGATGTGATTTATAAACCAAAGTTTAATATCAGCTTCGCTCCTCTAACAAGTCTCATCTCAGTGCAGAAGCAGAATAAGAGGTCGAACACATTCAGACCTTCATGCTTATACTTACACACAACAAAAGGCATTGCATATCAAAGCTGACATCCCGCATTAACTTAATCCCCCCTCCTTTGTCTTCCGTCTCCTCCACCTGACCCAGGGAGGTCAGGGCGATCGATCTCCTCCATTGTCCTCTGTCTCCTCCACCTGACCCTGGGAAGTCAGGGAGATCGATCTGGTCTCCACTGCTGCGACTCCGTATGCTCTTTGATCTTCGCTGGCGGTCGAGACCTCTTGTCCTGTTCTGAGGCGTGAGGTCATTGCACATATGTAATCACTAAACATTCTAATATGCTTATACATATGTAGGTATGGAATATATGATTAATATAAACCACAGTAACTAAATTATTTGCAATATATTGTTACATCTTGTTCAATTCTTTAACAGCAGCAGGAACAAAGCTGCTTTTGTAGCGCTGGGTTTTACATTTTGGGACAGCAAACCTCCATCTGGACGGAAGGGGCTGAAAGTGGCAGTGCAAAGGGTGGGAGTCATCATTTAAAATGGAGGCAGCAATCCTCTGTACCTGTCTGGTGTACAGGGATGTCAGGCTCAGCTGTGACTCACCAAGAAAATGACTGGACCATCTAACTACCTGGTCCAAGGATTTCCTCTGTTTCAGTTTTATCTGACCAAACCATGACACTAAAGAAAAGGATAAAACAGATTCAATAAAAGCCCAATAAAACATTGTCATTATGGTTCGGTCAATTTGGAAGCGTGCAAGTTTCCTTAAACAATGCAAATGTTGCTGACCCTTTTTGCACAGCCTTAAAGAATCAAAGTTCTTTGAAGTTCTCCTCAAAGTTTAAATTACTATCAATAATCATCCCAAGATATTTGTAGGATTGTACACATTCAGTGGTCTGGCCTTTTAGTACAGTGACTTCGTGCCTGGGAGTTTTCCTCCTAAAGTCAATAATCATATCTTTAGTTTTTGTCGTATTCAGCTGCAGGTAGGAATCCTCACACCAGTGAACAAGGTCATCAACTACTGGGCCGTGGCCACTCTCACCATCCTGGAGGAGACTGACAACAACTGAATCATCAGCATACTTTATAATGTGTCTGTTGTCATGTCTGCTCCGACACATGTTTGTGTACAGGATGAAGAGTAGTGGTGACAACACACACCCCTGCGGAGAGCCAGTAGAAGAACACTTTTGGTCAGACAATGTACCATTGACCCTTACTCTCTGTGTCCTGTTGGTTAAAAAATCCAGAATCCAACCCACCAGATTATTACTCAAATCAAATTGTTGCAGGAGCCTTTCAACTAAAATATGAGGTTGGATTGTATTAAAGGCGGAAGAAAAGTCCACAAATAAAAGCCTGGCGTGTGTCCCATTAAAATCCAGATGTTTAAAAAGCATGTTAAGCAGAGTGACAGTGGCATCCTCCACTCCTCTGTGAGGCCTATAGGCAAACCGCAAAGGATCCAATGCATGCTCAGTCTGCTTTAGGACCTCACATCTGACCAATTTTTCAAAAATTTTCATTAAAATTGAAGTCAGAGCAACTGGTCTAAAATCATTTACCATTTTAGGACAGCTGGATTTTGGAACGGGGACAACCACAGCATCTTTCCAGATCTTAGGCATATGTTGTGTCTGTAAGGACTTATTGAAAATGTAGTGAAATACAGCACTCAGCTCATGTGCACAGGACTTTACCAAGCGCCCACATATATTATCAGGGCCCTGACTTTTGTTCACTTTTACAGCACACAACGCCCTTTTAACATCCTGCACCTCAATATTAAAGTGCTGATTGTCTTTGAGTTTCTGTTTCAAACCTTGGGTTTCTGTGCTAAAATCAAAGGAGTCAAAACGACCATAAAAACAATTAAGGTTCAGGTTCAGGTTCAGGTTACTTTATTTGTACCCGTAGGTAGATTTGTTTTGCAAAATAAGAGCATTAGCCAGCTCTGTGTCTGAACTAAAACCATCTAAAATCACATGATTACTGCGCTCTGTGCTCTGAAGGCCTGCAATAGTTTTCATACTGGCCCAGCCTGAACCAAGTTTCTTTGTTGCCATCTTGCTTTCCAACTCTGATTTATAATTCTGTTTTGCTCTTAAAATTTTGGCCTTCAGCTCTTTTGTGGCAACCTGCAGCTCAGAAACAACCCCCCGTTTAAAGGCAAGTGCTTTCCTCTGTAAGCAGGATTTAACTGATTTTGTGACCCATGGCTTGTTGTTGGGATATATTTTGACACGTTTATGTGGAACGATCATGTCTCTACAGAAAGCCATGTATGAGCATGTCACATCCACTAAAGAGTCCAAATCTTCTCCGCAGGCCAGTGTGAACACCTCCCAGTCCGTACAGTAAAAACATTCCTGGAGGCAGTGCACTGAATCCTCTGTCCACATGTTTATGTCTCTGGTCTTGGCCTTGTCTCTTCAGAGAGCAGTTTTATATGTGGGCAGCAAATGTACACAGTTGTGATCTGAGGATCCTAAAGGAGGAAGGGGAATAGATTTATAGGCCCTCTCAATGGATCCATAGCACAGGTCCAATGTCTTTTTTCGCCTGGTTGGGCAGGATGAGATGAGATGAGATTCAACTTTATTGTCATTACACATGTATGAATACAAGGTAACAAAACGTGACTTGGCATTTGGGCACGCTCTGCAGAGCGCATCCAAGGCCGGGACAGCCGCTAGGCGCCAGTCATAAAGAAGAAAGGAAAAAAAAGAGAAGGGATAATGACACAGTAGGCGAGAGAAAAAAACATGTTTATCAAATTGTCGTTCAGTAAGTGAGCGAAATTTTGATTGCAGGAAAAAAAAAACCTCAATGCACATTTAGCAGACAACAGAACCAAAGTCAGAGAGGATCAGTGAATGAATGGATGTAATTCAGTATAAGTGAATCAGTGTGTTCGTGTATGTTGAATGCAGGTGGATGTTTATCAGTTACTGGAGGCAACAAATCTCTCCCAGCCGAGATGTTATGTCTTAGTGTCTGAAACTCGGAAGCATGTCCTTGAGGCATGGCAGATGGAAATTTCCTGAGCCAGTCACTGTCCCTGAGTTCAGATTGTAGCACACCAGAATGTTTATGAAGAGAAGCACAATCTTCTGTTTTGTTTTAATCCAGGAGGAAAATAGTCAACAGGGCACCGAATTCAAGGTCTGATAACACAGATCACTGAGAGCATAGAATTTACAGCTCTTGCAATACTGTGTTCATAATTTCCATACATAGGCTTTAAATCCATTCTTGGAGGGCACCAAAACGACTCCAGATGTTTCCCTTCTAAACATGGGAAGCATGTCCGGCAGAGTCCATCTCTCTACAGTGCATGCCAGATGGTAATTTCCATGTAGTCTTGCCGTCAGTTAGTGCTCTCCCCCGTCTAGTCGAATTGTTGAAGAAGCAGCTACGCCGGGACCGCTTTGATTAGCTCTTCTAGTTAAATTTTCGATACACCAGGAAACTCCAGAGCCAATCAGCAGAAAATCCTGTGATCGTGCCAAACCAGATAGATGTTTCCACATCATCAGTCGAATCATGCAGACACATGTGTTCCAATCCATGGGTCTCTCCATAGGGGCTCCCCCTGGCCCAAATTTATGTAAAAAGTTGTTAATTTTATTAAAGCCGCTCACCAAATCCATTTTTTCATTTGGATCAAGATTCAGCCAGAAGAACAGCGACGCAGACAAGACAGCAAGCTGGGATTCTCAGTTAGGGAGGGTGGAGGAGGGTGAAAGAGGGAGCAGAAGAAAAAGCGACCGTTCTCTCTGAAGGGCAGGAAGGAAGAGGGGAGACATACTGATAAAAGTTTTTAAGTGTCTTCTTTAAAGAAACATGGTTAAAATCCCCAAGGATAAAATTTGGAGCCTCTGGGGAAATCAACTGCAACCGCTGTACCACATCAAAGATGGTGCTGGAGGCGGAGTCAGCATCCACTCTCGGGTGAATGTACACAGTCATTATGAAAAGTTGTGGGAACTCGTGGGGCAGATAAAAGGGGCGTAGCGATACGGACAGAAGTTCCACATTGACCGTGACAGATGTACAGCACTGTTTATTAATATACAAACACACGCCGCCCCCCTGACATTTCCCCATTACCTCTTCCTGCCGATCCGAGTGAAGTGGGGCTCCAAAGCCGTCAATCCACAGGTCCGCATCCCGGTCATGCGCCGTAAGCCACGTCTCCGTGTAAGCCATGACAAAGCAGTTCTTAAAATCCTTCTGATATCGTACATTCCCTTGAATTTCATCCACTTTATTTCTCAGGGGTTGTACATTCCCCATAATAATGGCAGGAAGAGGAATGCGGTTAAGCTGTTGCCTCCTCAGGTTTATTCTTACGCCTCCACGCTTTCAGCGTTTCCTCCTCTTGTCTCTCTTTTCATTGCTGTGTCCATGAAAATCTCTTAAAATAAAGTCCGGCAGTTGTGGCACGGACTCAAACACAGATGCTGCATTATCCATGTTTAAGTGCAGTAACATGTCTCTGGAATACTGTATTCTTCCCGGCATGATCGCGATCGCGCTTACCTCCAAGACAAAGAGCTGGTAGGAAAAAAGCGACAGTGCAAAAACAAGGAGGAAATCCATACCGATGGAACCAGGGAGCCCTTCGTTATATAGTCCACAAACATTCAAGGACAAAAACGACACAGAGAATTACATTGAAACACATTAAAATGCATAAAAACAAAGACACAGACGTCAAACTTTTTTCACCCGCTGCCGGTCGCTGCGTGCGCATGCGCCCAGACTGTCCATGCTGTTGGTATGATGTTCCTTTTCTGAAATGCTGTGTTACTTTTATGCCGTATGTAATGGGACACACACCTTCCAAAAAGTTCAACTTTTGTCTCGTCAGTCCACAGAGTATTTTCCCAAAAGTTTTGGGGATCATCAAGATGTTTTCTGGCAAAACTGAGACAAGCCTTTATGTTCTTTTTGCTCAGCAGTGGTTTTCGTCTTGGAAC
Organism: Pholidichthys leucotaenia; assembly: GCA_020510985.1. Taxonomy (NCBI): domain Eukaryota; kingdom Metazoa; phylum Chordata; class Actinopteri; order Cichliformes; family Pholidichthyidae; genus Pholidichthys; species Pholidichthys leucotaenia. Next base: position 38,656,339 of record CM035837.1, on the reverse strand, counting down.
TCTGCCATGCAGGCCATTTTTGCCCATTCTCTTTCTTATGGTGGAGTCATGAACACTGACCTTAACTGAGGCCTGTAGTTCTTTGGACTTTGTTGTGGGGTCTTTTGTAACCTCTTGGATGGTTCTGGGTGGTTCTTTGGTGGACCTGGGAAGGTTCACCATTGTTCCATGTTTTCGCCATTTGTGGAGAATGGCTCTCACTGTGGTTCGGTGGAGTCCCAAAGCATTAGAAATGGCTTTATAACCTCTTCCAGACTGATAGATCTCAATTACTTTGTTTCTCATTTGTTCCTGAATTTTTTGGGGTTGCAGCATGATGTCTAGCTTTTGAGGATCTTTTGGTCTACTTCAATTTGTCAGGCAGGTCCTATTAAGTGATTTCTTGATTGAGAACACGTGTAGCAGTAATCAGGCCTGGGTGTGTCTAAAGAAATTGAACTCAGCTTTCCAAAGATGTGATAAACCATAGTTAATTTAAGTTTTAACGGGGGGGGGGGGTGTCAGTTTTTCACACAGGGCCATGCAAGTTTGGATTTTTTTTTTACCCTTAATAATCAACACCTTCATTTAAAAACTGCATTTTGTGTTTACTTGTGTTATCTTTTCTAATATTTAAATTTGTTTGATGATCTGAAACATTTACGTGTGACAAACATACAAAAAAATGAGAAATCAGGAAGGGGGCAAACAATTTTTCACACTACTGTATATACTTATATAAACAGCAACAGTGAACTTTATATAATACTCTAAATTGCATTATTTCTATCATTGTTTTGTTCAAAAGAAATAATAAGAAATTAAATACTATAAAACATAAAGGAAATACACAAAGCGAGATTACTACAGAAAACTACAGTTTAATTCACCAGTAAAATACTGGTGACTTGTTTCCATTCAACACTGTGTATATAACTGTGTACATATGTATATTCATTTATCATTTATATTCATCCCCACCAGAGAGGTGACATTCCACGTACCAGAAGCCAGTTTAGAAAGCTTGGGATCAGTCCGCCAAGGTCTCTGCCTTTGACCGCCACCTAATCCACATAGCACTGGACCCCCATGATCCCTCCTGCAGGTGGTGAGCCCACTGGAGGGCGCACCCATGTAACTCCTTCGGGCTGAGCCCGGCCGGGTCCCATGGGTGGAAACCTGGCCACCAGATGCTAGCCTTCGAGCCTGTCCCCCAGGCCTGGCTCCAGGGTGGGGCCCCAGTAACCCCATACCGGGCGGGGTACACTGAATCCTTGATATACAATTTATCACGAGAGTCTGTTGGATCGTTCTTAGTCTGGCCCTTCACCCAGGACCAGTTTGTCTTGGGTGACCCTATCAGAGGCAAATTGCCCCGGACAACATAGCTCCTGGGATCACTGGGGCACGCAAACCCCCCCACCACGATAAGGTGACGATCCTTGAGAGTGATGATCCATGATCCTCCACATTGAAAGGAGTCAGTTGAGGTGGTATGGGCATCTGATTAGGATGCCTCCTGGACGCCTCCCACTTGAGGTGTTTCAGGCACGTCCCACTGGGAGGAGACCCCGGGGCAGACCCAGGACTCGGTGGAGAGACTATGTCTCCCAGCTGGTCTGGGAACACCTTGGTATCCTCTCTGAAGAGCTGGAGCAGGTGGCGGGGGAGAGGGAAGTCTGGGCTTCTCTGCTTGAACTGCTGCCTCCGCGACCCGGACCTCCGGAAAAGCGGTAGAAGATGGATGGATGGAAGGATTTACTACTTTGGCTAACCAGTTCTTATCTTATTATCTTATCTTATTCTCTTATTTACTATTGCTCTGAGTGCTACTGTCCCTTTGCTGCTGTAATCCTTGAATTTCCGCACTGTGGGACTAATAAAGGCTTATCTTATCTTAAGATTGCAGGACATTTTTTAATTCCACCATAAGTGATGAAGCATTGGCAATATTAACTTTTCTGCCAAATGTTGGGTTGTTTCTCTGGTTGTGTCATCATCATAGAAGTGAACAAGGACATTTAATATTTTGTCCATGCACTGACTAGAAGCTTCATCAATGTTCAGTGAAAACATGCAGTTTTTGAGATTCTCTGACAAATGTTTTTTTTTTTTGCCTTGTTTTTTTAATTCTGCTTCTGTGCCATGTGTGTTTACATAACTGGCATGCCAATTTGAAATGGACAGTTTTGTTAAGGCATTTTTGTCTTCAGCCATGTTTTTTACACAGGTTTACTAGCAGTTGAGAAATGGTGAATGACAAATCGTGTTCTGCAGTGAATGTCCATGTGCTTATTTTCATGTTACAAACACGGTCAGTCATTGATGCCGGTACGTCTGAGATAGTTGTTGCTCTGGGCAATCATATTGTGTGTTGTAGAGCACGGACAGCTGCTCTGTGGCCAGGATGTAGGTCGTGACATGGTAACACTTTTTTAACCACTCGTTGCATACCTGAGCTTTTTCGAGCACAACATACAGAAAAAAGAACCTGTTTCACTATTTTTTTTTTACACCAGCTACCAAAAGGCTTACTGTCTATGCCTATTTCTTCGATCCACACCCAGCACCATTTCGTTTTAAGTCTTTTGTCAATTACGACATCTTCCCCAGGCTTCAAAAACTTACTCCCCATCCCACAGAATGTATGAAAGGTTTTGTGTACGTTGAAGGGTGAAACACTTATGCAGGAACCAATTTTCAGCCCAGGAGTTTCATGCCCAAGACCAGCTCACTTTTTGCCAAGTGGAGGAAGTTGGAACAAAAATTCTACTTCTAGCTAATAGTTTTTAGTGCAGACATATTTTACCAAGAATACAGAACTTAGTTCACCTCAGTAAACGAGCTGACAATAAATGAGAAACTGAAAGATAAATCACAAACTGGAACATCAATTCAGTTCAGTGGCATAAAAATTCTACAGAAACAAAATAGCTATTCATTAGCAACTTAAACCTAGTTTGTAATGGTAATATACTGTATACAGTGTCATGTCAGTTTAGTGTCAATAATGATATCATATCATTGTGTAATTTGCCTGTCTGTCTGTCTGTCTATGTAATGCCTGTCTGTGTTCTCAAAGATAATGATAGTTATAAATTAAGGTGCTATTTTGTTTCTTGTTCATTGTGTATTAATGAAATCCACAGGTCACAACTGATAGATGTACTGACCTATAGGAAACCCAGATTTTCAGAACTACAGTGTTGACATTGTGGATTAAAATTAAAACAGAGGCCTGTCAAAATTCCGTTCATGAATATAGTTGAATCAGTTCTGTGTGTACAGAACATTTCACATTCAAAAACCCAAGGTGCTAAATAGAAGAGCCTTACCCTTAAAAACTAAAACTGTTAAATACATACTATTGTAATAATATATTACTGTTTAGACTGGTATTATTCTGTGGTATTATTTCATGAGCGATTAGGAGATGGGATACCTGAGCAATAGGCAATTTGATAGTTAAACTCCCATCTTTCCATCCCCATTTAACTGAAGAGTGCAAGAATAGCATAGTGACAAACTGCATTTGCATGTACAGTAGTTAAGTAGCTTTTTTCATAAAGTTGTACTTTTATGACTCCTGTGGACTTTGTATTTTCCTCAGACTAACAATTCCATCCATCCATCTTCTACCGCTTTTCCGGAGGTCCGGGTCGCGGAGGCAGCAGTTCAGGCAGAGAAGCCCAGACTTCCCTTTCCCCAGCCACCTGCTCCAGCTCTTCAGAGAGGATACCAAGGCTTTCCCAGACCAACTGGGAGACGTTGTCTCTCCAGCATGTCCTGGATCTTCCCCGGGGTCTCCTCCCAGTGGGACGTGCCCAAAACACCTCAAGTGGGAGGCATCCAGGAAGCATCCTGATCAGATGCCCATACCACCTTAACTGGCTCCTTTCAATGTGGAGGAGCAGCGGTTCCACTCTGAGTCTCTCCCGGATGACTGACCTTCTCACCCTATCTCTAAGGGTGAGTCCGGCAACCCTATAAAGAAAGCTCATTTCAGTCGCTTGTATCCGCAATCTCATTCTTTCAGTCATGGGGTCACCCAGTCATGGAGTCATTGGAGTCACCTAAAGCTCGTGACCATAGGTGAGGTAGGAATGTAGATTGACTGGTAAATCGACAGCTTTGCCTTAGAGCTTAGTTCCCCCTTCACCACAACAGACCGGTACAAGGTCTGCATCACTGCAGATGCTGCTCCGATCTGTCTGTCAATCTCTCACTCCATTCTCCCCTTACTTACGAATAAGACCTCGAGGTAGTTAAACTCCTCCACTTGTGGCAGGAGCTTGTCCCCAACCCGGAGAGAACAATCCACCTTTTTCCGGCTGAGGACCATGGACTCGGACTTGGAAGGTGCTGATTCTCATCCCAGCCGCTTCACACTCAGTAGCAAACCGTCCCAGTAAGGCCTGTAGGTCATTGCTGAATGAAGCCAACAGGACAACATCATCTGCAAACAATAGAGATGAGAGCCTGTGGTCACCAAACATGAAACCCTCCGTTCCCCGGCTGCACCTAGAAATCCTATCCATAAAAATTATGAACAGGATCGGTAACAAAGGGCAGCCCTGGCGGAGCCCAACTATCACTGGGAATGAGTCCGACCGAGTCTTGGCAATACGAACCAAACTCTCACAACGGTTGTATAGAGACCAGATAGCTCATAACAACAAGCCCAATACCCCATACTCCCGAAGCACCCCCACAAAAAACCACGAGGGACGCGGTTGAATGCCTTCTCCAAGTCCACAAAACACATGTAAATTGGTTGGGCAAACTCTCACGAATCCTCGAGGATTCTTGAGAGAGTAAAGAGTTGGTCCGATGTGCCACGGCCAGGACAAAAACCACATTGCTCCTCCTGAATCCAAGGTTTGAACAACAGTTGAACTCTCCTCTCCAGTACCTTGGCATAGACCTTTCCAGGGAGGCTGAGGAGTGTGATCCCTCTAAAGTTGGAGCACACCCTCCAGTCCCCTTTCTTGAAGAGAGGAACCATCACCCCGGTTTGCCATGCTAAAGGGACTGTTCCCAACCTCCACGCAATGTTGCAGAGGCGTGTCAACCATGACAGCCCTACAACATCCAGAGCCTTGAGGTACTCAGGGCAAATCTTGTCCACCCCCGGGGTCCTAGCCATCAAGGAGTTTTTTAACCATCTTGGTAACCTCAGCCCCTGTGATGGGCGAGTCATCCCCTTCATCCACAAGCCCTGCTTCTTTTATAGAAGGCATGTCAGTGGGATTGAGGAAATTCTCAAAGTATTCCTTCCACCGCCTAATGATATCCACTGTCAAAGTCAGCAGCATCCCATCCGCACCATACACAGTATGGACAGGGAGCTGCTTCCCCCTCCTGAGCTGCCGGACAGTTTACCAGAATCTCTTCAAGGCTGACCAAAAGCCTTGTTCCATGGCCTCATCAAACTCCTCCCACACCCGAGTTTTTGATTCAGCAACTACCCGAGCTGCACTCCGCTTGGCCCACTGGTACACCTCAGCTGCTTTGGGAGTCTCACAAGCCAACCAAGCTTGATAGGACTCCTTCAGATTAATGTCCCCCCTCACCACGTATCCACCACTTGGTTTGAGGGTTGCCACCACGAGATGCACCGATGACCTTGTGGCCACAGCTCTGGGCAGCCGCTTCAACAATGGAGGTGGAAAACATGGCCCACTCAGACTCCATGTCTCCAGACTCCCTCGGAATGTGGTTGAAGTTCTTCCAGAGGTGGGAGTTGAAGACCTCCCAGACAGAGGCCTCAGCCAGACATTCCCAGCACACCTTCACTATACATTTGGGTCTACCAGGTCTGAATGGCATCCTCCCCTGCCACTGGAGCCAACTCACCACCAGGTGGTGATCAGTTGACAGCTCTGCACCTCTCTTTTCCCGAGTGTCCAAGATATATGGTTGCAAGTCTGATGACACGATAACAAAATCGATCATCGACCTGCAACCTAGGGTGTCCTGGTGTCAGGTGCACACATGGACACACTTATGGTTGAACATGGTGTTGGTTATGGACAAACTGTGGTTAGCACAGAAGTCCAATAACTGAACACCACTCGGGTTCAGATCGGGCAGGCCTTTCCTCCCAATCACCCCCTTCAGGTTTCATTGTCGTTGCCCATGTGCACATTGAAGTCCCCCAGTAGGATAATGGAGTCTCCAAGAGGAGCACTCTCCAGCACCCCAGTCAGAGACTCCAAAAAGGGTGGGTACTCTGAACCATCATTTGGTGCATAGGCACAAATGATGGTCAGGATCCGTTTCCCAACCCGAAGGTTCGGGGAAACAACCCTTTCATTCACTGGGGAAAACTCCAATATAGAGGCAACAAGGTGGGGGAATATAAGAATACCCACACCTGCTCGTCGCCTCTCGCCTGGGACAACTCCAGAGTAGGCCAGCCCCTCTCCAGGAGACCGGTTCCGAAACCAAAGCTGTGTGTTGAGGTGAAGCCGACTATATCTAGCCAGTATCTCTCAATCTCATGCACCAGCTCAGTCTCCTTCCCCACCAGAGAGGTGAAATTCCACGTCCCAAAAGCCAGTTTAGGAAGCCTGGGATCAGACCGCCAAGGTCTCTGCCTTCGACCGCCACCTGATCCACATAGCACCAGACCCCCATGGTCCCTCCTGCAGGTGGTGAGCCCACTGGAAGGCGGACCCACCTGCACCTCGAGCTGAGCGGCCGGGTCCCATAGGCAGAAACCCGGACACCAGGCGCTAGCCATCGAGCCCCTCGCCCAGGCCTGGTTCCAGGGTGGGGCCCCGGTAACCCCATACCAGGCAGGGTACACTTAATCCTTGTTCTAACATTCATCATGAGTCTGTTGGATCGTTCTTAGTGTGGTCCTTCACCCAGGACCAGTTTATCTTTTATGTCTAACAACTGTGAGAGGAAAATGTTCCAAATTGGTGGGAGGAATTTAACATAAAAAGTGTCAAATTTATTGGGAAAAATACTAAACTTATGAGTAAAGTCACAAATTTACCAGAAAAAAAGTTTAAAATGTCCAAGAATGTTTACAAGAAAAACCTCACTAATTGCATAAAAATGGGAAAAACTAAAACATTTATACAAATCTGCAGCTTTTGTTCTTTAAATTTTTTACTTCAGTCTTGTGAATTTATAATTATTTTTTGTAGAAATGTGCCATTTTCTCCCCTGCATTCATTATTTTTTTTCATACAAAACTGTAACTTTTTCTCACAAATTTTCTATTTTACTTGTAAATTGGTTTTCTTTGTCATATTTTACAGCTTTATTCTTGCAAGTTTATACTTAATTTACTTTTATGGACTTTACCTTTTAGATCGATACACTTTATTGATCCCAAACTGGGAAATTACTTACACTAAATTTGTGAGTCCACCACCACTACCATCCCCCTTCTTAAAAATAATAAATCACCTGAGAACAAGCAAGGCTTTTTTTTTCTTCATTCAGCAACATCTACTGTGGAAAGAGGCTTTTTCATCAAACTGTGTCCACAAAAATCTGCATGGAGCAGTATTTGATCTTAAAATCAAGACCATAACTACTATGAATGTTTAGGCTATTATAAATATGCAGCTTTTTCTGTAAATGTGATTTTCTTCACATAAAAAAATCATATTCTTTTCTTTTATTTTATAACTTTTTGAATGTATTTTTTTACTTTTTACCATAACAATTGCAGCTTTTGCTTATAAATTTTCATATTAACATATACTATAGGTTCATGTACCTAATTTGTTCTTGGAAATTTAGAACTTTATTTAAAAATCTTCATAATGAGGAATTAATTAGTTTTTCATTTTATGAGAAAAATATGTCGGAGTCAGAGAAGTGTGAACTATTTGGTGGCAGCTAAATATTATAGAATTTATTCAGAGAGTCACTTCATTAACCTGAAGTGCTGAAAATCTCAAGGCCTCGCTGCTGTAGCAAGAATACACTCCTCTGCAGCCTCCTCTCCCCTCACCTGTGCCGTTTGACTCATTTTTCTTTGGAAAAATCGCCTCTTCTATCTATTTCTGCCATTTGCTAACCACCAAAATGTGAACACACCTTCTGGAGTCCCGTGCCCTATTGAATGCTGTCAGTCTGTCTTTCAGTTGGCCCAATCATTACTGGCACCAAATTTTGAGGGATGCTCTGGTGTGCTGTTCAGTCAGGCAGATTTAGGACTATTAAACATTGGGATAGTTTTGACAACATGGCTGCCACAGATTATCAGATTATATTGACGTTAATTAATTTTGCTTCCAACTAGAACACCGACCCATCAGTGAAGCGGCCCACTGGGAATCCTCCCGATCCTCCCTGTGGGCCAATCCGGTCCTGCACTCGCACCTCCAGTCACTCACTACTTGTGCTGTCACTACTTGAGGAGCGTGCAAGCGCAATACAGTCCACCATCTTGCATCGCTATATACGGTAACTCCACTTGGACAAAAAGTAGTGCTGCATCCAGAAATAGGTAATAAGTAAATCTTTTGCTTATATAGGAGTATCATTTTTCCCTGCAGCCAACTCAGAACTCAGAAATCAGAAAAGATTTATTGCCAAGTACATTAGCAGATACTGATAACAGATCACTGATAACATACGAGGGATTTGACTTGACACAGAAAATGAACCTGCATTTCCGGTGACACGGCTGCATCTGAAACGCGCCTGCCAACAGGAGGGTACAGGTAGCATAGGAAATAATACAATAGGAAGGAGCAAAAAAATCATTGATTTCAGAATAGTGGTCATATATGATCAATATTATGATTACAAAGAAAAAAAAAGCCCTCAATGCACAATCAGCAGACCAAAAAAGTTCACAGGACACAAAGAGAGCAGTGAGTGAATCATCTTTATCATCAGTTTGTGGATCAGTATGAGTGTAATGTTGAAAGTAGGTGTTGTATCAGTTAAGAACAACAAGGACTCTTTGGCAGGAGATGTTTTGTCTGGCTACTGGCATTGTCCTTGGCCATGCAGCTGCCTGTCCGAAGGCCATGAGCTCAATGTTTTGAAAACAAAGACTGCAGATGATCAGGAGGATTTTTGTGAGGGAGTCAGATTAAGTCGAATAGTACTGATCACAGAGAGGAACCTTTATATTCTCTTACAGATTCAGTACTTAATCCTTCATTGCTGGGCATTGAGTCCATCGTGGATGGTCCTAAGCGTAATCATGATGTAATCCACCTTCCGAGACAGTTCTCCATTTGTCGCTATCAGGGTCCTCTCCATTTTTTCAATTTGATGGATGCACCTCGCCTGGCCAGCATTTTGATAGGTTGTATCCATCTTCAACAATTTGCGATACACCAGGACAATCCCAGATCCAATCAGAACGATCCCAATCACCATTACTACGAAGACGTACAAATCTTCTACATCTTCGATAAAGAGATTAGTCAGGCACAAGAGTTTCCAATTACTTGTCTCCCGTAAATAGCCCGCAGCAGCCATTCCTGTGGGGCAAACAACCTCCCCCGGGGCACTTTTCCTCGTTGAAAAGATAGTGTCAATTGCGTTCAAAGCCCAGCTTATTAATTCCATAATTTCTTTCGATAATCAGCAGTAAAGACGCAGACAGACGACAGCAAGCTGGGATCCAGTTAGTTTGGGGAGAAGGAGATAAGTCAGAAGCGAGAGAGAAGAGAAAGGCGTCTGCTCTCTTTGGAGGGCGGAAGTGAAGTGTGCTTCACTTGTGAAATCCGGCACGGTGCTGGAAAACTTTAAGCCCTGCAGAGGACACTGTGATCTGTAGTCAAAGTAGGGAGCAGGTGGAAGAGATCCTGGAGAGAAACAGGAGAGAAGAGGAATGAAAGTCGGTAAAACCAAGACAGAATACGTGTGTGTGAATGAGAGGGAGGCAGCTGTGACAGTGAAGATGCAAGAAGTAGAGCCAGCGAAGTAAGATGAATTTAAATACCTGGGGTTAACCATCCAAAGCAATGGACAGTGGAACAAGAGAAGTGAAGAAGAGAGTGCACAGATGGTGGAGTGGTGGAGTGGGTGGAGATGAGTGTCAGCATGATTGCAGCTAGAGTGAAAAGGAAGATTACAAGGTAGCAGTAAGACTTGATATGATATATGTTTTGGAGACGGTCAAAGTCAAGTTAATGTTTATTTATATAGTACATTTAAAATAACCTCAGTTGACCAAAGTGTTGAACAGATACCAAAAACATACAGCTAACCATAAAAACAAGTTAAAAGTAATAAAGTACAACCATGTAAACATAAAATGATTAAAATACTAAGAATTTAAAATAAAAACAGATATAGAATAAATTTTAAAAATATTAGTAATAATTAAGAACAAAATAAACAAAAGGCGAAGACAACGTGCCCAGGTGGGACTAAATGCCAAAGTGAAAAGATGACTTTTTAACAGTGTTTAAAAGTGCTGTAGTGTCTGTGCAGCTCTAACCTGATAAGGCAGGCTGTTCCACAGTTTAGGTGCCACCACTAAAAAAGCTCTATCTCCACGTGTTCTGAGCCGAGCCCTGGGAACAGCCAGAAGCAGCTGGGTTCATGACCTCAGTGCTCTGGCTGTAGAGTGAGTGTGTAACAGCTCAGATAAATAAGAAGCTGCCAAACCATTTAAATATTTTTTAAAAAAATAATAAGTTTTTGAACTGGATCCTAAAATTTATAGGAAGTGAGTGCAATGATGCAAGAACTGGACTTATGTGGTCACATTTTCTTTCCAGTCAACAGGCGGGCAGCAGCATTTTGAACAGTTTGTAATCGTTTCAATAATGACTGGTCTAGACCAACATAGAGGAAGTTACAGTAGTCTGAATGTGATGTGATAAAAATATGAATGAGTCTCTCAAAGTCAATACTTGAGAGGTAGGGCTTTACCTTTGAGAGAAGTCTAAGTTGGAAGAAACCGGTTTTGACTACTGAACTAATTTGTTTGATAAACTTAAACTCCCAATCAAAAATTACACCAAGGTTTCTTGCAGACAAATGACAATGTGATTGGAGGGGGCCACTGGCACTGTCATAACCCTCTAAAATACTTTGTTGTCCAAATAAAATTATTTCAGTTTTATTTTTATTTAGGCTCAGGAAATTAACTTCTATCCGAGTCTGGATGTCCCTGAGACAGTCCAATAAAACTTGAATGGATGCACAAGTGTTTGTTTTAAGAGGCAAGTAGATTTGGACATCATCCTCAAAAGAGTGGAAGGAAATATTGTGCTTTCTAAAAAACTAGTGCATTGCCCATAGAAAGCAAGTATTCTTGTCTGAAAACAGGTAGACCAATTAGGCTTTACTGGCCCAAATGTAGGGTGTGTTTGAAATTGGAATACAAAGAGGTGTAGGCTATATGGAGGCAATCCCACATGTTAGACTTTGACAAATATTAAAGGGACTGAACGGCACTAAGATTTATTTGATTGTGTGAAAATTAATTACAGAATTATTGAAGACAAATAGGACATCCAATATTAGTGACTGTTTCAGAACCCTTGTTTATTTTTTGTCATATCATTTATTTGTGAGATCCTTTATGACTTATCTTCAGAAGTGTTGTATCTTGCACTCTGGGGAATGGGAGTTGCTCAGTCACAATTATGATTGATTTAGTTTGTATGTGTAGTTTATAGTGTATCATCAATAAACTCATGCAGTACTATAACAGAACATGTTTACAAATATCTGACACCCATTTTAGTGCATCCTTTTATATTTCAGCAATATTATAAGTACAAAACATCCAACATTATTATACACAGCAGAATGAGCCGTTTCGCTGCAACTGTTGCATCAGTGTTGCCCATTTGTCAGTAAATATTTAAATTAAAATGATTTTTATTTATTTATTTATTTTTTATTTGGGCATTTTTGTGTCCTGTTTGGTCAGTCAGCATTTAGTCAAACTGTGCATATGTGGCCGCATATGATATGCAGTTGATCTGGGTATTCAATTCAATTCAATTCAACTTTATTTATATAGCACCATTTCACAACAACAATCATTTCATAGCACTTTCAACTGTAGGGGAAACCCCCACAATTGCAGAAAACCCCCCAGCAATCAGGCGATCCCCTGTGAGCAGGCGCTTGGCAACGGTGGAGAGGAAAAACTCCCTTTTAACAGAAAAAACCTCCAGCAGAACCAGGCTCAGGGAGGGGCAGTCATCTGCTGCGACTGGCTGGGGGGTGAGGGGATAGAGAAGACGAAAAGAACAGACATGTGGAGAGCAAACAGCACAATGGGGACTCAATCTATGGGAGAGAACAAACAGATGTTAATGACCAGCAAAAATATTTCATTGAGAGTGAAGAAAAGAGTGAAGCCCAGTGCATTGTTGGAGGTCCCCCAGCTATCTAAACCTATTAGCAGCATAACTAAGGGAGGGTTCAGGGGCACATGATCCATCCCTGATTATAGCATACTTGTCAAGGCATACCTCATGCCTCCCTTATTGGGGGGGGGGGCTTTCACACCTGTACTGAGTACTTAAAAACTGTATTTGTTGGCAGATGAAAGAAAACTGAAGCAAAAAAAACCAAAAAACAAACAAACAACAACAATTGCGACATGAACTATTTCAAACATATTTATTCAAATGTACACTTATATGGACACAATCTTGAGCCATAACTTTTTGGTAATGTGATCTGTGTGGAGTTTGCATGTTCTCCCCGTGTTGCGTGGGTTTACTCCGGGATTTCTCCGGTTTCCTCCCACATGCCAAAAACATGCATGTTAGGTTAATTGGCTGTTCTAAATTGTCCCTAGATATTTGTTTCCTATAGGCCCTTAGAACAGAGGGTTAGTATTAATGAAAGCGCTTTGAGTGGTCTTTGTGACTAGAAAAGCGCTATATAAGTGCAGGTTAGTTAGTTAGTTAGTTAGTAATGTGAAAATAATAAGCCAAGAAGCACAAAAATAAATAAATAAAATAAATAAATAAATAAACTTAAAAAAAATGATAATATTAATAATAAACAAATAAAAATAAATAAAAAACACAATATTTTTCAAATTTACATTAGCACAAGGTAGATTGCTTAATTTGAAAGTACATAATAAGAATAATTCTGAATATAGTTCTTAATTGTCAGCTAGATATATACACTTGGAATTAAAGAGTTTTTAATTGTCAGCTTTGTTACACTAATGCACTTGGATGAACTTGGTTAGGTGCGTTCGATTTCGCCAGGCATCGAATTACTGTTCAGTTGATTTTAGGTTCTCTTATGGAGGAACAAAATAAGTGCAGGCGGACACGGCGAACTGAAGTTTAAAAGGGTGTTTTATTCATCCTCCACGAGGCTCGCTCAGCGCTGTGGCAGCGTGCTGGAGCGAGCCCTGCGTCTCAAAGTCAGCAACAAACAATGCGAGTGATCAAAAAGAGAGAGAGCAAGAGATATGCAGTCAACTTATATACCCAGCTCAGACAATGCATGCATGGCACATTAGCATCACAGTATACAGCAGGAAAGCATGGACATTTGCATTAGAGTCACACATATCAGCCGAAGGATTAGTGGCGCCGGAATTCCTCTCTGTTCCGGAGCTGCAGGACGAAAGAGGGTGCGAGGCGCATCTGCATAATGATCAGTCCATACCTCTCACTGTTCTGATAATTGCTCACGCTGAGCACTCTGCCAGCCCCGTACGCTGTGGGGGTCACACACGAGGTGTTCCTCCACACTCTCAATAAATTTTTTTCCCGTATATTTTTCTTTTTGGTGTACAGAAATTGCAATACGCCCGTATTTGCTAAAATTGCATTTTCCCCGTATTAAAATACGGCAAAACCGTATCACTTGACAGGTATGTTATAGGCTATATCAAAAAGGAAGGTTTTAACCCTATTCTTAAAAACAGAGCTGGAGTCTGACTTCCGAATCCAGATTGGCAGCTGGTTCCACAGGAGAGGAGCTTGATAACTGAAGGCTCTGCTTCCCATTGTACTTTTGGAGATTCTAGGTATTACAAGTAATCCTGCATTTTGGGAGTGTAGTGTTCTGTTAGGATAATAGAGTAGTATCAGATCTTTAAAATAAAAAGGGGCCTGATTATTTAGAGCTTTGTAAGTGAGAAGAAGGATTTAAAACTTAATTCTGAACTCTGTGTCATGAACTTGGGTTTGGTGTTCCAAACCCAGTTCTATGACGCGGTGGCTAATTGGTCTCTTTGTGCTGTTTATTTTCTATCAGGCTCTCTCAGGAAACCTCTTGGGTCCTTTCTCTCCCTGACAGCCTAGCCACGCCTCCTCCTCTTGTCAGTGGGATCAGCTGTGACTCATTATTGTGTTTACGTTTCTGTTCCGCACGCACACACATTCACATGCACTCTCCTGCACACATACACATACACGCTTCCATTTCATCTTCACTCACATGCTCAGACATTCACTCATGCACACCTGCATCCACTCAGTCCAGCCCACGCACTCCCACTGATTCACTCTCCCTCTTTCACACCGGCAATCTCTCTCCTCATTAGTGGCAGCTCTCTTAAGGCCTGGGTCTGCTGGGAGAGACCGCCGGATCATTGATTGTTCTCCACCACCTTCATTATGCGCTTGCTCAGCCTGACTGTTTAGTCTTCTTCTAACATTACCTGACGTTTGTTTGTTGCCTGATGTTAGTGGCTGTTCCTGTTTACCTACACTTCGGACAGCACGGACTGCCTCGGACTGCTCCAGCCCGTAAGTTTATGTTTGCCTTTCTCCCCGTGCCGTTCAGCTTTCCTGCGGCACTAGGCATTCTCTCCCTTGGCCTGTTGAGTGTCCTAGAAGCGTCCCTGTTCTCTTCATTACTGTTTGCCCTTCATGGCTATTTTCTTATTCTGCCATAACTCATTGCTTCTGTTTGCTGGACTGAAGTTATTTTTTGTTCAATAAATTGCACGCAACCGTCTCTGCATGTGGGTTTTCATCTCCTTTCCTCCGTGTGCTGCGTAATGGCACACGGGGATGTAACACTATGGGAAGCCAATGCAAGGAAGCCAGAACCGGAGAGATATGATCTCTCTTTCTAGTACCTGTTAAAACTCTTGCTGCAGCATTTTGGATCAGCTGAAGACTTTTTAAGATGTTTTAGGACAACCTGTTAATAAAGAGTTACAATAATCTAATCTAGAGCTAACAAAAGCGTGGATCAGTTTCTCAGCATCACTCTGAGACAAGATGCTCCTAATCTTGGCAATACTACGCAAATGACAGAAGGCAGTCTTAGAAACAAGTTTAATATGTGAATTGAAAAACAGATCTTGATCAAAAATAACTCCAAGGTTCCACACAGAACTATTCAGACAAAGAGTAACTGCATCCAAACTAAGAGTTTGATTTGGAAAAGTATTTCTAAGGTTTTTTGGAACATCTAGAATGACTTCAGTCTTATCTGAATTTAATAGCAGGAAATTACAAGTAATCCAAGCTTTGATTTCCTTAAGACAGGCCTCTAATTCGGCTAATTGATTACTATCATCTGGCTTCATTGACAGGTATAATTGTGTGTCATCTGCATAACAATGAAAATGTATACAGTGCTTTCTAATAATGTTGCCTAACGGAAGCATGTATAAACTAAAAATAATAGGGCCTAGCACAGATTCCTGTGGAACTCCATGACTGAGCTTTGAGCTTGAAGAAAACTTATTGACATGAACAAACTGGAACCTATCAGATAAATAAGATCTAAACCACTGCAACAAAGTTCCATTAAGTCCAACATGGTGTTCTTATCTGCATTAGGATATTATGATCAGTAGTATCAAAAGCTGCACTAAGGTCTAAAAGGACAAGTACAGAAACAAGTCCATTATCAGATGTGCTAAGGAGGTCATTAGTGACCTTCACTAAGGCTGTTTCAGTACTATGATGGATTCTAAACCCAGATTGAAACTCTTCAAATAAACCATTTCCCTGCAAGTGGTCAAATAATTGCATAGCAACAACTCTAAGATTTTTGAAATGAAAGGCAGATTAGAGATTGGTCTATAGTTAGCTAAAACTCCTGGATCCAGTGTTGGCTTTTTGAGTAAGGGTTTAATTACAGCAGTTTTAAAAGCCTGCAGTCCATGCCCTAATGTTAATGAAGAATTGATTATTTGAAGAATAGAGCTACCAATAAATGGGAAGACTTCTTTCAATTACCTGGTAGGAATAGGGTCTAAAAGACAAGTTGAAGGTTTGGATGAGGAAATTATTTTATCTAATTCTAAAAGATCAATTGGCGTAAACTCATCCAAACAGATATCAATTGAAGGAGTTGTAGCAGTTACTGTATTTAAGTTAACAGTGGGAAGAATCTGACTGATTTTAACTCTGATAGATGAAATTTTATTATTGAAAAAGTTCATAAAGTCCTGACTTGTAAGCTCTAAGGGAATGCTAGGATTGACAGAGTCCTGACTCTTTGTCAACCTGGCTACAGTGCTGAAAAAAACCTGGGATTATGCTTGTTCTCTTCTTTTAATGCAGAATAATAACGTTCTAGCTTTTCTAAGAGATTTTTTATAAATTAAAAGATGATTTCTCGAAGCTAAATAGATTTCATCTAATTTAGTGGAGTGCCATTTTCTTTCTAATTGACAAGTCTCCTCTTTTAAGCTACAAGTTTCTGTATTGAACCAAGGAGTTAGAAATCTCTGATTAGACTTTTTCTTTTTTAAATGGGCCACCAGTCTAGATTCTGATGCAGAGAAGCTGTAACACTATCTACCATACTATCATTTAGAGAAGGAGCAAGCTCTCCATAGCTTATTTCCGTTGTGTTGTCACATGGCATCGAGGAAACAATCAGATTGGGGAGGGGCCCAAAGAATACTACGGAGGCAGACATTGTTTTTGCAAAGTCACACACCGATTCCACATTAAGTTTTGTGACTTCCGACTGCCGGAGTCAGATGTCATTAATGCCGGCGTGGATAACAGTTGTGGAGTATTTACAGTTACAGTACTTTTAGCCAGCATTTTCAAATTTGACTCGATGTCGCCTGCTCTGGCCCCGGGAATGCATTCAATTGTGGCCGCTGGAGTCTCTAGGTTCACGTTTCTGACTACAGAGTCATTAATGATCAGAGTTTTTTCCTCAGCGGGTGTGTCACTGAGTGGGGAAAAGCGATTAGAAACATGAACAGGTTGGCGGTGAACCAGAGGCTTGTGACTATGCTTCCTTCTCACCGTCACCCACCCGTTCTCTCCTGGCTGCTCAGGAGAGGTGGAAGCCGGGGACGGCTAGCAGGTCGCCCTATGCTAGGGTGCTCCACTGCAGCTAAGGGGAGTCCGTCATTATTAACTGGCACAGATGGTGTTTCAGTGCAGCGGAGCCAGGATTCCAAATCACACAACCTCACCTCGAGTGCCTCAAAAAGACATTTATTACATTTACCATTATCACTAAAAGAGGCAGAGGTGTAGCTAAACATCTGACACAGAGAGCACGCCAGAGGAGAAGGGGAAGGAGAGCTAGTAGCCATAGCTAGTGGCTAACCCGAAGCTAACACAAACACTGATGAAAGGTGAACAGAAGGCTAAAGAGGGTGATTAGGTGACACTGAGTAGCACACAGGTGCAAGAGGCTTGATAAACAGTGATGGAACACTGTTCCATCACTGTGACAGTACTGTACTGTGACAGTAGATGGAAAAAAGGGATTAAAATAAATTAAAGACAATAATCCTCATGGGACTGAGGAGAGCTAACCACAGACCAACTACACGACAGCCAGCAACACAGGAAGTGACGATATGTTACCACAGGAAGTGACGATCGACCCCATTCTGCTCCACAATCATGGTGGTGTTATTATTAACTTTCAATTTTTAGAGCACACCGAGAGCAGCACCATTGGTGACGGCGACTCACGGTCCTGCAAAGGGTCTCCTGTCTACCACTGACCGGGTGGGCTGGACTTGCTTCCCTGCGAAGGACCGCGTTCCACCTGCTGCTTCTCCAACACCAGTGTTCTTTGTCAGACGCCGGTCCCCGCTGACGTTCCCCGAATTATCCTTTAGATGTACGCAATCACAGCAACATTATAGTATAATTTTTTTAAGCATCTTCAATATTCTCTTTTTCTGGTCAAATTTGTTGCTTTTCACTTCCTTTTTTGTTTGCAGAGCGTTGTGGTGACTGGTCTTGATGCTGCATATTATTCCATCAGTACAGAGTCAATTTGAACCATTTCATGAAACTGCTTGCAAAGTATTTGAGTACTGCTAGCTTTTGCTGGACTAGCAGTACTTTCTTGGCAGATAAAGGTATTATCAGTGGCAAGGACAAGCCAAGACAAACTGACTCCAGTATCTGTTGCAGTGACTGACCAGATGATAGGTTTGTTTATCTCTGCTCTTTGTGTAGTGCATGTCACAATGCACTGACTGGCACAGTCCACCACAGACCTTGCGACAGATGTGTTTATCTGCCAGGATGACCCTGTGTAACTGGGAGTGGTCCACCACAGACCTGTGGCAGATATTGTTTTTAATTCTGATCTGTTCACACTCCGACAGGCAGTGAAAAGTAAGCTAGGAGCAGGAAGACAAAAGAAGAAAAAAAAACAGCAGCCTTGTGTGTAGCAGAATGGAATGTATGCACTCTGTTGGACAGAACAACATCACAGTGCCCAGAAAGACAGACCACACTTGTGGCCCTGGAAATGAACAGGTACAATGTAGACATAGCTGCACTTAGTGAAACAAGATTGCCTGGATATGACAGCTTGGAAGACCACGGGTACATCTTCTTTTGGAGTGGGAGATCAACTCAAGAAAGGAGAGAAGCAGGAGTGGGCTTTGCAGTTAGAAAGGAGATAGCAGCAATGCTTGATGAGGAACCGGTGCCAATCAACGACAGGATAATGACTGAGACTCCCACTACAGCGGAAGATGTATGCCACACTCATCATGTATATGCCCCAACAATGACCAACACAGAGGAGGTGAAGGAAGAGTTCTGTAGTGATTTATGTGAGACTATCAGGCGTGTACCGACTGAAGACAGGCTGATACTTGTTGGAGATTTTAATGCCAGAGTTGGTTCGGACACTGAGAAATGGAAAGGAGTGCTACGCAGTCATGAAGTAGGCAAGTGCAATGCTAATGGAGAACTTCTACTTGCACTATGTTCAGAGTACAACCTTGTGATAACCAACACTCTATTTAAGCACAAGGACACACACAAGAAGACATGGATGCACCCAAGATCCAAGCACTGGCACTTATTAGACTACATCATAGTCAGGCAGAGAGACAGAAGGGATGTATTGGACACCAGAGCAATGAGAGGCACGGACTGTGGTACTGATCATGTTATGCTGAGATCTAGATTAAGGATTTGCAGACAAAAACAGCACTGCAGGACGAGTGCGAAGCCACCACGGAAGTTAAACACTAGTGCACTGAAAGGCCAAAAGAAGCAGGAAGAACTTACACAGGAAATGGATGAAAACTTGAAAGACTGGGACAGCAACAACTCAGAGAATGACAAAGAAGAGAAATGGGCAACACTGAAGGATACGGTGTATCAGACTGTGAGTGATGTATTAGGCTACCCTGAGAGGAAACATCAAGATTGGTTTGATGAGCATGATGAACACCTGAAGAAATTACTAGAAGCGAGGAATACAGCTAGGCAGGAAAACCTACAGTGTAACAAGGTCGAAGAAGATAAAATACTCAAAGGCTCAGAGTGAGCTACAGAAGTACACCAAAGAGATGAAGTCCAACTGGTGGGATGAAAAAGCAGATAAACTTCAAACTGCAGCAGACAGGAAGGACATGAAAACATTCTTCACAGGTTTGAGAGAAATCTACGGCCCTAAACCAAGAGGATTGATCCAACTAAAGGCTATGGATGGTGAAACGGTTTTGCAGGAGAAAGACAAGATCCTGGACAGATTTGCAGACCACTTTTACCAACTACTAAACAGCCCTAGAGAGCTCACTGAAGAGGCTAAAGAAGCTCTAGTGCAGTGACCAGCTGTATCAAGTCTGGATGAACCACCAAATTTTGATGAACTAATGGTAGCTATCAGGACAACACAGGATGGTAAAGCTCCAGGAAGGGAAGGGATTCCAGCAGAAGTGTGGAAATTTGGTGGCATTAAGCTGACCAACTGCCTGCACAAGCTCATCCAAGAGATATGGGATGCCCAGACAGTACCTCAAGACTGGAAGGATGCAAGTATTGTGCCTTTGTTCAAAAAAGGTGACAGGAAAGATTGTGGAAATTACCGAGGTATATCACTGCTAGCCACTGTTGGTAAGATTCTCTCACGTGTACTACTTAACAGACTCAGTGAACACATCTCGCAGAACGTACTACCGGAAACCCAGTGCGGCTTTAGAAGTGGAAGAAGCACAATGGACATGATTTTCTGCTTGAAACAGGTTCAAGAAAAGTGTATCGAACAGAACATTCCGCTTTATGTAGTCTTCATAGACTTCAGTCAAGCCTTCGATACTGTTTCACGACAAGGACTTTGGCAGGTACTCAAGAAATATGGTTGTATAGAGAAGTTTGTCAGACTGATCGAGGCACTCCATACAGGTATGCAAGCAAACGTAGCAATGAGTGGTTCAGTATCTAAAGACTTTTTAGTAAGCAACCGGGTGAAACAAGGGTGTGTGCTGGCACCTACACTCTTCTCGCTATATCTGGCAGCCATGCTTGAGGTGGCCTTCAAAGACACTTCAGAATGAGTATACATTCAAACAAGGAAAGGAGCAGACTTGTTCAATGTGGCACAGTTTAAAGCCAAGAGTAAGACATCGATTAAGGTAGTAAGAGAAATGCTCTTTGCTGACAACAGTGCTCTAGTTGCACACAGCGTGGAAGATATGCAATCTTTAGTGGAGAAATTTGCAAGAGCAGCTAGCCAATTCAGCCTCCAAATCAACATCAAGAAGACAGAGTGCCTTTATCAACCACCAAGGTTCCAATTATCAACATCACTACCAGAAGAGATGAGCACTGGTACAGAGCCACTAGTCAAGTGCAAGACTTTCAAGTACCTAGGGAGTACTGTTTCAGAGAATGCTAGGCTGGAGGATGAACTATCTGTCAGAATGGGAAGAGCGAGCGCTGTGTTTGGAAACTTGAGGGAGAGACTGTGGAACAATCGACATGTGTCTATCCATGTGACATGCAAAGTGTACAGAGCAACAGTACTGGCTACTCTATTATACGGTGCTGAAACTTGGACTGTCTACAGAGTGCAGGTGAAGAAACTCCACGCGTACATGATGAGACACCTTCAAGCCATAATGA
The DNA here is from genome assembly GCA_020510985.1 of Pholidichthys leucotaenia. NCBI lineage: Eukaryota > Metazoa > Chordata > Actinopteri > Cichliformes > Pholidichthyidae > Pholidichthys > Pholidichthys leucotaenia. The sequence goes on along the minus strand of CM035837.1, from coordinate 38,635,112 downwards.
ACATATCATGGAAAGACAAGATAATCAACATAGAAGTGTTGAAACAAGCTGGTCTACCATCAATGGAGGACATGCTAATACAGATGAACCTGAGATGGCTCGGACATGTTGAGAGGATGGACCACCAGCGTCTCCCTTGGCAGTTACTCTACTCACTCATGCGAGGGCAAACGCAATCAAGGTAGACCAAGGCTCAGATTTAGAGACACTGTAAAAAGAAACTTGAAGAAGTTGGACATAGACAGGAGTTCCTGGCAGCGGAAGGCTAAGGACAGAGCTGTGTGGAGGAATCTGATCAGACCTAAATGAAACAGTCATTGTCGCCCACGACAGACTGCTATGATGATGATGGTGGTGACAGAGTCAATTTGAAACCCCACCCACACTTCTAGAAACCAGAGCAAAAGGAAATACAGCAGTGGCTAAACTTTTATTGATAAAAATGACATATTTTGACTGAGCAACTCCATACTCAGGAATGCACACCCTCATAACCTAAGCAGAACACTTATAAAATCTGAGGTCAGTCTGACGAACGGTTTGAGAGATATGTGAGGAACACACACACACACACACACACACACACACACACACACACACACACACACACACACACACACACACACACACACAAAGATTCATTGCATTTATAGATAGATAACAGTGACACTGACAAAAAGACAGGAGGCAGAGCTGGAGGTGTCAGAGTTGAAGATGTTAAGATTCTCATTGGGAGTGACTAGGAGGGACAGGATTAGAAATGAGTATATTGTGGCGGAATAAATAAGTTCAGGCAAGGTACGATGAGCTGAGAGGTTGCAGAGTTTTTTATTTTCCTCCAACATCAGGAGACACACTGTAGCGCTGTGCGCTGTGCTGTGTGTGCTGCGCTGTGCTGTGTGTCCTAATGAGGCATGTACAGCAAGCTCTTTTATACATGTTAAACAAAGAGAGAGAATGCATGGCACATTTGCATCTTGATATATATATCAGTCAACACATATCAATCGCGTGACCAACTGGCGCCCAGACTTCCTCTCCTTAATCCGGGGATGTATAACAATAGTCCATTGTTCTGATTGTCTCCTAGGGGCTCTCTGTCCGTATACAAATTTTCCTCTGCTTAGTGCAGGCTGGCTGAGTGTGAAGATTGAATGTCCATGTAGATTGTGGTGGGTCACCACAATATCAGAGGGACAGCTCAGGTTGAGCGGTTTGGAGACAAAGTAACAGAGGCAAGGCTGAGATGGTTTGGACATGTGCAGAGGAGGGATAGTGGATATATTGGACAAAACAGGGAGAGGGTTGGGGTGACAAAAGATGATGCAGGTCGTAGAGTGAGATGGAGGCAGATGATCCACTGTGGCGACCCCTAAAGAGAGCAGCCGAAAGAAGATGATCCAGCATAACAGATCCAAATCAACCACTACGGCTGTTAGCAGTGCCCCTGCCCAGGAATGTAATAGTAGTCTGAATAAAAGTTTAGACTGAATCAAGACTTTAGATGTTGGTAGTGCAATCTACATCACTGCTTTCCGTATCCACATTGTGAAAGGACATGTGTAATTATATCTATAGCCCACCTTAATTGAACCCCCAGCTGGTGTGTCATTCCCCATGTAAACCAAAGGACAGAGGGGGCTCTAAGGTATAAAGTAGATTACTCAGTGACTCCTTGTCAAATGATAACATTTATGACCCTTTATGACCTAGTAGTTTAAGTATTCACAAAGCAGTAAAAAGCTATTTTTTTTAAATCTCACAAAGCTATACCTCTAAATGGACAAGTAAACTATCCTGTCATTTGACCCAGTCCACATGCAATGACTGGCTGACCTTTTCACATGCCTGTTTTGAGTTCTTTTCGGCAAAGAAGCTAATGTGATGATGTGGCATCTGTCCATCTGTCCATCCTTCCGCTCGTCCACATTTCATGGGAATCACTACTATTCCTAGGCATTTGCTCCAAATACTCACCAAACTCACTTACAAAGATCCTCAGGTGGGTTTGCATCCAAATTTTGCTCAAGGTCAAGGTCATGGGTAAGGAGCTCTGGGCGCTTATGTGATATCAGAAAAATCGCTCCTCCTCCTCCTAGGAAATTGCCTGGATTCTCGTCAGCCTCACAGTGATCCTCAGGAAGGTCTTCTGCTCAAGGTCAATATCAAGGTTAAAGGTCAGGAGACTTGGGTACTTAGGTGATTTCATGAAAACTGCTACTTCTTCTTGGCAATTGCCCCGGTGGTCATCAAACTCACTCACAAGGATCCTCAGGAGGGTCTGCATCCAGGTTGTGTTCAAGGTCATTGTCAAGGTCAAAGGTCAGGAGATCTTAGCACTTTTGTGACTTTAGAAAATCATTATTCCTCCTAGGTAATTACCTCAATTCTCACGAAACTCACTCACAATGACCCTCATGTACATCTGCATCCAAGTTAAGGTCAAGGTCAAAGGTCAGAAGATCTGGGCATCTATGATTTCATGAAAACTTTTCTCCTCCTAGGTCATTGACCTTCACTTGAAGCACATCCTAGATGGGTCTATATCTAGGCTGCGGTTAAGGTCAAGGTCAATGGTCAGGAGATCTGAGCACTCCCAGGATGATTTCTTCAGGCCAGAATGAGCTACTCTGCCATTGACAGCCTGGTTTTTTCATGCCACTTTATTTTTTGATAGCAGCTGAAATGCTTGACAAAAAATTGCATCTAGGATAGATAACCCACTGGAGATTCAAAAGTCATTCATTTTCATTAATGTAAGATGTTCATGGACTGTGGGAGGAAGCCGACGAACCCAGGCAGACATGGGGAGAGCATGCAAACTCCACACACAAAGGCCTGAGCTGGTTGACTGATGGATTCGATTCTATGACCTTCTCACTGTGAGACAACAGTGTTAACCACTCTTCCACCATGCAGTGCAATTTTAAACTCTGGACCTTTGATTTGATTGTCTGGTTGTCACAATATTGGAAAAAAAAAATATTTAAAATACACCTATGCTCCTCTGTCTTTTTGTCTCCTCTCAGGAGGGGGAGGACAGCTCCTCTAACAATGAATGTTTGAAGGTGGGGAGCGCTTATGTCATCGTCTACTCCGTCACCGATCGTTCCAGCTTTGACTCCGCCGCTGAACTCCGGATTACACTGCGACGAGCCCGGCAGGCCGAAAACCTTCCCATCATCCTGGTGGGAAACAAGAGCGACCTGGTTCGGTCCAGAGAAGTCGCAGTAGAAGGTGATATCAGTGCTTATTATTGAAAATTCACTAAAGATGAACTTTTGCTGCAATAATAGCTTCACCTTTTCTTTTCCCAGAGGGCCGAGCATGTGCGGTGGTGTTTGACTGCAAGTTCATCGAGACATCTGCGTCGCTGCAGCACAATGTGTCCGAGCTGTTTGAGGGCGTGGTCCGACAGATACGTCTCCGCCAGGACAGCAGCGAAGCCATCCAGCGCAGAAATTCTGTCTACAAGCGCAAAGAGAGCCTTACCCAGAAGGCTCGCCGCTTTCTGGACCGACTGGTGGCGCGCAACAACCAGCGCATGGCGGTTAAAGTGCGGTCCAAGAGCTGCCATGACCTTGCCGTCCTCTGATTCACAAGTTGACCAGGACATCATTTGACTCGTTAAATTCTCTGTGATATCTGGAGTGATTTTTGTAGCCACAGCCTAAGAAAAAACTATTAGGAGCAAATGGAGTCTACAGACATTTTTCATACTCTTTCAGATTTGGGGGTCAACATTTTTGGGACTTTTCCACCTGATGATGACTGTAAAGGAGCTTTGGTGTTTAGGGTAAACTGTTCATGAGAGTCAGCCTTTAAAGTGTATATCTGTGTGTTTTTGTGTTAACGGGTATTTTCTTCTGTGCTACAGACAGCAGCATAGTTTCTACTGTATCCACAATGCTGTTGTGTTGAGATTTCTTCTTTTTTCAGTTCAACACTGTGCAAAATAAAATCTTATTTAAAAAAAAAACACCAAATTTTCTGAAAATCTTCTGGATGGTGAAGCATAGGGGTGGGTTTGATTCAACAATGTATCGTGATACTTGGCACTAGTGATGATGCACCCATCCCTAAATGCATGCACCAGTGTTTTATTAATCATATACAGACGTGGACAAAATTGTTGGTACCCCTCTGTTGATGAAAGAAAAACCCACAATGGTCACAGAAATAACTTGAATCTGACAAAAGTGGTAATAAATAAAAATTATATGAAAATTAACCACTGAAAATCAGACAATGCTTTTGAATTGTGGTTCAACAGAATTATTTAAAAAAAACAAACTCATGAAACAGGCCTGGACAAAAGTGATGGTACCCTTAACTTAATATTTTGTTTCACAACCTTTTGAGGCAATCACTGCAATCAAACCATTTCTGTAACTGTGAATGAGACTTCTACACCTCTCAGCAGGTATTTTGGCCCACTCCTCATGAGCAAACTGCTCCAGTTGTCTCAGGTTTGAAGGGTGCCTTCTCCAGACGGCATGTTTCAGCTCCTTCCACAGATGTTCAATAGGCTTTAGATCAGGGCTCATAGAAGGCCACTTTAGAATAGTCCAATGTTTGGCTCTTAGCCATTCTTGGGTGTTTTTAGCTGTGTGTTTTGGGTCATTATCCTGTTGCAAGACCCATGACCTGCGACTGAGACCAAGCTGTCTGACACTGGGTAGCACATTTCTCTCTAGAATACCTTGATAGTCTTGAGATTTCATTGTACCCTGCACAGATTCAAGACACCCTGTGCCAGAAGCAGCAAAGCAGCCCCAGAACATAACAGAACCTCCTCCATGTTTCACAGTAGGGACAGTGTTCTTTTCTTGGTATGCTTCATTTTTATGTCTGTGAACATAGAGCTGATGTGCCTTGCCAAAAAGTTCCAGTTTTGTCTCATCTTTCGATAGGACATTCTCCCAGAAGCTTTGTGGCTTGTCAACATGCAGTTTGGCTTTTTTATGATTTGTTTTCAACACTGGTGTCCTCCTTGGTCGTCTCCCATGAAGTCTACTTTGGCTCAAACAACAACAGATGGTGCGATCTGACACTGATGTACCTTGACCTTGGAGTTCACCATGAATGTGTTTAGAGGTTGTTCTGGGCTCTTTTGCTGCCATTCGTATTATCCGTCTCCTCCTGCGGCCACATCCAGGGAGGTTGGCTACAGTCCCATGGATCTTAAATTTCTGAATAATATGTGCAACTGTAGTCACAGGACCATCAAGCTCCTTGGAGATGGTCTTATAGCCTTTACCTTTAACATGCTTGTCTATAATTTTCTTTCTAATCTATTGAGACAACTCTCTCCTTTGCTTCCTCTGGTCTATGTTTAGTATGGTACGCACCATGTCACCAAACAGCACAGTGACTACTTGTCACCCTTTAAATAGGCTGACTGACTGATTACAAGTTTGTAGACACCTGTGATGTTAATTAGAGGACACATCTTGGTTGAACATGTCCCTATGGTCACATTATTTCAGTCTTTTCTAGGGGTACCATCATTTTTGTCCAGGCCTGTTTCATAAGTTTATTTTTTTAAAAATAATTCTGTTGAACCACAATTCAAAAGCATTGTCTGATTTTCATTGGTTAATTTTCATAGAATTTTTATTTATTACCACTTTTGTCAGATTCAAGTTATTTCTGTGACCATTGTGGGTTTTTCTTTCATTAACAGAGGGGTACCAACAATTTTGTCCACGTCTGTATATTCATGTAAATTTTGCAAACTCATGGGTATTAATCAACCAATTGCATTTTCAGTCCACTAGATGGTGCAAAGTAAGCACCCAGTCAGGTGAAGTCACAGCTTGTCTCATGAAATTTCCAGCCAGGTGTACAAGTTATAGGAAGCAGATAGATGCAGTGAAAAGTTTTTGGGATTTTATAACAAAGATGGAACAAAAGACCTTGACATGACACACAACCCGAAAGGAGAGCTGCACAAAAAAAACCCACTCAGAACACGTGGACCAGCACACTCCTCTCAGGGCAGCGTTAGCAATGACTAAGCTAAAAACACTCCAGCACGAGCAGAGCTGTGAATAGCCAACTCCGGATACCTCCTCATACAACAAAGACACCTCCCTGTGTGCAGAGATGTGTCTCTGCAGAAAATGAAGCTCCTGGAATACGAGAATGTGAGCAGAAGAAAGGACCACAACAGAGCACATCCCACGGAGGACTGAGAGCCTGCAGCCACAGAAACAACAGTGGCTGTGGTGGGTTGAAAAGAGTGAAAACTTAAATGAAACAGATATTGACAGTTGTACTTTGGGGACAAAATTTGATGTTGAAATGGGAGAGGGGGATGGTATTGCAGTGGATTGTGATAGTATTGCATCCTGACCTGAGTATCACGGTCTGAATTGCATCGTGAGGCCCCTCGCGATTCCCACCCCTAGTGAAACACTGGAGCCTTCACTGGGTAAGATGGTTTAATCCTGGGAGGGGTCTGCAGTCTGCCTTTCTTGGTCATGATGTTGTTTATGACATTTGAGGAAGAAGACAGAGGGTCAGACTTACATATTTTCTGGTTTATGTTCAGTTAATGAAGTCCATTCAAACAGACTTAAATTGTTCATGTGAAAAGCAAATTAACATTGTCCCTTGTTTCATTGTGACTTTCTCTCTTCAGGAACTTCGAGTGTCCCACTTAAACTTTACATTCCATTCCATATAAACACAGTGTCAGGCCTCCTGAGTATTTACTGTTGCCACAGTGATTTGTGGTTTATCAATGAATATGTGTGGTGAGAAGTCGCCATGACAACAAAGTCACATCCTGACACCTCAGAGTGGTTGACAGAAAGCAGATGGCATGTCTGTGAGGATGATGGCCTTCCATAGGGCTTTCCTGCCCTGAGTTTAGCCTCTAAGGCTGCAAACAAACTAAGCATCAAATATTCCCAGTTACTAGAATATGTGTTAGAATAATACACCATAAAACAATGGCTGTAGCTGAATTTAAAATTATTTGAACAGACACTCCCAGAAAGCTGTGCACACAATGTTCTAGAGAAGGCACATGCAGTGTAGCTGTTTTGTACTTTGTACTTTTTAGAAAAAAAAAACACAATGGACCTCTTGCACAATGTAGAATAACATACTTCCGCATTGTGGTCCTCCCGTAGCTCCGGTTCCGCTTCCATTATATTTCCCCATTCTCTGGTGCTTTCTCATCAATAAATCAATTTTATCACTTTCGTTACATACTGGAACTAGTGCAGGCAAATCATTCTTTCTTTATAAAGTTTATGTTTCACATTTTGATCATTTTTGTAACCCTACTGAGCCATTTAATATTTCACCCAGTTAGCATAGCACAGCAATCGTGTTTGTTTGTCTCTGCCATTCCAAATACCACTGCATGGGTTATGATAGACCTGTGTAATGGACATTTATTGTGCAGAGTCTTTACACAAGCTCATTC